>CM076574.1:45734276-46455750 GCA_034641835.2 Pinus albicaulis | reverse complement strand
AACCAACAAAAAAACAAATCCCTAGTGCTTCATAACTAGCCTAATATCATATATGATAAGCCTTAAAGCATATCATTCTAACACACATATAGAGATATCCCTCTCTAAATCCAAGAGGGCTAGATCCTAGGATTCCAAAGTGGTTCTGATGTTGCCTTGTCATTTGGTATGCCAATCTGCAAAATCACAGGATCCCAACATAATGGCGACTCCGCTGGGGAACTTCTGAGTGAACTACATCTTATACATCCTTAAGACCTCAAAAGACCCACAAACCTCTTTAGATTGGTATCCAATTGCTAATGGTGGACAACAAATCATCTTAAAACATTTGAAATCATCCACCTGGCGACTCAACAACTCCTAAAAGACCAAAAAACTCCACTGGTGATCAGTAGGCCTGCTGATTACCCCTGGTTTCACAAAGACTCCACTGGGACAACCCACACTACCATCGAAACATCGTGCACACCCATGATTAGGAAACTTCAAGGATTAAGTTTTCTTGGTTAAATACTAGTTTTCCTCTAAAGATTTTCATATCTGGCTAACTTTATTTTCTGTGGGTCTAAATCTTAACATATTGGCTTAAAAAAAAATTCATACCAGAGCCTATCCTGACCCAAATCCTCCTGAAATAGTTGATAATCCAGAAATCATTCTTAGGAAGTCTCCTATATAAGGGATCCAACTATTATCAGTTCAATTCACAGAGCTAATTCTGTCCCTGAAAACCTTTCAGATATCCAAGAGATCCAAATTGACTTAGATTTTCCAAGTAATTTACCAAGAACTAAGTCACTTAATGCTATAGATCAGACAGACTTTGAGCCCCCAAGTTCACCCCAACATAGTGGTGACCATAGTAGCAATAGAGAAGCCACCCCACATGATCTTCATTTCATTCATAACTTTGGTTTCTCTCACCCCAAATCAAGCCAACAAGCCATGGGTCCAAGAACTTATCATCCATACACCCACCTAAGCCCAAACCACTCCATTCCATCATCCTCCTCCTTTCATAACCCGTTAGCACCTTAATTTGAACCTCAGGCTGAAGGAAGGTAAATCAGGGTAACCTCAAACCACGCTAAGCCTTGTAGCTAGCCCTACAAGGTTAGGAGAGGGCTCTCTCCATGAAAAATGTTCAATGAAGTGTAAGTGCAAATTGATTTTAGGCTAGGTATAGTAGCTCGAAATGTTTTATCAATTTTTCTGGGTTGTATGGATCAGATGTGGTTGGGCAGTTTGAATCTGGGGAATTAAATCAGAGATACAGGGTATTCTATGGAGCAAGGTAGGAAAGGATTTTAACAACTTTGTTTTTAATAATGATGGAATGTTTAAGACTGGTGAGAAGCTGAAAAGGCCATAGGAGATGGATCCTCTTCAAACAACTAAAAACATAAAGTATTGAATGATTTTCCCAAGGCAGAGCATTATACAATGGATTCCACCTATCTATCTTGAAAACATCCAAGCAGAAATATGACTGAATGAATGGTAGACATAACAATTAACAAATGATCACAAAGGAAAGAACAGTGCTAAAATCCATACCACATGGATCCCAGAAATCAGCTCTGCATTTATTTATTAATTCCCTGCCAAACTGTTACAAAATGGAGTGCAGAGCATCCTCAATTATTCCAACTTATTCCACCTTTTTCTCCCCCTCCTTTACAAATGATGAAAACCTACATTAAATAGATCATTTTCAAGGGGGGTGGATCCACAGAAGGAGGAGTTGTTTCACCTGCCCAGAAACTAAAATCTGAATATAGGAAAGAGACCAACAGAATGCCTAAAAAAAGAAAAAGAAACAATACATTTTTACCATTTGGAGGATTTGCTATTACAGTTACTCAAACAAGGGAGAAGAAAGAAAAATCATGAATCGATTCCCCTCATTTATCGTTGCTGCTGTTTCGTGGTAAACACTGTAATGATCTCTGTGTTTCATAATAGATTACAGCCCAAAACAGAATGTCTTTTCCTTTAATCTTGAAGAAAAACCATTTTACCGAAGGAAAAATGCCTTTGCAACCAACTAAAATCATATTGACCCCTTTAACAAAAATCCCTTTTTATATTGAAAAGAGTGAAAGGAAGGATGGTGGGCCCAAATCGCAATCTCAAATCGCATTGGAAGGAGGGAGGGTGTATTGCATAATGGAGCAATGTGATGCGATAGTGTAAAATGGCACAGAGGAGAAGTGGAATAGGCGGAAATATTTGGTGGGACTAGGAGAAATCGCAATCGCAAATCGCAGCTAAAGGGGCGGGTATAACTTGAGCGGAGAAATCGCGATATGCGATGGCGATGGAGTATAGACCAAGGATAAGGGAGCTATAGAGGAAGGAAGAAGAAATTATTTTGAAACAAATATAAAATGAAATTTCTGCTTTTACATGGACAGGAACCCTTTTCTTTTGAAAAGGCGGAAGGGCTTTTAGGTGGGACCCAGAATCGTAATCGCAAATCACAACGGAAGGGGGGAGGGAGCATGTCATAATGGAGCAATGCGACGAAAAATTGCGATGCAATGGGAGGCTGATGGTGTGATGGAATGATCGGATTGGAGGCATCAGAGGTGGGTTAATTCCATCGGCGGTAAACATTGGAGATGGTCAATCAGGAGACTATGTGATCGCATCGGAGGTGCGATGATGCAAAGTTAAGTGCTGGGGGGATGTTTCCATCACGCGATGCGATGAAGGACTATCGCATCGGGGAAAGGGAGATGGCGGGTTCAACGTGGCGAGAATGCGATATGCGATGGAATGTGGGCTGTCAAATCGCTGATAAGATTGACGGTCCATATGCAATTGGGGGAAGCGTATATCGGAAGGGAAACAACAAAAGGGTTTAAATATGCGGAGTGCCGATAATACGATGCGATGGTGTGATCGGAGCATCGGGGGTGGGTCAATTGCATCAGAAGTGTTCAATCAGAAGTGTTGTGATTAGCGGCCCATGGACTTTTGCGATGCGATGCGATCGCATCGAAGTTGTAGGATGCGGCAATGAAACAAAACATTAAAGTTTGAAGAGTTAATAATGATGAAAAATGGTGCTTTGGGGATTTTATTCATTTGTGCCTATCATCCAATCCAGAAGTCTGTTTCGGGAGTATAATATATCGTCAGAAATCTCTTTCTAGGCTCCTTCCGATGAATGCACTTGGAACATGATTTGCACTAAAAATCTTGTGGAGAACACCTCTGAAATGCAGGTAGAGAAAATCACCTTCGCTTTGGTCCTTGATGATGAGCTGCAAAGGACTGGTGGTGGCTTTGTAGAGATAGCAACTTCTGAAACTCAACTTATTACATATGAAGACATAAAATTACATAAGAAATGTGTAAAAATGAGAGTACCATGTTTTCACCTCAAAACATATTTTGAGGTGAAAATTACATCAAGCTTAACAAAAAAACTCTTTGATTTTTCCAGATACCATGCTTTTTATTTTATTCGATCTCCTCATGTCCTTGCTGATATTTATTGACACGTGGCTCATTAATTTGACCATGATGAGACCCTCAAACCTAATGAGATTAACTCTATGACCTAATAACATGAATTGCGGAGTGAAAGTGAATCATGACTGAAGACCATAGAGAGGAGAATCAACAAGTTTTCACATGAGGGAAAACTGATGAAAGACCACTACCATCAATGAATCCATGACCTAATGGAATGATGAAAATTTATAGTATGAGATTCCTACTATGCAAATGAAAAGGAGTAAATTTGATCACTGATGGCAGTATGACAAACCGACACTAAACTAAACCCTCCACTAGTAAGCCCCCCATTCCTCCCACAAAATCCTATCATGGCTGCATGGTATGCTCCTCTAGTCCTTCCTGCACCTTTAGTTGTCTTACCACAAGGTTACCAGTCCAATATTCCTGTATATGATGCCAGCAGTTCCACTACTGCTTCACAAAATGTGGACAAGATTAATGATTACTTTGATAGGAATGAAATAGGTGATGAGACTGTTAAACTCAGATTGTTTGCTCAGAGTTTAGGGGGAGAAGTAAGAAAATGGTTCAAAAACTTAGCCCCACAGAGCATCAACGATCTTCCTACCTTTCATCAACTATTTATGAACAAGTGGGAAGTCATGAAAGACCCTCTCCAAATTCTGTCAGAATATGAGAATATTAAAAGGAATCCAGGGGAAGGTGTATAGGAATATTGTGCTAGATACAATAGGGTGTACAATGCCATACCAGCCCATGTGAAACCTTCACAGGACCTAGCTTTAATGAAATTACTTGATGGATTTGACCCTGAAATGGCCTACCAACTAAGGGAAAAGGAATACCCCACATTAGAAGATATGCAGCAAGGGGTAGTAAGCGTTGAGGCAAATTTGATTGCCAAAAGAACTAGGATGAGGAACGAAAAGAAAGTAACATATAGAGATGACACTGCTCCTTCCACATCTGATTCAAACTCAAACCTTCTAGCCAAGAACATGGATAAGTTAGAAATAATGTTGGAGAGGTTGACTGTCCAAACAAATGCTTAGAATAGGAACCACCCTCAAAATCAAAACCAGAACTTTAGGAGAAACCCCCCTTAGACCAGACAAAGAGATATTGATCAACAAATCAAACCTCAATTTCAAGAAAATTATGTTGATGAAGATGAGGGAATGATAGAAGAGCCAGAGGGAACTGTTATAAACATGTTGGGAGGAAGTAATGAAGACCCTGCCTTTTTCACAGAGGATGACCAGGCCACATATACATATTATGATAATGAAGTCTTAGAATCTGAAGACTATAGGCAAGGCTTTGATAATGCCATCATGGAGGTCCATAAACAATATGACCTCAGGAGCAAAACGAACCAAGAAAATCCCCAAACGAAGACCTCTGAAATTGTTGTTAAAAACAGATCTGAAAGGGTGGTTAGAAGGGTTTCTGAAAACAACAAAATAGCAGCTGAAAGGTTCCGGTAAAAACAAGGGGAAAGGCACTCAAACCACTGATAAATAGAGTGGTGACCCTAACAGCACTAGCACTTCAGCTAGTGCCCCTATAAAAACAGTTTTGACTGATGTACATAGTAAAAACCAACAAGCTGATTTTGCTAATAAGTTAGTGACTAACAAGACAGATATGAGCCTTTCAAAGAATCAGTTCCCTTTCAATTTGGAAAGTGAAATTGCTAAAATCAAGATCTCTATCCCTCTCACTGAGTTAGTCACTCAAGATATATATAAATGCCAGGTGTTAAAATCTTTGAACATAGAAGAAAATAATGACTTTGTCAACCTAAATGACGATCAGCCAGCCCTTTTATTCGGTCCTAAAATTGAAGGAAAGTTCCAAGAAGGAGTGGTCCCTCCTTTCTATGTCAGTTTGAATATCCATGATAAGATTTTACACAATGCTATGCATGATTCAGGGGCTTCGCATAACCTCATGCCCAAAGTAATCATGGAGAGATTAGGCCTTGAGATAACCAGACCATATAAAGATTTGTATTCTTTTGACTCCAGTCGAGTAAAATGCTTAGGCCTGATCAAAGATCTTTGTGCAAACTTGACCCAAATCCCAGCCAAATGCATAGTGATGGATGTGGTAGTGGCTTATGTGCCCCCCAAATATGGCATGCTTCTTTCAAGATCATGGGGTGCTAAGCTTCAAGGTACCATCACTACAAGAAAAATCACATTGGTGAGGGGCGAAAATGGTCACCATAAGCTCATTGGTGACGGTCAAAAGAGCCTTTGTCACCAAAAATTGAACGTCACCAAAGGTGGCGTCGCCGAAAGTATAGGTGTTGTGGTGACATTCAAGGTCTGTCACCAATAATGATTTATAGTGACGAATAGTGACCGTCACCATTTCATATGAGCAATGGTGACAGACAATAGCCTCTGTCACCAAAAAACTGAACGTCACCAAAGGTGGCGTCGCCGAAAGTATAGGTGTTGTGGTGACATTCAAAGTCCGTCACCAATAATGATTTATAGTGACGGATAGTGACCGTCACCATTTCATATGAGCAATGGTGACGGACAATAGCCTCCGTCACCAAAAAAATGAACGTCACCAAAGGTGGCGTCGTCGAAAGTATGTGTTGTGGTGACATTCAAGGTCCGTCACGAATATTGATTATAATGATGGATAGTGACCGTCACCATTTCATATGAACAACAACGATTTTTTGTGATGGACCTTTCATGGCCGTCACTATTGGTGCATATATATGGCGACATTCATTGACCATCACCATAAACTCATTGGTGACATCAAGGTCCATCACGAATATTGACTATAATGACAAACAATGACCCTCACCATTTCATATCAACAACAACGATTTATGGTGACGGACCTTTAATGGTCGTCACTATTGATACGTATATATGGTGGCGTTTGTTGACCGTCACCATTTCATATTTTTGTGAGGGTCAAAAAATGTCACCATAAGCTCATTAGTGATGGTCAAAAGAGCATCCGTCACCAAAAACTGATCTTCTTCATTCCCTATATATGAATATCAGGGCACGATGGAATCGAACCACCAACCTCCTGCTTGTAAAGCAGGTGCTCTTCCATTGAGCTAGCACCCTTTAAAGAATTAGACTTTAAACTAGAAATTGCCCCTAAAGGTGCAAAGATACACCAAAGGAATAAGAACCAGGAAAACTGAAAGAACTCAGTGTCCTTGCTCCTATTTTTATTCTATGACACTCTACAAAGTATGATCTTGATCTATGATGTATTTGTGCCGAGTGGTTCTAATTTAATACTAAATGTTATATTAGATAAAATAAATGAATAACTGAGAGGCCTTACGGGCTAATTTTTAATCCTTACACCAAAATCTCTTAATATTCAAGTCTATGGAACAACTCGTTCAAAGTTCAAACTAAAGTATATTTTAAATGGAAAGCCTAAAACCAGCTAAGTAGTTTACAAGTTAACATTTTGGATATAACTTCTGTTCAATTTATATGACAAGTTATGCCATAACCTTGAAACTAGTTTCTTAGCTAAAAGACTTTCTTAAGTCAACAATGACAAAGAAAGATAGTCATGGCAAGCAAAATTCTCTTGTTTTTTCTAATGAGGGTGCATGTAACTTGATAAAAGATGTATGAGAGTATCAAACCATAAACAGGTTCACTAAAACATGGAAATGACAAAGTCTTGTTAAGCAACAAAAGTTTAGTTGAATATATGAAAAGCATCGAGCTAAATGATATAATTAAACTAAAAGTAACTGTAAAAAAATGAAATTGCCATCATATACCATCTGGTTTGGTTAGTTCTTCAGAAAGAGAAAGTGAAATTCCATGATCCAGCTCCTCATCTTGATTATGTAATGGACCATCTTGAACAAAAATGTCCACATACAACTATCAATGTTATTGTATTGGTAAGAATTTTAATATAATCTATCAAAGCATGTACTATGTAGGATAATAACTGAAAAGTGCAACTAGAAATTTGAATCACAACATAACAATATAAAACAACATGCAACAGGAAAGGAACAAATCCACAATTTGAGAAATATGAACAATCCATGAACCTATTCTTATATATTGATATAGATAATGAAATAGAAATCTAGATTTATGAAATTCAAGTATTACACAACAATGTCTTGAACAAATCTCAATATGTAAAATAGTATTTTTTGCATTTGGATTTACCTTGCAGAACCTCAGGAAAAAGTTTCCACAAAAACAGCCAATAAACATAACAACATGGACCTCAGGAGCAATTGTGCAAGGGATAAAATATGAAGGTAAAGCACTAGAGAAGTATTCAAAGCAAATGATGAAAAGCGTATCTAGAAATAACTAAGAACCCTCTGAAGTAAACCACACATTTATCATCGTGACTAGTACACTTGCAAAAAAAGATCAGAATAATTTATGAACTATTCCACCAAAAAGCAGTGATTTTTTCCACTAAAATACAGTTTCAAATTAATCAACTTTGTTAAAGTTATCAGACAGAAGATTGAAGTTTAAAAGACAATACACTGATGAATTAGGGATTACCGTGGCATTAGAGGGCACATGCCAAAATACATTATCATCTCCAAATGCACCCCTACGTAGTGTCCATCTAACACTTTGTGACTTGAACCTTTAAAAGGCTTGCTCAGCCACTTCATCGTTCGAGATTTATTCTGAGTACGATGGTACAATGTGACCTGCATGTCCCAAATAACATGAGCCAACAATGAAAACCATAATTAAATTATTAATGCCTTACTAATTTAATCCTTGAAAAGACAAAAAACATGAATCCAAGAAAGAAAATGATAAGGTTCTCGTTAACCAACTATTATATTTACAGATATGGCAGAATTTTTGATTGGTTGTTTCAGAATTTAAATCATTTTACGTATTCTCTCAAACATATGAAAAGACACTAAAATTACCAAGGTCATATTTCAACATAAATCTTGCAGAAAATCTTTTTCTTTGAAATTTGTGTTTTCGTTTGGGTTCGGGTTTGATCCGTTTCGGCTTCAGGTTCAACTTGTGATTAGATTTGGATCAGGTTTGGGCTCAAGTTTGAGGTTCAACTTTGACATTCGCCAAACCTCGGCAAATTTCAATTTTTTTAGGTTTGCCAAATTCCAAACCTGAAGTTTCAGGTTCGGAAAAAATTGAAAGTGACACATTCACAATTGCACCCCTAGTCATTGAAATCCTAATTTTTTCACCCACAAACGTCAAATTCTATGTTTTAGGAATCTATCCGAGCTTAAAATGAAATGTGCAGTGGAACACACTTATAATGACCATTCAAAACTGTCACATTTGAAAATGCCCTACGAAACACACCAAACCTCCAATATTCAAAAAATATTAAAATACGGCCTTGGAAATATAGTCAGCATGGTATGTTGTATACACTAAATAGATTTGGACAAAAATTGAAAGTGACACATTCACAATTGCACCCCTAATCATTGAAATCCTAATTTTTTCACCCACAAACGTCAAATTCTATGTTTTAGGAATCTATCCGAGCCTAAATGAAATGTGCAGTGGAACACACTTATAATGACCATTCAAAACTGTCACATTTGAAAATGCCCTACGAAACACGCCAAACGTGCAATTATTTAGTGTATGTTGTATACACTAAATAGATTCGAACAAAAATTGAAAGTGACACATTCACAATTGCACCCCTAGTAATTGAAATCCTAATTTTTTTACCCACAAACGTCAAATTCTATGTTTTAGGAATATAGTCAGCACGGTATGTTGTATATTCAGGTCAAAGTTGACTGCTAATCCACATTTTAAAGTTTCAGAAAAAAAGGCAAAATATACTGCATCACAGTCTAACCCAGATCAAGATGAGCATAAGCTTTATCAAAATATCATATACAATTAAGTTGCCCATTTACAATTGTAAATCTATACAGCACATGGCCATCTTGAGCCAATGAATCATTCACCTAAGTCAAAAAAGGAAACTGCATTTTGTCATTTGCCAAGCAAAACGAAGACCAAATATAGTTGCCATTTTCCTGGCCCCCTTGACCAAATAAGTTGTCCAACTAGATCGTATGATGAGGAATTTGCATCCCTGCCATTTTAAGTAAAACACAAAACTGCACGTCTATGTGGGTCAAATGAGTTTCATTCCTTAAATACTATTAGCAAGCCTAGTAAAACATTAAACCGATCCCAAAATCTTACCATCAGCCAAGAAAATGCAGCAACCACAATGAAATGCTTTGGGTTTAAAATGACCAAAAAGACATGAAGGCACTGGTTACTCTTTAAATAAAAGAGGCAATTGAAAGAAAAGAAAAGAAAAGAAAAAAAATGTCACAAAAGCGAGACAAAGAAAAGCCGGGGAACCTAACAGAAATAGAGGAAAAGAAAAATAAGACAAGGAAAAACTGAGTATAACTGATGAAAAGTGAAATAACCGAAAATAAAATTTCAGCAGATTTCTACAACAAAAATTAGAAGCACCAGTCAGAGAATGTGGAGCACCACAGAAATTAAGTGACTAGCAAAACATCAATTTCGAAGTTCACACACTGGTTCAAATCCTCTATATCATATTACTTTTGCTTGTCAATTTACATTCCAAATCTGGTTAGGGCATTTCAAGAAAGTCCAATAGAAGGTGGATAGATGAGCAATTCAAAGCAAAACCAAAGACAATTTGACCTTGCAGATTAGAAAAATTTTAAAAATGTAAAATAGATGGTTAAAACTTAAGCGACCACAACAATAACAAAAAAAGTTTCAAACACAAATAAGATTCCGTGTAAATGTAAGCACTGCAAATATTAAATTAAAAGGGGGTAGAAAAGAGTAAAGCTAAATGAGAAGGACACCGAAATGTAGCAAAGAAAGACACCAGAAACAAGAAAGCTAACAAAAACATAAAAGCAAAACTAATTAATGATTTTACCAAAATGGCATTCATCCTCAACCAAAATTTAATGCAATTTGTTGCCCCACTAGCCTATTTTTTATCATATCCAGTATCTAACGTTGCCTGATGATGCTGTGATGCAACAGGAAGAGCATCTTTGCCTTGGAATCCCAAACCTGAATCATAAATAAAGTAATCAGTTGTGTTTCTTTGTATCATGCAACAAAAATCAAACTAAATTAGGATTTATGGATCAAGGAACTTACACTCACCATTCATGGTGATGCCACAATCTGTGCCAGGTCTGGTTTTAGCTTTTTGTTTACCTCTGAAGTGCTTCCATCCAATTCCGAGGCAAACCTGAGATAAAGAGACAATTTACAATCATTTTTCAATTTTACACGAGGAATTGCCCTCAGGTATGCTTCCATATATAACAAAGTTCCAAATAAGACTTGATTTATGAAAAGCACAAAGGCAAGAAACAGATATGATCTTGATCATAACATACAAAGCAAACAAATAATACTTTCAGAGACAATCATTGAAATAGATTTTACCTTGCATCCCTTGTTTTTTTCTTGTCATCTTCCAAGGAAGCAGATTTCACATCTACTCCAAATCTAGCCAAACGTGCTTTCTGCTTTGCTTCATCATCAACAGATGAGTGCAAAGCAAGTCCAAACCTATTTAATAATTTGGGCATTGTCAGATTCCAATTATTCTGGAGTAAAACAAATGCATATCATAATTTTGGAAAAAAATATTAAGAAAATTAAGCTGACGGTAAATTAGACACACAAGATAAGGAAAATAGCATCATCATAATCTCAGGAATCTGAAGACAGAAAATAAATTCCTGAATTTTGGAAGAACAAACCTCTCAGCCCTCACTTTCCTCTTTCTTCTTCCGATATTTTTGCTTCTCCTAGTCCAGGAGAGGTAGGTTTTGGAGTACCATTTGCTGACTCACCAAATCTGTCAATAAAACATACCCGAAGGTAATTTCTGTCAATTAAGAGATGAAACATATTGACTGATAATATTGGGGACCATGTGCACTGATTATTCAATACAGAAATTACTTTCATAGCTATTAATCACTTTAAAGATTAGAGCAAAGTCCAGTAGCACTAGAACTGACACAGTCCACCAAACTTAAAAAACACCATTATGGCCAAACATTGTTTAAAATAAAATACAACATATATTTAAAAGAGATGCTGAACATTTAAGTTAAACAAACATATGCCTTGAAAATGTCGGAATCCCTAGAACCTAAATCATACAACAAGATTTTTCCACCATTCCAAAGGGTGGCATTCCAGGTCTGCAGCAGTAATTAGTGCCAGAACAAGAGGCTAATCATATATACTATACAGAGATTATCCACTGCACTCCATGCCTTCGATGACCACCCATTTCTGCTGGCTGCAGTATCAGTACGAGTCTTGAGAATGATCTGTCATGATCTGTCACACATGAGGTGTTGCCCTCTGACTGCATAATCAATGTAAACAGGGCTTTCATAGTATCCAAAACGATACAGGAGCCTCACTGGTTCATGGGCAATCCTCACGGCCAAAAACAAATTTTGTTTCCAGTTAAGATTTTGATAGATTCTCCAATGATCTTAACTGAGCTGAGAATTTTTACATTGTGATCAGGATTTAGTTATAGAGATCATACGCTGTATAGAATTCTGGTTTTGTTCAACACTACCAAGGGTTGCATCATGTTTTGAATGGGTTACATTCTCAACAATTGTGATTTGTAACCTTTGTTGTTGGGTTGAAAACCCACATTTGTCCTCGTAGTTGGGAGGTAGTGTGTGGCACTTGCAGAGGCAAGATTGACTCTGACAACCATTACCTTGGAGGAAGATAAATGGTCCAAGATTCATGTCGGGACCTCTCAAGGGAATATCAACTCCAATAACACTTTGTATTCCTGATAGTCACTAGACTTTGATAACCATTACCTAAGAGAGAGATAAACAGTCCAGGATTCATGTTGGGGCCTCTCAAAGGAATATCAACTCCAACACATTCATAATCACCGCATGGTGCCTTCATAACCAATGCCTAAGTTAATTTGGGTTGCCAGGATATGTAACACATTTTTATTTGGGAACTAAAATAGGTTAACATGGAGTCAAGGTCTGAATCACTGATTCACATTTGCTGGAGAAGGTGGCTTATTTAACTGTTTAATGGCTTCTTAACGCTCCAAAGTTTTCTACACTTTAAATAGTTCCTAAAGTATAGTTAGGCATAAATTCGAAAGGAAACATGTCTTACTGGCTCTTGGCCCTCAAGTCTATGCATGAAGATTGCATGAAAATAAAGCTTATGGTTCTGTAGTGGCAATATGGCTTCTGTGTTGTTTAAATTTCTGTTGTGTATAAATAATTGATTTGCTTCCAGAATTTTTGTGCACTGACTATTGCAACCTGTAGATGCACCATAAAACAAGTTACAACAAATATGAAGCAGAAGAGTTTTTTGCCTTCACACAGCTGCTGTGTAAACATGTAACCAGCGAAAAACTTATGCCGAGCCCCAGACAACCATACAAGTTGAAAATTAAGTTATAACATCAAAAAAACCCAACTTGAAAAGAAATAGGGAATAGATGCAAAACAAAAATGAAACTCAATTCAAGATATCATTACAAAGCCTCCGATGGTTATAACTTATCACGGGTGTGGGTCAAGTAAACTCCATATAACCATATAACCTATGATGGAGGTTTAACAAGACCATTTTCAAATTTCAACAATCCTATCATGCCAATCAGGTGATTTTATAGCATTTTCTTATTTAGCTATACTGCACCAACATAAATATTCAAAAAAGGGTTACCACAACTCTAAATCAAGAGAAGCTACTTGAACTGGACCAGTAAATTCCATGTAAACATAACCTCTGAATGAGGTTCAACAAGACCATTTTCCAATTTCAACCATGCTATCATGCCAATCAGGTGCTTTTATAGCATTTCTTGTACTGCAGAAACATAAAGATTCAAAACAGAAATCATCAAAAGGCTTTTTATAACATAGTAAAGCTCAAGGAAAAAAACACTACCATATATTTCTAGATTTTTAATCAAAACATGGTAATATAAAATTCAGGCTTCAACAAATAATTTGGGTCTTAAAGCTTCATACAATGCACTATAAGCTTATTTATCCAACTTTGTTTTTTTCTTGAATCAGGTAGCAGTAACACTAAGTTACATTGGGTTGACAACAACAAAATTTTAAATTGAGAAACTTCATAAATTTGCTCACAAACCAGTAACACACATTCCAAGTTAGCCTAAGGCCTTGTGCAGCAATTATCCCTGAATTACCCCTTTCTAACAAGAGGCAAACAACTCATCATGGTTATAAGGGATAGCAAATATAGGAAATACATCAACTAAAACATGCAAGATAAATATACTGAATGTTAGATTTTTTGTTAATCTTCACATATCTTGTAGACCTGCATCTCCTACAAAGCAAGGTTTGGTCTTACTGTCTATGTCAGGACAGTAGGATAGTACTTTAGGAAGGTTAACTAACCTTTACTTTATGAATAGCCCTTGAGGAAGAAAAAATTCCTTTTAGCCTTTATCTATAGAGAAGTCTTGAATACATTTAATTAAATAATATAAAAAGATATAATGATACAAAAAAAATTGTCACAAAAAAGACAGACAGAGGAGAATGCAACAGAGAAGACATCATGATAATTAGGAAACTTGCATAGGTAAATTATAGTCACAGTCTGAAATTGTTGGAGAATTCCAGATTATGTAAGGTTGACTCATGCATTTTATTTCCAAAGCACTGCAATTCTCTATCATATATTTTACTCTCTAATATTTGTCCACTGTGAATACATCATACTTTCTGCTAAAATTAAAATATTTCAATGGATGGTATGCCTTTTATTTGTTGTGCATTCATGCCTTAATCTATAAATTGGATTCCAACTGCTGAGCACTGTAGTGTTGCAAACACAAGATCAATATCTCTCTTAGAGCACTGAATTTTTACAGTCATACGCCTTTACAACGAACCTCTACGACCATTACAATCATCTACATGTGACACCAATAAATGAGCAACCATCTACAATGTTAGAAGCCCAAGTTCATGTGACAATCCCACATTTATAAGTATAGTGAATTAGTTTAATAAGTTGAAAAGACTTGTTTTCAAGACAATATTTAATATATTTTAGTGTTTAGAAGCTTAGGAATTCCAATTTGTTGGAAAGAATTGTTTTCAATATAGTTAACTTCTACATTCTAACTCACTAACACCTAATGCTTAACTCACTAACTCCCTAATTCCCAAATTCATTCATCCTAGTTGACCACCAAGCCATTAAACCCTTAGTCTCTAGTTCACTAATACCATAAATTTAAGTTAAGCATAAACCACTAATCCAATAACCTCAATCCATTACCATAAACCCTTTAATACATAATTTATTACCCATTAAATCAATAAGAAAACCACTAATCTATTGAACCCTTCACCATTAATATAATAACCAACACATTTTCTAATGATTCATCCTTAACTCACAATTCCTTAAACCATTAATCAACTAACCAATATTCCCTTATCACTAATCCATTAATTATTATAGTTTTAATTGTTCATTGACTATAATTAATTATAATTCAACATAAATAAAATATAATCGTTAGAGTCAGCCTTTGCAGCCTTCCTCCAGTGATCAAACATGCTCTTTCAAATTGATTTTAAAGTGTCAAGGTCAAATTTTGTCGTTTCAATGAGTCTTCAAGCAAAATTTGGTCACTAGGCATTAGGTCTAGGGTTTGCTTTCACTCCTTCCAAAGTGGTCCAAATGTCGGTCCATGTCACCATTCAGCTGAGTGTACCATCATTCAGAGGGTTTTTATCATCATGTCAAGTTCCAAAGAGTCATTTTACATCTTTTTCATGCTTCAGTTGTGCCTTGGTAAGGTCCATTTCCCTCTCCTAGGGTTTTGGAGGTAATTTCTCTTGGATGGTCAAATCATCGAAAAAACTTGTATCCTGATGTTCATACACCTTCCCCTATCATTAATGTACCTTATTAAACACTTCCCATCACTGAGATCCCCAAAATTCCTCATTTTTGCACAAACCCTAGTTTCTTGCCACAACTTGGCAATTTTCTAGGCTAGGCCTGTGTTTCGCCCTTTTGGACCCCTTCCCCTCACTCAATCTCTGCGATTCCACTTTCCCCTGCTTCCTAACATCCCTCCCTACTTCCCAAAATTTCCCCAAGAATTTAGAAGCCCCCTATCCCCTTCATTTCGCTTCATTTCGACAAAATTCCTTGTTCCACACATCGGGATCGGTTTCACTAAAAAGATGTTTCAGAGAAATCAAAGATGAGTTTTGGAAAACTGAGAGCGGTTTTTGTCCAAAACATGCCAAGGAAGAACAACCTCCTTCACGTTTTACACAGGTGTCATGGTTTTAGAGAAAAGTCAAAAATACCGTTGCCTCAAGAGGATTGATGCACCTGCTGGGAGTAGTGTTGGGAGATTTGATTTTTGACAGGTTAAATGAGATCCAAATTGCATAATTCTACTTGTTTTGGAAATTATACTCCAAGAGCTTTCCAACGAGCTATCATGAGCTCAATTTGGATGTCGGGAAGTACTTCAAAATCGGGCTGAAAGGCGCGCGACCCACTTGGCTCAGGGGCGCGACCCATATGATTGGGACACTTGCTGGAGGAAATTTTTGCATTTTTGGATTTTTCATGGTTAGTTATGCATCCTCAGAAATCAACTAAGCATTTCATCAAAATCTGGATGGTCAAAAAGTCCAAAAACACCATGAAAATCACTCTGCCACCTTTTGCACCAGCAGGAAGTACTTCTGGGAGAAAGAAGTTTTGGAGGGTCAAATGAGCTCCAAATTCAGAAATTCCACTTGGGTTGGATATTCAACATCCAGGGCTTTCCAACGAGCTATCATGAGCTCAATTTGGATGTCAGGAAGTACTTCAAAATCAGGTTGAAAGGCGCGCGACCCACTCAGTTCAGGGGCGCGACCCACTTAAATTTTTGGCTGAATTTTCAACTTCCAGCTCAGATTTTCGGCCAGTTTGGACCAGTTTTGCTTGTGGATGGAATTTTTGGGTTTTTATGATGTAAATGTATGTTGGGCATGTAAATTTGGCTTATTTTTATCTATTCTAGAAGATTCACTCTCAAAAGAGTGAAAATCATGTAAATGAATCAGTTTCCACTCTTTTAGAGGCAAGTTGTTTAGATGCCTAGATTGTAGTTCCATGATTAGAATTTGTTGAAACTGATCCCTAAAGGAGGAATTCGACCCCTATAGGTGTGGGAAGGGGTTAGAGTGATCTATATATTGTAATTTCTCAATCATTTTCAGAGGTTGGAGAGGTTGGACTCTTGGGATACTTTTGATATCATTGTACATATTTTTCATATTTGGCTAAGGAAAGATCAGGGGTTTTGCGGCACTTGTTGGGATCCTTGTGGTGTTCTGTTCTTGATGGTGTTTCTTCTTTGTTTACTGTAAGTTTCTTCATGTTTAATGTATGCCATCCTTTCATTATGCTTGAGTCTAAGTCAATGAGTGAAACAAGGTTGAAATCCATCGTTTGCGTGCTTCGTCTTTGAATTCAAGCATTTCCATATGTTTTCAAATGCTTGGAGAGGATCCAAGTTCTTCTTGCCCTCTTCAGCTCCTCGTCGGTCTAATCTATCCACACATCCAATTTAAAGCATCAAGATCATCACCTACCTCGCCCTGCCCAACCGTAAAGTCCGACCTTATCCCCGACTCCAAAATTTGTTTTCCCATTTCTCCAAATAAACCCAAAAAAACCAAAAGTCAAACATACCTATCTCTTTACTAGCCTAAAATCGCTCTTATTGTAAGTCATCTCGCATCCTATTGCTCATTTTCTTTCGAGATTGACGGTAGAGAGAGCCCTCCCCCGTCCTCGTAGGGCTAGCTGCTAGGAGGGCCGAGCGTGGTTTGATGTAGCCTTGAGTTTTACTTCATTTTGTACTCGAGGTAGATTTGAGTGCTAACAATAACTATTTAATTATAATTCAACATAAGTAAAATATATGTTTTTTTGTTTATTCTTAAGGAAATTTTGCTTATCTAATACGAAAACACAGAAAATTAGAGGCAACAATGATAGTTCTAAACATATTTGATTTATCTTGATTTACCTTATATCCATTGGAATTTCTATAAAATTTTACCTCCAGGTTAGGCCAGCGCCTTTTTTAAGATGTAATGCAAAATATATGTTTCTGTAAAAAAATCAAGCTCACAGTGTAATATCCAGATCAGTCATGGTTAAGAAAAGCATAAACAAGAGGTGGGATCTTGATAAGACTCAACAGAATCATGGAATAGTGTCGAAGCATTGGAAAATTGTAAGATGATAAAAAGTAAGATTTGTAGGATAATTATTAATTTATTTCTGAAGGGTGAGAAGATGAATAATCAAAGTAGATTATTGTAGATATTACAAAACACACCAAGCTAATAGCCTATGGCCTCTGCTTTTTTATTTGGCTTGGGATTCTAAATCAAGTGTGCAGTGGAGTTCCTCCAAGGGATACTTTAACATTGATGGGCAAGGATTGCAGGCAGGAGAAGAAGGTCAAGGATGGGCAAGGATTGCAGGCAGGAGAAGAAGTTCAAGGGCCAAACAGCACAAGGAAGCAAAATGTGAAGATTTTTTTTCAAAATAGTTAGCAAATATATGTTTTTTGGGGTTTATTTTTAGGAGGACAATTTGTCTGTCTAATACAAAAACACAGAAAATTAGGGACAACAATGATAGTTCTGAAACAGATTTGATTTATCTAGGTTTGAACCGAGTACTCCGCACCTTCTATCCATTGGAATTTCTATAAAATTTTGCCTCCAGGGTAGGCTAAAGCCTTTTTAAAGAGGTGATGCAAAATATATGTTTCTGTAAAAAAAACCAAGCTCGTAGTGACACATCAAGATCAATCATGGTTAAGAAAGCATAAACCAGAATTGGTATCTTGATGGCACTCAACAGAATCATGGAATACTGTAAGAGCATTGGGAAATCGAAATATGAGAAAAAGTGATCTTTGTAGGTTAATTATTTCTAAAGGAAGAGAAGATGAATAGTCAAAATAGATTATTGTAGATACAAAGCACACCAAACTAATAGCCTAGGGCCTCTGCCTTTCTATTTGACTTGGGAGTCTAAATCAAGTGTACAATGGAATTCTTCCAAAAGGGTTGGGTCTTGCATTCCTTGATAGTTTAACATTGTGCCCAGTTGTTTTGAAGATTCAGATTTTAAGGGTAGGTCCTATTATTTATCTAGTGCAGCTTCATAGTTTTAACTCCACTTTTGAGGTGTCTTTCCACCTGGTGTTTCTTCACAGTTTTTCTATATTGTATGATCCTTCCAATTGACTGGTCATTGTTTATTTTTTTTAAGTTCAGACGACTCCATGCTTCATCTTTTCTTTACCTGACAAGCCTGAGGATTTGTGCTTTTCTTTGATTGCTTGAGCCTTGTCATGAACAAAAGGGAAAATTTCTTTAGTGCGAGAAAGGAAAATGTGTAGAGCCGGACACTTTGATTCTCAAAGGGGTTGCAAAGATCTCCTCCAAAAGAGGAAGATATGAGGAGCAACCTACGAAGTGGGTGGTAGACAGAATAGGTATCTTGCTGAAATCTATGTTGAAGAATCTTCAAGACTAGGGGCAGAGTGGGAACCCAAATAAAGAATAGGAGAATCCCCAATTTATTCCTCATAGATCCACTCCCCGGAATCCTAAACAGACTTGGGAGGTCTTTTTATTGGCTACATTGGACTCGGATTCACATTCAAGATATTCTAGCTAGCCAGTGGTATACTTGGCTGAAAAGGTATGATGATGCACAATACAAGCACACTGAATGGAGCATCAATCCTGCAAATGAAATATTGGAGAATGGAGCTCTAATCAAGGGACTAGAAAAAAGAAGTGGAATCAAGGTTGTACAACTTGAGGAATCCCCAGTATCCCACTGTGATGAGAAAGACAAAAAAGCCATCCAACCAATTTTGGGAAAATGGCTGCAAAGAAGTCAAGGAGGGATGGAAAAGGCAAGGAGAATGAAGAAAGAGAGACAAAACAGAGTACATACATTGCAAATACAGCAGTGATTGAGAGAGAAGAATGAAGAAAAAAGGCCCATGGAAACAATCCAAGGAAGGTTTTGCAGTTGTTTAAGAAGGTTTTCGTATGTTATCAAAATGTTTATCACGGGTTGCAAGATGGCACCATCCAAGATAATAAAATCTTAAAGGCTATCAATCTGATCTCTAGAAATCAAATCAGTCCAACTATAAGGAGGTCAAATTTTGTTACAGGGCAGAAATATATAGTGGAGAAAGGCATATCATGCCATTGGAAAGATGTCTAGAATATAATGCATTAAATCTCTAAAGGCCACTTCCAAACCACAACAGGGGATTTGGTTATGGGTACTCCGATTTTGTATTAAAAATTTTGAATCAATAAAAGGAACATCTTTTAATTACCAAAATAAAACAAGCTGGTATCACTATTGATATCAAAGAACATTGCAAGGCAAGGCAAATTTGGAGAGACCAATCTAGACCTAAATAAGAGAGAAATCATGTTTAAAAAGAATGCATACCAGGCTTCACAGAACCTTCATGTTAGGACTTGGTTCAAAGGCCATACCACCGCCTTTCCATACCTTGTGACCAGTTCCATGAAAGATGGAAAGACTGATCCATGTCTTTGTTTCCTCATCTAAATGAAAGCTGGGAAGACTTTTCCATGTCTTTTCACCAATATTGTAAACAACCACCTCTATCACTAGAAAATCATTAGTTACAAAACACGCACGATCCCCAACGCCTACGCAGCACATAAACGGGTATTCGGACTCAATGAAAGTCGGGTATTCTGGCACATAAACGTTCACGTTCGGAGGCTTCTTTCTCCACATTTTTTTGATGAAATTGTGTGATGACAAGTGATTATTCCACTGCTTTGAGACGCTACGAAATCTGCACACACATTCCACTGGCAGCAACAACAATATTTCTTCTTTCAAATGATCATGCAGATCATTGTAGGTCGTTGAGCAATTTTTCGACTGCACCATTTTCAAACAGGTCATAGAACCGGGAAAATTGTAATTCAAGGCGTTATAGTTAGAATGCCTTTTTTCAATATTTGATAACAAAGCTAATGGTATGTTCATAAGGAAGGTTGGAAAATTTAATTTGCTAGTTGGTTACGTAATTGAAAAAGAACAAGCAATACACAACAAACACCCATGCAAATTATAAGGCTCAAAGTACACCAAAGCCATGGCTGTAGCTAGTGTGACTTTCTTCTTTGTCTAAAATGGATCTGGTTGAAACCACAAAAGGCCACATATAAAGCCCTGAAATTTTCAGGATTAAATCTCATTGATTTGAAAAGGAAGAAAAACGTATTCCTTGAAACCTTTATTTTGAGAATTCACTTTTATAAGACTCTACACACACATCGTACTACCTAGATTCTGAAAATTAAATTTTCAACTGTAAATTCAACATGCAAGCTCTTGAAATTCTAAAGGGAACATAAACAGAAGATGAATACTGAAGAAAACATAAGTGCATACCATTCATTCACTACAAAAACCCTAACATAAAATTAACCAGCAGTTGCCTACAAAATCAAGTTTAAATGGTCTTTACCATGGTTTGAATTGAGGTTAGTTGCAATGCATCTTGTAGTGGGATTGAAGTATAGTGTGAAGAGCATGTATGTTCTCGTGTAGCGTAATCAGGATTGTATATGTTATATTTTATTGTTCATATCAAAGTGATGATGCAATTTGAAGAAGTCATGTATACACTAGTGCATATGAGATCTTAAAATGTGGCTGAAGCATCTTGTTCATGATAGAGTTTACTTCTATAATGAGCAAGAGACTAATAAACCGTTAGTTGTTTTGTGAATGGAAGAGAGCTAGAGTGGACTTTACTGCAAAATAATGAGATTCATCCAAACCTCCATCAAACATATCATTTAAATCCATTTGTTATAGCATCATAACATTCTTATATGGGTCATTGGGATCATATGAATATAGCTTTGGTGTTGAAATTAAAAATTTAGATATGCATGCCAAACTTAACAGGAAAATGGAGGAAAAAAATTGATTGAACAACCTTGGAGTGCAGTGAAATGTGATGACCTACATTCTGGAAGAAATAATGATGTTATTGATGCTTGTGGACTTATTTTCCCATTGTTTTCAAGTTATTAGTACATTTATCTACTCTAGTATAACATGTTGTTGCATAATTGAAGCTCTTAATACTTTTTATCAAAGTTCATAATTCCCCTTGGTTTTGTACCATGGTGCAGAAATCAGTTCCTTAATGTCTTATGCAGTACTCCATTTCTAGAAGAATGTTGTAAAAGATATTGAATCCAGAAAGTAATCTTGTGTAAGGAAAAAATTTGACCTACTAATGTCCTAATCGTGTGTGCAGATCTAAGACAGAGTATTGAGTAAGATTGATGTGATACCATGAATTCTTGTTGATAATAGTTTATTGTTGCAGGAAGAGTATGGAAAATATTTTATTAATATCGTTGAGTCTAGCTTTGGTTGTTATAGAATGTTTATGGCCATGATAGAATTGATGTTTCTACGATGATTTGCTTATTTGGACTTAAATCATTATTGATGTTTGATCTCTTCCTTATAATTGTTTCTTGAAGATGATCATTCTCTAGCCTTATAAACAAGGTGATTATACTAAGGTAATTATTTTTTCTACTTGGAATTTGTTTGGAGATGAATTGTGCTTGATAACCCTATAAGTTTTTACATGTCTTCTATACCCGTTGCAAAGATATGGCATATATTTTTACAAGAAAACCTTGATGATGATACCTTGAGTTGCATCTTGGTTGAGTGTTTATAGTTTCCTTGTATATATTGATCTGATCAACATGGTGCTGGTTTTGTACCATGGTGCAGAAATCAGTTCCTTAATGTCTTATGCAAGGGAAACAAGAACATTTTTATTTCTCGTCTCGATTATTGATTTTATTTTGTACAGATGTAAAGTCATGTTGTCAGCTTTTCCTATTACATTACCAAATCATTCATATAGATATAAATATATGCATATATGTATATTTGAAGAATGTGTTGTGGTAAGAGTAGTACAATGAATGTGAGTAGCTAACTGGTTGTTTCATTTTGTAGTTAATACCACCTGCCTTCAGTAGTCTAACGAGGAAGATGCAATGGCTAGAATATGACTTTTTCCCTTATGAAGAAAACTTGATGAATCTATGCATTGACTAGTTATTGAATTACTATCTGTAGGGAAATATCTTTGTATATATTACACAAATTTGGTTTGAAAACCTCATTTGGTGGAAAACCATTTTTATGCGACAATTATATTACTTGGATTGTGCATGAAATGATTCATGTTTACAATTTTGTCAGATATTACGACAGCTGAAGCATGAGAATATCATAGAGATGCTAGATGCATTTGAAAGTCCACAGGAGTTTTGTGTTGTGACAGAATTTGCGCAGGTATTTATGATTGTATTATAGCATGTGCGTACTCTTTTATCTTTCCAGTTTGAAGTATATCAGCATTAAAATTCTGTTCCCAAAGCATTTGATATAGATCATAGACTTATAAATGATTTTGATGATAGGGTGAACTATTTGAGATTCTTGAAGATGACAAATGCCTTCCTGAAGCACAAGTTCAAGCTATTGCTAAGCAACTGGTATTTTAGTCTTTATTTTATGCATTTGTAGCTGCAAGTCAATTTGTGTGTGTGTAGATTTTCTCAGTGTTTTTAGTGGTTGGATTAACGATATTTTGGATTAAGCGTGACTTCTTAAAATCTTGTTTCACTGTTTATTATTATTTTTTGAAAATCCTTAGTTTTAGGACAAACATTTCATTCATGAATCTACCTCCCATTTGATGAGGAATGTGGGCATAAAGGGGTATTTGTGATGAAGAGTCTACCAGGATTATATAAGTATCTTTTTGGAGTTAGGTTAGATTGAGAATTTGAGGGGCAGTTGTGTCCTGTTTGGGAAGGCTTGGACTATCTATAGGTTTAGTCATACAACATCATTGTCTACATGTCATCTATCTATGCATTGTCCCATGTGCTATTTTTAGCCTCGTGGACTTTAAAATTCTTTCTTTCTTTTCTTTCTTACAATAGCATTGTCTACATGCATACAACTTCATCTTATCATACAATAGCATTGTCTATATGCATAACAATAGTGTCACCTAGCTGTCAACTGGAGTATTTGAGCTGCAAGAATATCAGGGTGAACTGACCTGGTGAATGATATATTCAGGAATCCAACAATTTACTGAAGGCAAATAGTAGCAAAATTGCTAGCTGGTAGAAATCAACTAACCTGTCGAAACAGTGAGCATCCCTGTGCTCATTCTAGATAGTAAAGTGTGCTTGTGTTGTCCAAAATGGGATAGAAATTATAGCGAGTGAAACTGAATCAAAGAGAAAAATGATGTTGTGGTGTTGAGAAATGAGATTTGGAGAACTGAGATCTTCAGATCGAGATTGTGGCTTCTGTTTTCAGAATTTCACCTACATCGTGGTATTCTATTGGAATTAAGGTCTCATTAAAGCCTATGGGCTAATTGTGAATTAACATAGAGCTTTAGGCCATCGGCTAATTGTGAATTAACATAGAGCTTTAGACCCTAAGCCTACATGCATTAGGCTCCTATGTTATAATTGTACAAACATTGAATACATTAGGCTCCTATGTTATAATTGTACAAACACTGAACACAGTCAAGGGACTTATTTAAATGCTCCTATGTTATCACGATATATAGACACTAAATAGTGGAATTAAAAATATTCAGAAAGTGTGAACATTTTTACACTTTCTTTGTCTATGAATTGGGATAGAAGGTATCCACCATGGTTGGTTGGTTATTACAAGAAGAGGGTAAAATAATATTTGGTTGGTTTCTTTTTGGTGAAGTCTTTCTGCCTTAACCTTTTACTTTTTAGGAGATCTAAATCCTTAGACTGTTCATTTCTTAGCAAACAAGTCAATGGATAACCTGGAACTTCATTTTAAGTTATGAGTGAACCCCACCACATTTCTTTAGGGAAGAACTAATAGATGGAACTTGCTGAAGGCATAACATGGATGGAATTCGATAAATAAAAATGTACTTGTAATTCTGATAATGTTTTTGAATGGAGAAAAATGAATTGTTGTTTGAGAGTTTTCTTTTTATGTAAGAGAATGTTTTGTATGTTTGGGAGATGTTTGGGAAATAGGTTAAATTGTTCTGGCTTTGACTACTTCAATCCTTAAAAGGAGATTATCAACTGATACAGGATACTCAAGTCTTACTAGTCTTACTCTCCTATACTAGCCCTTATTGGCATAAATAAACATCATTATACCTAGCATCAAATCCTACAATGCTGTACAATTATATTTTTTTTGCCATTAATTAAGAGACAAACCCTTGTACCCTTGGATGCCTTGTCACAGTTACACTCAGGTTGAAACAGATGAGATGATGCACCGTAAAATGGCATGCCAGAGTTATACACAGGTCCTAAACAGGTTGAAGTTGGAACATTTACTTGCTTATAGAATATCTAGCTATTTTGGATTCAGACGATTGTAGATGGCTGCATTTATTGGAGAGTTATGTTCTGTCAAGTTACCATTTTTTTGGTTACATCTTTTGACATCAGAGAGTCAAACTCGTTTAGATCACCTTTGGCTATGAAACCGACATTGTAAGGTATCTATTCTGTCAAATTCACCATGGACTTGAAATTGGTCTCATCCCCAAATTGGCAGCATGTTCTTCTTTTGGGATTGGACTCATAACTGTTGTTAAGTTTAGCTTCTCATTTTAAGGTCTTAGTATAAGCACACTAAAGTCTCTATCAATTTAGGGTGCTAGCATAGTCAATTTATTCTAGCAAACACGTATGTGAGACCAATTTTGTGTTTTTTTGCTCTTAGTCTGTAGTGAATGTTTGAGTCTATTACCAGAAATTTTGAAGACATTTTCCTACTTGAATACTTTTGCCTGACATTGATTAGAATAGGTCATAGCAAATCCTTGTATTTCTTATATAATGACGTGATTAGTTCCCATTTGTGTGGCTAAACTGAACTCAAACCTTCTCTTCACCAATGAACACAACATCTTCTTATTCATTGGCATTTACTTGTTTATTAATGATGCCATATGTTAATCTCCAAAAATTCTTCAACAATCAGGTTAATGAAATATTTAACTCCTTTCTATGGTTACTTTTTTAGTTTTTTCATTTTTATTCCTGGTCAGTGTTTACTGATGCCTATACATGCTGAAAACTTAGTCTTTAGCAGATTCATATTACAAAAACTAAACCACAATGGATAGTGAGGAAAAGGTTATTTCAGCGTTGGATGCTGTTGGCATATTTACAGTTGGTGGCATGAATAGAAACAAGGTACTGTAGAAAAGAGGGTTGTAACTCGTGCTTTTACATGTGATTTGCCACAGAATCTTGGTTTGGTGTTTTGAAGTTAACAGAATAACAAGAGTCTTTGCTGATGTGTTCTATCATCTTCAATATCTGGACCATCTCAACTTCTGTGATCTGTTTTTACTTTGGATTCATGGTTGTCATTTTTAATTTTGTCCGTGATCTATTTTATAGCCTTTTTCAGTTACTTTCTTGATAAAATTGTATTTGAATATGGTATTGGCTTTTCTGATTGCTATCAACTTGAATACTTGAAACCTTTTTGGAAATTGCATTTTTTTTTTTCTGAAACTAGTTTTGTAGAATTTGTAGGATTACTTTGACAACTACCTTTATTTTTCTTTGGAATCTGATTTAGAAGCATTATGATATTTTAAAATGATTTTTTTATATATATACATTGTCTATTGCTATATTTTCCCATGTCTAGTCGTATTGCATCCAAATTTTTTATTAATGCTTCCACGATAATATAAGAGGGCTATCCTGATTTGGTTTTCCCAAATATAGGTGCTCTGTTTACCAGTCGCCCATGTACATGATCCCATGATACATATTTACAACATCCTTAAGGAGTTATGGTGTTTTGACCCCCTAACTCTAAAATTTTCATTTATTGTTATATTGGTCACATGTTACAAACCACGAACATTTTTTTTATAATAGCAACTCATCCTTTTATGGATAGTTAACCTAGAATTAATCTCAACCTACCCTCACATACTTAAGTGAAGAATAAGGTTCACTAGTACCTTTCCAATGCTATACAATAATCTACATGAAGACTACATCATAAATATTCAACATAATCAATAGCCACATCCAGAAAACCCCATGCAAGACAGGAGTATGCCCTTCTAAGGCTTGAATGTGGGTCATTGTCACAATAACTGCCATAAGTTGCTGTTAGAGCATAGCCCAATGAACGAAAACTGCTAACATTTATCCAACCTAACCACTAGCACTAATAGTAGTCACATGTTACAAAAATTAACACATTGTTATACATTATCATAATGTTGAACCTTGTTGTTTGCTCCTTTGACATCCCTCTTCAAACAAGAGCTAAACCAATAATGCTAAAACTCTTAATAATAAATTGCTTACCATCCGTCTTGAGCACAAATGAGACAAACTTGGAATTGATGAAAACTACTCTCCTCCTGTGATCTTTGGAACTTACCATTGGTGTTAACTCTTTGTTTGCCATTGATTTTGTATTAGAAAGTATAGCACACAACTTAGTACTAGGGAAATGAACTCATCTAGGCAACCATGATTGCTATCTCTAGAACTTACTATTGGTTTACACTTTACCTGTTCGCTATTTCTCATACATTTGAAAGTACAATACAAAACAGGGTACTGGAGCTATGAACTCATATAAGCAACCTTCATTGAGCATCCCCTCAAATGTTCCTTCTTCTAACAAGCCTAGCAAAGGGACTATCTTTTAAGTGCTAGTCATCCAAAACAATAAGTCCCTAGACCATTCATCCAAAACTTGATTTGATGTTCACATGTGGGATAGCTACCATCCAATGAGTCATCTGGATAACTAACCATGATGGTGGCTATTTCTCTAGAAGAGCAATCTAGATGGACTACACGTCTTCAATTTATTTGCAAATATTTTTTACCAGGGGAAACTACTTTATTTTTCCTGTCTTATGGGGTACAATATTATTGTTTGGTTTTATTATTTACATCTATTGAGACGACCATAGGCCCATTACCATGATCTTTGACTAGACAAATATATTTCAACACTTGTGACCAATTTCCATACACTCCAGATACCCTTGGATATAATTGTTGCTTGTAGTGGAATGATGCATACAATTTGGTTCTTGGTTGTTGGAACCTGATGGAGGTAGGACCCATAGTCCTGGTTTTTCAAAACTTTATTCCCCAATCAATTTCACAATCTGGGCAAAGTCAACCCGTTCTCATTCAATCTGGGCAAAGTCAATCGTCGCCTCCATCCTATGGCTGGAAGGCTATCGCACTACCACTCCATCATCCGACGGTAGTCGCACGACCCAGCTACACGGAGGTTAATTCTCCAAATGCGCACGATATAGATGGTATCACAAAACCGCTCAATTACACGTGTCCATCGCCGGAGTATATCGCGTTTTTTTTATAAAAACAACTCACTACCTTCGACCTCGCGCGATACTGCCGGGTTTGGATTTAAAAACCGCCTTTACTGTTCAATGATCGTGGTTCCACTCCTTGCCTTCAGGGTTCCATCGCTCCACAGTTAAACAACCCTCGCCAATTTACAATCCTCCTTGGTTTCGGATTGTGGTACTCAACGCTGGTCCAATTCATGCATCGACCACGCTATGCTGTTCCAGCACGGATGACCTCATCCATGAGAAGTAGTTGCGATGCAATTACAGGGCCAAAATTTATAATCTGGCGCTTGACAGAGTATTTGTCGAAAATTCCCTCCAATTATGGGTCCATTGGTTCTACTGTATGATGATTTAAACCAACAATATTGCCTTTGTCATGCTCCACCTGTAGTCCAACCAAGACGTCTTGAGTATCTAGTCCAGAATTTTCTGCCAGAGTCTTGGGCACAACCAAAAGCGCATCAGCAAAGGCTTCAACTCCTCCCCACCACAAGCTAAAACCAATCTCTCCATATTGCACCTCTTCGCTCTCCTCAAAGCTACAATCCCTTCTCTTGCAAGAAGATCGAGTGACATATAGAGGGGCCAGATGCATCTAAAGTAGGAGATCCGGATCGAGTTCTAATAGCTTCAGTTGATCAAGTAGCGTGCGGTAGAGGGAGCAGAGTAAGAAGCGGATAAAACAGGATTTTAAGAGCCCACATAATAAATAGAGGCAGCAGTACAACAGAAGAAGCAAAGGCATAGTAAAAGACAGGGGAGGTAGCAGCAAGCAGCTAAATCCCTTTTCTCACCGAGAGAACGCCACTAGCTTCTTTAGCAGCAACGTGACCCAATAATCTGTTGATTCACCAGCGTTAGAGGCCCTCACCAACATCTCATATAGCATCTAAGCTCTCAGTTCCATAAAATATAGCATCCAGCAGTTGATCACAACAAAATTGTTGTCAGTGCCATCACAAACTTTCTTCTTCAGGTTAATGATCTTTTGAATTTTCTCATCTACTTGTCTTCTTTCTGCTAAACCGATTTTCTCCCTCTGCTCTGCATTTGAATAAAAGAAACCTGCATTTACTTCACTCTTTTCATATTCTAGAGACATTGCAAGTCAATTCATTACAGTTTCGAATCCCTGTTGTCGTTTATCGAATCCCATATTGCAATGACCGTGGGCTATTTCATTTTTTTTTTAATAAAAATTTAACCTGTCGTCGCTCGAACGATGTAGTTTGCGAATGTAGATCTGAGCCCCGTTCAAGATTTGCATTGGAATAAAATTATTGATGATTCGAGACAAGCCCTCCCAGCAACATCTGCTATCGGGCATTCAGAATATTTTCATTTTTTTTGTTTTTTTAAATTGAACCCACTGTCGCTCTTCCAATGCGTTAGAAGCGTCAGAAGACTGACGTTAAATTTTAAAAAAAATTTACTATGCCGTCAGAAAAGCAATGTTTACCAACGTCGGAAGAGCACCGTTCCCAAAAGCGACGTTTCCAAACGTCGGAAGAGCGACACCACTAGCGTCGGAAGAGGACGGTTCCCAAAAGCGATGTTTCCAAACGTCGGAAGAGCGACACCACTAGCGTCGGAAGAGCGACTTCTGCTCAATGTCGGTATTGTGACACTTCAAAGCGTGGTTAGCGATAACGTCGGTCTTCCGACACTATACGAGCATCGGTATTGCGACACTTTAGAAGCGTCGTTAGCCATAACGTCGGTATTGCGACACTTCACCCGCATCGCTAGTGCGACACTTCATAAGCGTCGGTATTGCGACGCTTTTACAAAACGTCGGAACAAGTGTCACAATACCGACGCTTTATGGAAGTGTCGGAAGACCGACGTTATGACAAACCACGCTTTTAAGTGCCGCAATCTGTCGCTCTTACGACGACTAGGTGTCGGAAAACCGACAAATTGGCCGTCGGAATTTCCGCCAAATGTACTAGTGTTATTGTAAATACGCTAGAGGAATATAAATATCAGTTGTATTTATAGAAAATTTCCCATGTGCCATGATGGATTGCGCAATCAAGGAAGGTTGATTTTCCTAATTAATATGGAGATAATTCCATAGGAATTGCGTGAGCAAGGCAGGCTGAAGGAAGGCTGAGAATTGGCTAAGTACTAGATCGATTTTTCCTAGATCAGCAGGAGACAATTGGCAGAGTGCTAGAGAATCTCAAGAGAGATTAAGCATTGTATTGTTTCATGATTCCTTAACTTAATACAAAATAGAGATAGAGGGTTTTGAGCAGTTGCTTCCCTAGATACATCTTGTGTTGTGTGATTGATAACTTGTTTCTCTTACTTATATGTGATTGTGCGATTGTGTTTTGTTTCCACAAATTGTAGGAAGGATTCGGTATCTTGTTTTAGTACATGATTACAAGATCAGATTGAATCCCGTTGGTTAGATTTTCTACATGAAATAGAAGAGAGGGTTGATACCATCTTACCTTGTGGTGGTTAGTAGGCCGCAAGGTCTGTGATAAATACCAACATAAATGGACGAGGGATTGCACTGTAATTTAGAGCCATAACAAAAGTTGACGCAAGCATACTATTGACTGAGTTAACCCTAGTTTGAGGATCGACATTGAGATCTGAAGTTCATGTCAAGATTCAGTCAAAGAAATGCCCAGAATCTATGGATCCATATGAGCTAGGTCGAGTCTCTTATGGAGGCAAGATTCGTGTTTTTTCTATGTGTGGATAGGGTTTGTTCTACAACAATTAGAAGTACATAAGTAGAATGCCCTAGTTAGGATAGTTTCCTAGCATGTTTAGTTCATAAGGTATGACCTTAAGACTGTGACAAATTTGCGTAGAAGAAGATGGGTTGTGACCCTTAGAGCGAGGTTTATTTATGCAATAAAGACCGCAGATCTGGAAGATGGTTTGCAGATTCAGTATGTGTGGAGACAACAGATCCAAAGGAGGGTGGAACCTGAGCAAAATATTGAGCATGCAGAAGAAATGTGCCATATGAAGAATGGATTGACATGTAGAGGAGTTGATTTTGGTGGACTTTCCATAGAGTTTTAGACAAAGATCTGAAGAAAACTATAAAAAATTAGTAAATGGACTGTTAGTGGCTGATTTGTGACCCTAGTTCAGTCATCTACAGATTGTTAGAAGTATGATAAGAGGAGTAGTTCATATTTGTTCATATATTGGACAACAAAGATCAAATTGTCGATACACAAGAACAACGATCTTGAGAGGACTCAAACCATTGTTAGGTGGCAGATTTGAAGAGCCCTAGATGAAGACAATATTGTGGGCCCTAGATCAGTAAAAGGAATTTGTACAAATTTTCTGAATAAATCACTTATTCAATTTGGAGATTAACCTGATCACACATCAATTTCGAATTGCATGCATAACACATAATCTCTTCTACAATTAATCGTCACATGTGGAAAGAATAGAAGCGATTCCACATCAATTCATCACACACATTAACACAGTATGTATGGGGAAAGCTTATAGCTGAAAACCCCTCAGCTATTTTGTATATTATATGGAGAGAACATGCAGCAAATACATAGCACAATACTCCTCACAAGTACTCAGTACTATCTCACAAAGCTACACACAAACTAGCTTGGTTTTGAACAAGTCATAGGTTCAAAACACAACCACTACTTCTCCTATTGTGAAATCAAGGCCGGTCTAATAAACAGAGATCCAGGTTTGAATCTCACTAGCTCCAACCGCGCAATGGCTCCAACCGCGCAATTGTCATTGGTAATTTCTCCAAGTGACCAAGTGTGGTGCAAACTTCATGCACAACCTGCTCTTAACTGATAGTCACACTCACCCTTTCACCCACCTCTAACACTGGTCTCCACTGAACTGTCCATGCATTGCAGTTAACTAATTTGTTCTTTAGTTTATTTATGAGTTAATAATTAGTTAATTAATTAATAATTAATTCACACCACTCATCACTAGTGTATTTTTCAGTTAGACTAAATACAACTAGTTCAACTAAGTTAAACCGAACACAACTCCACCAACTGTCTCATCAACTCCACCAAACTCTGCCACATGAGTTCTAACTGAAGTCAACCATGCAATAGCTCAACTAACCCTTAGGAAAAGTGTAATTCCTTCTGTCAGCTGCATGTGCCACATCCAAGCATCAAACTGAAGTGCTCCAAGAGGATAAGATAATGTTTATAGTCTAAATATTATTAAGGGTTAATAATATTTGACTTCCCTATTTTAAGGAGAGGCAAAGCCTAAAAATAGACTTCGACCTATCGACCTATAGGTCAAAAATAGAGGTCCATCTATTTTTACCAACATGACCAATACTCCAAGAATAACATACCGCAATCCCCGGACCATGATCCATATGTCTAAAAATAGACATAGTCTAAAAATAGACTTTGCGACAAAAATCACTTGTGTGGCCCCCACCTAGTTTTGGTGATCACTTTCCAACTAGGATTAGGAAAGATGTTTCAGGATGCCTCCTTCACCGTTTCTTGTTGCAATATTCAACACTCCCTCTCAACAAGAAAGCACTGTCTTTGCATGCGACATGCAACTCCATGCATTCACCCTGCAACCTTCACAAGCGCCATGCAACTCCATGCATTTTCTCTACAACTCTTCTGAAACTGAATAGGCTCCAAACAACTCAATCAATCTGATGCATCTATCATCAAAGTCTTCAACTTCGCGCAGCAACCTCCGAAATCGAATAGCTCCAATCAACTCAATCAGTCTTGATGCATATAGCATCTATCATCAAAGTCTTCGACTTCTGCTTGGCCAACTGCACATGTCATCAGGAACTACTGCGCTGTTGAACTCTTGCACCCATGCACTCTTGCACTTGTTGTCAACTCTGATCCGCGCTCCAGTATCCGACACTGTCACTTTGATCTGCCTGCATCACTCCAACTGATCTTGCTACTGCTGCGCTATGGGCACCTCGTAGCCAGGTTCAATCCATGAGATCCACACCATCTCAATGAATTTTCCCAAAAATCTCCTCATGGGATTAATCATGCATGTCGCCCCACCTCTCACCTGGTGGTATAGCTGCATGCACTCCCTCTGCCCGTCTGGCACGAAATTTCTCTGCATGAGTGGTCTCTACCACTCCATGATCCTCTTGTGGCTGCTCCACATCCTGAGGTTCACTATCGCCTGCATGCAAAACTTGCTCCCTCTCAAGCTTCAATTGCATGTCTTTCTCACCTGCATCCAACACTTGCTCCCTCTCAAGCTTCAGTTTCATGTCTTCCTTCCGCTTCCCTACAGTAGGAAGCTCCGTAGACATCCCATCTACTTCAAGTCTGTAGAGATTCTTTGCCCGAATCCCAACCTTCTTGACTTGTCCCGTTGCCTTGTGCCGAAGGAAAACTTTTCCTTCTCTGAAGACAACTTCATACCCTTTATCCTCTAACATTGCAACTGAGATAAAATTCTTTGTTAGACCTGGTACATGCAATACATCTTGTAAAAGAATGAGTTTACCTAACTCCCTCTGAAAGGTTATGGTACCAATGCCGGTCGCATTGTATCGTCCACCGTCGCCCAACTCAACATGCATCTGGAGACCTTTCTCCACCAAGTCACTGAAAAGATTTGCATCTCTCGTCATGTGAAAGGAAGCGCCACTATCAATATACCACCTCGATCCCAATGCAATAGACAACATGCATGCGATCAATGAGAAGTCCAGCTCAAATTGCGAGGCAAGAGCCTCACCAGCTGCAGATCCAGCAGCCTGCTTGTTCTTCTTCTTCTTGGGGCAATTCGTGGCGTAATGTCCATGATCGTGACAGTGAAAACACTTCACTTTGGACATGTCACGCTCTTTACCATCCGCACCAGATTGAGAAGCCTTCTCCTTGCCCTTCCCCTTCCTTGCTTTGGCAGCCAAAGCGCAGTCTTCTTCATCAGATGCCTTTGATGAAGATCCATCCCTGGTAGTCCTCCTGATCTCCTCTTGCATGAGATCCGACCACAGTCGCTCCCATCCCGGCAACTTCTCCCGACCATTGAAACTATCCTGATAGGAATGCCAAGCCTTCGGAAGACCAAGGAGAGCCAGGTCCACCATATCCTCATCTTCGACAGTCACCCCCACACTTCCCAGCTCATCTCTGCACTGAGTGAACTTCGTGAGGTATTTTGCGATGTTGTCGCCTTTCTCCATCTTGATGTTTCTTAGTCTATCCTTGAGCGCCAGCTTCCTTTGGTCGCTCTTGCTTTGGTACAGATCCGTCAAAGCTTTCCACATCAAATATGGAGAAGCCTTTCCATGCAGGCTGGATACAATATGATCCTTTACGCCCTCCAACAGGATCCTTCGACACTTTGCTTGTTTCTTTCGCCATGCTTCCACAACATCAACATCATTAGAAGTAGGCTTTGGAATCTCTTTCTCCATGAATTCCAACAGCCCATGATCATCTAATACAGCCTCCATGCGGTCCTTCCATGCAACATAATTCGAACTGCCTTCCAAGGCATATTCTAGTCGCAAACCGATGAAAGACATTTTCACCGCAGCACCAAGAACACAAATCTGCAAACTCGAATTTCACCACCAGCTGATAACTCAATCGCTTCCGATCTACACTTGAGAACAAATTATTTCCAAATCAGAGATTGACTGCATGGGCTTTTACCAGACCTTTCACTTTCCAAAGAAAGATGAATCTGGAGGCTATCTGGCCCGTATGCAGGCTCTGTTCGAGGAAATAAGTTTGCAATCACCGTAATAGATCTTGACAGTTAATATTGCTCCGATACCATGTAGAAATTTGCTGAATAAATCACTTATTCAATGGAGATTAACCTGATCACACATCAATTTCGAATTTCATGCATAACACATAATCTCTTCTACAATTAATTGTCACATGCGGAAAGAATAGAAGCGATAGCACATCAAATCATCACACACATTAACACAGTATGTATGGGGAAAGCTTATAGCTGAAAACCCCCAGCTATAGCATATTATAAATGGAGAGAACATGCAGCAAATACATAGTACAAACTCCTCACAAGTACTCAGTACTATCTCCCAAAGCTACACAAAAACTAGCTTGGTTTTGAACAAGTCACAGGTTCAAAACACACCCACTACTTCTCTACCTCTATTGCGCAATCAAGGCTGGTCTAAATAGAGATCCAGGTTTGAATCTCACTGCCTTCAACTGCGTAATTGTCATTGGTAATTTCCTCCAAGTGTTATGCAAATCCCATGCAAAACTGATCCTCTAACTGATAGCTTTACTCACCCTTTCATCTACCTCTTTCACTGGTCTCCACTGAACTGTCCATGCACTGAGTTAAACTGATGTGTTCTTTAGTTGAATAATGAGTTAATAATTAGTGAATTAAATAATATTTAATTCACACAACTCATCTCTAGTGTATTAGCCAATTAAACTAAATACAACTAGTTCAACTAGTTAACCAGAACACCATCTCCATTAACTGTCGCATCAACTCCACCGAACTCCGCCACTTGAGCTCTAACTGAAGTCAACCATGCATTAGCTCACCTAACTCATAGGAAAAGCGTAAATCCTTCTGGCAGCTGCATGCCCCACCTCTGAGGGTCAAAATGAAGTGCTCCAAGAGAGTAAACTGAAGTTTAGAGTCCAAATATTATTAAGGGTTAATAATATTTGACTTCCCTATTTTAAGGATAGGCATTCTAAAAATAGACTTCGACCTATAGGTCCAAAAAATAGATGTCCATCTATTTTTACCAACATGACCAATACTCCAAGAATAACATACCGCAATCCCTGGACCATGCTCCATATGTCTAAAAATATACATAGTCTAAAAATAGATTTTTCGACAAAAATCACATGTGTGGTCCCCACCTAGTTTAGGTGATCACTTTCCAACTAGGATCAGAAAAGATGTTTCAGGAGGCCTCCTTCATCGTTTCTGTTTCCATTTTCGTCGTAATTGATCAAAAGGCGCATTGATGGTAGGCCAAGTATAGTTGGAGGGTTGTTAGGTTACTATCAAAGAAGAGCCCTAACTCTTGTTCTGGTGAAGGACAACAAAATTGGTAGAAGGGCAGGTGTATAGGGCCTAAGGATTTGCAGACTTTGAAGGACTAAAGTAATAGTCAAGTGGGCCAACCAACTAGCCCTAGTTCACTATATTGTAGAGGATTGATTCAGTGAGAAGAAGGGCAGCCTCCATAGCCCTGGACATCTCATCTTGGAGCTGTAGTATGGCAAAAGTGGGCATACCAAAGAGTTTTTCACAAATGGAATTGTGAACAACATGTTACCACTCAAACTAGTAGTGGATCTAAAAGGGGTTCCTAAGAGGGCAACTACTAGGATAAGGGAAACGATGGAGGCTTAGCCCATTGTCACCATAGCTAGGGCTCCTTGCTCTTCACAGACTTTCACCGATGGGTGGAGTCCCGGTAGTTTAGGAAGTCACTTGTAGAGTATAGGTCAATGAATAGGTGGGAAGTGACCCTCGAAACCCTTTCCCTAAGATAAAATAAAGAGTGGGACTTTCTTTCCTTTTAAGCAAGGGAATTATCTTCTAGGGAGAGAGGAGGGGGATTGAAGGGTTGAGGGAGAAGAATAAGACTTATGAAGGAGGTTGGGATCCCTCATATGGTGGAAGGGAGGCCTTATCCTTTGGGAGGTTTCTCAAATGTATGAAATAAGAAGCCAAAGGAAGATTTTCGATGTTATTCAGTCGAACAACTCATGCTAACTATGCTCACGAAGTGGTTGGGAATGGAAACTTTGCTTCTATTTTATAAAAAATTCCAAAAACAGCTCAGCGCGGGCAGTCCACTGGGACAAAGCACCAATGGGTGCAAGGCCAAGTGTTAATTTATCTATGGGCGCGAGGCCATGACTGCCTACTAGCGCCGACCCAAAATCATATGTTTTTGAGAGCCCGTTCCAGGAATAGTCAAAAGAGAAAATGTTCTTCTCATGGCAAGGGATGCAATGGCACTTTTTGCAAGGCATGACACTACATAGAAGTCACAGAAATGGCCCTCCAATGTTTGGGATGGGGATTGCAGGGATGGTGACAAAATTTTGTTTAACACTTAGTTTTAAGTTTGATTGGGTGGGTATATTACTCTTATGTGATAATAGTTTCAATTGGTAGTAATATTTATAATGATATAAAATGTTTGGCATTTTATAGTAGCACCAAGCCAAAAAATGTTGGTTTGTTATTCCATCATACATAAACACAATAATATTCTCATCTTTCAGTCTAAATCTTTTAATGATTTAATATGCATGCCAAACACCAACCTGTAAATGAGTGATTCAACCCCTAGCAGAGTTATGCCAAAGTTATAAGTAACATAAATTGAATGCGTCAAGAGTTTGAAATATTCCTATAATCATAATCTTACCCTACATGGACATCTCTATGTAGCTTAAATACCAAAGGTATATAAGCTAGAAGCATAGCTTTAACATCTTTAGATCTATACACATCTTCTATGAGCCAAAGGTGATTTAAAAAATATGGTCTATTTGGTAATTTGGGCAAAGAGTGGTATCTATTAGTGGTATATGCTCTACCAAAATCATCAAAAAAGTACATCAAGCCTCATCTTGTGAAGTTCATGGCATGTAGGTGAGGAATGAAACAAAAAGGATGCAATTCCAGTGAGCTACTTAAAACTCCCCCAACCTCACTAGTGAACCTCTGCTTATGAAAATATTTATCATTGTAAATCATATATAACCAAATGTATCAAAGCATATCTAATTCAACTGTAGATATATCTAAAATTGAGCTAGACATGTGCTCGTAATCGTTTGCCCAGAAACATAGCAATTGCTTCATTACCTTACATGTTAGATTTACAGAACGTGCATTATGTAGACCTTAGTATGGACAACCATGCAGAAAATCATTTGATGTCTATAGTTTTAATATCCAAAAGATCCAGGGAAGAGAACAACCCAATGAGTTCCAAGATTTTCATATCTAAAATTGAGCTAGACATGTGTTCCTAATTGTCTGTCTAGAAACATAGCAATTGCTTAATTACCTTACATGTTAGATTTATACAATGTGCATTATGTAGACCTTAGTATGGAAAACCATGCAGAAAATCATTTGATGTTTATAGTTTTAATATTCGGAAGAACCAGCGAAGAGAACAACCCAATGAGTTCCAATATTTTCATCTTCACCATCCGTGGATAACATAATTTTGCTATCAAATGGAATCCATATGCATCAACAACCCCATGGAATCCCACAAAGCAAAATAAGAGAAAAATACACACAATGAACATGATAAAATCCTTCATAATCTTCCTAGCAAATGGAATCATGAATCCATGATGCATCAACAACCCCATGGAATCCCAAAAATCAAAATAAGAGAAAAATACACACAATGAAAATGAAAAAATCCTTCTTAGTTGCCCTTCCCTTCAAAGGACTCAAAATTTATTTTGCATTTTGGAGAGAACCTAAGCATTAAATTTATAGAAATTTCCTCCCTAGTATGCTAAAAGTCCTTCATATAATTGACAATAAGGACAAAAATCAAGAAAAGTTGAGCCATTAGAGGTGTAATGTATAATCAATTGTTTGAAGAAAAGCTAACGTATAATCAATTGTTTAAAGGATTAAGAACAAAATGAGGGAAATTCAACTAACGGTATTTCTACTTTTGAAGTCAATATGTATCTCTCTTCACCATGTTGGCTAACCAATTCCCATGGGGAGGCATGGTTAGACAATTTTGGATATTCCTACCATATAAACTCTCCATAATGAATTCTTGATGGTCTATGAATAATTCAAAATCAAAACGATTGGGAAGTCTTCACTATGCCCTCTTACCTGACTCCAAAATACTTATACATGGGCAACTAGGTTTAAGTCAAGTGTGATTGGCTACCTCCATCATAAACTCAAGTTAGATTTTATATTTTAAACTTATATTCTATAGTTATAGCAATCTATGCCTCCATTGGACAAAATGAGAGAGGAGTACACATATTCCATAAATGCATTTACATTTTAAAAAGTAAATAGTATACATTTCATAAGGAAATGAATAACAAGAAAAAAAATTAAAAAAAAATCTCCCCGCCTAATCATAAGGTGAGTAAGTTTCTCTAGAAGGATGAGATCTTAGATAAATTAATTAACTAAATTCATACCAACAAAATTACAACTAAATGTTCAGTAAAAATTTATTTCACATATCATATAATGTCAGAGATGTTGTGATTTGAACAGTCTTATCAATGAGATTACTTAATGTGAAGGTTGGTGTGAAAATGAAATTAATCCTATGAGAATTATTATTGATAATGGGATTAACATTAAAAAAAACCAAAAGACCAAAAGTGTTTCATTGATACTAAGAAACCTATTATCTATATATATTTTTTAGAGTTCACTTTTGTATTTAAATATTTCTTTAGAATTTTATATTAAGAAAATGATATAATGACCTAGGCTCATAGGGTTTGCAATCATGTTTCACATACATTTTAAACATTTATATATGAGTTTTAAAGAATATACATTTTGAAAATTTATATATGGGCTTTAAAGGATATAATGATCACAGATTATAATGGTTAAGAATATATGTTAGGGTATTTAAAGAGAAAGCAAGCTTTATGTATGATGTGTAACCTATTTATGAATCAAAGATGAGAATTTGATCATAATCAACCTTGGAGTGGCTCTTTTTGAAGCATTTTCTTTGAACCTTCTATTCGCCTAAGAAACCCAACAATGATTTAAATGGTTCCAGGAATATAAAATTGGCATCTCATGTTTCTTTGCAATTGGAAGCAACCCCGCGGGAAGCCATGCAGAATAAAAATAAAGTTCACATGAGTGGGAGAGGTTTATTGTGATGAGGGGAAAATTATTATTATGTTTTGAAACTCTTATCATGATTATTATTATAGTTGTTGGGAAGGCGGTAAACAAGTGCATGAAACAGTTCCAAAGATCGATGGATTCCTCCTCCTTATTGAGAGACACAACGGATTATATCGTTGTCCTCTAAACATAGATAGAAGTAATGCAATATTTAGTGAATAATTCTCATGTGCATGCCTAACATGTGGTTTAAAGTTTTGTTTTATGCTTAAAAAATCTAGTTTACTTCTATGCCCCTTGGAGCTACTAAAGGATATGTATTCCTGTCAACGATTGTGCAGCCCCCATTTCTGTATAGTTTCCTATCCCTATGCTATTGCCTTATGAAGTTTCCTTTGCAACATGCGGTGCAATTGCTAGTTTTAAAACACTACAAAATAAGATGTATATCATTATTATTTCATATACACAAAATCACAAAATTCAAAATATATTTTATAGTAAAGGAGAATGTCAGGCAAAGAAACATATTTATTTGGGAATTTATTTATTTTTATTTTTATTTTTAAATTTAATGAATAAAATTATTATTTGTTTGTTTGTTAAGTTATGTGAGTTTTGGCATGTTTAATCTGTGGTTTGAGTCTCCATGATCTAAGGGTATTTAAGCTCTCTAAATTAGGCAAGAATTGCATCCGACGTGAGCCACACTAGCCTTTAGTATGGTTGGATTTTTGCCCACGGAGTTTCGAACCAATGATACAAGTCACCTTTACACCACAGAGTGCATTAACAAAACACTCTATCACCATCTGCTAGGCTCAATAAAATTAATTATAAATATATTAAAAAATAAAATAAAAAATATCATATAACCTACTAATTCTCGTGGAGATGAACTATATTAGCTCGTTCAAAACTCATTAGGAATCTATAAGATTTATGTGATGGATTCAGAAGACAAACCTCTACATAATTCTACTCATAAGAGCCTCCATTCAAATATCATATAACCCATTAAACTATTTGTATAGTGGTTTTAAAATTGGATATCATCCTTTCTTATTCAAAGAAATTTATTATAAATATTATTTAAAGAACAAAATTAACACCCCCGATGGGGGTGATCATTTAAGGGGCTAGTTGGCGGTGCATTGGATTGTGGAGCTAGAGGGGCCTCCACACGCCGCACGAATGCAATGAATGGGCTTCAGAACCTGCATCGTGCTCCTCGCGAGTTGAGTTTAATATCACATAAGGACCAACAAGAAATCATTCGTAGGCGTTGGGCGATGAGGAGAGAGTGTCGAGAGAGAACGAGGTGTGGTTTGTTTTCATCCTGGCTCAAGTTGTGGCTTGGGGTAGTAGAACAGGACGAGGCTATTGAATGTTGAATGCGCAAGGGGGGGGAATTGAGGCCTGCATCCAACATGGCCATGGGATCGGGGGACGTTTTCTTTGTCTGATGTAACGGTTTATTTGGTCTTTGGCATAGACTATGTGGGTCGGGTGCAGACACAGAGTTTTCCTCAGCCCGAATTCTTCTTTGGTTAGTGCACACTTCACTGGATTGTCAATCGGATGGGGGGAACAGTTTCAGGTGCCTTTCCTGGGGATGTATGAGCTTTGTGGGCCTCGGGGCTTGTGATGTCTCTTCCTACGTCTTCACTACTCGTCATTGTGGTGTTGGTGCTCGAGACTTCGAGATCCTTCTCAGTTGGGTAATTGTGTTCAACAACTCTGGAATTGTCAGTGGTGTGTTATTTCAATATTGTCAATTCAATGTCTAGTGGGGTGTTTCTCAGGTAAAGCAGTACACAATCCATGGCAATGTTGCAGGTGGTGTTGGAGTTGGTAGTATGCCTTGACAGAGAGGGAAGGTCTGCAGGGGGGGTGTTGGGCCACACATGGATGTCTGCCAGCAACATGGGGAGCCTAGCTCGGACTCTAATTCGATTGAGAGTCGCCACTCCGCTACAGATATGGCCCTGTCTCTAGCCCACTCATTGAGCCACGTAGAAGTCTAGTCACCTTGGAGTCCATCGCGACCTAGCTGGATCACATACATCTCAACATTGATACGCTGAGGGAACAGAGGTACGAGGACATGAGTGAATTGGTTGCCTATATCAACGACCTCGAGCATGTGCATAATGAGACCTTTGACTTTGTGGAAGGACTCTGGTGCCAATAACAACGCACAAATGAAAATCTTCGCACCTTGAAGAGTTGAGTGGAACACATTGATTACCATATGCATGAACGTGATGCTCTCTTTGCTGCACTTCGAGTGTTTCCTCCCAATCTCCATCCTTAATGTGTAATTCTGAGATTTGTAATTTTTCTCTTTTTGTGTCGACAATAACCAAAAACACCGACTGTCTTGGCTCCTCTTCAGGCTTCTTACTTTTCAAAGCAATATTTGTGCCAGCTCTTAAACCAATCTATATTACTATATTTTGTTGGTGGTAATGTATTTTGTTGACACTTATGCTATGATAATTACGTCGGAAGCATTATCTTTACTGGAGTGGAGTGGGGTGACACTGTTCGCGCCACCCAATCACAACCTTTTCTCATCGCCCTTCTGTGCAGTGCAAAATTGACAAGTGTAACCATCTTGCATTATATCAGATATCTTTTGTTGGTGGTAATGTATTTTGTTGACACTTATGCTATGATAATTACGTCGGAAGCATTATCTTTTCTATAGTGGGGTGGGGTGACACTGTTCACCACCATATTTTACGTAGTGGCAGAGTATCAAGGATGCTGCTGAGAATGCAAGAAATATGGAAAGAGTAGAGGGAGATGAGGTGGGCACAACAACATGTACTAAATTGCAAAAAGCCCTTGGATTGAGTTGTTACGTATTACTTATGGGGTATGTACATGGTTGCCATGATTGGATAGTTCATTTTCATTTCATACTCAAGAAGCTGCTCAAAAGACTGCGACAACTCTTGGAAACCTGTTGGTTCTAGATTTAGTTGAATCGTACAATATCCATGTTTACACCAACTTTATTCCAAAGCGTTGACTCCCTTTGGTTAAAGATGATGCAAATGCATTGACCTTAATTATGTTCCATACTCTAAAAGTCAACAATCCATGTAATCAATAACATGTCCATTTCATACGTTTTCCTCTTCAATGTGAGATTTTACACCCCATAAATTCACATTCATTATGTACCCTTACATGTAGCACAAGATAATTCACAACTCCTCCTTTCGGCATTCCCTTGCACCCCGATGCAATTGCTAGTATAATTATGCCAGAGGCATTTTCTTTGTTGGCTTGGGGTGAGAAAACACTGTTCACCCCAGCCAATGTGAAGCCTTTCTCATCGCCCTTCCAGCCAATAAAATTTAGACATGTGGCACCTCCTCCAACCAATGAAAATATTCCATTTGGCCTGTTACCAGCTGTTAGTTTGAAAAATAAGTTTTAAGATCTTAAATGTTTGAAAATAGGGGCGTGAGAGAGGCCGAGAGGGTTTGGAGACTAGGGTTTGTAGGTATGTGTTGAGGGATTCGAATAGGGCAATAGTGGAGGCGGCGGTGGAGGCCGAGGCTTCGGTAGTCAAGTTCAAAACCCACATCTATGAAGTCTGCAGTGACAAGTTCAAAACCCACATCAAATTCCAAAAGCACTGAGGTGAAAAGTTCAAAACCCACATCAAATTCCAGAAACACTTCAGGGAGAGAGATCAGCTCAAGCGGTTGAGGAATCTTGATTCCTTGAAAGGGAAGAAGAAGGATGCTTTTAGGGCTAAAATAGTACCCAAACTGTAGAAATATAGGGAAGCAGCCAGAGAGGTTTTGGTGCCCAAGGTGGGCTATGGGCTTGTAGGGGAGATTAAGAGAGTAGGGTTTTGGGTCATCACGGTGTCCGATAAACCTTCAATTTTGTCCCCCAAGGGTTCGAATAGAGAGGTTATCAGATATATCAACTTGTATAAGACTTTCGTCGTTCATTGCAAGCTGTTTGGGTCTAGGGCCTTCAAACATATTACTGGTAAGGTAAAGGTATGCCAAACTCTGTAGCTTTCATAAAATTGCTGGTAGTTTTCCATGCAGTTGATTGTGATGGAGATACATATTTGAGAGGTGATGACAATTAGTTATGGAAGTGGGTATTGCCCGTGATAATTTATTTTCTACTAACCATAAGCTGGAGAGTGGAGTGAAATTTCCAACATTTGATGGAATTTCTCCAGTCAAGATGTTTTGGTTCAAGTAAATTTCTTCTAACAGAGGAAGCCCACAAATGGAGGGAGGAATGGTTCAATGGTTCCGGTGAGAAAGTTGGAATAGAGGGACAAGTATGAGAGCTTTGTGAGTAGACCCACTTAACACTGCTGAGATGATAGAGAACAGAATAGCTCGCACGACACTATTTTAAGGGAAAACCCCTGAGCAATTTCGACAGTTTTCCCTTCCTATGAAGGTCTTCCTTTTCCCATCGTTTCTTATTCTTGAGTATTTCTTTTCTATCTCAGGAAAAGTTTTAGAGAGTGGAATTGATTCAGGGTTTCCCAGTGTTGCCGAGCAAACGACCATCGGGGGTTTGAATTCAGGTATGTCAACGCTACCAGTATTAAGGTATTTCTCTTCTTTTTTTTAGGAAGTATCGTAATTTTTATATACCCAGGATCACAGCTGGATAGATGTAGAGACACTTTTAATAGAATAAGAGGACAATCTAACGAGTACCCAAAGTCTCTCGTACCCCTAAGAGAAACCATAATAGACCATAAAATAAAAACTAGAAGGAGCACAACCATGAGAAAAATAGTCTTGATTTTTTTTTGTTTGGTTGGTTTCTTTTTGAAACTACCCGGTATGAAGTGAGTCTGGATCTTTTTTAGGCTTAAATACTTTATGGTATTTCTAATTTTGCTATAAAATATTTCAAAGTGTGGGTTTTCATTGCTTATGGTTGGGTGATTTTCTTACCAGGTTCGTGCAACACAGAAGAACATACATGTATGCCCCGCCTATCAATATGGTGAGAGTATTTCCCATGCTCTGTCGAATTTATCCAAAATCATGGCATATATAAATTGAGGCTCAATACTCTATATCGGTCCATTCAACACCATTAAATCAATATTCGATGCGTTCACACTTGTTGTATTGACCACAAAGACTAAATAAAATGTTATTCGAATTAGCTTGGACCAAAACAAGAAATTCCTTGATGATGACCAAATTAAATAAATAATAAAAGGCACAGATCAACCATTAAGTCCATAATTAATTTCCACATCGACTAATAAGATAAAATCAAGTTTAATATTGTTTCAATAATTTCTTAAATTTGACTGGATCTTTCAAGTGTTAATCACCACCATCAAAAAAATATTTTAAACTGGTTGAGTGCTTTCCAACTACCATATTGGAACGAACCACAAGACACAATTGAATTTGTGTGACAAACACGATGTCCTCAAAAAAAAATGTTGATGTCTACAATGTAAAATTATGAGACATAAAGGTTGACCCAATTGTTTTCCCACGAATCCAGTTGGAAATTAGTTAGGTCAAATGGACATGACTACAAGTCTTTGTTCTCTGAATGGTAATGATAGTCAAGCAGTAGCATTACTACCAGCGTGCTTGCAGAAAGGACTTAACTATAAGGTTTTAACCTTCTAAAAGATAAGGACAATCCGACAATTGTTTTAATGCCCCATATCCGACAATTGTTTTAATGCCCCATATCAACGATAAGTAAATTTTTTTATATTTATAGTATGAACCTCATGTTCATGCAAATGAGGTATCCAAATATGTCATATGGAAAAACATATACAGGACACTTATACAGCTAGATAAGGGAAATAACAAAAGAAAACAGGTGCCCATATTGATCCATTCCATTCAAAAATAAACAAAATAAGTCCATTGACCAACAACGATTTATGTAGTATGCAGAGGGAAACCCACCGGTCATGTGAAAGACAGAAATGATCCTATTGGAGAGTTGTCAGGCTCGCTGTGCGGATAACAACATATTATAAAAGCGGGCCCCCAATAAAACAACATTCCATGTGAGTAATTTACAGGCTCGCTTGATACCAATAACCATCTACAGCGTCCAAATATAAAGCATAGGGCAGACCATTCATATTGATTACTGTCAAGCTCGTTGAGTGAAATTTTGCAGTGATAATATTATCATTCCATGTGTTTAATTAAGAACAGCAGGCTTGCTTGTAGGATAAAACAGGCTCGCTTGATAACCAAAATAAAAACACATTCAGCATCCGATCTGTATATAGAAACAGAGTACCTGGAGAGGGATATGAGGGTATGCATCATATCACATTGACATAAGACCATCGAGGATGGTGCCTATAAATTGTATCTGAAAGAAGCCACCTCCATGTTGTTCCTGTAGTATCTGGCAATTTTCGAGTTATAAAATTGCAATTTTTTTGAATCTGCACCTGTAATACGAATTATAAAGTTGTAGATTTTTTTGGATCTGCATCTGTAGTACATTTCAGAGTGTGAAACAGTTGATCTATCCCATCTTCAATTGGATGAACTCATATCAATGTGTTTCTTATTTTACTCAGTACCTCAGCCTCAAATTTCTTGATACTCCAAACTTGTGCACTTGCATGAGTTTGTCCTCACCCGCTGCTTGGTGACAGTAGATGAATGGATAGTCCCTAGTAGCTGTAGAGAGAATCTAACCCGAATTAAGAGCTCCCTCATCATATCATGGGTACCACGAGCTCCATTGACGAATTTCTTTGCCCAATGTTTATAGGAAGAAGAAATTGAGGTTACAGTCAAGACGTGATCAGTTCTTTCGAGCTGTTTATAAGGCACGCATCCATGATGCTACCAAGTTGTCCATTACCTCGACTGTTTATTACATAAACCATAAACTTTTCTATGGTAACTCTATTTCCACCCAGCAGGGACAATCATCAGGTACGTTGCAAAACACAACCCATGTCATTGAAGACTCCTCCAGTCCCGGACAATGAAGTGACCTTGTGTTTGATTTCTACCTCAGACCTGTGCTTATTTCACCCCTTAGCTGAGCGAGACCAGGACCTTAGCTTTCGATGCTGATTCCTTGACTTGTCATCATAGCAAGAAATTTCATTCCTCAGTTACATTTGATTTTTTCATTTCAAATGACCGCGCATTTGATTTTTGCATTTGATTTTGCATTTCAAATGAGCGCGCATTTCAAATGGCCAGGTGCATTTGATTTTTACATTGATTTTTGCAAGTCGTCGCAATAAACGGCTTTGGGGCATAGTGTCACAATTACAACGTTTGGAGAAAATTTTGTAATTACGACACTGCTAAGTGTCAACATTGCGGCAGCTCCTCTCAAACGTGCCAGTGCGGCCGCCAGACTAAGTGTCGTAATTGCGCGTTTAAAAGCGTCGCAATATAGCGATGCTTTGGGGCATAATGTCGGTATTGCGATGGATTCCTCCAAACGTCGTAATTGCGACACCTTGTCTAAGTACGTGTGCAACACTTGTCTCTAGCGTCGGTATAGCGGCCGTTTTGAGCGAGATTTGAAAAAGTTGAAAAATTTGGGGAGGAAATTTCCGACTTTGGTCAAAAGTGTCGGAACCAAGTGTCGAATTCCACCAAAATGTACTAGTGTAAGGATCAAGAACTATTTTTATTATTTAAATTAAGATAAAACCCTAAAAAACCAAAACCCTAACCTGAGGAGATGTAACACAAAGAGTTTATGGGCTCCGTTGGGGTTAGCTAGGCAACCAACTTCCCGGGGTCGTAACTTGGTCATATGATCTTCGTTTGACGCACATGATACCTTGTTAGAAAGATCTCTCAGAGGACTACAACCACTAATACAATTTATATGAAATCACCAAACCTTTCATGCCCAAAAAACATTGTTTGGGGCTTCAAAATGGCTCTGAAAGTTCAGGACCCGAAAAACTCACAAAACTAGTGAATTGTGCTATAATTAAGGAAACTAAAAAATTGAAAGAGACAATGGCGAGGGCCCAAGTGGAATAGGCAGGTGGCCACCAATATCCACCTCGATCACCTTAAATCAAATTTCTTGAGCTAACTCAATCATCATGACTTAGTTAATTGACACAAGTTGTTATGAGACAAAATTACAATTTATTGTCCAATTTATTTAAGGGAAAAATAAATTAGACGCCTCACATTCCTCACTCCTGGTACATCAAAATTCCTCACCAGTGTGGGTGCATTTTTTTTTTTTCCTTTCTAGTCGCCAATTTCACTGTTTCTTGTTGCAAATTTCAACACTCCCTCTCAACAATAAAGGAATTCAATCTATCCCCATCCGGTACCTTTGGAATGTTCTGCATGCTACACTTATCTAGTGTTGTTTGCACCTGCAAATCCTAAAACTGAATAGCCTCTGAACAACTGAATCAGTATAATGCATCTATCATCAGAGTCTTCTGACTGCTGCTAGTTACTACACCTGTCTAGTACTGGATTCTCTACACTGTTGCTGACATCTGCATCCGTGCCCTTTGAACTATTGCTAACTCTATTTGTGCTCCGGTATTTAATATCTGTCACTATGATTTCTGTCTTGCTGACATATGACTACATCAATCTAACTGATCCTTCCTACTACTGTTGTATTGTGGGCTCCTTGTAGCCAGGTTCGATCCATGAGACACGCCATCTCAATGGACCTTGCCCAAATTTCTTATCTTGGGATTATGTCTACACATAACCCCACCTTACACCTCGAGGTATGGTTGCTCCCTCTTCCCATATGGCTCGAAATCTCCCCCTCATGGAGGTCTCTACTTGAGTGGATGTTTCCACTCGGTCTCCTCTCTACTTCTCCAATTTGTAGAAATTCCTTGAATAAATCACTTATTCAACCAAGATTATCCTGGTCACATACTATTTGAGCTTCATACATAACACATAATCTCTTCTACGCATTAATCATCACATGCGGAAATAAAAACAACAAGCGGTATTGAAAACATTCACATGCACACATAGAAATTCAACACATATAACACAATATGTATATCGGGGAAAGCTTACAGTTGAAAACCCCCTACTATCTGTATATTATAATGAAGAAGAATCATGTAACAATATCAGTACAATACTCCTCACAAGTACTCAGTACTGTCTCCAAAAGTTACACACAAACTAGCTCAATTTTGAACAAGTCACGGGTTCAAAACTCCTCCACTGTTTGCCTGCCTCTACTGCGCAATCCAAGATGAGAGAATGAATGGAATGAATTTGAATTCCCTTGGCTTTAACTGCGCAATCCTCATTGGCAATCTCCTCCAATGATTGTGCAAATCTCATGCACACTATAGTCACAATTGATAGTAGACTCCACCCTTTCACCCACCTCTAACACTGGTCTCCACTGAACTGTCCATGCACTGTTGTTAACTGATGTGTTATTTAGTTGAATAATGAGTTAATAATTAATTCACACCACTCATCACTAGTTTATTAGCCAGTTAAACTAAATAAAACTAGTTTAACTAAGTTAAACCGAACACAACTCCATCAACTGTCTCATCAACTCCACCAAACTCTGCCACATGAGTTCTAACTGAAGTCAACCATGCAATAGCTCAACTAACCCTTAGGAAATTCGAATTTCCTTCTGCCAGCTGCATGTGCCACATCTGTAGCTCGAACTGAAGTGCTCCAAGAGGATAAGATAAAGTTTATAGTCCAAATATTATTAAGGGCTAATAATATTTGACTGTTCTATTTTTAGACAGGCAGTCTAAAAATAGACTTCGACCTGTATGTCTAAAAATATATGTCCATCTATTTTTACCAACTTTACCAATCATCCAAGAATAGCATCCCGCAACTCCTAGACCATGCTCCATATGTCTAAAAATAGACATAGTCTAAAAATAGACTTTTCGACAAAAATCACATGTGTGGTCCCCACCTAGTTTAGGTGATCACTTTCCAACTAGGATCAGGAAAGATGTTTCAGGAGGCCTCCTTCACTGTTTCTTGTTGCCATTTTCAACACTCCCTCTCAACAAGAAAGGACTGTCTTTGCATGCGACATGCAACTCCATGCATTCACCCTGCAACCTTCACAAGCGCCATGCAACTCCATGCATGCGACATGAAACTCCATGCATTCGCCATGCATCCTTTGCATCGACATCTCCGAGAAACGGAATAGGCTCCAAACAACTCAATCGATGCGAGGCATCATAATCCAAAGTCTTAGAAGCCTGTGAGCCTGCTTGCACATGTCATCGAGGAACCATGCGCTTTTGAACTCTTGCACCCATGCACTCTTGCACTAACATCGGCTCGATCCGGCTCCGGTATAAGGCCTTTGTCACTTTGATGCACTTTGCATCAATCAGCGATGCGCTACTCTTTGCTTGTTTGTGGGCACCTGCGTCCCGAGGTTCAATTCATGACATCCACACCATCTCATGAATCCTGCCCAGAAATCTCCTCTTGGGATTAATCATGCATGTCGCCCCACCTCTCACCTGGTGGTATAGCTGCATGCACTCCCTCTACCCATCTGGCACGAAATTTCTCTGCATGAGTGGTTTCTCCCACTCTATGATCCTCTTGTGGCTGCTCCACATCCCGAGGTTCACTATCACCTGCATGCAAAACTTGCTCCCTCTCAAGCATCAGTTGCATGTCTTCCTTCTGCTTCCCAACAGTTGGAAGCTCCGTAGACATCCCATCTACTTCAAGTCTGTAGAGATTCTTTGCCCCAAATCCCAACTGTCTTGACTTGTCATTGCCTTTAGCCTTTGAAGAGCGTTCCTTCAAATTGATCAACTTCATACCCTTTATCCTCCTAACAATGCACGAGGCGAGATTAAATTCTTCATCAAACTTGGTACATCTGATACATCTTGTAAAGATAGGTTTGCACGACTCCCTACGAAGGTTATGGTACCCGTACTGTCGCATTGTATCGTCCATTGTCACCCAACTCAACATGCAATTGGAGATCTTTCTCCACCAAGTCATTGAAAAGATTCACATCTCCCGTCATGTGAAAGGAAGCGCCACTATCAAAATACCACCCTGATCCCAATGCACTAGACACCATGCATGCGATCAATGAGAAGTCCAGCTCAAATTGTGAGGCAAGAGCCTCACTAGCTGCAGCTCCAGCAACCTGCTTGTTCTTCTTCTTTTGTGGACAATTCGTGGCGTAATGTCCATGATCGTGACAGTGAAAACACTTCACTTTGGACATGTCACGCTTTTTACCATCCGCACCGGATTGAGAAGCCTTCTCCTTGCCCTTCCCCTTCCTTGCTTTGGCAGCCAAAGCACAGTCTTCTTCATCAGATATCTTTGATGAAGATCCATCTCTAGTACTCCGCCGGATCTCCTCTTGCACAAGATCAGACCACAGTCTTTCCCATCCTGGCAAATTTTCCCGACCATTGACACTGTCCTGATATGCATGCCAACTTTTCGGAAGCCCGAGGAGAGCCAAGCTCACCAGTTCCTCATCCTCCACACTAACTCCTACACTCCCAAGTTCATCCCTGCAGTGGACAAACTTTGTCAAGTATACCGGAATAGTGTCATTCTTCTCCATATTTATTTTCCTAAGTTTATCCTTGAGCGCCAACTTCCTTTGGTCACTCTTGCTCTGGAACAATTCTGTCAAAGCTTTCCACATCAAGAATGGAGAAGCTTTACCATGCAGGCTGGATACTATGTGATCCTTCACGCCCTCCAACAGAATCCTTCGACACCTTGCTATCTTCTTTTGCCAAGCTTCAATCACAGCAGCATCCGTAGAAGTAGGCTTTGGAATTTCTTTCTCTATGAATTCCAACAGCCCATTGTCATCTAACACTGCCTCCATCCTGTCTTTCCATGCAATATAATTCGAGCTGCCTTCCAAGGCATACTCCAATCGCAATCCGACGAAAGACATCTTTTCTTTTGACACCAAGAAAAACAATTCTGCAATTCGAATTCCAACAGCTCCAAACTCCACCGCTTCCGATCTAAAATTCGTGAGACCAAATTATTTCCAAATCAGAGATCGACTGCATGGGCATTTACCAGACCTTTCACCTTCAAAGAAGGATGAATCCGGAGGCTACCTGGCCCGATTGCAGACTCTGCCTGAAGAAATAAAATGCAATCACTTTTTGAATAATAGATCTGATGATCAATATCGCTCCGATACCATGTAGAAATTTGAATAATTTGCTGAATTATTCACCGAGATTATCCTGGTCACATACTATTTGAGCTTCATACATAACACATAATCTCTTCTACGTATTAATCATCACATGCGGAAATAAAAACAACAAGCGGTATTGAAAACATTCACATGCGCACATAGAAATTCAACACATATAACACAGTATGTATACCGGGGAAAGCTTACAGCTGAAAACCCCCTATTGTCTGTATATTATAATGAAGAAGAATCATGTAACAATCTGAGTACAATACTCCTCACAAGTACTCAGTACTGTCTCCAAAAGTTACACACAAACTAGCTCAGTTTTGAGCAAGTCACGGGTTCAAAACTCCTCCACTGTTTGCCTGCCTCTACTACGCAATCCAAGATGAGAGAATGGATGGAATGAATTTGAATTCCCTTGGCTTTAACTGTGCAATCCTCGACCCCAAATCTCTTTATTGATTATTTGCAAAATCTCATGCCACAGCTAATGTCACAAGCGATGATAGACTCCACCCTTTCATCTACCTCTTCCACTAGTCTTCACTGAACTGTCCATGCACTGTAGTAAACTGATGTGTTCTTGAGTTGAATAATGAGTTAATAATTAGTGAATTAAATAATATTTAATTCACTCAACTCATCACTAGTGTATTAGCTGGTTAAACTAAATACAAATAGTTCAACTAAGTTAAACCAAACACAACTCCACCAACTGTCTCATCAACTCCACCAAACTCCGCCACTTGAGTTCTAACTGAAGTCAACCATGCATGAGCTCACCAAACCCCTAGGAATAGCGTAATTCCTTCTTTCAGGTGCATGGGCCACATCCGTAGCTCCAACTGAAGTGCTGCAAGAGGATAAACTAAAGTTTATAGTCCAAATATTATTAAGGGCTAATAATATTTGACTGACCTATTTTTAGACAGGCAGTCTAAAAATAGACTTCGACCTGTATGTCTAAAAATAGATGTCCATCTATTTTTACCAACTTGACCAATCATCCAAGAATAGCATTCCGCAACTCCTAGACCATGCTCCATATGTCTAAAAATAGACATAGTCTAAAAATAGACTTTGCGACAAAAATCACATGTGTGGTCCCCACCTAGTTTAGGTGATCACTTTCCAACTAGGATCAGGAAAGATGTTTCAGGAGGCCTCCTTCATTGTTTCTTGTTGCCATTTTCAACACAATTGTGGCACATTCTCTGGCCTTAAAATTTTGCTTCTCATGAGGATGCATGTTGAGAGGTAATTTATGCTCCCTCTAAACCACCATGTCTCTAACTTCTGCCTTTCTCCTCAAAGTTTTGCATGCATCTAGTACCTCAAGTGAATAGAGGTTCTTGACTCGCACACAATGTAATTTTCCCGAAGTTACAAAAAATTTCTAAAAAAGAGTTGATTTTAAATCGATGATATCTCCCTCATCCCAGCTTCGATTTGACCGATTTTTTTTTTTTCCATTTGGGTATATTTTTGCAAGGAATCCAAATATTCTATTTGTTCTTGAAAATTTTACACCAAATCTTCAGATATTCTCTACAAACTCGTCGCCCAACAAATTCCTGCTTTGATACCATGTAGAAAATCTAACCAACGAGATTCAATCTGATCTTGTAATATACTAAAACAAGATATTGAATCCTTCCTACAATTTACGGAAACAAAACACGATCGCACAATCACATATAAGTAAGAGAAATAAATTATCAATTGCACAACAACATGATGTATTTGGGGAAAGCAACTAATCAAAACCCCTCTATCTCTATTGTGTATTAAGTCAAGGAATCATGAAACAATACAATGCTTAATCTCTCATGAGATTCTCCAGCACTTTGTCAATTGTCTCCGATTGAGCTAGGCAAACTTGGTCTAGTAATTAGCCAATTCTCATCCTTACTTCAGCCTGCCTTGCTCATGAAATTCCCAGGGAATCAACTACTTATTAATTAAGAAAATCAACCTTCCTTGATTGCGCAATCCATCATAGCATCCCAATGACTTTATAATTGTACATGGGAATTTTTCTCTGAATACAACTGATAGTTATGTTCCCTTTAACCTCTGTCTCAACTGGGTGTTCCTCGAAACTAACATGCATGCAACTATTAATAATGAATTATCAATTATCTAATTGATCACTCATTGTGAATTAAATCTAATTTAATTCACTGGACCTCTCACTAGCTCATCACTTAGTTAGAACTAGTTAAAATGATTTTAACTTGTTTAATTGAGTTAATTAGGTTTGCACCCCACTAATGCATCAACTTCAACTGGGCCCCAAAAATATTAGAATCCCTCTAAATGCCTCATATTAGACCCTCAAATCGAATTTCTTGAGCTAACTCGGTCATCATGAATTAATTAACTGACACAAGTTGTTATGAGATGAAATTACAATTTATTGTCCAATTTATTTAAGGGAAAAACAAATTAGACGCCCCACATTCCTCACTCCTCGTGCATCAAAATTCCTCACCAGTGTGGGTGCATTTTTTTTTGTCCTTTCTAGTTTCCAATCTCACTATTTCTGGTTGCAAATTTCAACATTTCATAATTTGATGCGGCCTTCACAAAAAGACACCATTGAAATCACATGCCCATATTCTCATGAGAAACCTCTCTTAAGCTCGATCTGCCAGAAGAGAACCAACAATATGCCATCCTACTTCCTAGTGCAAACCGACCATTAAGGTATGCAACATTCTTCTGAACCCTCACATGATGATCTTGCTCTTGGAGGATGATCATGACCTCCCTTTAGAAACCCTTACTCGGCCCTTGTACTCGACCTACTTTAGGAATACATCTCTCTTCACCCCCTTGATGTGCCAAATAGTGGGAATACACGTCAAACATGCTAAGATGTGCCAAGTGATAAGGCATGCCAAGATGTGCAAGCTAAGGTTGTGTGAATGCGTGTCAGGGACTGTCAAGACAACAAAAGGGAGAAAAAATTTAAACTACAAGTAACTGAACACATAAGAGGGTTAATAAGTCATCAATTTACCTTTTCCAAGAGGGGCATGCTAGGCACACCAACACTAGGCGGAAATAGGTGCCAAGTGCAAAGTCTTAGTGCATTCTAAGTGCCAAGTATTCCTTTGTTGCTTCTCATCTACTTTCCAACAATTTATCATCACAAATAAATTTAATATTAAACCATGCTAAATCATACCAAGGCATCTCAACATATTCCATACATGCTAAGACTTTCCAAGCGCCAACACGTGCCAAGCGCCAATATGTGTCAGGGACTAGTGTTATGCATGTTATGAAGTGGAAGGGAATGTTGAAGAGTGCTAATTAAGGTGTGCTAGAGAGTGATAATGCATGTTGATGAGTGTTAAGGAGTACTAGGAAAAAAAATTAAGGGAGCATGCACTAGGTAAAAATTCATGGAAGTTAATGAATATGAGGAATGTGTACTGCCAGAGACTAGTGTTAATTGTCAGTGTTAGTTTCCATGCCAAGGAGGGAGTGACAAGGTATGCTAAGCATTGGTAAGGCATGCCAGGGAATATCAAGGCATGTTAAGAATTCCCAAAGTGTGCTTGGGAGTTCCAAGGTGTGCTAATTATATCATGTGCCAATTAATAGTGCCAAGATATGCCAATACATGCTAGGTGCTAAGGATGTGGTGCAGGGTGCCAGGGTATGTCAATATGTGTCAAGGAAACAAAAGGAAGAACCAATAAGAGGGTTAATAAGTTAGGACTTTATCTTTTTGAAAAGGGTCATGCTAGGCACACTAATAATAGGTCCCAATACATGCCAAGTGGCATTGTGTGCCAAGTGCTAATGTATGTCAATGCATTCAACCAAGGTGTTCCAGGGCATGCTAGGGACTATATGCAGCATGCCAACACATGCTAGGAGAGTTCCATGTTGTGTTAGCACATGCCACCATGTTCTTGGGTGTGAGTGTCATCACAAGATGTTCTAGGTACAAATATGTTCCAAGACATGTGGTGTGCTAAGAAATGTTAGTGTGTGCCAAAGCATTACTTTAAGGTGTGCCCAGATTGTTGAGGATTGTTAGGTATTTCTCATTAATAGAATTGTCAGAGCTCGATTATGTATTAAATAATATATTTCCTACACACAATAGTGGAACTTTATCTAAATGGAATTTTCTAGATAATAAACCTAATAGATATGAATCATGTGTTGACTCATAGGAAATCTCTATTCGACTAGTCATTACTTGAGGGAAATGATACACGCTTATTACTTCTTAAAAAATTGATTGACCCTAACCACTATGGCCTTGGACATATTATAAAAAATGCTCCACAATAATGGTATTAAATCGTTATCTTTTGACAAAAAATATATTAACAGGAACATAGCGTCATCAAAAACTCATTGGAATGATCAATGATGACGGACATTTTTTTATCGTCACCAAAAGTAACAAAAAAAGCATTGGTGAGGGTCATTAAAAGTTCGTCACTAGAAGTGTACCAAAGAGAGAATTAGTGATGGGCCTTTAACGACCCTCACCAAAAGTAAAATGTCTTTAGTGACGGACCATAAAGGACCATCACTTTATACACTTACAGTGACATTTTTTTAATGTCAGTTTGAATATCCATGACAAGATTTTACACAATGCTATGCATGATTCAGGGGCTTCACATAACCTCATGCCCAAAGTAATCATGGAGAGATTAGGCCTTGAGATAACCAAACCATATAAATATTTGTATTCTTTTGACTCCAGTAGAGTAAAATGCTTAGGCTTGATCAAAGATATTTGTGTAAACTTGACCCAAATCCCATCCAAATGCATAGTGATGGATGTGGTAGTGGCTGATGTGCCCCCAAAGTATGGAATGCTTCTTTCAAGATCATGGGGTGCTAAGCTTCAAGGTACCATGCAAATGGACATGACATATGCCACCATCCCTATCTTCAGCCAACTTATAAGACTTTATAGGGAATCACACATGAAATTTATGGTGAGTAGTCAAGAAAAATCAGAAAATTCCCCTCTTTACTCTATCCATACAGACTTAGACTCATTCATTCTTTACAATGATGAAAGCTTTGATGAGCTAGAGTTGGAAAGTGAGCAATCACCCAACATAACAGAAAACATAGGAGGAGAAGATAGGAAGGGAGAGGCTCTCAAACAGTTTGCCAAATCTAAAAATTACAGTCAACAAAACAGAGAGTATGAACAACCCATTGTCCATGAGCTTAGTGCAAGTCATGAGAGTCAAGAAGAAAGGCCTCAACTCCATGAAAACTTTAAGGAACAAGACCAGCATAAACATGCTGCAGAACCCATAAAAATGCATAATGGCAGTCATAACACACAGGAAAAAGGGGATAGGAATGAAAACAACAACCAGTCCGAAACCAACCCTCTTTGGAGTATGAGTTTTGATGGGTCTTGTAATAAAACTGGTGCAGGAGCAGGTGTGTGGCTTCACAACATAGAGAATAATTACGCTGAAAGCCATTCATACAAGTTAAACTTCCAATGCAAAAATAACATAGCAGAGTATGAAGCACTCCTCTTAGGACTACATTTACTGAAGAAATTAGGAGCCAGGAGGACAGTTGTTCATGGAGATTCTAAACTGATCATTAGACAAATAAATGGAGAGTACACTGCCAAACATCCAAGACTAAGAGCCTATAGAAATGATGCCATGGACCTTTTGAAAACTTTTGAGGAATATGAACTTGTTTTTGTCCCTAGAGACCAAAACATTCTTGCCAAGGGTCTAGCTTGTGCTTCCAGTTCATGCCAAAGACCCTATGACAACAAACAGTTCACAATCCAAGTGAAACATAGACCAGTTGTCCCAGAAAATGAAAAGTATTGGCAGGTCTTTGAGGGAGATAAACAGATAGAGGACTTTCTACAGTTCATAAATGAGTTTGGATTTCCAAATTCAGACTCAAAGTATGATAAAGACTGTCTTAATGAGGAACAGCTTGTTGAAAAAGAACCTTCTCCCATTGCAGAAATAGATCTACTAACCAGAGAGTTTGAAAATCAAACAGAACAGTACATAAACTCAGAAAGAGAAGACATAGAGGTACTACAGTCTAAAGACAAAGGCTTACCCAAAGGACTAGCACCTCTAGAATACTTGTTTGATTTTAATGATGTTGCCAAGAAACCAACAATAGAACCTACTGAATCTGATATTGAGGAATGCAATATAGGCAGTAAAAACAAACCTAAAATGATCAAGTTATCTAAAACATTGCCAGCTCACATGAAACTGAAATATATTGAGTTGTTTAAAGAGTTTTCTGATGTATTTTCTTGGAGCTATGAAGATTTAAGGGCATATGACATAGAGACCATTCAGCACAAGATACCACTTAAAGAAAACCAGAAACCGTTCAGGCAAAAATTACGCAGAATAAACCATGTGCAATTACCTTTGGTTGAGAAAGAAATTAGGAAGATGTATGATGCTGGAATTATTGTCCCTGTGAGATACTCAGAGTGGGTATCTAATCTTGTAGATGTAAGAAAGAAAATAGGAGAAATAAGGATCTGTATTGACTTTAGGAACTTGAACAGAGCCTCATTAAAGGACAACTATCCCTTGCCTAAAATGGAGCACATATTACAAAGGGTAGTTGGTTCCAAGAGGATTTCTTTGCTAGATGGCTTTTTAGGATATAATAAGATATTGGTACTCCCTGATGACCAACTGAAAACATCTTTCACTACTCCTTGGGGCACTTTCATGTATGTGAAAATGCCTTTTGGATTAATGAATGTGGGTGCCACCTTTCAAAGAGCCATGGACATTACTTTCTCAGAATAAATAGGCCACTTCAATGTAATTTATTTAGATGACATTACAGCCTATTCCAAAACAGATGAAGAACACCTAGTACACATAATAAAGGTCTTTGAGAAATGTAGAAAGTATGGGCTATCCTTGAATCCCAAGAAGACATTGTTTGGTCTTCAAGAAGGTAAACTTCTTGGTCATATCATATCTGAAAAAGGGATTAAAATAAACTTAAAAAGGGTTGAAGGTATATTGCAAATCAGTCACCCCAGAAACATCAAAGAACTTCAATATTTCATTGGAAATATTAATTTCTTAAGAAGGTTCATACCCAACCTGGCAGAACTCCTTAGGAACATGACAAACATGTTAAAGAAAGAGATAGGAGTTAAATGGACCTTAGAAACAAAGAAATCCTTTGAACTGGTCAAGCATGCACTTACTTAAGCACCAGTTCTTATCAGTCCTGATTTCACTAAGGACTTCCTGATATTTTCATTTGCATCAGAACATATTGTGGCCGTTGTCCTATTACAGAAAAATCCAGAAGGACAAGAGCAGCCAATTGCATTTTTCAGCAAGGCATTAAGAGATGCACCTCTGAAATATAATATCATGGAAAAATAGGCCTATGCTTTGGTCAAAGCCTTGAAGGATTTTAGAGTTTATATCTTACACTCTCACATTATTGCATTTGTGCCTCATGTAGTGGTGAAGGACATTTTGTCACAAGATCCTGATGGCAAAAGAGGAAAGTGGATTGTTGTGATATTGGAATATGATTTGGAAATTAGACCCACTAAACTCATCAAGGGTCAAGGCCTAGCACAATTAATGGCTAAATCTAACTTGCAAGCACTTGATATAAACATGATAGATGCATTAGATGGGCAGGAAGAATTACCAGCCCCACTTATTGAGGATCATTTCCTCAATTCAGCTTGGTATGCTGATATTTTGTATGTGCTTACTAATCTCAATGCCCCCCCTGGTATGTCTAAAACAAAGGCAAGATTCTTGAAGTTAAATTCTGTTAATTACTACATTTTAGATAAATGTTTATATTGGAAGAATGCCAGTGGTTTATTGCTTAAATGTTTGCCTGAGATTGATGCAGATAGGACCAAGCATGAGTTTCATGAAGGAGAATGTGGACGCCACCTCTATTGGAAAACAACCGCTAATAAAATATTTAGAGCTGATTATTATTGGCCCACCCTCTTTCAAGATGTCCACAAAATGACAGTTGCCTGCCAAAAATGCCAAATCTTTGAAGGCAAGAGAAAATTGCTTCCTTTACCCTTGCAACCAATCACTGTTGAAGCTCCTTTTCAACAATGGGGCCTAGACTTCATTGGGGAAATCCATCCTACCTCATTTGCCCAACATAGATGGATACTCACAGCCACTGATTATTTCACCAAATGGATAGAATCCATCCCTTCTAGGAATGCCACAGACTCAGTTATCATAAAATTCCTTGAAGACCATATCCTGCCTAGATTTGGTTGTCCTAGGAAAATTATCACTGACAATGCTGCTGCATTTGGTTCTAAAAAGATGGTTGATTTCTGTCATAGAGATCAGATTGTGCTTGGCCATTCCACAGCTTATTACCCTCAAGGTAATGGGTTGGCAGAGTCTTCCAATAAGAGCTTGATAAACATAATAAAGAAGTTGTTGGAAGAAAATCAGAAGTCATGGCACAACAAGCTGGTACATGCTTTATGGGCAGATAGATTGACAACAAAGAAATCAATTGGAATGTCTCCCTATCAACTGGTTTATGGAGCAGATGCAGTTTTTCCTACCAGTTTAGGAGTGCCAGTGATGAAGTTGGTCCAAGAAATACAATCAGAGGAAGATAGCATGATGAGAAGGATAAATCAGACCATACATCTTTAGCAAACCAGGGAAGAAGTTTATAACAGAGCACAGAAAGTACAAGAGAATATCAAAAAGTTGTTTGATAAGAGGGCAAAGGCAAGGGATTTCAAAATTGGTGACAAAGTACTCAAATGGGATTCCAAGAGAGAAGATAAGGGCAAACATGGCATGTTTGACAATTTATGGCAAGGCCCTTACATCATTCAATCTGTCATTGGTCACAACGCATTTTTTCTACAAGAGATGGATGGTACGGAACTGTTTGGGGGTCCTGTCAATGGCAGGATGCTCAAGCATTATTTCTGTTGAACTCTCAGTTTAAAGATTTCATTCTCCATTGAAAATATCATTGCTTTATTTTGTTTTGAAAATTTGAAAAATACAAAAACAATAGAAAAGAAAAAGAAGGCAGATATAAAAGAAGAAAGGTACAGCCCCATACCAAAAAAGAAAGAGAGTCCGAAAGTGTGCAAGCTTAAATGCCACTACTTGAAAGAGCACTGCTATTTAGTCATATAGCCTAATCATGAATAGATAGATTTCAATTTACTGCTAATAAGTTAGTGAAGAAGATTTTCCAAACTGTTTAATCTTGGCTTATCAGTAGATTAGATTAGGATAGAAAAGAATGGTTCAAACATGCTCAAAATCTGAACCAAAGAATCAAAAGAAAAGAATGGCTCTAGTCAGATCAAAACCTGAGCCAAAGATACAAAGAATATTGGTTCTAACATGATGAAAACTTGAACCAGGTAAAGAAGAAGAAGACAGCTCTAAAAATATCAAAACCAGAGCTGAAAGAAAGAAAGAAGGATGCTGTTAATTTTCAGATCTTAAGCCTTCACAGTTTTGTTTTAATTATCTGCAAATAAGTCTATGTGCAGCTGGCTTCTTATACCATGGACACTACAGCAAATCAGACAGCTTAGTCTTGGTTTGGCTGTGTTTTCAATTTCTGTTTTAGAATATAGAGAATGAAATTTGTCAGACAGCTTAATCCTGACAGATAGTAGTTAGGTAGAGAAGCTAATGGGTTCAACTATTTAATCTGAACTCATGGAAGTTATAAGGGTAGATTTAGATTAGTTTTTCCTGTTTTCAAAAGAATAAAATGTTGATGTCAAAAGGTTTTCAAGTCCAAGTGCACCTTATGAAGAAAAATGTTAGGAAAGTAGGTTGTGTAGGTAGTTGTTTGGGGAAAGAAATTGATTTGTTATTATGTAAATGCTCATCATCTTTTCAAGCAGCATGATCAAAGAAGAAATAGGACTGTCAAAGTGCAGGATATTGATCTACATTCCAGAGATAAATCTCTGAGGTTCTTGACACCTCCAAGGAGCTGCCATCCCCAAGTGGAGCCACTGTTAGCCATCCATAATTTTGACATATTCAAAGATGGCTAAAACAAGTCTTTAGCCTTCAAGAAACAAATTTCATGCAAAATCTGTGACTTCTTGAAGCATCTCTATGTTCTTTATCCTCAATAAATCCATTCCATTGATAATATTCATTCAAAATTCCTCAAATAAGTCTTGCTGATATCCAAAGAAAACTGTTATCAAGCCTCTTCTACATCATTCCCTCTTCACAAATTTCCCCCAAATCCCTCCATTTCACTCATTATCTCACCTATCCTAACAACACTTCCTTATCTTCTAAAAAGGCCCCTTTTCCCCTTTACTTTTCCTCATTTCCCTTAAAAATCCCCTTTAAACCTAATAAAACTTATTTATTTGGTTTAATTTCCTCTTTTTATCCCTATCGGAACATCAAAAAAGGCTAAGAAACCTTTGTTTTAGGCCTAAATCTGCTCCATTTGAAAATTAGGCCTTTAAGCCCTTTTTGGCTTAAGCCTCCACCCCTTCCTCATGTGACCTAAGGGGGCGCGACTATTCACCATTCCTTAGCCCCTCTCACCCTAACCCTTGGTCCTATCCTATCCCCCACAAGACCTTACCTCCGCTGCTTTTATTAGCCCCTTTGCCCATGTAAAAACCTTTCCGCCCTTTTTATCTTCAAAAACCCCAAAAACTTTGTATAAAGACCCAACCTCCGAAAAAATTAAAATTGGGCCCTCCCTTCTCTCATATTTCTACCCCCGCCATTACTTCCCCCTCCGAATCAAATCTCAACCGTGGATCCCCTGGATCCAACGGTGATCATCACCCCTCCCATTACCCATCCTCCCGACAAATCTTTTATCCTGTCACCCCCTCGCTAGCTAATCTCCACCGTTGATCGTATTTGATCTGATGGCCCACGTAAAAACCTGAGGTTTCACACCCTGCTCCCAACTTTTCCACTACCCGACAAGAGCTTTACATGCCACCTGGCCTCCACCATTCCCCTCTGTCGTGCAGTTTCCCCATTCGCGCTTCACCTCCACCTTGGATCTGGCTCCCCCAGATCCGACAGTTCACGCTCCATTTCGCGCACATTTGCCGATAGGGACTTAACCACCCATTTCCAAGCGAAATGGGCGGTTTTTCCCAGGACACATGGCAGCAACTGAGTGGTATCACGTCCATATGGAATGAAACCACTAACTGCCCTAATTGCACGCTAAAACCACCCGGTCTACTACAAAACCGCCTTTTACCAAATCGTGCCAATATTCAAAAAACCACCATTTCGCTTGTTCCGCCTGTGAGACCCCTCCATCTGCACATTGTTCCTTCCTCCGCATCGCTCCTCCACCTCCCTCGATCCTTTGAATGCAGTCAACCACAAAATGCAGGGTTTTATTTAATAAATTGTTTATGTTGCAGGTTTTAATGACGGCCCAAAGTCTGCAGGCCATCCCATAGCCTATCCAAGTGGCTTTCTATCTTTAGATGATGATCCAAAGACCAAATGCATAAAGAAAGGAATAAAGGGTCTGATTCAAAGCTCCATTCGATGCTTCATGGCCATCGATGCATTCATAAAACCCTCTAGCACACCAAAAAAGGAACACCTTTACGCAAAACAGAAGATCAGTGAAGAATAAAGGTTAGGGGCATTAAAATCCGAAGATCAAAAACCTAACCAGCAAATCAATGATAAAGCACAGTTAAAGACAAATCAATAAAAGATGAAACAGTCAGTAAAAGACAAAAAGCCTGAAAGATGATTAAAGGAGGCCTAAAAGTATATGAAAGGCCCAATCAGAGTTTAAAGGCCTAAAACACACAGATCAACAGAAGAAGAGTCTCGAATGCCACATCTATAGAAGCTATTACTCCACCAAAGGACCAAAATGCCACCTGTGGCCTACTTTCCCTTCAAAGACACCTTAACAGCCATCTAGATGACTGAACCTCTTTAAAAACTGTCAGAACAGTTATTAAGCAGACATGGGGCTGCAAAACCCAAAAAATGACAGTTTGCTTGTCCCAGAGGTCAAACAGGGTACTTCAGACCAAGATAGCTTCAAAGGATAGGCCTCGGAGTTATTACCAGCCTACTAGTTGGTTTCAGATTCAACTAAAAGCAGCTAAAGTGGTACAAATAGTTATTGCTATGATTATTAAGCAGAATGGGCATTCGAATACCTCTTCCCCTCTGTCTTAATTAATAATTATTACCATTTCTGCAGCACTCTTCCTCTTTGCACCTATATGTATTCATAGAAAACTCATTGTAAAGGGTTGGAAAATTGTTAATTGTTGAACTGTTATTGAGTAAGAGTTGCTGAGTAGTTGTAATATAGTAGGCAGGGAAGAGGAGTATTGGACTGTAGAAAGCCATTGGACTCGAGTATGTAACTGGTCTTGGACATCAAATAGACCAGCAGATTCACTGGATCCTAATCTAAATCATTGGTGATGTTTTTCTTTATTGTCTCTGTTGATTCTTATTTTTTTCACTTTATTCATATTCTCTGATAAAGAGCAGGAAATATAGATTAGGATTTACTTCTAAAGTACCCTAATTCTGACTGATAAGCTTTATCTTTATGGTTTCTTCTAAATGTGTGTTTGGGAATGATTTCAATAGAGTATAACCAGTCAAGGAATGTTGGTGAGCCCATATCTTGCTTAGTAGAACTTGAGATGTTGTTCTTGAATGATCTTTTCAATGCATGCTAAGTAGAGTCCTAATCAAGGAATTTTATGGTTAGCCCTGTCCCTTGTTTAGTCTTAAACAGTTGTTTTGAAGATTTCCCTTAAGAGTATGCTGAAAGCAGGATAGGATAAAAGACCTTACTTGATCTTAGGCTGCCCTTTGTTTACTTACATGTTTTCTCCTTTCTGAAAGTAGTCTGTTGGATTACTGGATTGTTGTCTTTTAAATTTGGCTTTAGTAGGAGTATTGCCCAAAGAATTCTATGGTTTGCCCTGTCCTTTGGCTTGCTTCCAAATCAGTCACTTTGAAAGGCTCTTCTTGTTTAGTGAAGTTAATAGATTCTTAATTGGTTATTGGCTTTTCTTTCTTTCACATCATTTCTTAATTTTTCATACCACAAACTCAACTTAAAGATATCTTTTGATATAGATGACTTCCCCTATGGAAACCCTTGAATAGTTGTCCTCTGCCAATGGATTGACACTTTTTCTTGACCTATCTTCCCATGCTGAAATAACCTTCAATTTATTCCCTCCTTCACACTTCACATGACCTTCTCAGTTAATGATCCCCAACCAAAAACAAATAAATCCCTTTTATTTCATAACTAGCCTAATATCATATCATGAGCCTATAAACATATCATTCTAAAACACATATAGAGAGATCCCTCTCTGAATCTAGGAGGGCTAGATCCTAGGATTCCAAAGTGGTTCTGATGTTGCCTTGTCATTTGGTATGCCAATCTGCCAAATCATAGGACCCCAACAACAGAGCCTCTATCGACACCTAAGGGTCCCTTGCAGATCCCTCAGCCTAGGGCAAAGGTTCATACCAAGATCCCTAAGGGACCATTGTGTCAAAATGCTGCTTCTAGCAAATCCGCCCATTCGTATAGCATAGTCGATGATTTGGCACAATCCCCTACTGCCATTTCAATGCTGGAACTCCTCCAGTCGTGCCCTTCACAACGAAAATCTCTTCTATATGCCATGGGTGCTGTAGACCCTTCCGATGATTGATTGATTGTCTTTGATGCCGACCAATTAGAACGTCCTCCTCTCCCTACTTCCGTCGCTTTCCAAATCCCAGTCAAGATCCGGAACGCTAACGTTTCCCAGTGCATTATTGATGAGGGGGCATCCACCTGTGTGATGTCCGCTTCGGTTTGGAAACAACTCGAATCCCCTGAGTTGGCTCCTTCCACGATCACCCTCCGAGCGTGGGATGCCGATGCCTCCAAGCCCATTGGATTGTTCCGCAATTGTCCCATTACTCTTGCGGGCAAGACGGTTTGCGTTGATGTAGAAGTCATAGACGCCCCCTTAGATTACAATATTCTATTGGGTTGTAGCTACACTTATGCGATTTCTGTTGTCCCTTCTGCAATCCACCGCAAGATGTATTTCCCTCACAACGGAAAGATAGTCACCATTAACCAATTGACGTATTACGAGCCAAAGTCTCAGACCTCCCATGAGTCCACTATCTCTTCGGTGGCCAACAAGAAAACCGTCGACCCTTTTACCAGTGTCTCACCAGGCATCTACAAGGATTCCTCCTTGCTGGGTACATTCCCTAGTCTTCCTCCTCCCATCTCTGATCCCAGCTCATCGAATGTTTTCATGATGCAAGCATCTCGAGCTTCTCTCAAGCGGCTCGCCTCGGATAGTCAGCAGCCCCCTCGCCCTCCGCAGCCGTCTCCTAGCCCTTCGATGCAACCTTTTGGACCTCTTCCTCCTGGCCCTTCAGATGGTACTCATGAGCCTCTTTATCCTCCTGGGTTGGTTCCTCCAGGCCTTAACCATTTAGGAGTCGTCCCACCTGGCCATTACCCCTCTGGTCAGATACCGTTCCTAGTCCCTCCACCAGGCATCTATATGGCACCTGTCATGGCCACCCTCTCTCTTCCTAACTTGACCATTGGGATTCTGGTTTGGTACCTTGATCTTCCAACTGCTACCCTGCCAAGCCAACCTAGACCTTATCTTGCTTTGACCCTGGTTCAATCAATGCCCCTGACTTCTCCCATTGTCACAGTGCCTCAACCACCTCAATAGAAACCGCCTCCTGTTGCGACCACTTCGGGTAAGAAGGGAAAAGCTCGTAAAAGGGCCTCAAAGGACAAAGTGGCCCCGACTGACCCTGAACCTCCTCTGCCTCCAAAGCCCTGTGCTTTGTGTGATTTCATTGGTCATGGCACCCATACTTGTCCCAAGTTTCCCCGCATCAAGCCCATGGTTAATGTCGCATTCCCTGAGTCGACGGTCCCCGAAACCTCTGCTTCTTCATCGACCATTACCAAGAACACCAAGACTATTCACACCAAACACCCTTGTGCTTTTTGTGGTCTCCATGGCCATTACTCTCATCATTTTCCCTGCCTTACGCATTACCATGCCTCTTTGGAGGTAGTTCGAGAGTACGAGATTGAACAGAACCAATCCGCTTCTCCCGTACTTGCACAGTATGCTGCAAGCCAGACTGAGGATTTACCTGCTCCTATTTACATTCCCCCCCTGATGTCGACATGGCAGAGCATGTGGCTACCATCCTCTACCTTTCATCGTCCATGAGAACTTGGGTGGAAGCTCCCATCGAATCTTCCCCTGTTGTTTCACCTGAACCCCCTTCATTGATCACCCTGGGCTCAACCTCAGTAGATCAATTATCTTCTTATCCTTCTGTCATCCCCTGTGACGATGTGCATGTGAACCTTCCTTCTCAAGATGATGAGTCAGGTAGCTTCGCCGTGTCAGGTGGTCTCTCTTCCTACAGTCACCCCATTTTCTATTGCGATGATGACATCATGGAAACCACATCCACCCCTGACTCCATTATTCCCGCCCATCAACGGGATAGCCCACCCAATTCCCATGATTATTTTGATAGCCTTAGCTCAAGCTACACCTCTGGTAGCTCCCACACTCCACCTTATCGATGGCATGTGAGTAGTAGACATCTTACCTAGATCACCCCTTCTCGTGGAGTGCGTTCGATTTCTACTTTGAGCTCAGGTTGCCAGCATTGTTCATCAGCCTTCCATTTATTTTCTTATGGAACCATTCATATATATCTACCATCCACACCTTATATCATTTTTGCTAATGGTGCAAGTTTCTACTCTCAGAATTTAGCCTCGGCAGGTTGGGCCATTTTCACCCCCTTGAATGCACTTGTTCTTTCGAATGGTATATGCATTGGTACTGCTACCAATAATCAGGCCGAATATGATGCAGTACGAGGTTTATTAGCAGATTCCCTTTCACATCGCATCCTCCATATTCATGTTCATTTATATTCCTTGCTTCTTGTCATGCAATTGAATGGTGTCTATCGTGTGCATAATCTTATCCTTTTCAGAAGATATTTACGAGTGAAGCTTTTGATGCGTGAATTTGAAATCATTACTTTCAGTCATGTACCTAGAGCACAAAATCACTATGTAGATCGCATTTCAAACCATATTTTGGACTGGAATTTAACACACACATTTAACACAAGACAATAACATAAAATATCAAAACAATGCATATCCATAGTATGTGTCGTACAAAATGTTTTAAAGTTCATCAACTCTGATACATATGACATGCCCATAACATGTTACCAAAAACTCAAAAATGGGGACACCACATGCCCCTGAACACTAATCACTATCTGGAGGATCCCGAGCCAATGGCTCTGCCCCCCCAGCTCGTAGATCATGCACACTCTGTCTGGCCATTGCCATGCATTGCATGACCCCTCGCCATTCTGAGGGTAAACCAATACATGGCTCTATGTACTGGTCATCTAATTCTTGCCATCCGCGATCCAAAACACCAGTCAGACGCCTCTCACATATATAACGGATGTCCTCCATAAGGGCTGTTGTGTCCTCATTTTGCTGCGCCCTTGGTCTTCTAAATCCTATGGCCCCTGATACTGCAGGTCGCCCCATGTACCCAGCCGGTTTTACCGGTACTGTATCTGCATACCAAAAGTAAAAGAATCAGTACTACTTACAATATTATAAAAACTTTACATGCATGTAAAATATCAGCAATGTGGCACTTACCATCCGGTCCCCATATACGACCAGGAGGAAGTGGCAGATCCGGGTCCCCACAATAACTCATCCCACTATAGGGATAGTCATCTATATACAACGACATCTGATCCCAATGAATAAAGAAATCAGGATGGAACACTCGTCCAACTACTCCACCTCCTCCTCTGCACAGTATTAGCCCCCACCGGTGCATCCTAGGCTCTCTCGGGCCCCCATCTCGGAGCTGTAGGTGAGGTCGAAGTGTTAGAATCTTCTCAAAGAAGAAAGAGCACAAAACTTTACCATATGCACATTCATGGTTCACTTACCGCTTACATAGTGAAAACTGTTGTTTCAACGATGAAGGCATCATCTGGGCCCACCCATAGTAGGTCCCACTAAAAACACTCTCCACAAGCATCATTTGTCCCCCCGTGATGTGATGGAGTGCCTAGTTTCCCAGGATCCGCAGCACCACTGCGGCCACATAATGGGTCTCTAACCTCTCCAAGTCCTCGTTGGGTATCCGAGTCCCCTTTACTTGGAGACCTAGACGACAATGGTGCTCTACAAAATTTATGATATTCCACCCACGCGGTAATACTAGCTAAGTATTCCCTACCATCCCAAGTGGTGGGAGACCAGTCAGGAAATATATATCCTGGACCGTCAACTCGATCCGGTGCCCCTGCACTATAAATACCTCATGTTCTGGGTCCCAGTAGCTGACAATCCGGGCCAATAAGGGCTCCCCATCTCTCATCAAAGGGTTCTCCACAAACTTCAGAAGCCCAAACCTGGCCAAAGCACTGTGGAAACCCTGATCCTCCTGGATCTCCAAACGTAATGCGCCCAGGTCTCTCTCTCTCTAGTTGATCCGTAATTCTTCCATACCTGCACAAAACCATCATATTCATCAGTATACAAATAGGAAATATTGTTTCTCATCAAAAAACCCTAATGCTCAGCCAAAAAACAGCACAGAAACACCCCTCCCAGACAGGTCGCACTTTTCAGGCCCAAACCTGGGACAGGTCGCACTTATCACCCCAAAAAGTGCGACCCGGCCGTAAGGAGGAGTTGGGGGCTTTTCCTGAGCATTAGGGACCTAATATGAACTTTTAATCCACTGAAAATAAAGAGTAGAGTTAGGCCTCTTACTTGCCACTGACAGCTCCCGATTCCAACGGTCGGTTTGTCCGCTATGATCGCCGCAAGATTTAAGGCCTTCTCTCCTCTCCACATTCACCACAGCTCCACATGCAAATGAATGAATTTGGAGGGAAAATTCCTTATTAAAAGAGAAACCCATGTTTCTTCTTTCGCTTGCCGCGATCCAACCGTAGCTCTGTTTACCAAATCATCCGCACCATTGGAAATCTCTCACTGAGCCCTCAAATGGGTATCTGTTAGTTTTTAGTGTTTTGATACTTCACTGGGACACATTTTCCCAAGAAGCGCCACTTCAACCTTCCTCAAAAATTGAATTTCTTCACTTGCAACACTCGTACCAGGGGCACCATGTTGCCTCCATACTTGTCCATGCTCGTGTCGTATTCGTCATGAGTTACCATCTGGTACTCATGCTTTTATGGTCCCCATTGGCCCCTTTTCATATGTGGTAGCACCATCGAGTCACGCTTGTTTAGAGCCAGCACCATCGAGTCACCCTTGTTTAGAGCATCCGATTTGAGTCATCATTGCTTTCATGGAGTCTATACTAAGTCCCTTTACATCTCGCCACAGTCCCCCATCATTCATTTCTTGGTCCCTCTCTCGTGTCGCACATTATGGCCTTCAGTCTGGCTGCCCCCTATCCCTCATGATGTTGTGTCAGTTGCTGCCAGGTCATCCATGCCCTTTATGCTCTAACAAGGGAAGTCGTCCATTCGCTACTCTTTCCCCTCCATTTCATCATCATCATTGGTTTTAATCTGTTAGTCACTCTACTATTTACTCTCGTGCCCTAGTTGAGGATCCCTTATTGCCTCACCTATGGCGGACCTCCTTCTGTCAACATCAGCTCATTTATTCCAAAAGACAAGTCTAGAGGGCGATGTACCTGGTTTCCAGCTTCCACTCTAGTTCGGTGCCTCGGATCAGGAAAAGGGACTCATTATTGCCCTTTGACTTGATTGTTTCTCAACTCGAGCTCCTTTCAACATGATCGAGATCCGTATACTCGATGTTTCAGTGATGCAACAGCTGACATCGATGATTCCCGAGTGTGTGTGAGATGTTCCAGCCCTCATGAGGGGGTGGCCCTACAGGTAGCCCCCCACACACTTGGATGACCTCTTCATCATAGCCTTTGATGTAGCTCCATACATTTGATGATGTCAGCCTCAGCTGCTTGCAGTGCCATTTTGTTTGCATGTATCAGTCAGATTTTCAGAGCCCTTTCCTGTTTTTCAGGGGCATCTGGGTTGCATTTATATCTCATGTACTCAGCTACTGTTGTACAAGTCTTGGCTGTTATCCCAGGCACAATATGTATATGGGATTCATTATCATGTTATTTATCTGGCTCATGTTTATGCCAACATATGCTTTATTATTGCGTTCCGTGGTTTTCCGGGCGCCTTATTGTTTGTACTATTGCCTCGGCGGGCATAGGTATGCCTCCCCCACCGCCTATAGAAGGTACTCACTCAAAAATACTTGTCGCACCTGCAAGTCACCTCCTCAGGGTCCAGTTCTTCCAGCACTTCGGTTTACATTTTACCTCTCTCTCTTTGACTTCCCCTTCGATGTCTAGTGATTGAGTTCTTACAACGTACTTCGGTCATACGATTAGCTCCTAATGCTCGCACACTGGGGGGCAATCTGTTACACCATTTTTGATATCATATATATTATCATTAGATGGACCCAAGTACATCATGTAAGACCAATTTTACTCCAAGTAAAATTGCTTTCACTATGAAAATAACTTAGTAAATCACCTTTATTAAGTTGTTTATGGTCTAAACAGGAAACCCCATAAGGAAATATTAAATAAATATACATTTGTTTGATTTTCCTCAAGAATTAGTTAAACAATAGTTTAATTAATATTTCTGGTTATATTTAACCCAAAACAAGGAAATTAATTAGATAAATCATTATTTATCTTATTATTTTCTAAGAATAATTGTTTAAATATTTAAATAATATTCTTTGTTAAATATGACTAATTCACCCTTAAATAATTAAATAAATCATTATTTATTTGATTATTACTCAACCATATCTTTAAAATGATAAATAAATCATTTATTTATTTATTATTACTTAATCACATCCGTAAAATAATAAATAAATCATTTATTTATTTATTATTTACAAATAAGGGGATTTGACTCAAGTCAAATACCTTTTCCCTCCAACAAATATAATAAAATATTCCATAAAAGTTGGATCTAGATTTGGTTAATAATATTTTAATTGTGCACCAATCTCTAAACTATCTCAATATTTTGTTATAAATAGAAGAGTTTTCTCATTCATTTGTCACCTTTTGTTGCCTAAAGATCACTCTGGATCTCAACACTTGGTCTGGCTATTGATCCATAATCATAGCCATACTTTTCCATTTTTTTCTAGGTTTTCTACACCATCAAGAGAGAGAACTTCTAAATCTGAAGTGCTAAGGACTCACAAGAACCCATCCCATTGAGGAGAACAGGGAACACCCTCTTGTGTTTTCCTCCCAGGTGACATTAATAAAAATATTCATTGAATATATTCTTGTCTTGTCTATTGGATCTATGGAGTAAATCTTATTTTTCTACTGTTTAATGTCTTCTAATGCATAGATCTAGATTTTTGCAGCATTTGTCTTGATCATCTAATTGCAGATCTGAATATATTAGCAGTCATTTATGTTGTTAGGGCTGTTTTTTATGCGCAGCTAAAGTGGTCTTTTTTCGTACGCTTTGAATCAAGATTCATACTAACATCTAATTTTCTCATATAACTGTAGGACCTTCTTAATTTCCTCACTAATTCTTGGCTACATGCTGCTGTTCAGCATGTTGACCATAGGATGAATGAAATAATCAATGAACTATGTATATGTGGACTGTGTGGAGTCTTTTCTGATTATTGGAGTCCAAAATATAATTGACTGTGGGTTACCTTCAACATCAAGCTTTTTAAGGTTGATGGAAAATTTCTTAGAATGGAAGTACAAAAACTTGTGGAATAAAACTGAGGAATACTTGAAGACACCTTCTTCAGGCATTTTGACCAACTGTTCATGAATATTATCAGCAAGGTACTGGGAAAAATTGAAAATGGTAGCAGGAGGCTGACCAAGTGAGAAAGTAGATAGGAAACCCAGGATTGAAGCATCAACATGCTCATCAATAAAATAACCCAAAAAGCAGGAAAACATTGTGATGATGTGTCTAGTTCTCTCGGAAAATATTGCAGATGGGTAAGGAGTATTTGCCTTGGGAGTTTCTACTGATGAGGGCATGAAAATTTGGAATATCTGGAACCACTTGGGGAAGTCCAAATTCAATTACAATTGGGTAAGGTTCTCAATGGAAAAAGGGGTTTCATCTAGCCTAGGTTGGATCTGCAGCATTTGGTTGATTGACTCAGCTGTGATGGTGAACAGAATTTCTTTTCCAAGGGTTATGATGGCTCTCTGGTCAGGGAAATAGCAGGATTGACAGAGTCTAATCACTTCTGGGCATTGGAAAGTCTGTGGGAGAACATACTTTGGAAAATTGGATTCCCAAATGAAAACCTCATCTGCTTGGTCTATGGATTTGTCATGGCTCCAGCAGTGGAGCTCAAGAGGATTAAATTCAGTGACTGTGTCACTAATTTAAAAGTCTTTATTTGCTAAAGGAGTGTGCTCCACATCTACAACTAGAGGTTGCAGGGGATTTACAGTTACAATGCTTTTGGAAGCCATTGTTTTGTTAATTTTACTCAATTGATTAATCTTTGATTCAAGAAATAGACTCTGGCTTCTCAAGGATGCTTTGAAAGATTTTTACAATGTGTAGAAGGGTTTAAGAGGCAATAAGGATTGTTCTATGGTCTACAAAGCTTTAAACTAATCAAATTGTACTCTTTTGTGATAAAAAACAATCTCAGGCCTAGGAAATTCTTTAAAAAGAAACCTAGGGTCTGCAGAAAAGGATTGGAAGGCAAGAGGGCTTTCTTCAAGTCTATAAAGGCTCCTAAATGATTCAATTACTAGATTAAGTACAAGTATTTTCTTTGAAGAATACCTGGATAAAATGAAGATTTTTAAGTTTGTAGAGGTTTTCTAAGGTTGTGAAAGTTTTCTAAAGCTCCACTGGTCTTTATAGTGCTTCAAATCAGGTTCTGCACTTCCTTGTAGTAGCAAATGGTCTTGAATTATGGTAAAAGGACTTGAAATAAGGTTAGCAGAGTGATCTGGTTTCTTGGAAAAAGGTCGGCAGTCTTTCTTTGCACTAGTTTGTAACAGAAATGGTAAAAAATATTGCAAAGGACGGCTATATGGGTTTTTAATCAACAATGTTTTTAACATTGAATGCGTGGGGTTATTTCAAATGGGAGCGAAATGGATAACGGTCAGGAGAAACCGTTTAGTGGTTTTCGCATTGGCCGAAGGTGGTCGACAGTATTTTTCTTGAGGATGTGATCAAATAGAATCTTGCCACGTAGCCAAGAGAGGCGCTCCAAAAACCGTGCATATCGGAAGGTCTTGGGGTGATTAAAGAGTTGGCTATCGGGCGTGCAAAAAGGCTCATCGGTCGTCGGATCTGATCGGTATAGATCTGACGGCTGGGCGAATGCGATGGAGTATTAAGGATTGGATAAGTGTGGGGCCCAGGTTTTAAACCAATGTGATATGTTATATGCATATAAACTATGGTTTTAATGTATTTGGTCGAGGTTTGATATATAACCAATGGGGTTAGGGAAAGTGTTATTTGCATAGGGTCGGGAGTTTATGATAGGCGGAGAAATAATAAGTGGGCCCAAAATAAATCAAACGTGGGGGAATTAAATTATAGTTTATAAATAAAATAAGGGGTTTGGGAATAATATATATGCAGTAATTAATATAATATAGGTTTAAACGGTATATAAAGGGAATTAATAAATAAAGTTAGTTAAATGATTTAAAATGATAATAAGTGCGGGATTAAAAATACACTAAGGATAGTGTTAAAACTTAATATCGGGGTGGGATTTTCATAATGGGACCCAATATTAATATTTTAAACTTGAAAACTTAGGATAAGTGTATTTAGGGGGTATTTATGAATGAAATGGAAATTAATAATGGATTTTTACTTTTCTAAAGGAAAATATGCATTTTAACTTAGGAAAAGGGATTTTTTTGCAGGGGGAAAAGAGTGAAGTAAGGGGAAAGAATAAAAATGAAGGGGAAGGGGTATTTTTACAAGGGAAATGATTTTGAAGGGAAGTTAGTAAATATGAAATGACCAATTTCTGCTATCCATGCTTTGTGAAAACTGCTTCTGTCTACCCATCAGCTACCCTAATATTTTTTCTTCATTTATTTGGGCGCATTTGAGCTTGCAAACCCTTATTCATTTTTCTTTTAACAACAAACTATCTAATTCTATCCTTATTTCTTCCAAGGTCTCAGATTAAACTGTTGAGCTCCTTATTTATTCTCTACCTAACTATTGATCTATCAAGATTAAACTATTTGGCTAGATCTTTATTCGCTATCTATTAGCATGAAATTTAAAGCGTGAAAGGTCAAGATTAAGCAGTTTGACCTTCATGTGTTGTGGCATTTTTTACAAGCTACACACAATCTTATTTTGCATTAAAAAGTAAAAAGTAGTGGCATTTGAATTTGCATCAATTTCATGATATATTTTTATCTCTTTTTTGTTTGGGGTTCATTTTTTATATTATTTTTTTATCTTTTTTCTTTTAGTCATTTTGATTTTTCTTTTAGGACTTTTACCCTATTTACATTTTTTAATTTTTTCAATATGGGAAAACAATTTTGCAGAAAGAAAAGTATGTACATATTACAAGACTAATCATAGTCAATTCAAAATTATGAATCATATTATTATAGGACCCTAACAGTTGGTTCTTCCAGACTTTCATTGCTAGATGGATATTCTAGGTACAATCAGATTTTAGTCCATCTGAATGATCAGGAGAAGACAACCTTTACAACGCCATGGGGTACTTTTATGTATCCTAAAATTCCCTTTGGATTGAAGAATGAAGGCGAAATTTTTCAGCGAGCGATGGATATTTCCTTTGGTAATGAAAACGATGTCTTTTTGGTCATTTATTTCGATGGCATCACAGTTTTTTCCAAGATGGATGAAGAGCACTTGCAACATTTGAAGGCATTTTTTCAAAAATGCGGAAAATTTGGCATATTGTTGAATCCAAAGAAGAGCTTGTTCGCTATGGAAGAAGGGAAATTGCTTGGTCATATAATATATAAAGACGACATCCAAATATATCCTTCAAGGATTGAGGCAATTCAGAATTTGGACTATCCTAGAAGCAATAAAGAAATATAGACATTCAATGGTAAAATCAACTTCATGAGAAGGTTTATTCCTAACCTTGTTGAACATTTAAGAGAAATCACTGATATGTTGAATAAATACAACAAGGTGAAATGGTTCGATGAGGCAAAGAAATCATTCAATCAATTTAAGTTTGACTTATCTCATGCTCCTATACTTATCAACCCTGATTACACACTTGATTCTATCATCTTTTCCTTTGCTTCTGAACATACTCTCGATGTTGTCCTCATGCAAAAGAAAGATCAGAAAACATAGTAGCCCATCGCCTTCTTCAGTAGAACCATAAGAGACACAGCCTTCAACTACAATATCATTGAGAAACAAGCATTGGCTCTAGTTAAAGCATTGAAGGACTTCTGGATGTATATTCTTCACTCTCACATTCTTACATATGTCCCAAACATTATTATCAAAGATGTGCTCACATAGAATGATCCTTAAGGTTTGCGTTGCAAATGGATAACTACCATGATGGAGTATGACTTGGAAATCAAACCTACAAAGCTGATCAAGGTAAAAGGCTTAGCTAAGCTCATGGAAGACTTGAAATTGCATGCCTTATCGCCCTGTGGGAGCCTTATCGTGTTGGTGCAGAGGAATGATGGGACTTGGAGACTCTGTATTGACTATCGGGCGTTGAAAAATATCACTTTCTAGAATAGGTATCCAATCCCGCAGATTGATGACCTTCTGGACCAACTTAAGGGGGCCAAACGTTTCAGCAAGATTGACTTGAAGTCTAGGTCTCACCAGGTACCAATCGAACCCTCCGATGTGTGAAAGACTTCCTTCAAATACAAGGAGGGAATTTTTGACTGGTGGTCATCCCTTTCAGGTCGACGAATGCCCCCACAACCTTCATGAGGCTGATGGACGACATATTGTGACCATTTAACAACTCATTCGTGGTGTTATATTTGGATAGCAACCTTATCTTCAACTAGAGCTAGGAATATCACCTCTACCACATTCGACAGGTCCCCTAAACACTGTGGCAACACAAGTTGTGTGCCAATTTGGAGAAATACTCTTTTGGCATGACCCAAGTTCAATATTTGGGATACATCATTGACGATGGGGGGCTGCATGTGGACCCATCCATGATCCAGGTCATTCGGATTGGCCAACCCCAACCACTCCTACAGAGCTTAGCAACTTTCTGTGTATTGCCAATTTCTACCACAGGTTTGTGTTGGGGTTCTCTCGTATCACTTCACCTTTGAGTCATGTCACCAAAGGGGGGAGAAAAAGCCAAATTATTTTGGTCTGAATCTCAATATAAGGCATTCAAAAAGTTGAAGCATCGCCTATGTTCTGCACCAATGCTCACATTACCAGACTTGCAACAACCATTTGAGATCGAGACAGATGCCTCTGACTATGCTATTGGGGAAGTTCTTACTTAGCAGGGGCATTTAGTGGCCTATCATAGTGAGACACTTTCAGACATAGTTCGGAAGTATCCCACCTATGACAAAGAGTTGTATTCCATTGTGCAGGCTTGCCGAAAATGGAAGCATTACATTTTGGGGAGGGAAACAATAATCCACACATATCACCTCATACAGACATAAGGGAAGTTGTTGAAAGATCGCCATTAGAAATGGTCCACATACATGCAACATTTCCATTTGAACATCAAGTAAAAAAAGGGTAGCACCAATAATATTGCATACTTCCTCATTCGACCGCCGATCGTGGCGCTAACCATAGTGCCCAGCTCTTGTGGGCACGAGACTTCGGGTTGGCCGAATCTCTACAAAAGCAATCCAGAATTCGGCAACACATACCAGACGCTCATGGAAGGTAATCAAGTTCCAAATTTTCACCTCCAGGATGCATTGTTATGCCACCTGGGGCACCTCTGTGTTCCTTCAAGCGAGCGTGCCAGTATTATTTGGGAAGCACACTACAGTCGGGTCGAGAAAACAATGGTAGTTTTGCAAAAGTATTTCTATTGGTCGAACCTTCGACAGGATGTCAGAAAGTACATTAGATCCTGCACTACTTGCGTCATTGCCAAATCGACTATCAAAAGGAAAGGCCTATATACTCCATTGTCTACACCTAGTCAACCTTGGGAATTCATCTTCATGGATTACATGTTGGGCCTTCCTTCTACCAAGCATGGAAATGACTATGTTTTTTTGGTTGTCGATAGATTCTCTAAGATGGCCATGATGGCGCCTTGCATTAAGAATATCACATCAGAAGCCAGTGTTAAAATATTCTTTGAACGAGTGTGGGTACAATTTGGGATCCCAAATTCCATTATCTTAGATTGGGACAATAGGTTCCTCAGTACAATTTAGTCAAGTCTTTGGTCAATGTTGGACACCAAGCTCACTAAGTCCACAAAATTCCTCCCCTAAACTGATGGCCAAACAAAGTTCATCAACAGGATGATCGTACACATCCTACACATGTACAACATGAAGAACCCATGCACATGGAATGAAAGCCTCCCCTATGGCCAAGACATCTATAACCGGGCTCTCCATAGCTCAACTGGCCACAACCCCTTTCAAGTGGGTTTGGGATTCTGACCACTATGTCCCATTGATGTGGCCATGCCATTTGCGGCTACTCAAGCAGAATCGACTCATGTCCAGTCCGAAATTTATAAGGTGAACAACTTCATTGAGAACATTTAGCACATCCGCCAACAGGTCCATGACATATTGGACAAACCCAATGCTAAGTATAGTGAGTGACATGATAAACATTGAGTGCCACACAGCTTTCAAGTGGGCGACAAAGTTTTGCTACATTTGTAGAAGGAGCAGATCATTGGACCCCACCACAAGATTTTCCCTCTTCGATATAGGTCATACACCATCACCAAAGTTGTAGGGGACAATTCATTTGAGATCAGTATTCCACCATTCCTTGGTATGCACCCAGTGTTCAATGTGGACCACCTTCGACTCTACTTTCCACTATTACTAGACACATCCGAGATTGCAGAACAAATCACACCAACAAAGTTAAACCCATATAGCATGGAACAAGCCACAATTGATCAGATCATGAACACAAATATCAAGAACAACAACCAATAGAGGATATAGCTATATCAAGTTGTCAAAGTAGGCCAACTCCTTCAAAAGGGCAAGTGGTTCACCAGGGACGAGGTTCAACAGGAATTTCCTCACCTCATGGAGGCTCTGCACACAATGGGGACCATTGTTTCCTAAGGAAGTTCATATGCATGTAGCCGCAACATCTCTTCTCAGAGATAAGCTACCATCGCCCTAGCTAGTTTATTTTCCATTTTTTCTGTAAGCATTTTTTAATATTTGATATTAATGAAATGAAATGTTATTCCTGCTGCATCTTTGTATTTATGCTTATTTCTTTATTTTATTATGTTCTAGCATAAGTTATGATCAGTGGTATCATAATGGTCTTCTCTTTCTCGATATTTGTTTGCATGTCCCCAACGAGGTCAGGGTATAAGGAGTTAGGGCTTGATCTGGTTGAACCTTTGCAAGATCAACCTCGCAAACCATGATGAGCCCCCATGGCGGAAGAAAAGAAATTCGAGGGAGCGGGATATCCTATCAAAATATTACTCGAGGAGGCCCTCGAGAAACAAAGGAACACAATGATGGATAACCTTGCTCAGATCCTTCAACAACTACCCACCGACGACACATCTTCATCCAATAGCTTCTCTCGAGGTGCCACTCCTTTTAAGGTACAAGTAAACTTTGACATTCCCATATTTGAGGGCCAAATAGATGCAGGCGTTGTAGATAGATGGATGAATCTATTAGAAGGATATTTCTCTATTCATGACTTTTCTAATCAGGAAAATATTACTTTTTCACTCCTCAAAGCTGCTCCCCATGTCAAGGACTGGTGGGAAACCTACTGTGAGAAAAAATATGAGAGGGAACCATATTTTTCTCGACCGCACCCAATTGGAATTATTTCCGAGACACCATAAAGGAACAATATTATCCCGTGGGGAGCTATGAGGACAAGTACATACAATGGACTATGCTGCGACAACAAAGGGATCAAAATGTGCATGAGCTGATGAATATGTTACATAGCCTACGCATAAAGTTGGGTATCAAAGAGTCAGAGAAATATTTGGTGCTGAAGTACCGTATTTGTCTGCACAAATACATTCAGGAGGAAATGGAGTTCCTCGAGTTCAAGAGGGAATTTTCATCCTAAATATAATGTTTACTACCCTGAAATGTTCACTTCTTGAACTGTAAACTATTTGTAATTGACTACATTCTTATTATCCCATTTTCCATCATTAACATTGTTAGTATGATCCAGGTGGATAATTGGTGGCCACCTACCGATTCCACCTAGAACTCCAGTCAGTTTCATCAGTTTCCTTGTTTATAGCAGCATTTACTATTTTTAGCAGTTTTATAGGTCCTGAACTTCCAGAGCAGTTTTGACCCCCTAAACGATGTTTTTTGAGGTTTGCAACAGGCCTTTGGTAATTGGAAGGGGCCTTTCAGCAAATCCTGTAGTACTCGGAGATATATTTTCAATGATATATTGTACGGGCCAGACATAGATAATATTACAAAGTTACGACCTCGGGAAGTTGGCTACCCAACTAACCCCAACGGGGCCCACAAACTCTTGGTGTTTCACCTCCTGGGGTTAGGGTTTTGGTTGTTTATGGTTTTCTCGTGTTGTTCAATAATAAAAAGTCCCTTGAGCCTCATTTTAAGGTGGTTCAGAGGCATGTAGCCACCACATCTCTTCTTAGAGATAAGCTACCATCGGTCGAGCTAGTTAATTTTCCATTTTGTCTGTAAGCATTTTTCAGTATTTGATATTAATGAAATGAAGTGTTATTCCTACTACATCTCTACATTTATGTTTATTTATGTATTTTATTATGTTTCTAAATAAGTCTAAATTAGTGGTATCAGAGCGGTCTTCTCTTTCTTGATATTTATTTGCATGTCCCCAACGAAGTCAGGGTATAAGGAGTTAGGGCTCAATTTGGTTGAACCTTTGCAAGATCACCCTCGCAAACCCCGAAAACCTCCCATGGCTGAAGAAAAGAAAGATGAGTGAGCAAGAGATCCTATCAAATATTGCTTGAGGAGGCCCTCGAGAAACAAAGGAACGCGATGATGGATAACTTTGTCTAGATCCTTCAACGACTACCCACCGGCAGTGCATCTTCATCCAGCAACCACTCTGGAGGTGCCACTCCTCTTAAGGTACAAAGTAAAATTTGACATTCCCATATTTGAGGGCCAAATAGATGCAGATGCCATAGATATATGGTTGAATCTATTAGAAGGATATTTCTTGGTTCATGACTTTTCCAATCGAAAAAAGATTCATTTTCACTCCTCAAAGCCTCCCCCCATGTCAAGGACTGGTGGGAAACCTACTGTGAGAAAAAGGATGAGAGGGAACCCTCTGTTAGGTCCCTATATTAATAGTATAGTCCCTTATTGTTATTAGTGTAACCCCTTATTGTTATTATTGTACCCCTGTAACCCCCATATTGTTATTATTGTGCCCTTAAATTATTATTGTTAGGTCGGCTAGGATTACATTGTGGCCCCATGGACTCCTATATATAGAAAGGAGGTTTTGTAATTTGTATCATCCAAGAATTGTTCATTCATGTAATGTATTGGAGTTTTCCCCCTCAAAGTGGCTTATTTATAAGGCGTTGATATCTTTTTTTTTCTATTTTTGGAACTGGTTTCCCAACATTTGGTATCAGAGCTTTGGATTCTAGGGTTTCGCTGCTCCAAACAGGTCATCGTGGCATTTTCGCTATAACTTTTTTTCTACGAAGGTTCAAAAGCTGAAATTTTTAGAGTGCGAAGCCAAAATCTTGAGGCAAATTTTCACAAAATTTTAGAGCTTGGTTCTCAATATTTTCGAAGATATGATCTGTGGAAGTTAGGGCTTTTTGCAGGCTCCTGAATTTCACTTAAAAATGTCATCGCGGAATTTTCGCTATAACTATTTTTCTACGAATGTTCAGAAGCTTAAATTTTTAGAGCGTGAAGCCGAAATCCTAAGGAACATCATCGCAAAATTTTAGATCTTTGTTCGCAATATTTTTGGAGATATGATCAGTGGAAGTTAGGTCCTTTTTAGGCTCCCAAATTTCATCTCAAAGAGGTGATCGTGGGAAAATCTTCATAACTCTCTCTCTGAGCATCGGATTGGAATTCTGTAAAAAGTGACTGGAAATAAATGGACGGTAGTTTCCTGTCTATAAATTTCAGAGTGAAAGGAGTAAACAGTGACACGTGGTAATTCGTACAAGTTCTCTCTACTGAAATAGTCCATAATTAGGTCATTGTGGGAGACTGGACATAACTTTGCCTTGAAGAATCCAAATCAAGTTAGACCTGTGACATTGGAAAGAAGCTTCAGAGGACTACTACAGGGCCGAATTTCAATTATTGAGGACCTGCAAGTATAGAGATAAGTCAATTTAATATCAAGCTCCTCAAAAGCAAGTAAAAGGTGTTTATTGTTTTTTTCTGAATTGCATAAGTCTTGTTTGAAGAATCAAGTTGAATTGATTCCAAGGGCATATTGTAGAATAGATACCAATATTGGATTCTCAAATGGCCCCTAAAAAGAATTCAACACCCATTAAGCCTTTATAAGGCTCTACTATGACTCATGAAGACGAAGAATGACAACATGACATATCAAAATTACAAGAGCAAGTGCAACAAATTTCGCTCTCGCAAAGAGCAACAAAAAATGACATGGAAGTTTTGAAGAAAGGCGTGGAAACTAAGATGGATGGTTTGAAGAAAGGCATGGAATATAAGATGGATGGTTTGAAGAATGACATGGAAGCTAAGATGGATGGCATGGAATCTAAGATGGATGACATGGAAGCTAAGATGGATGGCATGGAATCTAAGATGGATGACATGGAAGCTAAGATGGAAAACATGAAGAATGATCTAAAAGAAGACATGGAAAGTTTGACAAAGTTGATACAAGAAATGTTTCCTAATGGTGAAAAGATAGTAGAGGAAACTCATGATGAGAACAAAATAAATGTTAATCGTGATTTCATAAACTCTATTGTTGGAGGGAAGAACCACCATATTCCAAAAATGGATATGAGGAAGTTTGATGGAAAGGATCTTGTAACATGGATACTACAGATAGAGCAATATTTTGATCTCAATAATGTGCAAAACACACAAAAGGTATGCATTGCAACTTTACATTTAGAAGAAAATACATTTGTATGGTGTCGATGGCTTTGCTCCCGTAAAAAAAAAGTCACTTGGTCAATTTTTACGGAGGAAATGATAGCACATTATGAGGATACAAAGAGCAACACTTTCTTTAGCCAATTGATAAATCTCAAACAAAAGTGTTCAGTGGGGGAGCACATTGAGGACTTTCAGAAATTGAATATAAGGGTCACTGATATTCCAGAGGAACACAAGATTGATCTCTTCATAGGTACCTTAAAGGATAACATCCAACATGAAGTTCGCGTTTTGGAACCTGATTCATTGGAGAAGGCATTCAGGTTGGCAAGAAAAATTGAATGTAAAATTATGGCGACAAGGAAGCCTACCACTCACTTCTATAAAGATGGAAGTGTTTCTACTCCTCGATTTCCACAACCTACAAGGTTGACACCACAACAATTGGAAGAAAAAAGAGCAAAAGGGCTTTGCTACAGTTGTGATATCAAATACACTAAAGGTCATAAGTGCACTGAGAAGAAATTATTTTACATAGATTGTGAAGAGGAAGAAGAAAATGAACAAAAATCTTCAAAAGAAGAGGATATACACCAGGAACTAGCCCTAGAAGAGGGAGAAATGAGTCCGACCATATCGTGTAATGCATTGGCAGGAATTACAACTCCTCAAACTCTCAAGATAGAAGGACATATCAAGAAGAAAAAGGTAATAGTGTTGATTTATTCAGGTAGTACCCATAATTTTATTCATTGTAAGGTAGCCAAGGAATTGAATCGTTTCCTATACCCAGCACCAGAATGTCAAGTGATGGTTGCAAATGGAGAAACTATAAATTGCTTTTGAAAATGCCATAATATCAAGCTAACCATGGGGGAATATGTATTGAATAGTCCAATTATTTCCATTCCTATGGGAGGTGCTGATGTTGTACTAGGAGTACAATGGTTACAATCTTTGGGGACGGTAGCTTTTAATTTTCAAGAACTTTTCTTGATATTTTTTTCAAAAGGAAAGGAAGTTGAATTACGGGGTATTGCAGGGAAGCCAGGAAAGATAATAAGCTCTAATGTGATGACAAAGATTCTAAAGAAATAACAACGAGGCGTAATTGCACAATTATGCTCACTAGAAGTTCCAACATCAAAATCATCTATTTCTACAGATCTCCAAAAAGTCTTGGACAATCATTCCAAGGTGTTTGAAACTCCCAAACGACTCCCACCTATTCGTGATCATGATCATGCTATTCATTTGATTCCAGGAAGTGTTCCTCCAAACATCAGGCCTTATAGATATCCTTATGTACAAAAGAGCGAAATTGAACGTATGATTGCAGAAATGTTAGAGGCGGGTATAATTCAACCTAGTCAAAGTTCTTTCTCTGCTCCTGTAGTATTGGTACACAAGAAGGATGGATCATGGCGAATGTGTCCGGATTATAGGGGGCTCAATAAGCTCACCATTAAAGATAAATTTCCCATTCTTGTGATTGATGAATTATTGGATGAATTACATGGAGCAATTTATTTTACCAAGTTGGATCTTCATTCAGGATATCATCAAATTAGAATGAAGACTGAAGATATTTCGAAAACAACATTTCGAACTCATGAGGGTCATTATGATTTTTTGGTCATGCCTTTTGGCCTTACCAATGCACCTTCTACATTTAAAGGGTTGATGAATTCCATTTTCAAACCCTTCCTTAGAAAATTTGTGCTAGTATTTTTGATGATATACTAATCTACAACAGGTCTTGGAAGGATCATGTTGAACATGTTGACAGGGTGCTCAAACTATTGCAGGAGAAACAATTATATGCAAAAACATCCAAATGTTTCTTTGGAGTACAAGAGGTGGAATATCCGGGTCATATTGTATCTCACGAGGGTGTTAAGGTAGACCCTAACAAAATTAAAGCCATTAAGGAATGGAAAGTCCCCACAACCATAAAGCAGTTGCGAGGATTTCTCAAGTTAATAGGGTATTATCGCAAGTTTGTTAAGAATTATGGGAGAATAGCAGCACCTCTAACAACATTATTGAAGAAAGATGCATTTTCATGGACTCCCGAAGCAACTAAGGCCTTTGAACGTCTTAAAGAGGCAATGTGCCTAGCACCGGTCTTAGCTACACCAGACTTCACAAAAACCTTTATTGTGGAATGTGATGCCCCAGGAAATGGAATTGGTGCAGTTTTAATGCAGGAAGGAAGACCCATTGCTTTTGAAAGTCGTCCAATCAAAGGAAAGTATTTACAGAAACCTATTTATGAGAAGGAAATGTTAGCAATACTGCATGCACTAAAGAAATGGCGAATTTACCTAATGGGAAGACACTTCAAGGTAAAAATTGATCATGATAGTCTTAAACACTTTTTGGAACAAAGACTATCTTCAGAAGAGCAGCAAAAATGGGTCACAAAGATGTTGAGTTATGACTTTGAAATAATCTACAAAAAGGGAAAGCTTAATGTTGTTGCAGATGCACTCTCAAGAAAGAATGAAGAGGTGGAAGCATTGCTTTGTGCCATTTCTATTATCCAACCAGATTGGATAACCGAAGCAAGAGATGAATGGAAGAAGGACAAAGATGTATGGACACTCATTCAAAAGCTGCAACAAGATCCTAGTACATCTGATACATTTAGTTGGAAAAATGATTCCTTATGGTACAAATATCGCTTATATCTTTGTAAGAATTCCCAACTAAAACAAAATATTCTTTTGGAATTGCACACTTCTCCTTTAGGAGGACACTCGGGATTTTAAAAAACTTACCACAGGGTGAAGAAATAATTTTTTTGGGATGTCCTTAAATCTGATGTTCAAGAGTTTGTGGCGGAATGTTTGGTTTGCCAGTAGAATAAACTTGAGACAATTAAGACTCCAGGTCTTCTACAACCTTTATCCATTCCAATTCAATGTTGGGAGGAGATTTCAATGGATTTTATCACAGGTTTACCTAAGTTCGAAGGAAAGAGTGTCATCATGGTGGTAGTTGATAGACTTACCAAGTATGCACACTTTTGTGCATTATATCATCCATTTAAAGCAAGTACAATTGCTACTACATTTATGGACACAATTCAAAAGCTACATGGAAACCCAAGGGTTATTGTGAGCAACAGAGATACCATTTTTACTGGAATTTTTTGGATGGAGTTATTTTCTTGTTTGGGTACTCAATTGGCTCATAGCTTATCTTATCATCCTCAATCCGATGGTCAAACTGAGATAGTAAATAAATGTTTGGAAGGATATCTTCGTTGTTTTGTATCTAATAAACAAACACAATGGGTCAAGTGGTTACCTCTCGCTGAATGGTGGTATAAGACTTCCTTCCATACTGCAGCAAAAATGACCCCATTTATGGCACTTTATGGATATCATCCACCATCCATCACATCATTTTTAAGAGAAAATTCAAAGGTTCAAGCAGTGGAAGATCACATCGAGCATCAACAAGAAGTTCTCCAACTCTTAAAGGATAACCTGAATTTGGCACAAAATCGAATGAAACAACAAGCATATCAACATCGCAGTGAGAAAATTTTTGATGTAGGAGACTGGGTATTTCTACGGCTACAACCATACAAACAAGCGTCCCTCAAGTAAGATAAGAAGGATAATAAATTATCGCCAAAGTACTATGGTCCTTACAAGGTGTTGCAAAATATTGGTACTATGGCATACAAATTGGAGCTTCCTGCTTCTTCACGAGTGCATCCAATTTTCCATGTTTCATGCTTAAAGAAGGTTATAGGTGAAAATCTTCCATTTCAAACAATATTGCCAGAACTTGATGAGGAAGGAAAAATCATATTGGAACCTGAAGCGGTCACGAAAACAAGAACTCGACAACTACAGAATCGATCAATTTCAGAGTATCTCATCAAGTGGAAGAACTTACCCACTGAAGATTCTACATGGGAGGATGAGAATTTTATACAGAAGCACCCAGAGCTACTCAAGCGTTGAGGACAACACTTTTTTGAAGGAGAGGGGCATGTTAGGTCCCTATATTACTAGTATAGTCCCTTATTGTTGTTAGTGTAACCCCCTTATTGTTATTATTGTACCCCTCTAACCCCCACATTGTTTTTTTTTAACAAAAACGGATATGGATTTATATTAGATATTGGCCAAAATGCCTTTCACCAGTTACAATAGATCGGGCATAGCCCTTAAACTTTCTTCCCCTAACTGATCATAGGCCCCAAAATTTGGAGATCCACGTTTTTTACTCGAGACTAGAGAATCTATCTCCGTTATTTTTCCTATCTTAAATGTACAAACAAACTGTTTCAGTATAATGCAGTAAAACATAAATCTATTTTATGGTATGGAGTCCCACTCTTCAATTCCGTCTTTCAAGAGAGAGCCAGCGGGAAGTGGCACCGCCCTGTTGGCTTCCAGATCAACATCTTTATTTTCCCCCCTCAATACATGAAGAAAATTTGCAGTCTGAAAAGATTTCACCAGAATTCTGATTCTTGAAATCACTCTTGCCAATCTAAGATCTGCAGGAGAAGAATCCTCCAATAAGACTTTAATAATGGACTGAGAATCTCCTATAATATTAACATCTGATAGACCAAAGGCCTTTGCTTGCTTGAGACCTTGAAGAAGTGCCAAGGCTTCAACTTGAATGCTGGTGGATTGTCCTAATCCCCAAGCGAACTTAGTCACAATTCTGCCCTCCTTATTCTTTATAACTCCTCCTGCCCCAGCCAATCCAGGGTTTCCTTTCGCTACCCCATCGAAGAACAGAGTGTATCTGGATTTCCTGATGAGAAAATCAGATAGTTCATTCTCCTTCCCTTTGAATTTCCACTCTTTTGTATCCTTATGTTTCCTTGTTTCTCCAGAGAATTGCAGATCCAACGAGTCACCCCAGTCTAAGTCTTGCTGACTTAGGTTTGAGTCCGACAAGTGCTCCCCCAGACTTTCTTTCCATAGACTTTTGATTTTTATGATGGTGAACTGCGGATTTAAGATTTCATCTCTAAAGACTCTTCTGTTTCTCTCAAGCCAGATTTTCCAGCAGATAAATTTCGGCAAGGAGAGCCATGTAGCTTTAAAAATTTCATTTTTTGGGAGCGTTTTTGGGTAGAAGTTTCGCCAGTTTGCAAATAAGTCAAAGATAGACGTAGGTAAGATGAATTATTTTTTCCAATGGCTCAAGAGGTTCTGCCAGATTTCTTTTGAGTATTTGCAGTCCAAGATAATGTGTTGGGCGTTCTCTTCACTGTCACAGCACAAGTGGCATCGTGAGGGACCTTGGAACCCTTTCTTCTTCAATCTGTCTTCTGTTAAAATTCCTTTGTGGCATAACAACCAGCAAAATGAGTCAACTTTTGGCATGGTTTTGTAATTCCAGAGCCCTTTCCACACAGCAGGGTCTGGAGGGACGTGTGGACGATCTTGGAGGCTTTTATACCCCTGCGCAACAGTATACAGCCCTGGGGCGGCTCCCCAACCACAGACGTCCTTCCTTCCAACGCGCAGAGGCACCTTACCGTTCAGTAGAGTGAGAAGGAGATCGCGTTCTTGTATCAGCTCTAGAGGAACAGGCGGAAGACTCCATCGCAGCCAGTGGCTGCCAGCCCACAGCAAAATGTCCCATAGTGAAATGCAACCTGCTCTTTCCAACCACGATCGCAGTGCTTGCAGAGAACTGTAGCTTGATAATGGGGGATGCATCATGATGCTGTCGTCCCATATCCTGACTTCTTTGTCGTTGCCAGGTATCCAATATGCTCTATCTCTGATTAAAGGAGTTGCTTTGTGACAGAGTTTGATCAATTGCGATCCTGAGGTGGGCAGTGAGGTTTCCAGGCATCTTTTCCGCTTCCCCGTGAAATACTTCCTCCATAAAGCTCTTTGCGCCCAACCTAGGTGGGGACCAATGATTCTCCAGAAAATCTTGGCTCCCACGGCTGTGTTTTGGAGGCTGAGATCTTTGAAGTTTAGGCCTCCTTCATTCTGAGGCTTACAGATATTCTCCCAACTTACCAAAGGGATTTTCCTGTCATTGTGATTGCCACCTTTCCAGAAGAATTTGCGTATGAAGGCTTCCATTTTCTTGATGATGCCAATGGGAGCTAGGATTACAGAGAATTGAAAGATGGGGAGACTACTGAGAACGGATTTTATGAGGACAATTTTGCCGGCAAGGTTTAACCATGAGAATCCCCATGCTTGAATTTTTGCCTTGAATTTATCCAATAGAGGGATCCAGTCTCTGTTGTAAGCTAGTTTACGGAAGATAGGAATGCCCAGATAGGTAAAAGAGGTCCAACTGAGGGAGGCAGAAAAGCCAAGAATTCTGGTGATGGCAGAAAGAATGGAGGCAGAGATATTCCAACAAAAAACTTTGCATTTACCTTTGTTTAAACTGCTGCCTGTGGCTTCACTGTAATCATCCAGAACCTCCTTGAACTTTAAGGCAGATCTAACAGAGGCAGCCCCTAACAAGAGGGTATCATCAGCAAACAAAGTATGATTTACGTTTTTTACCCCTCTGGCTATGTTGAGCCCCGGGATCTCTTGATCAACCAATTTCTGATCTAGATAGAAGCTCAGGACAGAAACATGGAGGACAAAGAGAAGCGGAGAGAGGGGGCAACCCTGCCTAAGCCCTCTAGAAGCTTTGAAAAATATAGCTGCTCTCCCATTCACCAAGGGAGCGATCCAGGGATCAACAATACAAGCACGGATCCAATTGATAAAGCCCATTCCAAAGCCAAATTTATGCAAGACTTCCCAAAGAAAACTAAGTCTAACAAGATCAAAAGCATTTGCCAAGTCTATTTTAACTACCATACCTTTCTCTTTGCGAAGTTGGCTCGAATGAATCGCCTCTTGCACTAGGATGAAATTGTCAGCAAGTTGTTTCCCCTGAACAAACCCACCTTGATTCTCCGGAATGATGGCTGGGAGGATGCCTTTTAGCCTATTTGCAATCACCTTTGTGATTAATTTATATCCAATATTACAAAGAGAGATGGGGCGGAACCGATTAAATTCTTTAGCGCCCTTTTCCTTGGGTATGAGGGCAAGGAAGGCAGAGTTAGTGTTGCCCCCTATTTTCTGGAAATTTTGAGATTTCAAGATCATTTTGTAGATGTCTTTCTCCACAATCTGCCAACAGGTTTGGAGGAATCTTACAGTGAAGCCATCCGGGCCTAGGGCTTTGTCGGGCTCCATGTCGGTGAGAGCATCTTTTATTTCTTTTATAGAGATCTTGGCTTCGAGATGCTAATTCATTAAAGGGGAGATCTTAGGAGGAACCGCCTCCAAAAATTTAGAGTTTGGGCCAGTCACTCCCTCTTCTCTGTACTGATTTTTAAAGTGATTGAAAGCTGCTCTCTTTATGCTCCCAAAGTCTTTGTGAGTCGAGATACCTTCTTTGATTTCTGCAATAGAATTGAAGCTCTTTCTAGCTTGAGCTTGTTTATGAAAGAAGGTGGAGTTTTTGTCTCCCGCTTTAAGCCATAAACTCCCAGAATTTTGTCTCCAGTGCTCTTCCTCCGAAAGGCAGGCTTTATGGAAGATTTGCTGAAGCTCAGCTTCCTTATCTAACACTTATTTAGTGATTTCTACATCTTCACTTTGAGCATGATGTTGAGCAAGTTTGTCTTGGGCCTGCTTTCTCTCTTTTGCAGGGGTGGGGAGAGATTTGGCCCATGATTTAAGAACAGCTTTCAGTCTTCTAAGTTTTTCTTCCCAGATGAAGAAAGGTGAACCCTTCACTGGCAATTTCCAATTGTCCTGAACCAAATTCAGGAACTCAGGATCCTTGACGCAAAGAGGATTGAATCTAAAAGGTATGGGGCCAAGATCCTTGTGATCCAACATCTCAAGCATAATAGGCTTATGATCTGAAACACTGCAAGGGAGGATATGAAATCTGGATTCTAAGCCCAACAAAAGAAAATAACTCTGCACCAAACATCTATAAAGTCTAGCAGCAATGTGACCGGGGCCTATTCTTTTATTGGACCAGGTGTACTTACCATTTTCTGGGGGGATATCGAGCAGATCCCAGTCCTGCATGAGATCCTCCATCCACTCCCTTGCTGGGTCCCTTATGATTGTGCCTCCTCGCTTTTCCTCCATGCGCAGAGTGAGATTTAGATCACCCGCAATAATGATGTTTTCCAAGTTCTCTGACTCCGACAGATGTCTGACGGAGTCCCAACACTCCCTTTTCTCCCCTATATTTGCTGGGACATAGACATTAAAAAGGCAGAATGCCTCCCTCGAGTCCACAGGTTGTAGCTTCAAGAAAAGCCAGTGGGTATTGTGTATCTCAGTGACCAACCTATACTTGAGAGGATTCCAGAGAGAGCCCAGCCCCCCAGAGGCTCCCCGTGCTGAAACTGCTTGGCCTCTGCTTCCCTTCCAAATTTTTTTACTGGTTTGGAGAAACTCATTGTCCTCCATTTTGGTCTCCTGGATCAGAAGAATATCTGGGGCTTCTCTTCTTATAAGGCTTCTCGTTGCTTCTTCTTTCACTTTACTCCCCATTCCTATGCAATTCCAAGAGACAATCTTCATCATTTATTTTTATGATGATGGGCTCCCTTGGAACCCTATGCTTGGTTTTTAGATATATTCGGATTTTTGCCAAGGAGTTTCTCCAGAGTGGGATGACTACCCTGAAGCTTGTCTTTGTAAGTTTCTCGATCTCTCTTTTCTCTAGCAGTTTTGCGGCCCCTTGCTGATATTCTGACCGATGTCTGCGCATCTCCTATTTTTCCTTCCTCCTCTGACTCCTCCGAGTCATGTTCCTCCTCAGAGGCTTCTGTTTGCTTATCCTTATTTCTTGCTGTGGCACTTTCTTCAGGTCTTGATCCTGCTGAGATCATTTTTTCTGAGGGTTTATCTTGCCTATCCTCTTCCTGTGGAACCTCTTCTTCAGAGCTTAAGAACTCATACCTATTTTTTTGACTTTTTGGCGGAGGTACATTTTGGGCGGAGGCAGGCTGGGGGCCTTGGCCATTTGGGGGCCCAGATTTCTTGTGAGAGGTCTTTGGCCGCTTAACTTGATTCCAACCATCTTCCTTTCCTTTCTCTGCTTCCCCTTTGTTCGGACACCCTCTTGCAAAATGACCGTAGATGTGACATTTACAGCATTTGAAAGGGAGCTGCTCATAGTCCAGCACTTGCACATGTGTCCAACTGCCAACCTTTATTTTGATAGCCTCCGGGAGTCCCACCTCTAAGTCCACCTCGACATAGATTCGGGCGCAATCATACTGATCGTTGTTGTTTTCTCTATCAATGAACTTTCCCAATGCATTGCCTATGTGCTTGAGGGAATCCCAGTTCCAACAGTGCACTGGAAGATTTGGGAGCCGAACCCAGACAGGGACTGCCGTCGGGACATCCACGGTCGGATCGAAGTCAGAGGTCCATTTATTGAGGTAGAGACCCTGAGGGCCCATGAAATAGGGCCCATTCCCTGAAGATCAAGTATTTTTCCTCCTTAGTATGGAACTCAAACAGGAAGTAGCCTCTTCCCAGGAAATATGAAGTGACTTTGTTCTTGATCAGCGGGATCCAGTTCTTAACAACCCAATTTTCCGTTGATTTTGGTGAGGGCCAAAGGCCCGTGAATTGACCCACCAGGGCTCGATCTGCCAGGGACAAAGCGACCTGGATCGGGCCCTCAGGTGGAAGGTTTACCTCAGGAACATCAACAAGTTTTTTGACAAACTTGGTGGCTTCAGACTTCTTCTTCTTAGGCAACAAAGCTAGAAAAGAGGAGGAAGCAGCTTCGACATTAGGGGGAGAAGAAAGCGAAGAATCGAGGGGCGAGCCTTGGGTCTCCATGGCCGAGAAGATCTTATCAGCAGCAACACACCCAATCTGCACAATGCAACAGCAGAAGGTGAAGCATCTCAGAGCCGATGTGATGCAGGAAAAGATCCGATCAGATCGTGCAGCAAGTGGCCCCGAGGCAGAGGAGCGGATCCAAGCAGATCAGGCAAGGGAGGCCGATCGAACGGATTTAAGAGTCTCTGAGGCTGGAGCAGGAAAAAATAAGGATCCAGTCAGATCCGTGAGTCCCTGAGGACGAGAGGACCAGGGACAGCCGAGAGGGCAGCGCCCAGGCTCAAGCTGCGCAGAGCGACAAGACGCAGCAGGAGGCATCGGCGCTCAGAAAACGAAGGCAATCTAACCCCCACATTGTTATTATTATGCCCTTAAACTATTATTGTTAGGTCGGCTATGATTACATTGTGGCCCCATGGACTCTTATATATAGAAAAGAGGTTTTGTAATTTGTATCATCCGAGAATTGTTCATTCATGTAATGTATTGGAGGTTTCCCCCTTGAAGAGGCTTATTTCTAAGGCGTTGATATCTCTTTTCTTCTATTTTTGGAGATGGTTTCCCAACCCGAATGTGTTGGTGCAGAAGAAGGATGGGACTTGGAGACTCTTTATTGACTATCAGGCGTTGAACAAGATCATTGTCCGAAATAGGTATCCAATCCCATAGATTGATGACCTTTTGGACAACTCAAGGGTCCAAATATTTCAGAATTATTGACTTGAAGTCCAGGTATCACTAGGTACCAATCGAAAAACCTTCATGAGGATGATGGAAGACATCTTGCGACCATTTACCAACTCATTGGTGCTGGTGTATTTGGATGACATCCCGATCTTCAGCCAGAGCTGGGAAGAGCACCTCCACTACATTCGACAAGTCCTCCAAATACTGCGACAACACAAGTTGTGTGCTAATTTGGAGAAATTCACTTTTGGCATGACCCAGGTTCAATATTTAGGATACATCATTGATGAGCGGGGGGTGCATGTGGACCCATCCAATTAGATCTAGGTCATTCAGGATTGGCCATGCCAAACCACTCTAACAAAGCTCCACAACTTTCTAGGTCTTGCTAAATTCTACCGCAGGTTCATGTTGGGGTTCTCTCATATCACTTGGCCTTTGTGTCAAGTTATCCAAGGGGGAGAAAAAGCCAAATTCTTTTGGTCTGAATCTCAGCATAAGGCGTTCACAGAGTTAAAGCATCGCCTATGTTTTGCACTTGTGCTCGCATTACTAGACTTGCAACAACCATTTGAGATCAAGACAAATGCCTCTGATTTTTCTATTGGGGAATTTCTTACTCAGCAGGGGCATCCAGTGGCCTATCATAGTGAGACACATTCCAGAAATATCCCACCTATGAAAAAGAGATGTATTCCATTGTGCAAGCTTTCTAACAAATAAAGCATTACATTTTGGGGAAGGAAACGGTCACCCACACAAATCATTGACCCATGCAGTTCATAAAGACACAATGGAAGTTTCAAAATGATCACCATCAGAAATGGTCCACATACTTGCAACAATTCCATTTGAACATCAAGTACAAAAAGGTCAGCACCAATAATGTTGTAGACCTCCTCAACCGACTGCCAATCATGGCGCTAACCACTTTGCTCGACTCTTGTGGGCACGAGACTTCTGGTTGGCCGAATCTCTACAAAAGTAATCCAGAATTCAGCAACACATACCAGATGCTCCTGGAAGGTAAGAAAGTTCCAAATTTTCACCTCCAGGATGCACTGTTATGCCACTTGGGACACCTCTGTGTTCCTTCAAGTGAGCGTGCTAAGATGATTTGGGAAGCACACTACAATCGGGTCGTTGGACATTTCAGGGTCAAGAAAACAATGGCAGTTTTGCAGAAGTATTTCTATTGGTCGAGCCTTTGACAGGATGTCGGGAAGTACATCAAATCCTGCACTACTTGCGCCATTTCCAAACCGACCCTCAAAATGCAAGGCATATATACTTCACTGCTTACCCCTAGTTGACCTTGGGAATCCATCTCCATTAATTACATGTCGGGCCTTCCTTCTACCAAGCATGGTAATGATTGTGTTTTTGTGGTCGTCGACAAATTCTCTAAGATGACCATTATGGTGCCGTGCAAGAAGGATATCACAACATAAGCCATTGTTAAATTGTTCTTTGAATGAGTGTGGGTACACTTTGGGATCCCACAGCTCATTATCTCAGATCGGGACAACAGGTTCCTTAGTACATTTTGGTCAAGTCTTTGGTCGATGTTGGGCACCAAGCTCACTAAGTCCACAATGTTCCACCCCCAAACTGTTGGCCAAATAGAGGTCGTCAACAGGATGATTTTACACATCCTACGATGTACAACTCGAAGCACCCACACAAATGGGACGAAATCCTCCCCTATGTCCAACACAACTATAACTGGACTCTCCACAACTCAACTAGCCACAACCCCTTTCAGGTGGGTTTGGGATTCCAGTCACTTTGTCCCATTGATGTGGCCATGCCATTTGCAGCTACTTAGGAATATTCGACTCATGTCTAGTCCGAAGCTGATAAGGCGAACAAATTCATTGAGCGCATTCAACACATTCGCCAACAGGTCCATGACGTATTGGAATGAGCCAATTCTAAGTACAAACATTGACATGATCAACATTGATTGCCACACAACTTCCAGGTGGGTGACAAAGTTTGGCTACATTTGAAGAAGGAGTGCCTCGTTGTACCCCACCATAAGCTTCGTCTGATTCGATATGGGCCATACAACATCACCAAAGCTATATGGGACAATTCCTTCGAGCTCATTATTCCACTATTCCTTGGTCTGCACCCAATGTTCAATGTGGACCACCTTCGATCCTAATTTCCACCATTACTGGACACATCCGACATTGCAGAACAACTCACACCAACAGAGTTAAACTCAGATTGCATGGAACAAGCCACAACTGATCGGATCATGGACACACAGATCAAGAACAACTATCAGCAAAGGATCCAACTATATAAAGTTGTCAAAGCAGGCCAACTCCTTCACTAGGGCAAGTGGTTCACCAGGGACCAGGTTCAACAAAAATTTCCTCACCTCATGGAGGCTCTGCACGCAATGGGGACCATTGCTTCCTAAGAGGGGAGGAATGATATAAGTGGATATTGCTGGTTTCCTACCTACTCCACCGAGACCTCCAGTCAGTTTCATCAGTTTCCTTGTTTATAGCAACATTTACTATTTTTAGCAATTTTTTGGGTCGTGAACTTCCAAAGTAGTTTTGAACCCATAAACAACGTTTTTTTAGGCCCACAACAATTGACAAATCCTGTTGTACTTGGAGAGATATTTTTGATGATATATTGTACGCACTAAAGAGATAATATGACTAAGTTACGACCTCGGGAAGTCGGCTTCCCAACTAACCCCAACGGGGCCCACAAACTCTTGGTGTTTCATCTCCTGGGTTAGGGTTTTGGTTGTTTAGGGTTTTCTCATGTTGTTCAATAATAAAAAGACCCTTGAGCTTCATTGTAAGGAAATTCAGAGGCATGTAGCCGCTACATCTCTTCTGAGAGACAAGCTACCATTGCCCGAGCTAGTTTGTTTTCCATTTTGTATGTAAGCATTTTTCAGTATTTGATATCTAATGAAATGAAGTGTTATTCTTGCTGCATCTCTACGTTTATGTTTATTTCTTTATTTTATTGCCTTCCCGCATAAGTCTGGATCATAGTAACTTTGCATTCAAATGAGGTAATAGAAAACAACTACCATTGAAACTTAATTGGGGTTTAACACTCCATAAGTCACAATGATTGACTTTGGAGAAAAATAGTTAACATTGGAGAGCGAAAGAGACAAAGTATTACATTTACTACAATAGTTCGAGTTAAAGATTTGAATGATCTACGATTTCAACCGCCCTTTTCATATGATCGATATGAAAAGATGACAAAATTAACATGCGTGACAATAAGAACAATATAAAAAATTAGTTTGAGATTGATCACAATGAAGACTATTTATAATTGACTACATTCTTATTATTCACATTTCTATCATTCAACACTATTACATTGTCACTATGCATTCAAAATTTTAATGTCATCATTTTTCATCATTCAAGTTATTAACAATGTTTATCATCTCAATAAACTGAGGTAAGTTAGCAAATTTAAAATTAAAATGTCCAGATTAATTTTAGACATATTTAGCATATTTAAAATGATCAGAATAATTAGATGTTCAACAAATTTTGTGTGACCGTGCATGATTGAAACTAGCTTAGATCCATCTTAACCCCGAATCTATCAAGCGCCGCGATGGATCAAATCTCTCGAGGTGCAAATCTTTCCTCAAGTTTTGCACTCAAAAAAGAGGTTTGCACCTCGAGAAATTTGATCCCTCTTGACGCTTGATAGATCCAAGGTAAAGATGGTTCTAGGATGGTGGTTGAGATTTGAACCATCTTTCATAAACATATTCTATAATGATTAATATTTGAACTATAACCTAATCTAATTTTTTTTGTTTTTTTAATAAATTATATCAAGGTTCATTGTTATTATTAAGGTCATGGCCAAGCCAAACACCAAATTGGTGTATGAAACCCCCTATACATACTCTACCCCTTTAGTTTTGAACCATCTTTCATAAACATATTCTATAATGATTAATATTTGAACTATAACCTAATCTATTTTTTTTTGTTTTTTTAATAAATTATATCAATGTTCATTGTTATTATTAAGGTCATGGCTAAGCCAAACACCAAATTAGTGTATGAGACCTCCTATACATACTCTACTCCTTTAGTTTTGAACCCGTGACCTCTTTGGAGAAAACACATGCTTTTAACCATTAAACCCACTCATGCCTATGATTATGCCCATTATATTACTTGTCTAAATTGAAACTAAGTAAGGAAGTGAATCTCAATTATTCCTCTCATATTATAATTAAAAATGAGTGGAGAAGAGTGTAATCAATTATTCCTTTCATGTTAATCCCTATTCACATTCTTTTCCATGTTGTCTCTTCTCTTGTTGAAATTATTTATCTTCAAACTTACCAAAATATCTTCGTACACTATAATTTTGAATAAGAAGCGGTTATTTTACTCAAAAAGTTTATTGAGATTATTTATCTTCACACTTATCAAAATATCTTCCTACACTATAGGCTGCACATTCTTTGACAAAATCCAATTCTATTTCTACCACCTTCTTACCTTACAAAAATACAAATTCTTGTACCCCTTATTTGACCCATAATAGGAAGCTAGTCCTAAGCTGTGAAATTACAAAATTGAGGGATCGATCTTTGATGTTTGTGGCCTGAAGCGACCAGGCATTTGCTCAATGGAAGATTTGGGTGGCGTTGAGCGACTGCATACTGCCACAATGACGGTGAGCACTGGGGACTAACTATCAAAGTCAACACATCTACTTGATACTCGGCGACTTATTCGCAAGGAAACTGTCAAACTCCTTTTCATGTGGCACGTTTTGCTTTGGAAGAATTCCATGTTGTGCGTGGAAGATTTGGGTGGCGTTGAGCGACTGCATACTGCCACAATGACGGTGAGCACTGGGGGCTAACTATTTGTGCGTGGAAGATTTGGGTGGCGTTGAGCGACTGCATACTGCCACAATGACGGTGAGCACTGGGGACTAACTATCAAAGTCAACACATCTACTTGATACTTGGCGACTTATTCGCAAGGAAATTGTCAAACTCCTTTTCATGTGGCACGTTTTGCTTTGGAAGAATTCCATGTTGCGCGTTTTTGCTGCCAATGACGACTGTGTCAACACGAACTGCAGTTGGAATGGTGAGTTTGACCAGATATATTGACATATCAATGCTATTTGAAGGCCACGCATCGGGAGTGTCTGCATTCGCCACGCATTGGGTTGCTGATATTGCGGTGCAGCACACGCCTGTAACGAGGAGAACACACAGGAGTCAACTTCTTTCGGCTGTCGCAAGCGATATTAACCCTTCTCCGTCCGCTCCATCTTCTCCAGCTCTTCATTCTGAGGTGAGCGATGTCTGATTTGAGTTTTTTACTGTTCGTTTTCGTGCATTTTGGTGGAAAATCGTTGCCTTGCTTTAAGAAATCCAAGATGTGCCTGCAACCCTGTTATATGTTTGGGTCCTCTGAATTTTGGTCCCCCAGAGGCTGGCCGTGATGTCCCTGATCTACATTGGCTGGAAATGGAGACGAACGGGACGATTCAGTATTTTACAGGGTAGAAATTTCTGAATTTATTGACACCTCTGCTATTTTGAGGCCAAATATGAAAGCATAAATGTCTGTATACGGCGGGTTAGGGTGAGGGGGTTTGTTGGGAATTTTTGTTACAGGGTATGAAATTTTAAGAATTTGTTTTTTTCGTGGCAGGCAAATTCACGTCCAGGTCTTGGGACGAGGGGTTCTGTTTTGTAATTTTGGTCAAAGATGGACTTCTTCTTCTCGACAAGAGGTAGGAATGGCGATAGCGCGCCATTGGAAAGGATAATTGATCAAGGCGTGCAGATGTGCCCCTTCTTGAGGAACATCAACGAGCCGACTAATTTTTGCTCCTCTTCTCCGATAAGGTTCCCGACACCGGTAAGGATTACTCTTTTTGTTTCACAATCTATTTTGTATTTAGCACAGTGGTAATCCGTACTGTTTTGATTCCTTCAGATTTATGTTACACCCATCCTGTCATCCTCATTTACTTCATTTCGGTTTGTAAAGGTGTAACGGAAACTTGCAATTGACTCCTGCAAGGTCTATAACTACAATCAAACTTATTCAGGGGATCTGCGGTCTACCTTGCGTCCCTGAATAGAATTTGGATGTGCCCCTTATGACAGGGATGCCCCCAATTTGTTATAGGTGTCAATTTCATTGAACCATCTTGTGATTTGATTCCCGAAAACCATTACCATTGCAGGTAGCCCATGGTCAGGTCAAATATTTGAAACATTGACTGTGTGAGAAAATTGAGCCATCACAGATAAAAGAGATCCAACCTATATCTACAGTTACAACAATTTATACATGGACAATGCAACAAACTAAAAACACCTTGCATCAGATGCCTTGAATCCAAAATGGTATGATATTGAACAAACAAAGAAGAGGCCTCCTACCGACGGAGAGGTCCCGAAGACATTTATGACAGCAATAAAGAAGAGTTATAGTCCAGATTCAAAGCAAGCATCTCATCTGAACTCCATTTGCCCAATTTTCATATGTGTGAGGTGTTTTGGCACAATGGAGGCATGTGTGCTGGCCATCGTCTCAAAGATTCAATAGACTGGTGGCACAGTTCCTCGACGTATTAGAGGGATTGTAATACCTATAATTTTATGCGAGCAGTGAAGAGAAACCAGTTGTTGTAATAAGACAGAAACATTCGTTGTACACTTTATCTTTTTGCACAGAAAGACCCTGGGTACAAGGAGGTTCCTTCTAAAAATGAGATCAATTTACGAAAAAGGACATATGTGCGGATGATGAGATTCAACCAGATGGCTTTGTAGAGCTGCCTGCAGTGACAAACCCAACTGATGAATGATGATTGAGAGAGACAAGTACCAGCAGATGAGACATAGCTTGAGAGCAACTAGTTTCTTTATCATTTTCAATTATTTTGAGTGGCTCTCCTTATCAGTTAACTTATTCTTTAATCCAGTGTCTTGAACAAATTTCCATCTAATTTTTCTTAAGGCTTTGGACTTTGGTTAACCAGCTAGCCCACTATCTTATTTAGAGATGTCCTGGCACGGTGAATTATAATCTACATGCTTCGCAATATTACATCCTTGATCTCTCTGGTAATTTAACCCATACTCTAAAGTTGATGCGTTACCTTGCATCGGGATGATTAATAAATTGTGTCACAAACATCGCGATAAAATCGCAAAAACATCGGCCCAGCCGAAAAAATCGGCCATAAAATTAGCCAATTGTGAATGTTGCGAGAAATCACCAGGCCGCGGACGGGCGTGATTTAACTTTTTGCATTTTAAAAATTTTCCAATGTTTGCCAATTTTTTCCATTTTTAAAGTTTTTTTTCTTTTCTTTTCCGAATCCTCGCCGATTTGATGCTAGTGCCGATGTCAGCAATATTTTAAATTGCCTTCTATCTTGATCTTTTTCATACCTAGGTTGAGGCAAGTTCTAATCCCCGCAATCAAGGATTACAGCTCAGGCTAATTGTTCATATCAATTCATATGTTATCCATAAAAATAGCAATTAGATTCCTATTACTGCCCCTTAGGACCCCTCCACTGTTAGTCTTGCCTGGCTTTTCTTTTGCAGCTTCCATGGGCCATCGGAGTTCCTCCCATTGGAGGTTTCCATTGTTCCTCCTGTGATTCCTTTACCGATTCTTATTGAAAAGCTGCAGTTGGATCCTGCACCATCACTTTATAATCAAACCTTCCTACTGGGGAGTTAGCTCATCGTCTTGAGATTGTAGCCCTATGTCAGTTGTGTCTTCGATGGCTCTTTTCATTTTCCTTTCAGATTTGAAGATGGATGAGAGTTTCGTTTTGAAAGATCCTAAAGGTTTTTGGAGTTCATAAATTCCAGAAAACACATAATAGATGGATGTCCCATAACATTAGAAATTTAAATTTAAAAGGAGTTAATATTTGGTTTTGGAAAATTTCTTGGATCGAGTATCTGGCCTGGAGCAAGAAAAGTCATTTTCCAAAAACTGCCACAAATAGTCTGATATAACATAATGAAGAAATAGATGTGAGGCATCTTCCTCTTGTTCAAATCTACTGCATCTGGACTCTGGAGTGACTTGCAAATCTGCATTTCTTTAGCTTAGTGTGGGTTAGAAACTCTGCATTTCTTTAGCTTGGTGTGGGTTAGAAGTTTGTTTTTGACTGCTACCCATCCAAATGCCGTTCTCATTGGACATACCCCTTTTTCTCCTTAATCTGATCCAAAAGGAGTCCTTTTCTACCCCGATTCCCCTGTATGACAGAGGATGAGCCATTGCCTTTGGCATTCCAGCACAATTTATCTGGGCTTGATATATATATATAGAACTTTTCTTTGATTAAGAGGTTCTTGAAGGATCTTGTTTAGTGGTAGAATCGTTAGGTCACTGGTTTCTATGTACTTGGGACTGTGGTAGGGTGACTAATTCTATTATAGAGCGCTTAAACAACAAGTCTGAAAATGTTTGTATTGCATGTGCAGGTGAAAGGAGTACGAGGTCCCATCTTTGAGGACGGACCCAGTTTTGAGACTGCTTTCAGACTTTTTCATGGCCATGATGGGGTGGTTCCACTTTCTGGAAGGTCATCAGTACACATTCCTGAGACATTGTCTGATGCAGACAATACTGCAAGCACAAAGTTTCATCCTTTTGCAGCATCGGCAGCAACTATTAGCCTATCAACATTTGGGCCTGGTGGTCCTTTCAGTTTTGATTTTTTCATGAAGGAGCACAAACGCAATAAAAAAACGAAAAAGAGAAGAGAGACAAATGAAAAGAAGAGGTCGGACCCATTACAAGAGGTAACTTCAGCTTACTGGGTTTTATTTTCTGTAGAGTCAGGGTGTTTATCTCATAGTTTAGAAGGTCGAAGGCATTTCCTCTTGTGCTCATTTAATTGGAAATTTCTGCACATGTCCTTGTCCAATGTGGATACTAACTTAATCTCTAGGTCGTGATTGCAATATATCTGCATATTGAAAAGTTGAAAAACAATAATTTTAATAATGCTCTGATGTACTAGAAAAATTGATAGCATGTTGCATACCGTTGTATTCTTGTGTAGTATTGTATTTGTTGGTTGAGCTTTGAAAATGAGAACTGTGGTTATATTGTATATTTCAATAAGGAATAATAGAGTACATCAAGTGTATACAGACTACCTTTCCTACATAGTTAAGGAGTGAGAATATATCTTCCGTGGCCCTAATTTGAAGAGAGTCTACGTCCTTTCCAAAAATGCCAATTCTGGATGTAATCTTGGCTGACAACTCTGATCTAAAAGCTGTGATCTCACCAAATGGAAGGAGAAAGCATCCCAATTAAAGGCTGCACAACTTCTCCATTTCCATACCAAAAAAGATGCCTGTCAATATTACTCTGTTCCATAAACCTCTGCAAGACTGTATGATAATCCATCCATCCCCAAGATAGCCTTTTTCCTCTGAAGAGGGTTGACAGAGATGTGCATGCATTTTTCTATATTATTGCTCGAACTTGATCATTGCTATGCTTTCTTTGACTGAAAATGCTTTTTCAGATGTCAGAATGGTTTCAGGAATGCTTCATGTTGCAGTGGACAAAATGTTCATAACTTCTGCATATATAGCTCTTATTTTTAATGTACATAATTTACAGAGCTTGGTGCCTCTTACCACTATTTTCGTTAGTCAAAATGGTTATACTGTATTGAGTCAAAACCTGAAATTTTACTCGTTCAAGAAGACGTACATAATGCCGTAATGGTATAATTGGTCTAGGGAGATCCTCTGGCTCTGATAGGGCAGGGGGATTTCCTGATTTCCTCTCAGTGATTCTTCTTTTGTCTACTTGAGTTTCTTTCATTTGCTGAATCACGTGAATAAATTCTGATAGGCGGAGAAAATAACAATGTACATATGCAGTGCATATTAAAATAAATTGTGGTGGTGGTTTTGCTTCATGTTAGTCGCTTTCTCTTTTTCTTTGTGGAAACTTCTCACCATGCCTCCTATTGATCTTGGAATGGCATTGCCAGTTCTTGCAACTATCCATCTAGTTATGCAGCACTTTCATCTTTCTTGCCTGGGAGGGCTCGCTTGGCATCCAAAGATCTCTTGGTCTCTTCCTCTTTCTGTACCACATCGACTCAACTTCCTCATCCCTTTTCTGAGTGGGGATGAGGTAATGTGGTCACTGAGGAGGGGTTGGAAAGAGAGTACAGAGGCTTCTTTTGGAAGCGGCCTTTTGATCATGGTCCCTTGTTGCTTGTGTTGTCTCTGGTTCTGCCTATGGAATCTGAGATGGAGTTTGTAGTACTGCTGCTACTTTCTTGTGGGGTGAGGCTGGTGGCTCTGGTTCCACTACTGATGATTTGGCCCACAATCCCGTCCTGTTTGGGTGGGGGCCGGAGCACTCTGCATAGTGCTTTTTTACTTTGTGAAGTGTGGCTGTAGTGCCTGCTAGTGCTGTAGTTCAAAATTTTTGCTGTCTAAGCTGGTGGTGGTGCAGCCTTTGTGGGTTCCTTATTGATTAGGCAGTGCTCCTCTGAAACCACAACCCACCATATGGGTTTTATTTGAGATTTTTTGGGGCAACCTACCTTTTAATTCTTGATACAGTAGGCTGCAAATTGCAGTATGCCCTATTTCAAAAACAAACCCTACACTGGAAGGTGACCTGCTTGCAATCTGGATGTTGTTTCCAGCGGTAGTCTTTTGTTATCAACTTGATCTCTGTGGAGGGGCCTTTGTTGAAGTTCATGCTTACACAGATGTGGGCATATGTATTAATATGTCTCCTTTGTGTTTCTACGCACCTCACATGGAATTTTCCCGATGTGTTTCTGATCTCCTGCAGTAATTCAAATTCCCAGAACTGCAAGGGGAGGTTAGGCATCTGTACCTAGACTGTGGAAAAGGAGAGAGAGTTTCTTGTTGGATCAAAAAGTTGGTGCCCATAGCTTCAAGCATAGCCATGCTTTGCTCTAAAACCAAGCTCTGGAGTTGAGGATAAAATCTATGTCTTCTGCCAAATCAAATTTGACTATGAAATATCCTTGCATGCACAGATAAATAAAGACTTCTTTCTTTATCTCTGACCTGCAAGTTGTTGTGTTCTATTTGAGTAGATCTGCTAGTTTTGGCCATAGGCCATTGAACTGCAAACCATTCCTATTTCCTTGAAGAACTTTTTGTACTGGGTAGCAGCTAGTGAAACCCCTATTGGACTTTCTTTAAGCATAGCATCTTTGAATGAGGACCCTAGATAGGACATGGAAGAAGGTGAGGAGTTGGAGGGTTCAGATCTAGAGTCCGTGGGCTAAGGAGGCTAGGAGCCCATTAGGTCTTTTTCTTGAATGCAGAGAGTGCCATTTGATAGGAATCCACTGCAATGACAAACTGAGGTTAGTGGAACAATGATAGAATGCATTGGAAGCTGGACACTAGGAGGGACAGGATCTGCAGGGATGATTATATGGAGACCTTGATGTGTGATGATGCAACTCCAAAGCAAAAAAATCCTTAGGTGCTTGGATCCTTAGGTGCTTTGTGCAGAGCTGTAGAGTGCCTCATTCCTCAACTCCACATGAAAATTTGGCTGTAGTTGAAGCGGTTCATGTCCAGTCTTAAGGATGACAAGAGGGTGGGCTTTGATCCACTTATGTATGCATGAGAAATGCAATGCAAGCCTTACATCTTCAACAACTACCACCGGCTGCCCCCATGGCAGGCTGAGGTGTCAGACACCCTCATGGGAATTGAACCTTGGTCACTGGTGAAAAACTCTTCTTTCCTCGACAGTGGATCCAACTCCTTTCGACCCCTTTGCCAATATTAATCTAACAGGGTTTACAATTTGAATTAAGTTTTACCAAAATGCATTCAACTCTTCAACTTGATTTACAATTCCAGTGGGAATCAATGGGGTTTGTTTATACAGTTATGGATGCTATATTGGACTGTTACATTTTATGATGTTAAATGATTTTGTATTTTGTTTCTGTAAATTTCTTTTTGAAAAATTCTAATTCTGTTGTTTATGTCTGTTATATTGTCCTTTTTTATAATGGATGCAAAAATGGTTGGGTTATTTCTCTTTCAATTATCGTGGAAAGGTAGCCCTATAATTTTCTGCTTCATTCTGTGTCACTGTTAAATTTAGATAACCATGGTGTGTTCTATGCTTAATGCAAATTTACTTCAATCTTTCTTAGGCCTGATACAAATTAGCAATCACGTAAACATGAAAGTAAAATGCTGATAGAACACAATAATAGATCAACAGAAGACAAGCCAATAATAAATCAGATTTACAATTCTTCTTGTCCAACAAAGATATGAGATATTGTGCGTTACGGCAGTCAACAGGATGCTTCAGCCAGCAAAGCTTTTCTAGATCAGTCAACCAAAAATCAATGCAGAACAGCAACAGAAAGTCAATGCTGCAGATTACGGCTTCGGTCAAACAGCTCCTTTTCCCTTGATTTTTGTGCCTAGTAGTACGGCCTCTCAAAATCGGAATTTTGGCAGTGTTTTGAGGTCAAACGACCAAGGGTTGACCACAGTCAACGCTTCTGCAATTCAGTGCTAAACAGATCCGCAGAAAACAGCTCCTTCAGCTCCGCATGTGTGAAGGGAAGAGGCCTCCAAAGGCTATCGAACCAATTAGATCACAATGAGAGATGCGTGATGAAATGATGAGCAAATGACCTCTAAGTCTCTCCAATTTATATCCATTAGTGAGGGTGTGTGACACATCTATTAGGCATGTGAGCCTACATTACAAATCTTGCCGACCTTGCACATGTGTGGAAAATAAATTCAAAATATATGTTCCGCTCATCCAAACAAGATGATCTTTAGATCAATCTTGCACCTCTCCGAAAGAGGAATCCAACAAAAATATGACCATCATCATATGATTAGTGCAACATGGAGTTTTGATCTAGTTGCCCAAAATTAACACTCCCTCTCAACTAGGAAGAACTCCATCTGTCCACAAGTGCCATCCATCAGTACCATCGTGTACTTTCATCTAACATCGTGCGTCATCCTACCGTAACTTGCTTTGCTGGCTCTCGTTCTCAGATAGAAAAAAAAAGGTGAGTCACAAAGACATCGAACTCAGCTGACCCGAAGTCAGCTTAGAGGTTAAAACCTCTCTTGGACTCAAAAGAGTCTCATACTAAGCCGAAGTTAGTTTACTGACTCGAAGTCAGTTTAGAGGTAAGAACCTCATCAAACTTGATCCCAGATCAAGGTGTTGGACACGTGCCATCCTAGACATAGAGAGTATGACAATCTCCGATGCATCCATCGGTCATGCTATTGGTCTCTATCCACATTTCCCACCTCATTGGCCAAATGAGAGGTACTTCCCATGAGTCCGAAACTCCATGGGTAGGATGCGTGCAGGGCACAGATCAGAGAGAGGTGAACCAACTCAATATCATAACGATGGGGCAGAAGCACAACAAGGTTCGGCAAGCCTAGCCACGTATGTGCTTATAGCTCCAAGAAGCTATTCCCAAGCCCCCTGGAGCTCCCAGAGCTCATAGTCCAACTCAAGCAGGACCCTCAGAATAGGGTCTTTCCACGATGTCAAGCTTCTCACGGAAGGTTAGGAACTTGACCTTCCCCAGGGGCTTCGTGAAAATATTCATGACCTACTCATTAGTTCCTATATGATCGAGCTTTACGGCGCCGGATAAAGTGGTACTTGATATCATTATGCTTGGATCGATCGTGGAACACGGCATTCTTAGAGAGACGAATCCCACTCTAGTTATCAGAAAGGATAACGGTGGTATCTAGCACATGCCCAAACAACTCACTGAAGAGCTTTCGCAACCAAATAACTTCACAACAGGCCATACTCACTGCAATGTATTCGGCCTCAACGGTGTTCAAAGCTATCGACTTCTGCTTCCTGCTCATCCAAGATATCGAAGCAGAACCCAAGGTGAAGCAACATCTAGATGTGCTCTTGCGATCCACCACACTGCCAGCCCAATCGGCAACAATATATCCATGGAGTCTCAAACTCCCGACAGTGTATCTCAGCCCATGGTTGATTGTGCCTCGAAGATATCTCAATATATTCTTGGCACCAATCCAGTGAATGTGATGAGGATCAACCATATGTTGACTCAAAGTGTTCACTGCAAAACATACGTCCGGATGAGAGTTCACTAGGAGCATTAGCCCCCCCACGAGTTGTCAATACTCGGTAGGATTTGCTAGCACAGGCCCAACAACGTTTTCACACAGCCTCTTAAAGTTGAGATCCATCGGTGTCGACACAGATTTACAGTCCACCATACCAAATCTCTCCAGCAGCTTCACGACATATTTTCCTTGAGAAAGGAAAATATCGCCTAGCTTCTGCCAGACCTCCAAGCCTAGGAAATAGTGTATCATTCCTAGGTCTTTCATCTCAAACTCGGAAGCTAGCTCCCTCTTACACTAATGAATGAGAGGGTCAACACCTGTCAGGAAGAGATCGTCCACATAGAGAACCAGAATGAGAGGCCTTTCCCTATCAACCTTAAAATAAAAGGTTTGGATCAACATTACTTTGAGTGAAGCCCAACTTCATCAAGTAGCTATCTATCCTCTCGTACCAAGCTCTGGGGGCTTGCTTCAACCCATATCGGGATTTCTTCAACCTGCATGCATGGGTGTCTCTATCTCGGACTTCAAACCCTAGAGGTTGTTGCACATACACCTCTTCCTTTATAGAACCATGTAAAAAAGAGGTCTTCACATCCATTTGATGTAGACTCCATCCTTGCGTTGCGGCAAGAGCAATAATAGATCAGATGGTGGTATAGCGGGCCACAGGTGCAAATATATCATCATAATCTATGCCTTTTTTTTGAGAGAAGCCTCGGGCAACAAATCTTGCATTTTACTTTTCAGCACTTCCATCAAATCCATGCTTGATCTTTTAGAGCCATTTCGAGGTGACAATAGATTTGTCCTCCGGTCTCAGGACCATTTCCCAGACATTATTTTTCATAATGGACTCATATTCTTCGTGCATAGCATCCTTCCAAACTTGATGCTTTACAACTTCTTCAAATGATCCAGGCTTAGATTGTACTATTGTGCTCATGGATGCTAGATACCCTTAGTATCTATTTGGCTTCTTGCTTTCACGGAATGTCCCCCTTTGGGCAATATGTGTCTCGGCATCTGCGAGAGTATCCCTGAGCCATGAGGGTCTTCTCTTATTTGAAGGAGGTGGATTAATAGGATCCATGGGTCCTTCAACATCAGGCATCAGTTCATCCTTCGACTCTTCCTGCTTCTTCATCTTCTTTGTCTTTCTTGGAGCTAGGAAGATTTCTCACTTTCTTGAGGGCAACATCTTCATCGAAGGTGACATCGTGGCATATCTCCACTTCTCTTTGACCAGACACATAGATTCTATATGCCTTTGAAGTTTCATTGTAGCCCACAAACATTCCCTTCTTTCCAGAAGCATCCAGCTTGCTTCTCTTTTCTTTTGGCACATGAAAGTAAACAGGGCAACCAAAAAATCTAAAATGAGAAACATCAGGTTTCTTACCGGAGAAGACTTCTTCGGGAGTTTAAGAGTGCAGAGCGGAATGTGGGCATCTATTTTGAACGTACATAGCAATGTTCACAGCTTCTCCCCATAGAAATTTCGGAAGACCTTGGTCACATAGCATGGTGCGGGCAACTTTCACAATAGTCTTGTTCTTTCTTTCAACAACACCATTTTGCTCAGGAGTGTACACAGTTGTGGTCTCCCTCTTAATGCCAGCTTCTCTACAAAAGTCATTAAACTCATTTGACTCATACTCGGTCCCATTGTTGGTCCTCAAAACTTTGATTTTCTTCTCGGTTTGATTTTCCACCAAGGCCTTGAAGGTACGAAACCATTTGAATGCTTTGTCCTTCTTATTCAAGAAATATATCTAGGTCTTGCGTGAAGTCATCTGTAAAAGTCATGTAATAGGAACATCCTCCCAAAGATGTCACGGGCAGCATACTAGATAAATCAGAATGTTCAACTGCAAGATATCAGTTGCCTTTGTGACACTTGAGGGGAATGGTACCCTTGTATGCTTCCCTTCGGCACAACCCTGACATATACCTTCACGATCATCTCTAAATTCGGACATCTCTGTCACCACCTTTGTTGCTTCGGGAAGGGCTTTATAATGAAGGTGTGCAAACCTTCGGTGCCATAACTCTGTTTGAAGAGTTGTATCACATGACATAGCCCCCAATGGACTTCCTCCAACCTGGTAAAGTGTATCAACTCTAAAACCAATAGTAAGAGCTTCCTTGAAATTCTTCTTCCAGATGCGTACCTTTCCATCAATTAATGCCACCTTGAACCCTTTGTCTTCCATTGCTGTGATGGACACAAGGATCTTCTTCAAATCAGGTATGTACAACACATCTTGTAAGCGGAGGACTTGACCTTGAGATAGATGAAGGGTCACAGTCCCTGTCCCTTTCACGGGATAGGTGGCATTATCTCAAGGATAATTTCCAGATTGGTATCCTTTTCAATCAAATTATAGAGGGCTTCTTTATAACCAGTGAGGTGCCTTGAAGCACCACTATCAATCAACCAGACATCCAAGGTGTTGGGAGGAGATGTAGCAGAGAGGGCAGATACAAGAATAAATTCATTTCTCTTAGACTCATCGTACCTGGAATTTCTTGACCTCTTGAAAGGTTGCCCATTTCCACTACGATTAGAGGGAGCCTTCTTTTTTCCTTTGAACTTGTTGTTCCTTTGATTGCCATTCTCCCTGGAGTTGTTGTTGTCATCATCCCTGGGAGAGTCCCTTCTATTAGGGCACTCTCTTGCATAGTGACCAAACTTGTTACAAGTGTAACATCCTCCCTTTCTTCCCTTGGGCCCTGCTCTTCCATGTTTTTGATTTCTCGGGCCACCATTGTTTTTCTTCTTTGCATGAGCGGCGAAGGCAATAGGGTCACTTCCATTTCTATTAGAGGGATAATCTCTCTCCATCATTCTTGTCTCCTCTTGAGTGCATCTCGTCAATATTTCATCAAAATCAGGAATCACATTATTATTAAGAATAGTACTATTGAATACATACCAATCACGGGGGAGACCTCCAAGCGCAATAAGAACCATCTCTCGATCAGATATTGCTTCCCCAATAGTTAGGAGGTTATTCCTGATTTTCGTGAGCCTCATAAAATAGGATTGAATAGATTCATCCTTGCCCTTCTTGATATTCTTCAATTGATTCTTGAAGAAAAGGGTTTGATTAGCATTGCTAGCCCTGAACATGCTAACCAGCTTATCATACATCTCTTTAGATGTGCTCAGCTAAGAAATCTAAACAACAAAGTGCTTATGAATAGAACTTGGATAATCATCTTTGGTTTGATTTCCCCTTTTCTATATTTTGTCTTTGTGGCAACAACTGCATTTGATGGAAGCTCTTGAATCTTCCCCTGCACATAGTCCATGACATCTTGATCTTCTAATACCAAATCCAAGGACATCTTCCATGCATGATAATCAAACTTATCAGTCAATTTATCATCGGCCTTGAAACATTTGTAGGTTGAGGAGGCCATTTGTCCTTGATAGGATTCCTTCTTTGGTGATTGCTTCTTACACTAGCTTGGACTTTGTTTTCACCTCAACTCTGATTCCATGTTAAATTTAAATAACCATGGTATGTTCTATGCTTAATGCAAATTTACTTCAATCTTTCTTAGGCCCGATACAAATTAACAATCACATAAACATGAAAGTAAAATGTTGATAGAACACAATAATAGATCAATAGAAGACAAGCCAATAATATAAATCAGATTTACAGCTCTTCTTGTTCAGCAAAGATATGAGATATTGTGCGTTACGGTAGTCAACAGGATGCTTCAGCCAGCAAAGCCTTTCTAGATCGGCCAACCTTCCAAGTGTCACACCCACAGCCCTCAAAGACAGCTCATCACAAGTCAACGCTGATCAACCAAAAGTCAACACAGGACAGCAACAGAAAGTCAATGCTGCAGATTAAGGCTTCGGTCAAACAGCTCCTTTTCCCTCGATTGTCTAGCAGTATGGCCTCTCAAAATCTGAATTTTGGCACAGTTTTGAAGTCAAACGACCAAGGGTTGACCACGGTCAACCCTTCTGCAATTCAGCCCTAAACAGATCCGCAAAAAACAGCTCCTTTAGCGCCGCACGTGTCAAGGGAAGAGGCCTCCAAAGGCTATCGAACCAATCAGATCACAATGAGAGATGATGAGATGATGAGCAAATGCCCTCCAAGTCTCTCCAATTTATATCCATCAGTGAGGATGTGTGACACATCTATTAGGCATGTGAGCCTACATTACAAATCTGGCCGACCTTGCACATGTGTGGAAAATAAATTCAAAATATATGTTCTACTCATCCAAACAAGATGATCTTTAGATCAATCTTTCACCTCTCCGAAAGAGGAATCCAAGAAAAATATGATCATCATCATATGAGTCGTGCAACATGGAGTTTCGACCTAGTTGCCCAAAATTAACAGTAACTAAAGCTCCAACCTTATTCCCAGCCAAATCTGCAACACACAGGTTTCTGATATTTGGGATTATTCATTAGAAACTTCGCTATTTTAAGTTTTAACTGTCCTTTTCTATAAGTCGATGTTTATTTTTTGTCTTTGATTTATACTGATGTATTTCTGTTATTTTGTATGGTATCCGACCATAAAAACTTTTTGTTTTAAGACATCTGGATTAAAATACAGAAAAAAAACTATTCTGAATTAAGATTTATCAGTCAGTTTTCTCTTTTTTGGTGATAACTCTGAACTTTTTTTTTCCGTGACTCACATTACACCTATTTCTTATTCTTACTGTAGGATATGCTATTTGTATAAAGATACTGTTTTCAATTCATTTGGTGTTTTCCTCACAATATTGTTACTTGTAGGGTCAAGTTCATGAGGCAACTGGCATTGAATGGCTGGAGACAGGAAATTGTCCGATTGCCAAATCTTATCAAGCTGTGAGCAAGGTTTTGCCTTTGGTTGGAAAAATTTTGCAACCTCCACCTGGAATGAAGATAAAATGTCCCCCTGCTGTGATTGCAGCACGTGCTGCATTGGCAAGGACGGCCTTAGTAAAGTCTTTGAGGCCAAAACAATTACCTGCAAAGATGCTTGCAATTGGGCTTCTGGGAATGGCTGTTAATGTCCCATTAGGTGTCTGGAGGGAACACACACAGAAGTTTTCACCAGCTTGGTTCGTTGCTATTCATTCTGCAATTCCATTTATTGCAATGCTGAGGAAGTCTGTAAACATGCCAAAGTCTGCTATGGCTTTTACAGTTGCAGCCTCCATCCTGGGTCAAATGATAGGGTCAAGAGCAGAAAAAGCAAGGCTTAAGCATTCAACATATATGCCCAATGTCGTGGATCACACTTATGAGCAAGTCAAAGTGGACATAAAATCTGCGATTCCTGCAACTGTTTATGTGGCCACTGATGAAATGGGCATGGTGAACTCCCAGTGTGGAGCTAAGATATGGGATACTATCGAGAGTACTAATCCCTTTTCTGATGCTATTACTGCTTATTAATTTTCTTGTACAATAATAATTTTTTGATTAAATGATTGTGTTGGAGTGCTCCAAAGAGGTAACTATACTGATAGTCATTGTCATTCCAAATGAGATTGATTCTCCCTCAGAACCACTGTTTGAAATTTGAATTCTGGATAAATTTTGATGTTCTGGATGTATTTGCCATCTATATATTAACTAGACCTTGCAAGGATTGCAGCTGGTTGATTTAACACGTATGTTTTCAATCTAACGTAATTGTTAAAGAACTAGCTAGCTTGACAACAGAAGGCAACGTTAATGATGCATGGTGGACTAATTTCAACAATGTTGCCTCTCATTTGATTTTGGTGATGCTACTACGTTAACACACATTTTTCTTAGACATTAATGAAGATTTGGAACTTGTCAATGATACGTTAGTATGTGAGCCTTTTGGATTTTCCCAACTTGTGAAAACAACCATACAAGGTAGCCATGTCAGTAAGGAAAGTAGCAGTCGCATCAGTAGTATCTTAGTTCAAAAAAAATGTATGGTGAGTTTTAAACTTTTATGCTGTTTCGAGGTCTCCGATGAAACAGCAAAAGTGGCGCCACTCTAAGTTGAGCCTCAATATCTAGGATTTGGCGTAGCTTCTACGTGTGGATTGACTATTAATTGTTGGGTTCCTTGCGTTTGTGCAGGGGTGTGTCAGCCATAGAGTTATCCTAATCGTCATTTGATGTGATATTACACTTCATAACTATATTCAGATGCCATATATATATATGAAAATATACCTTATATTATGCACAGGAACCAAATGTATTGGAAATATACCCTCCCTATCGAGGAACTATGGTCACCCGAATGATCTTTATGAGAAGAAAAACATTCAATAGCTAGAGGCTTGAGAGCCTTGTTAGGGTTGTATGATGGTTGGACTTGCATTTTGTAAGAATGAAATAGGGAGCTTTAATTCCCAGAAAAATCTTAATTAAGAACCTTTTGAAATAGTAATTCTTTCAGTATATATTAGATATTACGTAGCTAAAAGTAGGAGCTTTACTTTCGAAGAATTTTTTTGAAGTGATAATCCTTTCATTGTACATTATGGTTAAAGGAATGACCCTAGAAATTAAAAAGACTGGAAAGGGAAGCTATTTTAATTAAAACCAAATATTATCTTCGTAGACGAAATATTTGTATAAAGCCAATTGTAAGTGGTATTCAAAGTATTTCAAAGGGATGTAAAGGGATAAAAGGATATGGAATGGGTAAAAGAAAACAAAATATTATTTTGGTAAAAAATTATAGCTAAAAAATTATAAGTTGAATTGGATATATTTTTTCCTAAGAAAAAATCATAATTTTATTTAATTTGAAAACAAGGAACAAATTTATATTTGGTAAAAGAAAAATGGGAGAAATGAAAAACTATAAAAAAATTACATATTTTGTTGGGACTAAGTGTGATAATAATTACTTAGTTTCTATTTTTCCCCTCCTTTTTCTGGATTTTTTATCAAACCCCATGGTTGGGATTAGCTGTTACTATTGCCAATTGATTTCTAACTTCATGCAAAGGGATTTCTTTGTTTGGTTCTGAACTCCCAAATACATGATTCCTCTTTGTTGCTAAGATCTTTACTAATTTTGTACCCTTCTGGATATGAGTCATAGCTCCTGACTGATACCCAACTCCTTCGTCTGCTTGGTTGCCACGCTGTGCCTAAGCATCCATATTTGGAGTATTCTCCATCGTCTCTTCTTCTTCAGAATTGTCAGAATTGTCAGGTACTTGCCATCTCTTTGGCTTATGGGCCAGCCACTTTTTCTTTTCTGAGATCTTTTTTGTCAGTGGGCACGTGTTTTGTAGGTGTCTTGTTTGAAAACAAATTCAACTTCTAAATGTTGTATTATTATAAACTAGAATTGGGTCCTTTATAAGTTTTCATGTTTTAGATATATACGATCAGGTAGATCTTTGCCAAGGTCTATCTCCACTATAGGATCTTTGCTAAGGTCTATCTCCACACAAATTTTGGCAAATGTAAATACATCTTTTTTATGTTTTGTCAAAGTCCATTTTTATTTTTATTTTCGAAAAGTATTTCCGATGTCTTCCCGGACCTGATGGTGCCAAAAAGGGAGAGGAAGATTTGGTAATCTCACCCAAACCGAAATTATGGTGACCACCATGCTTGTAGCATCAAATTCTAGGAACCATGGGGTAGTACAAAGCTACCTGGGCCATGGCCCGCCAGTTAGGACTTTCTACATATCTTTCTATGTATCAAATTGAACTATGAAGAAACCCTTGGAACATAAGTAGAAATCACAGTTGGAAGAAAAAATCCACTGATGTAAATCTTCAAATCTTGGCCAGAAGTCATTAAACTTGCATATTAATGCCTTAGATTGAAGATTAGGAAAACGTGATTTTGCCTCTAAGGGTTTAACATCCATCACTGCTGCTTTTTCCCCTTGTTCCACTATGCACAATCTTGGCATATTTTTGATCTAATCAGAGTAGGAGCAACAACCTTCCCTTTCACTGCATCCTTGAACGAGGCTGGTCCATTGGGGTTTTTGATACCTGAAACTCCACCCCTCAACTTCATATTTAGTATTATGGTTGAGTTCCTTTCAATGCCATAATATTTCAACTGAATGGCATCTTGCAACAGTTTTTCCGCAGAAATCAAACTCTTTAAAAACATTGGTATACTCAGGTTTTTTTTATATGGCTCGCTTCAGATTTTCCACTAGATTCGAACCTCGAACCCTAAGAGGACTGATACCAAGATTTTTTGTATGCCTCTCTTCAGATTTTCCACTAGATCCGAACCCCAAACCCTAAGAGGACCGATACCCAAGTTTTTTTGTATGCCTCGCTTCAGATTTTCCACTAGATCTGAACCTCGAACCATTAAGAGGACCGATTTCTCGCTTAGGGTTTTAACAAAAATATGAAAAAATTCCTTCGGTTTTGGTTTTTTTATTTTGAGGCCTTTCGATCTGGGGGAGATCAAGCCGACAACCCTTGAATATTTTGTTCATATCTGGAAATAATAAATGATGAAGTAACCCGCAGGAGGGAAGATCCTCGTTTTGAAGCATATCTACTAAAAATTGCATCTTCAACAAGCATTGATTCTAAAAGAAGAGCCTCTACATGTGAAGAGACATGGTTCGAGGTCCCTTCGTGTCATTGCCTCCTTCCCTTTAGATGCACGACATCGTTCTCAATAAATTAGAGCCTCCGGAAAAAGAGTATCGTTCTCTGAGCGAATTAGTTAATTTGGATATATAAAGGTTAGTTAAAGTGTTAAAAGGATGTGAATACATAAAGTATGTGGAATGAGTTACAGAGAGTGGAATGAGTTGTAGAAAGAAAAGAACTTTAGGGGGTTGGAAAGCATTTTATGCTCTTCAAAACAGGTGTAGAGAGGCAGAGTTGTGGGACTGGAAAACCACCCAACTCTTTTTGGGCTTCTAGTGATTCCTGTGATTCTCTATGGTTGTGAACTATGGGCTAGCAGCACAACCAAGATGCAGTGGAAACAAATTGAGAAAATTCAGAAACGTTTGATTACAAACAAATTCAAAATTAAAAGTGCAGTTTCTTATGCTATCCTGTTAAGTGAAACAGGGGCTGCTCCTATTGAAGCAATTGCTATGGTGCGAGTCATAAGGTATCTGAAAAAAAATGAGCAAATGGAAGAGGATAGATGGCCTAAGGTTGTGTTTAGTGACAGATTGTGTAAAAGACAGAAGACTTGGATGCGGCAAAATAACAAATGGTTTAGTAAATGGGGTATTTGCTTGAACATGTGTCCTACAAACAGTAAAGAGATAAAAACTTTTGTTATGGATAAATTCCACAAACATACTTGGAAGAAAGAGTTAGAGAGAAAGAAGAAGTACTACATAGAAGAGTTTAACCCCACGCATAACCATCAACAAAAGGCGTACATAGGAGCTAATATTTCTTGGAGATCTAAAATTCTTATTGCTCAATTAAGGACTAATTCTCATCAACTCCGTTGTGAAACAGGGCGTTGGAAAATGCCAAAAGAAATGTGGGAAGAAAGAATATGTATATTTTGCTCCTCTGGAAAAGTGGAAACAGAAAAACATTTCATTCTAGAATGTGAGGCCTTCAAGGACACCAAGGAAAACTATGCAGGTATTCTGGCAGCTAATTCTTGGGATAATCTATTCAGCAAAGAGTTTGTCGATAAGCTGGGAGTGCTCATTGTAAAACTTCACAGGAAAAGGGCCGAATACAAGAGTCAGATAGAGAAGCAATCTGTCCCATAGGCTATTTTTAGCCTCGTGGACATTAAAAATTCTTTCTTTCTTTCTTTCTTTTCTATATTTAATCATTTTAATCTGAGGAAGATTTAGGTAGATCTACTTGAAGAGATCACATCTTGCTGGCTAAACTAATGAGAGCCTAATTCTGAGGGAGTCGAAAAGAATTGACCCATGACCTCTCAATGACAAGGTGCTTTAACAACGGGGCCTCAACCAATTAAGCTAACTCTCGGGGCATGTAAATAGATTATTAATTATAATTATGTGTTAAGTTCTAAAATAATATTTTTTATTAATTATCATTACATTAATTTGTTACTTTATAACTTTATATATATATAACTTATTTGAAGAATTATATTATCATGTGCATTTGATATATTACACGAGGAGGTTGCCCTATTAAATAAATTTTTTTGTTAATGACTTTATCAGTTAATTTAGGTGTGGCATCATTAAAGAGATTTTTTTTTTTAATGTGTTTTTTTTTTTTTTTTTTTGGCTAATTGGTATAATATTTGATATTAGAGTGGACGATCCTTGGTAAGGTCCTTTTAAATAAGGTATCTTACTTTTATTATTTTAACTTTTTGTGTATAATTGGACATGTGTATTTAAGGGTTGTTAAGAGAAAAGAGCAAAGTATATTGGGTAAAAATTTTAGAATCTAGTTTACCATATTTTTGGAGTTATAGGCTATATAAGTCAGGGAATTTTTCTAGTCATTAAATTACGCTTAAACATGTAATTTTTTTTGGTAAAATAATGCTATATGTAGATTGTGAGCTCCACATTTATGAGATTAATAGATAGAATATGGACCATGGTATTTTTAGTCAAAATTTTAAACATGTCAGGGAAATATTGGCAATGGCAGTGCATACAAATTTATTCACCTAAAAAACACCCAAAACAGTTACAAGTTTTAGTACTTTGGACCTAACTCCTTGTTGAAGACTTCAAGTTGAAGATACTTTTGGGAGCATGAAGTACACATATTAGAGCATTATTTATGAAATTTCAAACTCATAAGCATAACATAATGAATTTACATTATTTGCAAGATTGATTTAGTAAAGTAGATGTCAAATTAGGGCATTACATAAGGGTTTTGAGCATTATTTATGAAATTTCAAACTCATAAGCATAGCATAATGAATTTACATTATTTGCAAGATTGATTTAGTAAAGTAGATGTCATTTAGGGCATTACATAAGGGTTTTGACCAGATCCCAATTTTAGAATTCTCTCTATTTTGCAGTTGTAGACTTCTTCTCTAGAGATATATACTTGCATCTATAAATAAAGAGATCTATGATTCATCAAAGTATTGGATGCCTTTGTACACTAATGTTGGTGCTTGAAGAGTATTTTTATATTAGAAAAAATTTGTTTACGAGTTTGTAACATGCCCCCTTACCACTAGTAGCCCATACTAAGGTTAGAAGAGGATGTTACCATCATTGACCTAACCTCCAATGTCCCGTTATGGAAATGGGGTCTAAATTTTTTGACATTTTTCAAACTCTTCGAAACTTAGAACAGACACTGCCATTGTGTTTGTCTTGTCAAGACCTTTTTGGTGATATAAAACTTACCTCAATCTAAGTCCTAGATCAAAAGATATGGCCATTTACAGTTTTTGGTCACTTCTTCCTGGCATGTCATCTTGTACTACCACGTAGCACCCCATGTCACATCCATGTCATCTCAAGGGGGTCCATGTTATTTTTCCTAACCCATGGCTGCCACTGTGGCTATGACATGTCCTCCTGGCTAAGGTCCATGAGACCAACCCCCAAGCATGCATGCTACGTTTTATGTGGTAATTTGTAATCGGCGCATGGAGAGGTACACACACATAGAAATCATCATTCCACATTGGCTACATCTTCCCCAGTCCTGAACCTATTTAAACATAGCACATCCACCTCCTTTCCAAATCTCCAAGGTCCGGGATGGAGAGGCTTCTTCGCTGTGAATTAATGGGAAGACTCTCGTCCTCGAACATGCTTTCCCGACCCTCTTCCAATACGCATATATATTTATATATAATACAACCAAGCAAAAATGGCACTCCACCCCTCCTCTTGGATGGTTAATGGCTACAAACCATGAGGAAGATCGACAATCCAGATTAAAAGTGGCCCCACATTGCCATGTAACCCCATACTTAAAATCCCGAGACTTCCTCCTATGCTCCTTGTTTAAAAATACGAGATGATGTCATGTCTTAAAACGTTTGGGGTGACATCACGATGACATTCCCTGCCTCGACCCCCTTTTCCCTGGAACTTTTATGCTGTGCCCCCTTTGGAAATCTTCGAGGTGACATCATCTGCCACCGTGGCTTGGTCCACTAGGTCTTTGACCCCTTGCGAAGCATTACTTCCCTATTATAATTAAATTGGGTTATTTTAATGGGTATTTCGTTTCCCCGAGGCCTCGACGATGATTTTTCCGTCGCTTATCAAACTTACCTTCCGTTTCCCGACCCCATCTCCCTAGACAAAACCTTGAGTCTGCACTGAAAATCCTTTGGGGTCCCAAAGCCCCAGGGTCCATCCATTGGTTCGTGTGGCACAAAGCTCCAACGACCTAGATCATCTCAAATACCTACCGGTGCTTTTTCCTTGACCAAAACTCAATGGGCGTGCATACAAAACCTCTGAGGTCCCAATGTTTGGGGTTCAATCCAATGGCCATGAAGGCTCGACTGCTTCGATGACTAGGATTAGAGCGTGACCCTCCGGTTGTTAATTAAATAATATATGTATATATTTATAATGGGCCTTTGCCAAGGCTTCTGCCACAACCCTCCTGAGATTTGCAATATGTAATTGGGCATGCACGCGCACACACACACACATATATAATGGATATATGAAATGTTATCCCTATTGAGCTCTTGAGCTTTAATAATGCTTTGACCAGTCTCGACCATATACGAATAATGTTCTCTCTCCTGATATTAATAAGGCTTCGGTCTGCCATATATATATAAACATGAGTTATCCCTCCCGAGCTTTGCATTATACAAGGAATTTGTCTCTCTTAATATTTATACAGAGAGGTTTGATATTAAATTCATTTAATACAAGAATTTGGTTAATAATTAGAGATTTCCCCTTTTCTTTATACTCGGGCTATTTAGACCGATTTCAGGGCCATATTAACACAAAGACACCTATAATTTCTCAGGGCTAGAAATTTTATGAGATTCAAACTCATCAAGCGAGCATAAGAATCACCCATTTACTTAGAAATTACACAAGGGAATAAAATTCCATATTCACATAGGAAATCACATTTCTTAGCCTTAACACAACATGAAATTAGTACAATAGACATGTACATAACATTCAGTTTTAAAGAACATAAGTAGGCACTTATCTTATGAAGTAGTCTGGAAACTAATATTGGGACTTCAACTCTCCACCCAACCTTAGATTGGGCTGCATTGCAATCTTTCTTGCCGCCAATCACCCCCGAGCCAAATTCCAAAGCCTAAGGAGTACTAAAAGGAATAAAACCAATGTTGCTAGCTGAAACAAGGACTCCATAGGCTACACTACCTCCACCCACCAATGTTATGAAACCAACTCCAAAAATAGAAGAAAAGAGATATCAACGTTTTAGAAATAAGCCACTTCGAGGGAGAAACCTCATTTACATTACATAAATGAACAATTCTTGGATGATACAAATGAAAAAACCTTCTTCTATATATAGGAGTCCATGGGGTTACAATATAATCCTTGCCGACCTAACAATAATAATGTAAGGGCACAATAATAACAATATTGGGGTTACATGGGTACAACAATAACAATAAGGGGGCTACACTAACAATAATAAGGGACTACAGTAATAATATAGGGACCTAACATGCCCCTCTCCTTAAAAAAATTATTGTCGTCAACGCTTGAGTAGCTCTGGGTGCTTCTGTATAATATTATCATCCTCCCATGTAGAATCTTTAGTGGGTAAGTTCTTCCACTTGATGAGATACTCTGAAATTGATCAATTTCGTAGTTGTCGAGTTCTTGTTTCCGTGAATGCTTCAGGTTCCAATATGATTTTTCCTTCCTCATATAGTTCTGGAAATATTGTTTGAACTGGAAGTTTTTCACCTATAACCTTTTTTAAGCATGAAACATGGAAAGCCGGATACACTCGCGAAGAAGCATGATGTATGCCATAGTACCAATCTTTTGCAACACCTTGTAAGAACCATAGTACTTTGGCGATAATTTATTGTCCTTCTTAGCTTGCTTGAGGGACATTTGTTTGTATGGTTGTAGCCGTAAAAATACCCAGTCTCCTACATCAAAAATTCTCTTGCTGTGATGTTGATCTACCTGTTGTTTCATTCGATTTTGTGCCAAATTTAGGTTATCCTTTAAGAGTTGGAGAATTTCTTGTTGATGCTCGATGTGATCTTCCACTGCTTGAACCTTACAATTTTCTCTTAAAGATGATGTGATGGACGGTGGATGATATCCATAAAGTGCCATAAATGGGGTCATTTTTGCTGCAATATGGAAGGAAGTGTTATACCACCATTCAACAAGAGGTAACCACTTGACCCATTGTTTTTGTTTATCAGATATAAAACAACGAAGATATCCTTCCAAAAATTTATTCACTATCTCGGTTTGACCATCAGATTGAGGATGATAAGATGAGTTATGAGCTAGTTGAGTACCCAAACAAGAAAATAATTCCATCAAAAAATTTCCAGTAAAAATGGGATCTTTGTCGCTTACAATGATCTTTGGGTTTCCATGTAGCTTTTGAATTGTTTCCATAAATGCATTAGCAACTGTACTTGCATTAAATGGATGAGATAATGCACAAAAGTGTGCATACTTGGTAAGTCTATCAACTACCACCATGATGACACTATTTCATTCGGACTTAGGTAAACCTGTGATAAAATCCATTGAAATCTTCTCCCAACGTTGACTTGAAATGGATAAAGGTTGTAGAAGACCTGAGGTCTTAAATGTCTCAACTTTATTTTGTTGGCAAACCAAACATTCTGCCACAAAATTTTGAATATCAAATTTAAGGCCATCCCAAAAAAATCTTTCTTCACCCTGTGGTAAGTTTTTAAAAATCCTGAGTGTCCTCCTAAAGAAGTGTGAAATTCCAAAAGAATATTTTGTTTTAGTTGGGAATTCTTACAAAGATATAAGCGATCTTTGTACCATAAGGAATCATTTTTCCAACTAAATGTATCAGATGTACTAGGATCTTGCTGCAACTTTTGAATGAGTATCCACACTTCTTCGTCCTTCTTCCATTCATCCCTTGCTTCGGTTATCCAATCTGGTTGGATAATAGAAATGGCACAAAGCAATGCTTCCACCTCTTCATTCTTTCTTGAGAGTGCATCCGCAACAACATTTAGCTTCCCTTTTTTGTAGATGATTTCAAAGTCATAACCCAACATCTTTGTGACCCATTTTTGCTTATTTTCTGAAGATAGTCTTTGTTCCAAAAATTGTTTAAGACTACCATGATCAGTTTTTATCTTGAAGTGTCTTCCCATTAGGTAAGGTCGCCATTTCTTTAATGCATGTAGTATTGCTAACATTTCCTTCTCATAAATAGCTTTCTGTAAATACTCTCCTTTGATTGGACGACTTTCAAAAGCAATGGGTCTTCCTTCTTGTATTAAAACAACACCAATTCCATTTCCTGAGACATCACATTCCAAAATAAAGGTTTTTGTGAAGTCTGGCATAGCTAAGACCGGTGCTAGGCACATTGTCTCTTTAAGATGTTCAAAGGCCTTAGTTGATTCAGGAGTCCATGAAAATGCATCTTTCTTCAATAATGTTCTTAGAGGTGCTACTATTCTCCCATAATTCTTAATAAACTTGCGATAATACCCTGTTAACCCGATAAATCCTCGCAACTACTTTATGGTTGTGGGGACTTTCCATTCCTTAATGGCTTTAATTTTGTTAGGGTCTACCTTAACACCCTCGTGAGATAGAATATGACCCAGATATTCCACCTCTTGTACTCCAAAGAAACATTTGGATGTTTTTGCATATAATTGTTTCTCCTCCAATAGTTTGAGCACCCTGTCAACATGTTCAACATGATCCTTCCAAGACCTGTTGTAGATTAGTATTTCATAAAAAAATACTAGTACAAATTTTCTAAGGAAGGGTTTGAAAATGGAATTCATCAACCCTTGAAATGTAGAAGGTGCATTGGTAAGGCCAAAAGGCATGGCCAAAAATTCATAATGACCCTCATGAGTTCAAAATGCTGTTTTCAGAATATCTTCAGTCTTCATTCTAATTTGATGATATCCTGAATGAAGATCCAACTTGGTAAAATAAATTGCTCCATGTATTTCATCCAATAATTCATCAATCATAGGAATGGGAAATTTATCTTTAATAGTGAGTTTATTGAGCTCTCTATAATCCGGACACATGTGCCATGATCCATCCTTCTTGTGCACCAATACTACTGGAGTAAAGAAAGAACTATCACTAGGTTGAACTATACCAACCTCTAACATTTCTGCAATTATACGTTCATTTTCGCTCTTTTGGACATAAGGATATCTATAAGGCCTGATGTTTGGAGGAACACTTCCTGGGATCAAATGAATAACATGATCATGATCACGAATAGGCGGGAGTCCTTTGGGAGTTTCAAACACCTTGGAATGATTGTCCAAGACTTTTTGGAGATCTGGAGAAATAGATGATTTTGATGTTGGAACTTCTAGTGAAAATAATTGTGCAATTACGCCTTGTTGTTCTTTCTTCAAAAGTTTTTTCATGACATCAAAGCTTATTATCTTTCATGGTTTCCTTGCGATACCCCATATTTCGACTTCTTTTCCTTCGGAAAAAAATTTCAAGAAAAATAATTGAAAATTAATAGCTATCGTCCCCAAAGATTGTAACCATTGTACTCCTAGTACAACATCAACAGCTCCCATTGGAATGGAAATCATTGGAATATTCAATACATATTCCCCCATGGTTAGCTTGATATTATGGGATTTTCCAGAGCAATTTATAGTTCCTCCATTTGCAACCATCAATTGACATTCTAGTGCTAGGTATAGGAAACAATTCAATTCCTTGGCTACCTTACAATGAATAAAATTATGGGTACTACCCGAATCAATCAACACTATTACCTTTTTCTTCTTGATATGTTTTTCTATCTTGAGAATTTGAGGAGTGGTAATTTCTGCCAATGCATTACACGATATGGTCAGACTCATTTCTTCTTCTTCTAGGGTTGGTTCCTGGTGTATATCCTCTTTTTTTGAAGTTTCTTGTTCATTTTCTTCCTCCTCTTCACAATCTATGTAAAATAATTTCTTCTCAGCACACTTATGACCTTTAGTGTATTTGCTATCACAACTGCAGCAAAGCCCTTTTTCTCTTTTTTCTTCAAATTGTTGTGGTGTCAACCTTGTAGGTTGCGGAAGTCTAGGTGTAGCAACACTGCCATCTTTATAGATGTGAGTGGTAGGCTTCCTTGTCACCATAATTTTACATTCAATTTTTCTTGCCAACCTGAATGCCTTCTCCAATGAATCAGGTTCCCAAATGCGAACCTCATGTTGGATGTTATCCTTTAAAGTCCCTATGAAGACATCAATCTTGTATTCCTCTGGAATATCAATTACCTTTATATTCAATTTTTGGAAGTCTTCAATTTATTCCACCATTGAACACTTTTGTTTGAGATTTATCAATTGGCTAAAAAAGGTGTTGCTCTTTGTATCCTCATAATGTGCTATCATTTCCTCCGTAATTTACGGGAGCAAAGCCATCAATACCATACAAATGTATTTTGTTCTAAATATAAAGTTGCAATTCGTACCTTTTGTGTGTTTTGCACATTATTGAGATCAAAATATTGCTCCATCTGTAGTATCGGACATGTTACGGGATCCTTGCCATCAAACTTCCTCATATCGATCTTTGGAATATGGTGGGTCTTCCATCCAAAATTAGAGTTTATTAAAGCACAATTAACATTTATTTTGTTCTCATCATGAGTTTCCTCTACTATTTTTTCACCATTAGGAAACATTTCTTGTATCAACTTTGTCAAACCTTCCATGTCTAGTTTTAGATCATTCTTCATGTTTTCCATTTTCTCATCGATCTTAGCTTCCATGCCATCCATGCCATTCTTCAAACCATCCATATTAGCTTCCACGTCTTTCTTCAAACCATCCATCTTAGCTTCCATGCATTTCTTCAAAACTTCCATTTCATTTTTTGTTGCTCTTTACGAGAGCGAAATTTGGTGCACTTGATCTTGTAATTTTGATATGTCATGTTGCACTTTTTCGTCTTCATGAGTCATAGTAGAGCCTTCTGAAGGATTAATGGGTTTTCAATTCTATTTAGGGGGAATTTTAGAACCCAATACTGATATCTATTCTACAATATGTCCTTGGAATCAATTCAAACTGATTTTTCAAACAAGAATTATGCAATTTGAAAAAAAAAATACACACATTTTTCTTGCTTTTGAGGAGCTGGATATTGAAACTGAATTATCTCTGTGATTTCAGACCTTCAATCTCTGAAATTCAGTCATGTAGTATCCATCTAAATCGTCTTTCAAATGCCATAGGTCTGACCTGATTTGGATTTTTCAAGGCAAAGTTATGCCCAATCTCCCAAAATGACCTAGTTATGGACAGATTCAGTTGAGCGAAATTGTACGACGTGCCATATGTCACTGTTACCTCCTTCAGCTTTGAAATTGATACACAGGAAACTACAGTCTATGTACTTGCGACCACTTTTTATAGAATTCCAATCCGATGCTCAGAGAGAGAGTTATGACGATTTTCCCACAGTCACCTCTTTGAGATGAAATTCGAGAGCCTGAAAAAACCCTAACTTCCATAGATCATATCTTCGAAAATATTGCAAACCAAGATCTGAAATTTTTACACGAAGTTCCTCAGGATTTCGCCTTAGCGTTATAGAAATTTCAGGTTCTGAACCTTCGTAGAAAAAAAATTATTGCGAAAATTCCACGATGACCTGTTTGGAGCAGTGAAACCTTAGAATCCAAAGCTCTGATACCAAATGTTATGAAACCAGCTTCAAAAATAGAAGAAAATAGAGATCAACGCCTTAGAAATAAGCCACTTCAAGGGGGAAACCTCCTTTACATTACATAAATGAACAATTATTGGATGATACAAATGAAAAAACCTCCTTCTATATATAGGAGTCCATGGGGTCACAATATAATCCTAGCCGACCCAACAATAATAATGTAAGTGCACAATAATAACAATATTGTGGTTACAGGGGTACAACTATAACAATAAGGGGGCTACACCAACTATACACTAATAATAGGGACATAACAACCAATTAGTCATTTCAATAAGCTGAAATAGGGTATCCATAGGCCACAACACCTCCACCCACCAAGTATTCAATTTAACAACATGAAACAAGGAATCGAAAGGCCCCACCACCTCTACCCACTAGCTATTCGATTTAACAACCTAAAATAGGGAATCTAGAGGCTTCACCACCTCCACCCGTAAACTATTTAATGGAATCCAGAGGTTATCTTACCTCCACCCTTAGAGAATTTTTCTCCGTGGTTCCACCCTGAACAAGGAGTCCATAACTCAGTGGGAATGAAACCAAAACAAGCACATGGAAACCAAAAGCGCTCTCCTTGACCAATAATCTAGACAGAAAGGCCTCCACAGAATAGCTAGCAAGGGAATCTAGAGATTAAACCATCTCCAACTTCCTACTGAAACAGGGACTCCAGGGACCTTGGCCCTTCACCTGAGAGATGCACCTTCACTCTTCCAGTGCTTAATTGAAAACCTTCTCTCTCGTCTGTTGTCTTCCTCAGGAATTTTCTTCCTCCTTGCGCTAAGAGTTATTTTCTCTCTTGGCTTCCCTGTGATGCTTCAAAAAATGAGTGATGAATGAATGATCCCCCTCTTCTTGTGTGTCCTCCCATTTTCCTTCATGGAGTCATTTACTGTAGCCCCCCACTACTGTTTTTGCAATCGTATCCTGGTTACATGGACTTACTTTACTCATCGCCCTTCTCGGTCTCCGGCTAATGGTTATGTATTGCACGTGGTCATGGGGATGTTGTTATTCCAACTTCCTCCCCCACCCACTTCCTGTTGGTTGATTTTGGTCTGTTATGTTCCTGCTATCATAAATCCTATGATATTTAGTTTTTTCCTCTTCTTTACTTGTGGCCTTGCCCAAGAGGGGCATGGACTTGTTGTTATTTTCCAGTTGAATTAAAAACATAGTCAACCCATTATTATCAACTCAGTCAATGCCCGTGACTGGCATTTAAACGACCAAGCCCCCTTAAGAAACCTCCCTCCCCAAGCTCTGAAATCTGTGTCCCAATTTCTCAACCCTTTTTTTTTAATCACAACAAAAAAATAATCTAAGATATTTACAATAGGGGAATTAGCCAAGGGTTGTCACAAAGTTTGACCTTCCATATATCATAGGGTGTATTGAAAGCTCTAAAGGCATTTTATCCCTTTGCATCTATAGTGCACTAAAAAAAACACTTGGAGAGATCACTCTCATGTGTTGAACCCTTGGTTAAACTGAGAGAGGGAGGGGGGCAGGGGAGGCGTGAATCAGTTTAATGCAGTCATGGTTTTGTAAAATTGTCTTTTACACTTATTTACATCTTCATTTCGTGATCAACTTAATATACAATGGAACAATAATATTAATAAGTGAGCAGTAGGTATTAAGCAGATTAAATACAGAATGTCAACATATAATTATCATGCACATAGACAACAGATATAATTGGAAACCCATAAGGGAGAAAACCACATCTTATTATTGTTGTGATGCAAAGGCAAGCTCCAACTCCCTCTCACCACTGATTTTCTGTAGGCTCCAACCTACAGGAGGCTACTACCTCAATTCTAAAAGCTAAAACTTGCAAGGAAGCTCCAACTCCCATCTATTTTCTACAGGCTACAACCTACAGGATGCTCCTACTTCAGCCAGTACAACTGGACATCTATCATGCTACAACTTGATATGGAAGCACCAACTTCCTCACACAACGCTGAAACAACATGCTGATTTACCTGGATATCAGCCCCGTTATATTCCTTCTTCACTGCTATCCTCCATCCTTCATATCTGTCTTATATTATCTCTGGATCTTCACAGCTTCTCTGTCTGCTCCTTCTTCTTCTTACACTCTCTAGCCTTATGCTACTCACTCTCTCTAACCTCCTTAAGCATATTACTATAACAACATTTATAGAGATCCCCTCATAGTTGTTTGCATTCCATATGGGAATATGAAATGAACAGGTATGACTCTTTGCATTCCACCTTCTCATTTTCTCGCTCAGCACTACAGGATGTTACAATACTATGTACTCAATTCAGTATTATAGGGGAGATTTTTGATTTGCCTTCGGAGACTTGCCTTTGCATCACATACAGTAAAAATAATTAATTCATTTACATTGAAAGTTACAAAAAAAATGTTTCTCTTAACCCTTTCAACTCTTGGCTCGCTGTGTATTTGTCTTTTTGCTACTGTCACTGTCTTTTCAGTTTCTGCTACATAATTACCCTGTTTCATCCATTATCTGTGTCTGTTGTGCTGCGTTCACCCACACTTTGCATATAAATTTAATTATATGTATCCATATGCACATCAACCATAACCTTAATAATACCATAATCTATGACTTTGGTTAAGACCCATCATAACCAAATATATTAACACCATGCATTTCGCTCTATAATCATATAACCTTTAATATATAAAACATTTGTAAAGGTTTATATTTCCGCCATTCTTGCACGTATACCGATGCCGCATCCCCGATTAAACGACTTCCGTTGATCCTGTTCGCAATCCGACAGTCTTCATCATATTACAAATCTCAAAGATTCTCTGATAAATGGCCTTTCTGTCAATGTTGCCAGAGGTTGGATAAAAAAATGATGCTGCCACAACAGAATTTACCCACATTCTCCATGTAAAAATGCATGTCACATTCATTACCCAAAATAATCCTCAAACTGGGGCAAAATCTAATGTGGAAGCTTACCTTTTCAATTGATGGTTAAAACCATATACCAAAACCCATTTTGATATTTCCTTGAACTTTAGTTTAAAACCCAAATAAAAGAATTATTAATTCAAAATTAATATTTCTTTCTCACAACTATGGTTTAAAAAACCCCAAATTACCAATCGTGAATCATATCCGCTTATGATTTCAACTCTAAGGTTTAAAACCCTAAATAAACCATATAATTACTTACGGGCCCACAACTTTATTTCACCGTGTCTCTCCATAATATTTTCAAAGCTTAAACATTATGTTATAAAGTTAACATAATACTTTATAACTTACCCTTTCCGCCTATCAACAGACCGCACATATGTCGAGGCTCGCTTGCGTGTTAAATCATATATGGCCCACAATTTACCAGAAAAAACATATGCTCATACATCCGACGACTGACGCTTCATCACGCTCCAACTCAACAATCCAACGGTTATCGCATAACTAAGATGCTTGAAATTTAACATACCTTTTTCACTGTCGGGTCCACACCTTTCGTTAACTTCTGCACACCTTCTGATGCGAACACCGTCAGATCGTTGCTTCCTTTGATCGGACGGCTATCGCATAGAATTACACCTGGCAACTTAACATTCCAAACTCACGCAAAATAGGTGGTATTAAGATACCACGTGTCAACTCCTTAATGCTATCGCGTTCATTTTAGATATTACCGCTTACCACTCTAAAGCAACGCGAAAACCATTTACGGTTTTCAAACCCCATTCCTTGGTTTCGTCCTTCTGTTGACTTTGATCTATGCGACTTAATCCTAGCCGTCCGTCTCCCTTAATCTTATCTGTTGATCTCGCTGGCCAATGAATGTACTTTACTTTCATTCCTTTTTGCATCTATAACAGTCACAACTAAATGCAAAATCCTCTTTCTATTGAAAATGGCCTTTCCGTCATATTGCAAATATTTTAAACCAAAGTATGGAATGTTAAACATGGTTCTTTCTTTGTTCAACTCATGAGGTCAAGGCCTTCCCGATTCATCTACATACATATATATTGTGCCAAACCCTGATTTACACACAAGTTAAAACTGAATCAAACATTCAATCAATGCACACCATGATTTAGAAATCAAATTCCTCCATATATACATATAATCAAATAATTATAAAGGATCTCTTCTCTCTGGCCTGATATTCTGATCAATGGCTCTTCTGTCTAATTTTCCTGTAGGCTTTCAACAACAACATAAACCCTTTTTGTTAAAAAAAAACTACTTCCTGTCTAAACCCTCATCTTGTAGCCTCTGCCACTTTACTTTCTTTCTCTGCAACAATTCCATCTGAATTTGATCTGCTCCCTTGTCTTGGTGCCGCTCCTTTGCCATCAATGACAATATTTCCAACATCATGTACATGCGAAATAGGTAGTAATACTAAGGGTATGGTCCATAGTCCTTAGTTAAAGCTATGAAATATTGACTGAGTACCCCTATCAAAACCTGAATGGTATATTAGAGAGCTATCAAGCCTGGCATTTCCTTGCCTATAAGACCTCGTAAAACCACAAAGGGTTTTGAATGCTTATAATTGACTCAATAAGAGAATGAAGAAGGGAAATTTAAGGTGACCAAGATGATAGAGAAAATATCAAGCATGCAAACTACAATGGAAAAGAAGTTCGACATCTTAAATATGGTAAGTAAAACAAAATTTCAAAATTATAAAGATGATCTCAAATAGAATCTCAAAGATATGGAAAGAAAAAATGATTTCAATGAGAATTTTAAAGACATGGAGGAGGCTCTTACGAAGGAGTTAGCAAGCCTCCTTATTCTAAATTCTACATCTTTAAAAGAGGATAATTAGAACAAGAGGATTGAGCCTTGGGCACATATTGGGAATATTTCAATACATTTAGAGAATTAAAAGATTTGAATCCCAAACCCCTAATAAGTGATAACTTCGAGATCCACACCATTGTGTTTTCAACTCGAGGCCAAAGATCTACTTCATTCTTAAGATTGATAATAATGATCCTATGACATGAATATTCTGGATGGACCAATTCTTTGATTTACATCAAGTGCCAATTTTCCAAAAAATAACTATTGTATCCTTATCTTTATAGCTTGATCAATTTGTGTTATCAATGACTTTGCAAACACAAATTACTTTAATTTCTTTTGATTTTATTTTGTGGATGAAGGATAACACATTATGGAGAAAATATGAGCAACAACTTCTATAGCCCATTGACAAATATGAAGCAAAAATGTCTAATTATAAAGCACATCCAATAATTTCAAATTTTCAATATTAAAGTGAAGAGCTTCCAAATAATAAATCGCTGGATTTCTTATGGGTACTTAAGGGAGAGAATTCAACATGTGGTGTGTCTATTGGAGATAGAATTATCGATTTCTTATGGGTACTTAAGGGAGAGAATTCAACATGTGGTGTGTCTATTGGAGATAGAATTATTGGATAAGGCTTTGATTATGGAAAACAGATTTGAAAATAAAACATATAGCTATCAAAAGGGTTACCACTAACACCTACATAGAGTCACTCATAATCTCACTCAACCTCAAGATTGACACTTTAACACTTGGATGAAAGAAGAACAAAGTGATTTCCTTTCAATTGTAACAAGTACAATTAGATGTGGTGAGAAGGCATTATTCTACATAGTTTGTGAAGAGGAAGAAGAACAGATGATAGAACCTCCTCAAGATCTAGAAGGAGAAGAAATTGCTTCAACATAATTTTGTTATGCTTTGATTAACATTAGCATCCGTCGAACTCTCAAGATTAAAGGATATATAAAAGAAGAAAAGGTAACAATGTTGATTGATTTTCGTAGTATTCATAACTTCATTAACTTCATATTAGCCAAACTTTTCAATTGCTTTGTAAGCTTTGTACGCTGAGCACCGCAGTTTCAAATAATGATTACAATTGGAGGTGCCATAAACTGTTCAAAAAACTGTTATAGTATAGCTCACCACAGGGGATTATTTATTGAACCACCTAATTATTGCAATACAAATGGACAACATTAATATGGTCTTAGAAGTTCATTGGTTACCATAGTTAGGGACACTGGCTTTTAAATTTAACTCGAAGGTATGCAAGAGAAACCATAAAAAATGATAATCTCTTACAACATGATAAAATTGTTAAAAGTGAAACACCCATGAGTAATAGCACAATTATGTTCATGAGATGTTCAATAATTCTAAGATACCCCTTGATATCCAAAAAGTTATCTATAATATTTCTAAGGTATTTGTTGAGATTCTCAAAGGTCTTCCTCTTGCTTGAGAGGATAACAACATGATTCCACCAAGGAGAATGTCCCTCTTACCATCCACCTTTTTTTTTGTAAGTTTGGCAGGACTACATCTTCATCATGTCCAATATATCACTCCAATCGAGGTGGGGAATTGAACTAATGACTTCGCATTAAGAAGTACCTTAACGGAACACTCGGTCACCATTTATCCAAGACCCCATGAATACCATCCATCCTTATAAATACCTCTATATCCAAGAAAATAATATTAAATATATAATTTTGATAATATAATATATTTAATCTTATTTGTTATATTTTATAAGAATAAAACTATTTTTTCAATATGAAAAAATTTTCTACCTATTAATTCACTTTTCATTATATATTTCCACTGATAATAATATCTAACAAATTTGTTAAATTTTAAAACCAAAATATCAATTCAAATTAGCCGCACTTTATAAACCTAGCAACATCTAACAAGTCCATTAAGCTCCAAAACCAAAATACTAACCCAATTTGGTGAATTTTACTTTAACAAACTCAACCATTATATTGAAATTTGTGAATTCTTTCCGTGCAGAATTAAAATGCGTGATTTTATTTATCATATTTCTTAAGAAGAGGCCTAATTTTTAAATTGTATTTCAAAATATTTTTTTTTTTTCGAATTTGGAAATTTTTCTATTTACTATTTTAACATTTTGGTGAATTTTACTTTAACAAACTCAATCACGTATTGAAATTTGTGAATCCTTTCCGTGCAGAATTAAAATGCTTGATTTTATTTATCATATTTGTTAGGAAGAGGCTTAATTTTCAAATTGTATTTCAAAATATTTTTTTAGAATTTGGAAAATTTTTTATTTACTATTTTGATTTTATAATTATAAGTATATTCATATTTTAGATATTGGAGTATGATTTAAAATTGTTTTTAGATGACAAAGAGTTTATCATTCTTGGATAAAAGGAAACAAGTTAATGACTTAAGACTATCCAGTTATTTCAAGGTTTTCTTGAATAAGAATAATAAGTCATCCTACATTCATAAATAACAACCAAAATAATGAGTCATCCTACCTTCATAAATAACAACCAAAATAATTGTTCCCACTAGTAATTTGACATTTGAATTATGATGTATTAAATTCCAAACTCTTACACATAAATATAAAAAACTCTTTCAAAATCATCTCTAAAATAATTAGACTAAATAACAAACAAGATATAACAAAATGAGAAATACATTCATTGTTGATCATAAAATTAATCGATCTACATTACCCTACCAAAAACAACATCCAAATAAGATTCATTTTTCCATATCCTAAATAGCACTAGATGTTTTCATGCTTCAACTCTTGGTCAATTAAAATCATAAGTAAAGTTATAAATTTATATATAGAGATCAAACTCCTGCGGAGCAGTTCTTGCATTTGTTATTGCCATGAAAATTTTAGTCAGTGTTTGGTCTGGTAAATATTCAAAAACAATATAAAGCCTTTATTCATGCCCGACATTGACGAAACCTATAATTACCCTTTTTTTTTTAAATAAATATGAACTAGGCAATGTTTTAATACATTTTTTTTTTTAAATAAATATGAACTAGGCAATGTTTTAATACATTTGGCATTTTTCCATATCCTTTTGTCTATCTAACTTTCACAATAAAAGTTCAAGTATTTGAAATTATATTTACCGTACATTCATAAATAACAACCAAAATGATTGTTCCCACTACTAATTTGACATTTGAATTCATTTGACATTTGAATTCATAAATGTCAACCAAAATGATTGTTCCCACTACTAATTTGACATTTGAATTATGATGTATTAAATTCCAAACTATTACACATAAATATAAACAACTTGACAACATATTTCAACACAATAAAAGTTCTAAGTATTTGAAATTATATTTACCTACATTCATAAATAACAACCAAAATGATTGTTCCCACTACTAATTTGACATTTGACATTTGAATTATGATGTATTAAATTCCAAACTATTACACATAAATATAAACAACTTGACAACCTATTTCAAAATGATTTCTAAAATAATTAGACTAAATAACAAATAAGATATAACAAAATGAGAAATACATCCATTGTTGATCATAAAATTAATCGATCTACATTACCCTACCAAAAACAAAATCCAAAGCATTTTTCCATATCCTAATAGCACTGCTTCAACTCTTCGTCTATTAAAATCATAAGTAAAGTTATAAATTTATACATAGAGATCAAACGAGCAGTTCTTGCATCTATTATTGCCATGAAATTTTTAGGTAGTGTTTGGTCTGGTAAATATTCAAAAACAATACAAAACCTTTATTTATACCATTACCATTGGCATGATTGACATTGACAAAACCTATAATCGCTCCTTTTTTTTAAATAAATATGAACTATACAATGTTTTAATACATTTTGCATTTTTCCACATCCTTTTGTCTATCTAACTTTCACAATAAGAGTTCAAGTATTTGAAATTATATTTACAAATACGAATTTTAAGAAAGCCGTCCATATAACAGGAACTGCAAGCAGCAGGAGTCCCTGCCGGGTAGGAAATCTTTATACTTAAGACTGGAAATGTTTATACTTAAGACTGGTTATGAGTTTTAAAACACTGCCATTTTTCAAAAACATCTACTCAATTATGACTGATTATAAATTTGAAAACACAGCAATTTTCTAAAATCTTAAAACTTATACGCAGTTAGAGTGCTTTATTTACACTATTTATGTTCCATGACTACTTAAGGTGGAATCAAAGAGTTGACTACTTTGGGTATTCTTGGAGGGAAAAAAAATGATAAAGAAATTGAAAAATTCCAAGTTCTAAACCTGAGTTTTAAAGGAAAAATAGAACATAGCTCGATATTATTTTCACCCGGAGAAGCAACTGTCAACGCTTCAAACCTTGATTTATCAGTTGGTTGGATTCCTACTTTCCTTATGCCTATACTATGGCCAAAATTTTAGGACTCTTCACCGGAGGCATTACATTTTTTCTCAAATTCAGGTTGTCGCTCCCTGGCAGAACTGAAGAAGTTGTGCTAAGAATTCTCAGATTACTCTGTTGACATTGTCAAGTCTATGGATTTAAAATGGCAAGAGAACATCAAAGATAAATGAGGATTTTGGATATTTTAGTGAATGAGTTTTTTCTCTGTCAATTCAAGATAGAAGCCTGGATAACATGTTAAAGATACGCTGAGAATTCTCAGATTCCTCTGTTGACATTGTCAAGTCTATGAATTGAAAATGGCAAGAGAACATCAAAGATAAAAGAGGAGTTTGGATATTTTAGTGAATGAGTTTTTTCTCTGTCAATTCAAGACAGAAGCCTGGATAACATGTTAAAGATACGTACCGCTGAAATTGAAGGTGAATTTCAACATGCTCTTCCACGAATCTGAATAACTCGTTGAAATATTAAAGTCACCGCCAGCCTTGGGCAAAGACAAGAAGAAACAAGTAATAAGGCAGCAGAAAGTCAAGAGATTGAGTGCGCATCACTCGCATTCAAGAAGAATGGAAAATCCGTAAGGAAGAATTAAATTTTGATGGCCGTGAAATACGCATTGGGTATGAAATTAACTCAGTGATGGGCGGAGCCGTTCTTCACAGTGGAAGGACAAAGATTTTCGTAGATCTTTTCTACAGAGGAACAGAGATATTAAAAACCAGTGGTTTCGGGCTTTAAAGTCCTCAAAAACCAGAATGAATGGAAATTGTTTTAACAGGTGGAAGTCCTTTTGTTTTTGAATTGGCGGGACAAGTGGTCCCCACCATTTATATGCCAATCGGAATCGCAAAGTTATGTTGGAGCAGTGTCTTGTTGATATGAAGCCGTGATGCGATGCGATCCAATCGCAATCGCATATTGCATTAATCAAATGTCTTGCAGATGTGAAGAGTTCCGCAAACGGAACGTTTAATACATTGAAACATATATATAAATCACCCCCACAGCAGCGGAGGCCCGTGGGTCCACAAGACCACATGGCAGAAATCTATTGGAATCATTTGGTTTCAATCGCAAGGTTTAATCGGCGGGATTCTATTGTGTGCCCCGATCAGGGCGGATCCGATCATGTTATGAGATGGAGTTAATAGCTGGATCGCGCCCGTGTTTCCAATCGCAAGCGGAAGATCGAAGGTTTGTTTGTTTGGTCGCGCGTTTTGTATAAAGCGCGGATCCGACGGTCTTATATAGCGGATTTAATATCGAGCCATCGAGTCCATGGTGTAATCGCAATCGAAAGATTGAGCGGATCACAAAGTTTGTTGTCAAGCCGTTTGCCGATTGTCGATTGCCGACTGCGTAGTGGTCCCCACTCGTACGTCAGGCATTTCATATTTTATTAGTTCCGCAAAGGTTTTCCTTTGTATTTGGTTTCATGTCTTTGATTTAAATTTTTCATATGGTTTATATGTAATGTAAAAATATATGCGCGGCATATATAAAGTGAAAAGGCCCGCGCATGTATGTAATTACTGTATTGTATTGTGAACCGTTGTGTGAAGAGCCCACAGGCAAGAGAAAACACAGTAAGACCATTACAGCACTGTTTTGTGCATTTTTTTTTAGAGAGACAGAGAGCATTGTTTTGAAGTTCTGTGCACTGCGTCTGCAGCAGTCACTGTAGTTGTTCATCCCTCTGTTTAGAGGAAGATCTGTATTAGTTTTTTTTTGAAAGGAATAGAAGTTGTTCTTAAAAGTCTGGGAAACTCTGTCTCCTGTCAAGTTGTTTAAATCTCTCTGTGTTGTAGAGGGGAGATTATTCTCTCCATTTCTGTTTGCTTGGAATTCCCAAAATTCCAACCATGGTATCGTAGCTCATCTAGGCTCTTTGAAGATTTCAAAGAAGTCGAAGAAGAAGACCTGTTGCGACATTTCTCTCCGCCAGCGTGAAAAGCTCAGCAATGAAGTCAAGGTCGTATTTCTCAAAGATAAAAGTGCGAGTTGTTTATTGTTTAAAGATTTTGTTCTTTCAAGAAGGAAAAGACAGCTTTGTTTAAAGTCCGAGTTCGGTTTAAGAAGCAATGGTCGGGACCAAGCACTCGTATGAATCTTGGAAGTGTTCAGCTTCCACGGCTTTAATGGAAAGAACTATGATTATTGGGCCATTACCATGAGAGTCCCCTGTTTGTCTCACAAGACTTGTGAGAACTAGTAGAAGATGGTTTCATGAGAACCACGGTGATGAGCGAGCTTTTAATGCCTTAACTCAAGTAGAGAAAGATGTATTGAAGAATAATAGGAAGAAGGATGCCAAAGCTCTCTTCTGTTTGTATCAAAGTCGTAAATGAGAGTGTGTTTCCAAGGATAGCGCAGCCTAAGAAATCCAAGGAGGCATGGGAAACTCCGAAAGTAGCCTATCAAGGTATGGAGAAAGTTAAAACAGAAAAAACTTCAATTGCCGAGAAGAGATTTTGAAACTCTTTGCATGAAAGAGTCGACAGTTGTTGACACATTTTTCACACATGTGATTGGGACTCGTCAATCGGATAAGATCCCATGGAGAAACTCTTGAAGATAGAATGATTGTGGAGAAACTTTTGAGATGCTTACCCTCAAAGTTTGATGTTATTGTAACCACCATAGAAGAGACCAAAGATCTCTCACAGTTCACAAGTGGATGAACTTCATGCCTCGCTGATAACTCATGAACAAAGATTGAGCAGAGATGAACACTCATCTCTTGAGCACGCCCTTCAAGACCCGAGATGCCTTCAGGAAGAGGAAGAGGTCAAAGAAAAGGAAGAGGAAGAGGCGAGAGCGGGAATAGAGGTGGAAGGGACAACTCTTCACATTCACATGGAAGGAGCAACAGATCAAAGCCGGAGCCACTGGCCGATACAACAGACCCAGACAAGGTGGAGATCAACACCAACATGCTCAAGGACAAAGGTATAACAAATCCAATGTCCAATGTCATTATTGCAAGAAATATGGGCACTATGCCAATGAATGTAGAAAGAAGAAAAATGACATGAAGAATAGGCAGAATGCTAATGTAGCAAAAGAGGAAAAGAACCCAAGTAATGTCTTTGTTAGCTTGTAATGTAGCACAAGATAAAGAAGATGATGTTTGGTTCTTAGATTCTGGATGTAGTAATCACATGACCGGCAACAGAGCAATGTTTGCCAATCTTGATGAAGAAGTTAAATCTGAAGTGACCACGAGACTGATACTAAAAATCTCTCATCAAAGGGAAAGGCAGAGTAAGTATTCGAGCAAGGAATGGGGAGCAAAAATTTGTTCTCGATGTGTATTATGTTCAAGGTCCGAAATGTAATCTTTTGAGCGTTAGGGCAGCTCATAAACAAAGGTTACAATGTAATATTCAAAGATGATGTGTGCACAATAAAAGATATTCCTCCAAGTAAGAAAATTATTGCTGAAATTCAAATGACCGACAATAGAATGTTTCCGCTCAAGCTCAACATTGACTTGAAGCAAAAAAGGAAAGAATGTAGCAGATGTAACTCAAGAAGCCTTCGGAAGGAAGAGAAAGATGAAAATTGGTTATGGCATCCGAGATTTGGACATCTAAATTTCGGAGGATTAAATTTGTTGCACGAGAAAAGGAATGGTAAGAGGTTTACCACCGATTGAAAAAGCTCTGACGACTATGTGAAGGCCGCATCTTGGGAAAACAACACAGAGAAAACTTTCCTTCAGGGGAAAAAGCATAAGGGCGAAAGCACCTTTGGAAATAATCCACTCGCAGTTGTGTGGGCCGATGCAAACAACATCTGTTTGGGCAGTAATTACATGTCGACTTTCATTGATGATTTCACACGAAAAGTGTGGGTTTATTTTCCGAAATATAAGAGTGAAGTCTTTCGAAATTTCGACAATTTAAAGCTCTTGTAGAAAAAACAGAGCGGATCGCACATTAAAGTCCTCGTAAAGCAGGGACAGAGGAGGTGAATATATATCAAAAGGAATTTCTGCGTTTTTTGCAGAGAGAACGGCATACACAAGCGGTTTACCACCGTAGTACACGCCGCAATGAATGGAGTCGTCGAAAGGAAGAATCGAACCATAATGGAAATGGTGAGAAGCATGCTAAAGGCAAAGCACTTGCCGAATGAGCATTAGGCGTACGACAAAGCTGTGCTCTGTATATATTTTGAATAGATGCCCCACAAAAGCCGTGATGAACAAAGTTCCGGAAGAAGCGTGGAGTGGCGAGAGACAAGGAGTCACCCACATGAGAGTTTTTGGATGTGTGGCATATGCACACATTCCGGACAAATTGAGAAAGAAGTTGGATAGTAAGGGGGAGAAGTGCATTTTCCTTGGATATTGTGAAGATTCCAAAGGATACTGATTGTATAACCCATCCACAAAGAAGTTTATAATTAGCAGAGATGTGCAATTCATCGAAGAGGAAGCGTGGGATGGAAGCATTGAGAAAACAGTCAATGTCAAAAAAGCTGTTTATCTCATGATGAAGATGATGTAGATGTGGTTGAGATTAATAACCCATCCATTGCACAACCTCTAGCAGCAGCAAGGCCGACAAGGGACGCCTCAAGCGTGCTGTAAGAACACCCTTGAGAAGAAGCGGCGGTGGTTCACCGAGTACACCACAAGGAGCAGAATCGAGTGCTTCATCAAGCACGGCTACACCAAGTGAAAGAGGAACAAGATTCGAAGCCTTAGAGAAATCTATGAGAAGGTATGAATTCCTTATTTGCTTTGTATTGTCAAGTTGATGATCCTATTCATTTTGAAGATGTTATTAAAGATAGAAAATGGATAGAAGCTATGGATGAAGAAATTAAAGCCATAGAGAAGAATAGAACATGGGAGTTGGTTGATCTCCCGAGAGGTAAAGAAGTCATTGGAGTTAAATGGGTATACAAGACCAAAAGCAATCGTCGAAGGAAAAATAGAAAGACACAAGGCCAGACTTGTTGTCAAAGGATATGACAGAAGCAAGGGATTGATTATGAAGAAACTTTTGCACCCGAGTTGCAAGAATGTTGCAAGAATGGAGACGGTAAGAGCAAAGTGCTTGTCCCATAGCGACACAAAACAAATGGAAAGTATATCAAATGGATGTAAAATCCGCATTTTTTAAATGGAGTTTTAATGGAAGAGGTATATGTGGAACAACCTCTTGGATATGAGAAGAAAGGCCAAGAGCATAAGATATGTAAATTGAAGAAAGCTCTTTATGGGGATTTGAAACAAGCACCAAGAGCATGGTACAGTAGAATAGATTCTTATCTATTGGAGAATGGATTTGAAAAGTGTGAGGGAGAACCCACCCTCTACATCAAAGAAAAGGATGGTAAGTTATTGATTGTTGTCTTATATGTTGATGATTTAATTTTTACAGGTAATGATGATTACCTTGTTGAAAATTTTAAAACGTATCATGAAAGATGAATTTGAAATGACCGACATGGGTTTATTAAGATACTTCTTGGGAATAGAAGTGGAGCAAGGTGAGAAAGGAATTTTTATTTCTCAAGCAAAGTATGTGAATCAAGTTTTGGAAAGATTCAACATTCAGGGAGTGCAAAGCTGCAATTACTCCCACGGTAATGGGATTGAAGTTGAGTAAGAATGACAATGAAGAAGGATTTTGATCCAAGTTTATATAAAAGCATAGTTGGCGACCCTCATGTACTTGACTACAACTAGGCCGGATATTATGCATGATGTTAGCTTAATTTCCGATTTATGGAGAAGCCAAAAGAAACACATTGACAAGCAAAGAAGAGAATTCTCGAGGTATGTGAAAGGAACAAAAGGATTTGGTATTTTATATACTACTTCAAAAAAATTCGGAATTGGTTGGATACACCGATGAAAGTGATTGGGGTCGGAAGTGTAGATGATCGGAAGAGCACTTCCGATTATATTTTTCATATGGGTTCAAGAGCCATTTCATGGGCTTCCAAGAAAACTGACCTATTGTAGCATTGTCTACAGAGAGTGAGAATATGTGGCAGATGCTACGAGCAAGGCGTGTCAAGCAATTTGGATGAGAAGGATGTTGAGAAGTTTGTGCCAAGAACAGGGTAAAGAGCACCGTGATTTATTGTGACAATAGCTCGGCTATTGCATTGTCAAAAGAATTACGTGTTTCATAAAAGAACAAAGCACATAGACACAAAGTATCATTATATCGAGAGAATTGGTGAATAATGGTGAAGTTGTTTTACAAGTATTGTAAAACAGAGGAGCAATATGCGAGATATTTTAACTAAACCATTGGGACAAAATACATTTGAATTTCTAAGAAAATGCTTGGGTATGATGAACAACCCAGGGAAATGACTTTAAGGGGGAGTGTTGAAATATTAAAGTCACACCGCCGACTTTAGGCGATGATAAGAAGAAACAAGTACAAGGCAAGCAGAGACGAGAGATTGAGTGCGCAACACTCAGTATTCAAGAAGAATGGAAAATCCGTAAGGAAGAATTAAATTTTGATGGGCCGCGACCACAGATTGCGAGATGAAATTAACTCGGTGATGGGCGGAGCCGTTCTTCACGAGTGGAAGGACGAAGATTTTCGTAGATCTTTTCTACAGAGGAACAGAGATATTAAAAACTAGTCGTTTCGGGCTTTAAAGTCCTCAACAACGAGAATGAATGGAAATTGTTTTAACGAGGGAGAAGTCCTTTTATTTTTGAATTGGCGGGACAAGTAGTCCCCACCATTTCTATGCCAATCGGAATCGCAAAGTTATGTTGGAGCAAGGTGTCTTGTTGATATGAAAGCACGCGATGCGATGCGATCCAATCGCAATTGCATATTGCATTAATCAAATGTCTTGCGAGATGTGAAGAGTTCCGCAAACGAACGCTTTAATACATTGAAACATATATATAAATCACCCCCACGAGCGTGAGGCCCGTGGGTCCACAAGACCACGTGGCAAAAATCTATTGGAATCGCTTGGTTTCAATCGCAAGGTTTAATCGGCGGGCTTTATTGTGTGCCTCGATCGAGGGCGGATCCGATCATGTTATGAGACAGAGTTAATAGTCGGATCGTGCTCGTGTTTCCAATCGCAATCGGAGGATCGGAGGTTTGTTGTTTGGTCGCGCGTTTTGTTTAAAGCGCGGATCCGACGGCCTTATACAACGGATTTAATATCGGGCCATCGCGTCCATGGTGTAATCGCAATCGAAAGATTGAATGGATCACAAAGTTTGTTATCAAGCCGTTTGCCGATTGTCGATTGCCGATCGCGTAGTGGTCCCCACTCGTACGTCCGGGCATTTCATATTTTATTAGTTTCGCAAAGGATCTTTCCTTTGTATTTGGTTTCATGTCTTTGATTTAAGTTTTTCATATGGTTTATATGTAATGTAAAAATATATGCGCGCATATATAAAATGAAAAAGGCCCGCGAGCACTGAGTTGGTTGTATTGTATTGTTCTGCTTTTGGTTTTTCGCACGTAGCGCTGAAAAAAGAAATACACAGCAGTGTGTTGAATGTATGAAGACGAGTATTGTTCTTGAGAGACGAGAGAGTGTTTTCATGCCATCGCGTCCGTAGCGGTCACCTTTGTTGTTATCCCTATCTTAAGAGGAAGAATTTGTACGACTTTTGAAAGTAATAGAAGTTTGTTTTAAAGCCCACGAAAACTCGTCTCTCGTCAAATTGTTTAAAATTTCTCTCGTGTTGTAGAGGGGAGATTATTCTCTCCATTTCGTTTGCTTGGAATTCCCAAAATTCCAACAATAATGAACAACAATGTCTTCATAAAAAATTAAATTACCATAATTAGTCTCTGTTATGACTAATTGTGTGTTGTTTTGTTGTGACTAAATTTTATAATGGTAAAAAAATTAACGACATTATATGATACATCTTACAGAAAAAAACAGAAGTGCTTGGGGAACTGAAAGGTGGCAACCTAGTATACTTTGCAAAGGTTTCTGACCTGAAATAGCATAATTTTCAGTAAACAGTACTAACTACTAAGAGATTGGTTTGTTAGGAATACTACTTGCTTTTTCAGACTATTTAGTATCTACTCTGTTCTAGTGTGCCTGACACGACATAATTATAATCATTAATTTCCAATCAATGAAAACGAAAATAACCGCCACAAAGATACTTTTGTGATCTTATAACAGTGTTTCCAAAAGTGAGATAGTGCTAAAAATAGTCTGTGTTAGAGTATGTTTTACCTCTGCCTGAAACATGTTCACCTTCTACATCTAAGTTTTTATCTAGGATTTACTCCAATAGTGCACTTGGTAAAGATTGCTCCAATTGAATTAGAGTGTATATTCCGCATCAAAATCATAAGCATAAGGATCTGACTCACCACGATAATAAGGTTTTCTGTATCTCCAACTTGATCAAAAGAATAGCAACAACGGTCGCGACCTGCATGCAAGAGTAAAGTTGATGGCGGTCATTTTTTTTTAATATATGTAAATTAAAAAATAATTTTTTTTAACTAAAATAAATAATAAATAAATTCAAATGAAATAAAATATGAAACAACTACCAAGTGGGGCTTGCATGCATCCACTCTCTCCACGACTGTGTTTTAAAACCATGTTTTCTTAATTGTTTCTCCAGTTTCCACTGTGCCAATCTACCACATCATGAAACATAACACACAGAAAATACCAAGACGCAGAGAGAAACAATGACACTGAAATGGTTGCATTATCTAATTTTATTTGAAGAAAATGTCTCCCTTCGCATTCTCAGCTCCAAAATGTTCAACGAAAAAAGCCTCAATCTATAGTATCAGGCTGGGCAACTGATTTCTTCTTTTTTCCTGAAGAGGCCTCCGGAAGTACCCATTTTTCTCTTGGAGCTTTGTCTTTTCTGGACATTAAAAGAATGTTATAGACTATCTATTTTTAACAGTCCATTACACTGTACAACCCTACCAATCACACCAATTTTTCCTTACATGATGACTATATATAGTCACTAAGTTCAAGTATCTGAAATCCAAATTATTCTTTATAAAATTTGTATATCGAATTGTTGTGTGCTGTAAAAGTATCAATCAATTATTAACTATTTACAGTGTGAAACAAGGAATCCAATCAAAGATTGTTGGCACTGGGACCAAAGGAATCCAATCAAAGATTGTTGGCACTGGGAAGGAAAATGTTGTGATTTGTTCTGATGCAACAAGTGGTGCTACAGATGCAAAGGAATGATCGACATCAATGACTAGGCTCTGGGTAGCTATAATCTTGTTTTTGGTTTTTATGCCACCATTGATGTGACAAAATTTAAGCTTGTGTATATTGTGGAGGAACTGCCGTTAGTATTCTAGATTTTAGATTGTTAGTATTCCAATTTTTTTATAATTCCAGATTTTAGATTTAAAGGAGATCAAATTATCTTCTCATGCTGTAGTATTAAGGAGGAATACGGTTTTCCCAACTTATTGTTGCCCTAACACTTTTATTGCGGTTTGATTTTAGATTGTTAGTATTCCAGGTTTTAGATTCTACCATTAAGGAGATCAAATCATTTTCTCATGCTGTAGTATTAAGGAGGGATACAGTTTTCCCAGATTCTTGTTGCACTAACAATTTGATTGTGGTTTGATTGACCTCTTTATGAAAGGAAACAAAGTAATTTAGTGAAATAATAATATGTGGTAGATAGGAATCAGAAAAAAGCTAAATCAACGAGTAATTGGCTTGCTGTCAGATCTAGATAAAAATAGAGGTAGAGGGGTACTATCTCAGTCTGTTTGACTATGGTTGTAAATAGGGTTTTAAAGCAGGAAATTCGTCAATTTAAAGAAGGAAAATAAGCAGCTAGAAATTTGGGCATCAGTCAATAGTGCTAGAACCCTTTAAATCTACAACTATACAGATGGTCAATAAACAAATCAACTAAGGTTTTGGTCTTACCGTCATCAAATATTATGAGAATGTTGCCCTGCTGAGAAAAAATTGCACTCAGCCCATATAAAATGCTGCCAGAAGCTATGCATCTAGGTCAGCTTGGCTCTCTCATCCCATATAAAATGCTGCCAGAAGCTATGCATGTAGGTCGGCTTGGATCTTGGCTTTCACGGCTCTAAAGGGAATATAATTGACGGCAAGTTACCAATTTAGATATGTCGGCTTGGCTCTTGGCTTTCGCGGCTCTGAAGGGAATAGAACTGACTGCAAGTTACCAATTCGGATATGTCTATAACTGATAGACTACAATTTATCACAGAAATCACCGAGCATGTGGCACCAAAGAGTTGTATGTGGCACCAAAGAGTTGTGACAGAAGGCAAGGCAACACGAAGAGGTGGCATCCAAGAAAACGTTTGTGGCAGCAGGTGGCATCCGAGAAAATGATAGTAGCAGCAACATGCAGAGCAATGAAAATATAATACAAACTTTGGAACTTTGGATACAAATGGTAGAAACTTTGGAACTTTGGATACAAATGGTAGTAGCAGGAGCAACGAAAATATAATAGGAACTTTGGATACAACAAAATAGGAAATGAAAAAATATAATACAAAACTTTGTTATACACCAAAATAGGTAATGAACTTTGGATATGTTAAAAAGGGCACTAGTTAAAATTTTGAATAAAATATAAGTTGTCCAACCTTCCTATATTGAGGCAAGGGCCGTAGGTAGTGGTAGTCCCTGCTGGATCTGAATCCGCTTTCACACTGCAAACAGTGACAGCCCACCCTGCCGGATCTGAATCCTGTTTCACATTGCAAATAGTGACAGTCCATGAAAACAACGACAATCCAACCGACCGTGAACCCATTTAGGAGGGAGGAGGATGCAGTAATTTTTCCATGAAAAAACTTGGCATGGAGTACCGGCATCAAGTGCATCGACACCTGGATTGAATACCGGTAAAGAGCCCTCGATCAACTATGATTAATTAATGCCATTGACAACGGGTGACATTGAGTACCGGAAAAGATTGAGCAATACTTCATGGAGAACCGCATTGAGTGCATCGACTCCTGCAGAGTAAGATGACCCCAATTAGCGATTGTGGCATTGAATGTGTGCGCATGCTTCACCAGAATGTGGTCAAGTAAAATTTGCAAAGACCTTGGAGAACATTTTATCAGTTGCATGCCTCATACCTGTTTGGGGCAACAACTACTTCAACATTTTTATTGGGGCAATAACTACTTCCCCATTTTTGTATAAGGTTGCTTGACCCATCATGATATTGGTAGCTTCATTTTGTCAGAGTAGATGCAACAAAAAAAAAACCAGGTTAATCAGTGAATCATTGGCAGCCATACCTAGGGTACAAGGGCAAGTCGCAAGAACTATCTCACCTGACACAGAGTGTAACACAAAGTATAACACTGAAACAGGAGCAAGGTTCAAGCCAGAATAGTCGCAGTCCCATCTGGACAAACAACGAAGTAAACAAATGTAAAGCAAAGTAACTGAGGACATTGCACATATTTTTATTTTTAAAAAATAGCGATTATTAAATTAAATGAAGGAATTCATAATAAACTCGTGGGCCTCTGATCCGGAGACAGCGCCAGGCAAGCGACCTCCGGGTTTAGCAGAACCGCTATTTTGCATCTTCCATCGTGGGCCTCTCGTCCGGAGACATCGCCAAGAAAGTGACCGCCACGTTTAGCAGAACTGATAATTTGTCGATGGAGGAGTCATCCTCGGCGGCGCCGCCTTCCATCTATTGCTCTGGCATTGAGTGTACCCACTAGTAGACGCCATGGAGAAAAGATGGCACCGTTAGAAGCTCAAGGACGAGAATGCCGAAACTATAGATGTCCTCCTTAGGACCAGAGCCTGGTGTCTTCTCCTTTAGTGAATTCCACTCAGGAGCTCTGCAGGAACGTCGGCTGGACACTTTGGTCGAAAAATGGTGGAGCTTGGGATGCCAGCACGCCCGAGGCGCCCTAGATTGTGGTTGTCTTTCGAGGAACCAACGGATACAACTACAATTCCTTCTGCAATTCCTTCCTCACACACATGAATTTGAGCCTGCAAATCCCCAGAAACTGACAACTGCAATTCCTCCCTCACAGACATGAATTTGATCCTGCAAATCCCCAGAAACAGACTCCACAAGACAACCCGTTTCTTCAAGGATCTCAATCTGGTTCACAAGTATGTGGACGGATCACAATTGTTCCAGTCTTGTCTTCGACTATGTCCTCCACCTTGACCAGTAAGTTTTCTTATTTTTTTGTTTTATGTCTTTCTATTTTTAAGTGACAATGGTGAACAACATCGATGATGGACAGAACAAAATTAAGAAATTATGGGAACTATATAAGTGGTGAACAACATCGATGATGGACAAAAATAAGAAATTATGGCTAACTATATATAAGTGCAGGCCTAAACGTGTTCAAAAGCAGTTTCAGTTTCAATTTCATTTCTGGGGAGCTATATAACCTATATAACCAAATCAGAGTGCAGACCTGAACTTGTTCGGCGCAATTTCAATTCGCAGAAGAATTAGGTATCTTCACCAAGCAATTCAACTATTATGATGTCTAGAAAAGATACAAAAGTGCTTGGGGAAACAACTTCTAGTATGGTGAACCTAAGAGGAATCAATATTGTCCTTGAAAACATGTCGACAAGGATAAGGAATTACTTAAGTATCATTGTATTTTTTGTATAAATGCAAGCAACATGACATTATTCTTTTATCTCATGAAGTATCCTATATTCTCTTTCTATATATTGTAAATGGCATGTTTTTGTGACAATAGTATTTCTTCCCCATTTGATTTTGTCTCATGTTACATAGCATTGTTGGAAAGTTTTGGTCAAAACATAGCATTTCCCTTTTCAAGTGTATGAGGAAAATATATTTTCTATATATATATATATATATATTTCAATAGAAAATATATTTTCCTCATACACTTGAAAAGGGAAATGCTATGTTTTGACCAAAACTTTCCAACATGATATATATGAGAGAAAGAATCTAGGATTTCCAAAAGGATTAGGTACATTCACCAAGGAATCCAATTACTATGATCTTCATAAAGGATGCAACAATTTTTGTGACAAGTACTTCTACTATGGAAGACTTGGAAGAAACCTTGCCCTTGAAAATATGTCCACAAGGGAAAGGCATTGCCTATATTACCATTGTAGTATTTGTATGAATGCATATTTTCTTAACAGCTTGCAAGACATTACTACCTTCTCTCAATGAGGTACTATAAGTTCTCTTTTTCTCATATTGTGAATGGCCTACCTTTATGACAATAGTTTTTCTTTTTCATCATCTATTTTCTCTTGTTGCATAAATATTGTGGGAAAACTCATTTCAAGAACTTATTTTTTCAATTGAATGAATATTAGCACAACTATATGAATTAAATGGTTGGTAAACGTAGATAGGCATCAAAACACATACTTTATAATACATCTTGCATTGCTAAAGATTAAAAGTAATCATAAAATTAACTAAATTATAGCTTTATTTAAATTATTGTATTAATTATAAAAAGAATTAATATATGAGTTAAAACACACACACACACACACACACATATATATTTAAAAAAACACCTAACATGATTCTTAGCCATGAAGATTCACCCCATTTTACCATGGAGATTCTTAACTTGTAAATAGACTTTGTTATAATACCATGGGCAAATACCATGGTTTACTAATACCACATGCCCAAAAAACCATCACTCATTTTGGTATGACATTTTTTTCAATTAATCAATTTAATTAAAGGGAAGAAAGTGCATAACTACTTTTAAGATAAATATCAACCTTTAATTTGTAACTACTATTAAGAATATTCTAAAATATTTTATACAAATTAAATCACTACCATTTAACTAACAATTATTATTAATTAAATTAAAATTATGAAAATCACTACCATTTAATTAATAATTATTAATAATTAAATTAAAATTATGAAATCCCTATTCCAAAATTTAATATAATTAAAAAAATTCCATAATTAATGAATCTTCCTAATCAAATACTTAATTATACTTTAAATAATACAAGCTTTCCAACCTAATTTAAAAAGAACTATTAAAAAAATTCAAATAATATAACTCTTATATATATATATATATTGATTTTGAAGGTCTATCTCTTCTCTTTACTACCAAGGCATTCTACATGCCTATTAAAATGCATTTCAATAACCACAAAAGGTTTCTACAGTATTTAGATAAAGTTAATATATTATAGTTATTTTATTTTAATTTAAAAGGCTATATTGAGATTATTATTTTTATTGTAAAGTGAGATTGATCTTTGCATTAATTTTGTATGAAATTTTATATATTATTATTGTTGGACACCTAATCCTCTATGGGTAGGTGTGGAAGGCGAACAATTATAAATGGAGTCCAAGTGACCTTGGAATGCGGAATCCAAGAGTCACATTAATGTAATATAAATGTACATTTATGAGTAATAGAAATACAATGAATGCTTATCTTTCTATTTGTGTGTTTTATCTTCCCATACACTATGTGTGCCTTTAACATGGTATCAGAGCTGGAGATCTACTGAGTGCTCATGTGAATGAGCCGCTTGTTTTTGTGGCTTTTCTCTACTGCCAGTCCTACCTCCTTGAGTTCTGCACTTGAGAGATTTTCCAACACTATTTGTTCAGTCGCACTAAACATTATTGCTTCTCTCTCTCTTACCAAAATTGCGCCTGACACTCTTTCTTACCAAAATTTCCTCTAACATCTATGTCACCTACCTACTGTGGCAGTAACGCCTCTGCATATTTGTCAATCCTGCAAATTATCTATTTCAATGGTTACCAACGGCTCAGCTCGCTCGAATTTGAAGACTACAGACTAGAATATGATACACATTTGATATTATTTTTTACTGAGACATTATTTCATTATTTCAATCTTTTCTCTATGAGATGGAAGAAACTTGTGTCCAAACCTGCATATTCAAACGTTTTCTGTTTTTTGAAAACAGTGAGATTCCGTTGATAGGATGATAGTCTATTTTACTACAAAAGGCCTGACAATCATGGTATTACTGTGCTCTCCCTAATTCACTCTATTTGCTCACCGCTCTCACCTACATAGTCGACCTCTTGGGTGATCATTAGACCTGGGAACTACTTAGTCCGTGTTTTAAGTGACAAAATTTGGTATCAGTCTTACACAGTCTCACAAATTCTACGCAGCAGCCTTCATCCATTATGTTTTCTACTTGCTATCAAAATTTTGAATCCACTCCCAGTCAGTCAACTCGACCTCCTCCGACGAAACTCCCGTCCCTTCCACTTCCCGCAAGCATGATGGAGATGCTATGGTTCTACGTCGGATTGGTTCTCGCTTCCGCAACTGGATAAGGCACGCATGGTTCGACACTAATTGCAGTTCTTTTTCCTCGCTTCTCAGGCCATATCAAACTCTTCTTTGTTAACATCTAAATACAAGTCAAAGTTACATGACCTCAACCCTTCCATGGTGTCAAGAATTCCACATCAGTGCTGACTGTCTACAGGTGTGAACACATGTTTTGTCTTGCCCGAATTTGGGTTTAGCTTTGGAATATAATATGACTTGTAACTTTTATAGTCTATTTCAATGGTAGTCTTTGATAACTGATGAGACGGTTCGACCTCTTGTTGAGGTTCTTGGTTATGGCATAATTTGTTGGTACATTGCGTGCACAACGCCATAGTTTGATATTTTGGAACTATTATGATATATTGGACATATATATTTAAACTTCGACAATTTTCTTGTTTTATTTTAATTGAGGAAAGGTTCCAAATGATGAATTTCAAGTAAGTATTGGAGAACAATTTTGAAGAGAATGGGCTTACCTTGCAAGTGAAAATCAAAGAAAACATTGATCTTGGTATACTAGTGTGGTCGTTTTGGTTGGATGCGTTACCAAGTCTAGTGCCTCCAAGTATATTTTTCCGAAAATGGTATATGTTTGAGTAAAAAATAAAAAAATAAAAATTGGTTGAAACAACTACAGCAAATTGAAACTGGTTGAGGAGTTTCTACCGGGAGTCAATATCTGAACTGTTCCAGGCGGTGTCTTGATTTTAAATATTTTTGTTCACAAGCATCAAGGATTGTTTATATTTTAAAGTTGCAGCTATTTTCCATTGTGTGAGATATTTGTTCATTTGTAGCTGAAACATTGTTATGAAATGGATCAAATTGATGACGCATTAAAGTTATTGAATAGCCTAATTTGTGTAAGGATTTTGGACACCACATATCTCCACAATGGTATGATATTGTCCACTTTGGGCCTAAGCCCTCATGGCTTTGCTTATGGGCTTTACCCCAAAAGGCCTGATACCAATGGAGATATTTGTCCATCCTTATATACCCATGATCCTCCCCACTTCTAGTCAATGTGGGACTTTGGTCGTATACCCAACAATCCTCCCCTCTAACAAAGGACCATCGAGCCTCCCCTCAAACGATTATCCATCCGTCCACTCTCTACCAACCAGGATTCTCCGCTCCAATGCGTTGGAAGCACACGCCTTACATGGAGCACCACCTGCCTCGAGAGCTTGCTCTATCCCAGGTCAACTCCTCTTCACCGTGTTGGGACCAAGACACGTCCATGAAGAATCCGGAGCATACCGCCTGTCTAACCGAGCTCATCCATGGATCCCATCGTGATATTACCGGGGCCCACCACCTTCGTTCGGCATTCGAGGATTCATCCACTTCGCTAACTTCGGGGCATGGCTCTGATACCACTTGTAAGGATTCTGGACACCACATATCTCCACAATGGTATGATATTGTCCACTTTGGGCCTAAGCCCTCATGGCTTTGCTTATGGGCTTTACCCCAAAAGGCCTCATACTAATGGAGATATTTGTCCATCCTTATATACCCATGATCCTCCCCACTTCTAGTCAATGTGGGACTTTGGTCGTATACCCAACAATTTGTTCCACTATTGATGGGATGGTAAAAGTGAGCAAGGAAGCTCTCTCTCACATTCAGACCTGTTTACATAATGCACAAGAAAAGATCGATTTTTTGCAGCTTGAATCTCAGCTACAACAAGAGGAATTACAACAGTGGAGTCATCATTCTGAACTTGTTTCTGTTCAGAAAATTGAAACAAACTCCCATAAACAACAAGTCAGTAATGTTGCAGTTGATTCACATTCAATGCCTAGTATAAGAGCAGATTTGAAAGCATAAGAAAACATCCAACCTACACCTCCCAAGCCCATCATTAGACCTTGGGAAGATCTTGTCCATAACAAGCACATAATTGGTCTTGGTCCTTAGATATGACAAGGAGTTGTCCTTTCATATTCCAGACTACTCCAAGCCCATCAAATTTCAGAGTGCCAGATTTCTTCATGATAGTTCACATTTAGCTATTCCAGATCCTGCTCCTCTTCCATAGCAACAACAACAACAACAAATTGAAAAATTCCAACACTGTGATCGAGTTGGCCATATGAAATATGACTGTTTTGATCTTCACCCATGCAAGCACTGTGGTTGGCACACTCATTCTTCGCATAGATGCTTCAGAAACAAGCCTCCTGCAAGAACAAAGATTCATCTTGGATGGATCACTTCTTGGAAATGGGCATCAACAGCCAAGAAGATGTTTAAGACATATGTCAGAACTTGTTCTCGAATATTGAACAATATTACAGTTGAGTTTTCGCCATCATCTCACCTTGTACCTACAGGGGGGAAAATGGTGGTCATCTACAAGCTTTGACGCCACATCAAGCGAGCCTGAGCCATAATCTCTCATTCCAGATTCATAGTTGTAGCCAGAGACACAGCTGTTCAAGAGAGCCTGAGCCACAATTCGTCATTCCAGATTCAGAGTTGTAGCCAGAGACATAGATGCCCATGAGCATGCCTTTGGTTGGTGGACAACCTTAAATCATCTATGTGAGGTTGATATTCTTCCTCTTTCAGAACATTTCCTCTAGCAGAAGACTTTAGCTTCTTGTCAGTTTTGGTTGAGTTCCAGGAAATGCATTAACCTTTCCGGTGTTGGTGGTCATCCTTAAACCATCACAGGTTGTAGACTTCCCTTCTTTTAGGTTGAAGGTCTCCCTCTTCAAATATGAGGGACACTTCCTCTAGCAGAAGTCCTCAGCTTCTTGCCAGTTTTGAAAGAGTTCCGGGAACTGCAATAAGCGTTGTGTTCTAGTGTTGGTGGTCATCCTTAAACCACCTCTTTATGCCAACATTTCAGAGAGCTGATTCAGCTTAAGTGCTTCCATGCATACTTTGCAAATTTGTATTACAACTCTCTTCTTGGACTCACACATACCCCTTCGGATTAAGGGGGGGAATGTTGGACACCTAATCCTCTATGGGTAGGTGTGGAAGGCGAACAATCACAAATGGAGTCCAAGTGACCTTGGAATGCGGAATCCAAGGGTCACATTAATGTAATATAAATGTACATCTATGAGTAATAAAAATACAATGAATGCTTATCTTTCTACTTGTGTGTTTTATCTTCTCATACACTATGTGTGTGTTTAACAATTATATATTAAAAATGAATATATATTATGAGATATTATTTTGTATGTATTTTAAACGAGTTGTTTGTAGTATTAGTTTTTGGAGACTTTTCAGGTGGATTTTTCCAATCAAATTCTTTAAAATCTAGCAAGAATTCATTGAAATCACAAGTTTGATGGGTAATCTTGCACAATCGAAGTACCTTATGGGTTTTTGGGTTTTTCAAGGTGCTGAATCCATATTTACAGTAAAAAAACCAATTTAAATAACACAAATCAAGATTTCATCTCAAATTTTTCCGCCTGATTCTGGCACCAAAAACTCCAAAAAGTCGCCCTTAAAACAACTCCTATTCTAAAACCTTCTCAACTATATTAGAGTGGTGGTTTATGATAGACTAGGGATATAGCATACTTTCTCTATATGTGATGACTTTAACCATCAAAATAAGTCTTATATAGAGCATCTAAATAGGGATCAAGAGTTAGTTATCGCACAATGCATCTTGGGAATGATGCACCCATAAGGATGACACAACAAGGCTCTCCTTCAATCCATCCAACCTCCTTTCTATTCATTCTATCTCGTTGTTGAAGCTTAACCTATTTATAGGGATCTTTGGAATGTGTTGCGTAGGAATAGAACCCCAATAATAATTATCTTCCATGTGCAGGAGCGAAAATGGTGCTCCCCTCGCTTAAACATCAACCCCTTTGTTATTTTTCTTTTCTATGGAATGTGCTTAATGGGAAGCTTGACTATTGAATTGATTGTAACAAAAAAATGTTATAATTTAAATTTAATATTCATCAAATTTAGTAAGGAAGATTGGGAAAATGTTGAACACAAATGGACACTTGCAATGTGTAAATGGATGGTTGAGTTGAAGTTGTAGTTATTGGATGGTTGAGTCGAAGTTGTAGTTATTGTTTTGTTAGATTTGGATTCTTCATTATTGAAATTGTTGTAACAATTATAATTGAAATTTTAATTTAGAAGTGTTGAAAATGTTAATTATGCACGGACACTTGTAATATCTATGTTATCACGAAATTGAGTCTTGTTGGGCTGCTTCGGTGGTCAAATTGGAGTAACTGTTTCAAACCAGCTTTTAACTGAAGCTTAGCCTCTTCAGTTTGAGGGGGCTCTCTCAAAGGGGTTTATGATATTAGATAATGATAGGACTAGATGTCTGTATGTAGGTTGAAAGAATGTAGGCTTGCAACCATTGGGCTTATGGAGTTAACAATCAGTAGTTTCAATGGCAAGGTTTCTTGACATGGAAGCTGAGGGAGATATGGGTCTTTAACAAAGGAAATTCACTCATAAAACATAGGAAAACACAGTCATTTCATTGCTAAAGGAAGTCAGAGCATAGAGTTATGAATTCTAAGTAATAGCAATGAAATCTATTGCTAGTGGTTCAAAGGTAATTCACTCATAAAACATAGGAAAACACAATCATTTCATTACTAAAAGAAGTCAGAGCATAGAGTTATGAATTTTGAGTAATAACAATGAAATATACTGCAAGTGGTGAAACATAAGATGCATATTAATAAAACATTAAAAACCCCATGAGAATCTCAGGTCTGTCAAGAAGAAAACCATTATGTATTACTGATATGAGTCAAAATACATAAGGCAGCAGTTTGCTGCAAAAAGTCTTTGACCCTTTTCCCTTTAATAGACTTGTTACATCATGAGATGATCTGCCTCCTGGCTAGATTCATCGAATTTTTGCCTAATGACACCTTGCATAACCATAAAACATCTATTTAATGAGAAATTGATAGCTATCCTAATTGACAGTCCTTTTCCTAATAGGACTCAAACTGTTCATTATTACATTTAACACCCTTATCTCTAACAACAACTACATCTTTGAAAAATATGCTTTCACATGTTCGAATAGGGGTGATTGGACTCATCACTACATGACCTCTTAATTGACCTCCTCTAAAACTGGAAACAAACCCTGTTTTTTAGGCAAACTGGTCTTTATCTTCAACAAATGCTTTGGTTGGTAGTTTATCTTCATTTCGAGGCCTTTAAGTGTTGAATAAATTTTGTCATGGTCCTTTAACACTTGGATAGTATCCAATTGTCAAAAGATGCCCAAAAACCTGCTAAAAAATCTCCAACACAGTATGCTATGAAAGTAAGAGAGTTTCGTAGCGTACTTTCGTAGTGCTAAAAAAATGCCTTTTGCCATCATCCTTTTTTATTCTTTCTTTCTTCATGGTGTTCATTCTGCGTTGATACATCTCCCATAAAAATTTCACCTCTTGAAAGCTCTCAAAACTGGTTCAAAAAACAAAAAGAAAGCTACAGTAGTTTCGTAGCGTTTTGTTGTTTTTCAAGCCCAGGCACGCTACAAAACTGTTGAAAATAGTCAAAATTCCAGAATTTTGTGTAGCTTGAAAAATATACCTTCTAAGTGCCAAAAACTTTATTCTAACATGCCATTAGCCTTCAAAATCATAAGCCAGCTCAAACTATGATTCTTGAGGCATTTCTTCCTCATTTATGATGGGTTGAGCTATTGGCTCTTTAAGCACTGTCATTTTTAGGCCTTTTTTCTCCAGCTCCTCATGAATTAGTTCCAGTTGCTCCTAGAGGTCCTTAACCTGATCTTTCAAATTTCTGTTGGTGGCTTTCAAATGTATGTTCATCCTCCTGACATGTTTGGCTTCTTTCCTCAATGGAATGGTCCATTTGATAAGTTGTTGTGTATTATCCAAAGTCTTGGAAACACTGTCAACCTGCTCTTCCCAAATTTCCTTCATCTTTTCAAACTAAATCTTCTCTACATTGTGTTTCCTTGCTTCTTTTTTCATAACAAAAATTTCATGATTGGCCAACTTCAATTGCTCTTCAAGGAGTTGAAACTCTATTTTTTCCATCACCTTCTCTTTTCCTTTCTTTGAGTTGCTAATTGTATCTTTCTCTACAGGTGATGAAATGTCAATGATGTCTTGTGGTGGCTGGACTGTGTCAGTAGGTGGATGAACCTCTTTACTATTCTCTAACTAGCATCCTTTGTCTTAGGTTTTCTTGCTTGGAACATAAAGCCTGCATCTTCTACTTCAAATTCTAATTTCTTCGCAGGTTTGGCCTTTTTTAGCTTCTTTCCACCTTCCTCTATGTCCTCAGCCTAGACTATAGGAGTTTATTCTATGTCAATGGCATGTAATATATCTTCTAGTTTTCCTTTAACTACTGCTCTGTCTTTTACAGCCATTTTTTTCTCTTCTAAGGCCACTGTTTGGCTCCTTGTAATCCTTTTGGTTCCTTGTTTACTCACAGCTTGTTTTTGTTTTGCAGGTTTGACCACTTTTGACTTATGTTTTGCAAGTGGGACATTTGGTGTATCAAAACTCTACAATTTCTCTGTTTCCATCATGATTGGTTCAATTGGTTCTACTCTTGCAGGTTCACTTGGATTTTCTACCAATGGTTCACTCTGTTATGCTACTAATCGTGATGGAATTCTCCTAAGTTTAGGAGTTCTTGAAGGAGTAAGAGCATCCAACTCAAAACCACTAAAAAAAAAAAACGAAGACTAGTCTCTGCCTAGCCTTTGAAGTTCATCTAAAACCAACAGTTTCATTAAACCATGATGAAACAATGAAGTCTCACTCCCTTCAGATTTTTCTTGGACCTTATCTACCATTTTTGACAAACTTCTATGTAAATAGAAAGGCAGATCAAGGGAAATCTTACCAGTAAAGTGTAGAAGTAGCTTGAAATTATATGAGTAGACTTTATGGTATCTCCCTTCACAAGTAAAATACTTTTGGATGATGAGCAACAATTTTGAGTAGTTGTCCTTCATGCAGCTCCTTGGAATGGCAATAGTGAGATCCATTTCAGTATGTTCAGGCTTCATAAACTCTTTGCACTATTCCATGTTGAAATTGAACCTTTGAACCACTTCTCTTGTCCTCTTGGAACCCCTGTAGTAGCAGCAGTAACCTCTGGTGTGATGGAAAGATTAAGCATTCCCACTTTGGTGGTTGTTCCACTGAAGTTTAAAGCAAACTCTTTGGAAACCTGTACATGGCAGCCTTGTAATTTCTCACAAAACTGTAAGCAACCTGTCCTTCTGAAGAATTCCATGGTTGTTGGGTCTTCATTGATCAAACTCATATATGTTGGTTCATATTTCAGACATTGTCCACCCTTATTTGTACTTCTTTTTTCTGCCATGGTTTCTCTAATGTCTTCACAGCCTCGCTTGATAGTGCTCAATGTAAACCTTTGAAAACACCAACCACAACTTTGGCTTAATGCAATAGCTCTACAGAGCTTGATATCACGCAAATAAGGAATGAGAAATGAGAAATGACTGAATTAGGAAATATTTTGAAGTTTTGATTTTCTCTCATGACACAATGATGACTCATACATACCTAAATTGGTGATGATGACTTCGGACCTGACTATGTACCTTGGTTTTATCCCTCCATGACTCGAATGCTATGTAACTTACCCTTTCCCAATGATATTCTGACACCTAATAGCTAATCTGACAGGACAAACAGGAAACCACACTTTCGTAGCGTATCTAGTGTAAATATGGGTGTTTTCGCTACGAAACTATCAACAGTTTCGTAGCGAAAAATGACGTTTATCAGTGTATTTCGCTACGAAATTTTGGTTTCTTGGATAAAATGAAAATTTCGATGCAAAAAACCTTGGGAATTGAAATCTATCAGAAAATAATGAGTGATATGACATGAGGGGATTTGAAAATGAGTGGGTTTAAACTTTAGGGTAAACTTAAACAAGAAAAATTTAAAATTTCCCATAACCAAGAATATAAAAATGAATCTTACAACCCTACTTTTGACACATGAACCTATTTAACTTTGTCAAATGATGTTTCATTTTTTTTTTGGGTGATAATAGCGGCTCCAATTGGGATGGTGTGCCCCTGTGGTACACCAAAGAACTTGTATTTCCAGTGCCATCCATCTTCTTGGAAATAAAAACTCTAAAATTTATGAAAACTTTGCCAAGATCTTATGGCCTTCTCCTCGGGCTTAGGCTTGATGATTACTGCTGAAAAACCAACTTTGTACCTACTCAAAAGATGCTCAGTCAACTTTGAGCTTATTCACACACTCCTACCTACCCTAACAGTTGCAATCTCCATTTTTAATTCAAGCAACATGAAACTTGAAATGAAGCCAGTCATTGATCTGATCTGACATTTGAACCTCTTGACTACACTTGAACCAAAATTAAGCATGATACTGAAATGACCAAGGCAACATAAAATTTATCTGATCCTCATAATGAAATATAACTGAAAATCTGGACTGTAGAACTCTTCCATGTAGTCAGCTATAGGATCCTAGAAGACATAATCTGTTTAATGATTCTCAAGACATTCCGTAGCTTTGAACAACTCATATATGCTTTGCTTAGCCACATAAGATTTCATTTGTGGGCTATCAAACTAATTTTCAAAAACAGGGTATTCTTCCTCAATCTCAAAAGAGAAAGGTAGCAACACCCTCTCTTTCTGTTCTGGCATTAAAAACTTTTGAAAAGACTGATCTTGATCATGAAGACTATAATATTGAATTTAATCCTCTAAAACTTCAATGTCTTTTTCAATGTTCTTAGCAACTTCATCCAAAAATTGAATCCTATCTTATGACTTGCACTCAAATGACTTTAGATTAGAACACAAGGATAAAGAAAAAATTTCATCCACTTCTTCATTAGTGTGACCATTATTTGATGTAGGCTGATGCAAGGAATAACATGAAGAATAAAATTCTTCCTTTACCTGAGGATTATAGAAATTATCTTCCAATATTTCCTCTTGTTGTTTGAAATGATTCTCAGACTTCTGATGATCAAAAGGCTGACTTGTTTGCTACAAATTTTCATCAAACTCAGAGGATGTAACATGATTTTCATAAATAAACTCCTATTGGGTTTCATTTTAATCCAAGAGAGAGGCTATCCTTTCTTCTTGGTGAATAAAGGGATTTTCAAGAAGGGCCTCTAAAATTTCCTCATCCATGAACTCATCATCTTCATAACAATTCTCCAAATATTAAATAAAACTCACACAATTTTTACAACAGTCTTTGACTAGCAATAAGGAGGGATGGCACTCTTCATACATCTCATAAAATGCATCATGGAAATCAACAAGATAATATAATGAACCATTTGGCAGGTTTTCATACCAAGACCATGCTTTTCCTTCTAAAGTGGCCATAAACATCTTCATGAGACAATCCTCAGGGAACTGAACCTTAAGTTTGCATACATGCATATGGAATCTAACCAAATTAAGGGTAGCATTGTCTTTCTTTTCATATTTAAATATGGGAAGATTAGTTAACCATTCAAACTTTGGCATAGGATTTGGAAAACCAGGGATGTGAGACCGATTCATAGGGGCATACCTGGCATTTATTCTTGCAATGGAACTCATCTTGAAACTTCATCAAGCTACTGATATTAAAGTAGTGGAGTCACCTTCCAATTTATTATTTGATATGTGGAGTCGCCAAAGCAGAAATACAGCCAATATGTGCCTAAGTGTTTGCTGCTCCCAGACCTTAGAACTTAAACTTTGTCGTTCTTCCCAAAGAAAATTTACACCTTCGGTCCTCGACAACGGCGCCAAAATGTTGTCACCAAATTGAGTCTTGTTGGGCTGCTTCAATGGTAAACTTGGAGTAACTGTTTCAAACCAGCTTTTGACTGAAGCTTAGCCTCTTCAGTCTGAGAGGGCTCTCTCAAAGGGGTTTATGATATCAGATAATAATAGGACTAGATGGCTAAGTCTATTTGGAAAGTAACTTGATTTTTTGTGGATGTAGGTTGAAAGAATGCAAGCTTGCAACCATTGGGCTTATGGAGTCAACAATCAGTAGTTTCAGTGGCAAGGTTTCTTGACATGGAAGCAGAGGCAGATAGGGGTCTTTAACAAAGGCAATTCACTCATAAAACATAGGAAAACATAGTCATTTCATTGCTAAAGTAAGTCAGAGCATAGGGTTATGAATTCTGAGTAATAGCAATGAAATCTACTACTAGTGGTTCAAAGGTAATTCACTTATAAAACACAGGGAAACATAATCATTTCATTACTAAAGGAAGTTAGAGCATAGAGTTAATAAATTTTGAGTAATAGCAATGAAATCTACTGCAAGTGGTGAAACATAAGATTCAGATCAATAAAAAATTAAAAATCACATCAGAATCTCAGGTCTGTCAAGAAGAAAACCATTATGTATTACTAATATGAGTCAAAATACATAAGGCAACAATTTGCTGCAAAAAGTCTCCAACCCTTGACAAATTCGACCCTCTACCCTTTAATAGACTTGTTACATCATGAGATGATCTTCCTCCTGGCTATATTCATCAAATTTTTTCCTAATGACACCTTTCATAACCATAAAACATCTATTTAATGAGAAATTGACAACTATCCTAATTGACAGTCCTTGTCCTAATAGGACTCAAACTGTTCATTATTACATTTAACAACCTTTTCTATAACAAAAACGACATCTTTGACAAATATTCTTTCACATGTTCGAATAGGGGTGATTGGACTCATCACTACATGACCTCTTAATGGACCTCCTCTAAAACTGGAAACAAACCCTGTTTTTTAGGCAAACTGGTCTTTATCTTGAACGAATGCTTTGGCTGGTAGTTTGTCTTAATTTCATGGTCTTTAAGTGTTGAATAACTACTGTCATGGTCCTTTAACACTTGGATAGTATCCAACTGTCCAAAGATGCCCAAAAACCTGTTAAAAAAGCTCCAAACACAGTATGCTATGAAAGTAAAACAATTTCGTAGCGTACTTTTGTAGCGCTGCAAAAATGCCTTTTTCCATCATCCTTTTTTATTCTTTCTTTCTTCATGGTGTTAATTCTGCCTTGATACATCTCCCATAAAAATTTAACCTCTTGAAAGCTTTCAAAACTGGTTCAAAAATAAAAAATAAATTTATAGTAGTTTCGTAGCATTTTTTTTGTTTTTCAAGCCCAAGCATGCTACGAAACTGCTGAAAATAGTCAAAATTCCATAATTTTGTGTAGCTTGAAAAATGTACTTCTAAGTGCCAAAACCTTGATTCTAACATGCGATTAGCCTTAAAAATCATAAGCAAGCTCACACTATGATTCTTGAGGCATTTCTTCCTCATTTATGATGGGTTGAGCTATTGGCTCTTCAAGCACTGTAATTTTTAGGCCTTTTTTGTCCAACTCCTCATGAATTATTTCCAGTTGCTCTGGAGGTCCTTAACCTGATCTTTAAACTTTTTGTTGGTGGCTTTCAAATGTATGTTCATCCTTCTGACATGTTTGGCCTCTTTCCTCAATGGAATGGCCCATTTGATAAGTTGTTGTGTATTATCCAAAGTCTTGGAAACACTGTCAACCTGCTCTTCCCAAATTGGCTTCATCTTTTAAAACTGAATCTTCTCTACATTGTGTTTCCTTGCTTCTTTTTTCATAACAACAATTTCATGATTGGCCAACTTCAATTTTTCTTCAAGGAGTTGAAACTCTGTTTTTTCCATCACCTTCTCTTTTCCTTTCTTTGATTTTCTAATTGTATCTTTCTCTGCAGGTGACAAAAGGTCAATGATGTCTTGTGCTGGCTAGACTGGGTTAGTGGGTGGATGAACCTCTTTACTGCTCTCTAATAGCTTCCTAGCATGCCTTTTCATTGGTTTTCTTGCTTGGAACATAAAGCCGACATCTTCTCCTTCAAATTCTAATTTCTTAGCAGATTTGGCCTTTTTTAGCTTCTGTCCACCTTCCTCTATGTCCTCAACCTGGAATATAGGAGTTTCTTCTATGTCAATGGCATGTAATATATTTTCTAGATTTCCTTTAACTACTGCTCTGTCTTCTACAGCCACTGTTTTCTCTGCTAAGGCCACTGGGCTCCTTGTCATCCATTTGGTTCATTGTTTACTCACAGCTTGTTTTTGTTTTGTAGATTTGACCACTTTTGACTTATGTTTTGCAGGTGGGACATTTGGTGTGTCAAAACTCTGCAATTGCTCTGTTTCCATCATGATTGGTTCAATTGGTTCTACTATTGGAGTTTCACTTGGTTCTGCTAACAATGGTTCACTCTTTTTTGCTACTAATCGTGATGGAATTCTCCTAGGTTTAGGATTTCTTGAAGGAGTAAGAGCATCCAACTCAAAACCAATAACAAAAAAAAATGAAGACCAATCTCTGCCTAGCCTTTGAAGTTCATCTAAAACCAAAGGTTTCATTAAAACATGATGAAACAATGAAGTATCACTCCCTTAAGATTTTTCTTGGACCTTATCTGCCATTTTTGACAAACTTCTATGTAAATAGAAAGGCAGATCAAGGGAAATCTTACCAGTAAAGTGTATAAGTAGCTTGAAATGATATGAGTAGACTTTATGGTATCTCCCTTCAGAAGTAAAATACTTTTGGATGATGAGCAACAATTTTGAGTAGTTGTCCTTCATGCAACTCCTTGGAATGGCATTAGTGAGATCCATTTCAGTATGTTCAGGATTCATAAACTCTTTGCACTATTCCATGTTGAAATTGAAACCTTTGAACCACTTCTATTGTCCTCTTAGAATCCCTGTAGCTGCAGCAATAACCTCTGGTGTGATGGAAATATTAAGCATTCCCACTTTGGTGGCTGTTCCACTGAAGTTTAAAGAAAACTCTTTGGAAACCTGTACATGGCAGCCTTATAATTTCTCACAAAACTGTAAGCAACTTGTCCTCATGAAGATTTCCACAGTTGTTGGGTCTTCATCGATCAAATTCATATCTACTAGTTCATATCTCAGACATTGTCCCCCCTTCTTTGTCCTTCTTTTTTATGCCATGGTTTCTCTAATGTCTTCACAACCTCGCATGATTATTTGCAACCTCGCTTGATAGTGCTCAATGTAAACCTTTGAAAACACCAGCCACAACTTTGGCTTAATGCAATAGCTCTCCAGAGCTTGATATCACGCAAAGAAGGAATGAGAAATGATAAATGAATGAATTAGGAAAGATTTTGATGTTTTGATGTCCTCTCATGACACAATGATTACTCATACATATCTAAACTGGTGATGATGACTTCGGACCTGACCATCTACCTTGGTTTTATCCCTCCATGACTCGAATGGCATCTAACTTACCCTTTCCCAATGACATTCTGACACCTAACAACTAATCTGACAAGGCAGACAAGAAATCGCGCTTTCATAGCGTATCTAGTGTAAATATGGGTGTTTTCGCTACAAAACTATCATTAGTTTCATAGCGAAAAGTGACATTTCTCAGTGTATTTCACTACGAAACTGTGGTTTCTTGGCTAAAATGAAATTTTCGGTACAAAAACCTTGGGAATTGAAATATGTCAGAAAATAATGAGTGATATGACATGAAGGGATTTGAAAATGAATGGGTTTATACCTTAGGTAAACAAGAAAAATTTAAAATTTCCCTTGACCAAGAATATAAAAATGAATCCTACAACCCTACTTTTAACAGATGAACCTATTTAGCTTTGTCAAATGATGCTTCATTTTTTTTGGGTGATAACAGTCTAGATGGAATGTTGAATCCAAAAACTTGTTATATTAGAGTAATTGTTTTTAAGCTACTATAATTTAGTTATACATTGATATAAATATGTTGGTTGTGAGAATTGTAGAACCCTCTATGTATGATAGGAATAATTTGGTATGAGTAGTGTAGTATTTGTATTTGAAATATTTTTGAAATAGTTTTGTATTTCATATTTAATAAATATATTTAATTGGATAAGGATTTGTTTTTTAAACTAAAATGAGGTTTTTGTATTTATATACAAGCTCTCTTATCCAGTAAAACTATAATTTTTTCTAGAGGGGCTCCAAACCAGACTATAATATATGGGGTTTTGTAGGTATATACCTTACAAAATTGACCCACCAAAAAACAAAAATTACATGCATACTATAACTGATTGATAATGTCATCTTTCATAACTATGTAATGTCAATCTATTTACCTCAAAGGAATAGGAGAAGGATTGATTATGCCATTGATTTTTAAATTTCTCAATCTTAATTTACACCCTTCATTAGCACATAAATCCAAATCTTTTTTGAGATCATGGAGATCATGGAAATATGTTATTGAAGAGAACCCTTTTGCTTATTTCTTAATTATTTTCACAAGTCTTTCTAATGTTTTTTTCCCTTAGAGAGGATCCCTTCACAAAATTTTGAATAAGAAGGAGGGAGTATCCCAAAACAGTGAGAAAAGTTACATGTTTTTATTTGGCTAATTGAATCCCATGATACATGGCATAAGCTTCAACTTGGTTGTTTGTCATGCATCCTAAGCCCCATGAATACTCTACAAATTTAAATTCCTTAGAGCCATGGAACACCCCTCCCCCTCCTGTCACCCATGGATTTATTTTTGAAGCCCCATCAAAACTAAGGATTAGTCCCTCTTGCTACCACTCCAAAGATCGTAATACCACCTCTATCAATCTTAACTTCCAAACTGTATGAGAACTTATGTTAATTCATTCAATATTTGTATGCGATCTGTCCAAATAAGAAAATTTTAAACACCATTTCCTTTCAAGTGTCTCTAATCCCTATTGAGAGGAGTCATTAGCAAAATTTAAAGCCCTAAAATTAGAGCACATAATAGTAGCTTTCATGGTTGTAGAATGTGGAAAATTTTCTAAATTATTGAAGATTTCAATGTTTCTAGCTATCCATAACTTCCAACAATTGAATTTTGGAAGTGCTTCACAATAATTAAAAACAAAAAAGGATTTCCGAGAGATAATCCCAACATAATTTTTTGCTTGTGATGTAAAATACTCCTGAAGTGAATTTGGTTATTTTAAATAGTTTGAAAGTAGAGAATACACATCCAACCAGAAAATTTTTGTATACGAATACTCCATAAAAATATGTTGGATAGATTCCTCTTTCTCAAATTCTCATAAGTCCAAATTTGTTTATGTACAAGGAGCCAACAAAAGGAATTTGCCTTTGCATTGGCATTGAATCTCCATATCTTCATCCAAGTACTGGATCTAGGGAAAAATAATTGAGGGAAGAGAAAGGATGCATAAGCTTCCTTCATCGAGTGTAAAGAATGCTTCTATATGAGGTGATTCACCTCCTCTAGTCACCATGGAGCACAACCAGCCAGATTGTCTCGAAGTTTGTAAGTAAATTGCTGCAAGTTTGCAAGGACTCCATTGAGGTTCTAGCCTATCCAATTGTCTTCATTGTCCCAAGATGAAATTTCTACTAGTGTTGATTTTCCAATTGCATAGAAAAATTCCCTTAGAGGTAGCAACTCATAATTGTGTTCCAAGGACTATTCATCCATTATTTTGTCCCTCCATAAATTAATATATCTTCCATTTCTAGTTTTCCAAAATACATACGAGTTAATCAAAGGGGTTACTGAAGTGAGTAGTTTCAGAACCATCAAGCCTCCTTTGGGGGCTTTTATTGACTCTAAGCATCAAACTCGTTATGTCCGAAGATATTTTTCCTTAAGGAATTCCTTCCACCAATCTTCTTCTTGAGTGATAAACCTCCATACTAAATTTTCCCTATTGCTTTATTCATAAGCATAGGGTCTTTAATTCTAAGGCCGTCATGGTTTTTTGGATACCTAAGTGTTGCCGATTTTATCGAATGATTTTTTATTTTTATTCGGTTTTAGAATGACCCCCTTCCCCAAGAAGCTTGAGGATTTCCTTAGCCATCATATAGAGAACACTTAGTGGTGCAATGAGGGTAGTGAATTAATACAAATGGAGATCAAGAGGAACTGATTTGATCAACACAGTGCATCCAACTAATTTGAGCTAGCAGGCTCCCTAGAAAACAAATTTCATTTCAAATTTTGGCGACAAAGTTGTCCCATGCTTGCAAGTACTGTGATTTAAAACAAATAGGAATCCGTAGTATTTAAATTCTTTCCAAGATTCCATAATGTGGAAGACCATAATATTTCCTATTTGTATTTGCTTGCAAGAGAAGGCATTCCATAATTAAATCTACGATTTTCAAAATTTTTTTAGACCTCCAAAGGCATCCCAGAAATCATCAAGGACCAATTTAAATCTTTGTGCAATTATTGTGGAATCCCCTCCTAAAATTGGGGTATCATCAACAAATTGAGAGTGATTTATATTCTTTGTTCCACGAACAAACCTGAGACTAGGTATACGCTCACAACTTCTTTCAAACTCCAACCTTCTACTAATAGAGTCAACCATTATGCTATATAAATAGGGTGACAAAGGGAAACCTTAATAGAGGTCACAAGAAGCACGAAAGAATCCCTCTTCCCTTCCATTTACTAATGGAAATATCCAACGTGATTTAATGCAGATGGAAACCCAATGTATAAACCTTTCATCAAATCCAAATTTGACATAACCTTGAATAAAGAATAATATCTAACAATGTCAAAGGCATTAGCCATATCAAGCTTGATGATCATGCATTGGTTCTATTTCTTGACTAGAATGAATTTCTTCATAGACTAGGATAATATTTTCAAATATTTGTCTTTTATTCATCAATCCACCCTGGTTCTCAAATATTAATTTTGGGAGAAGAAATTTCAATATTAAGGCCAAAATTATTTGACATGACTTTATAAGAAACATCACACAATAAGATTAGTCTAAACTTGGCAAAATAAGATGGACTTATTCCTTTGGGACCAATGTTGGGAAATAATTATTGGTTCCTCCACGCATGCAATTGTGCTTAAATGAGTAGTCAATGGTTCTACAAAAATCATATTTTATTACCTCCCAAAACTGATGATAAAAGTGAGTGGAAAAAAATTTTGGTCTAGGATATTTATCCAAATTAAATGAGAACACCACCTTTTAGATTTATTCCTTTGAGACTTCCTTCACAAGCAATAAATTGTCTACATGAAAAAAAAAATCATGGACATGTTCTAGCATATATTGTTCTACCTCAAGGCTGGAGGGACTAGTAGCGTTGTAAAACTCAGCATAATGGAGGATTTCCTCCTCTTTGATTTGTTGAAACCTTGAAAATTTATTATCGTTGATCACTATTTCCTTGATTTTATTTTTCCATATCCTATTCCTTGCTTTATTATGATTTATTTTTGGAATCCATATTTCCTTCATGGAGCCATAAACTCTTGGATTTTAATCTCCATTCTTCATCCTCTTCTTTCAAATACTGATGAAAGGCTCCAAATTCCTTCTTATCCTCATAACATTCCTCTATTTTGGATTAAAAGGACTCCATTCTCATTTGATGTGCTTGTATAGAAAAATTCCTATCCATCCTCTGCTTGCAGGCCCATTGCTTCAAGGATTCCTTGAGGAAATTTATCTTCTTCTCTCATATTAAAATTAGACTTCCTAGGATCCATACTCTCCAAAAAAATTTGGTCACTAAAACCTTATTTTCGGTGTCAAAGTGGATTATAGAAAAACTAAATAGGGCCATAATCCCCATCTTTTGAAATTTTCAGTTCAATAGGGAAATGGCCAGAACTATTCCAAGGGAGAATGTGTAAGGATACTATTAGGTCCCCGTAATTTGTTAGATTGGTGAGAAAAAATGAACAGGGGTAACATCAGACCAGTCTTTGGAGTCCTAGGACCTAGCCTTCCTGGACTCAGAGAGGGCTCTCTCTATTTTATGCAAAGGATATGAACTTGTTTGCTTTTTAGGTTTTGATTTTAGGCTAGTTGTTAAGTTTTAGGGTTTGTTTGTTTGTTTGGTTGGTTGGGAAAGTTGTTAAGTAGATTAATAGAGTGGGGAATATCAATCCATTGGGCTATGGAGTCTGCAAAAGTCTTGAAATGTGTAAAAACGAGTCAAGGATAGTTCAAAGGGAAAGTTGGCAAGATAAAATGGATCTAATCAAGTCAAGGGAGAGTGAAGTAACATGGAGTTATGAACATAGTGAGTTAAATGGGCAATAAAGAATCCTTTAACAAACCAATAAACAAGAAAAAGCTTCTAAGATGATCACATAATGAAAACTTGAAGAACAATGAAGGATTCCTCAACATCAACTAGGCTACGCAAGTCTTAAAAACAACAGTAAAGCAAGCTAAGAGAGAAGTGAAGCATTCTCAAAAACTTACTTGCAAACAGATAGCATTCTAACATAACATATCAGTAACACTAAAGAGCATTTAAGGATTTCTTTAGAAAAAATTTGAGGAAGAAAACATGGAAGTTAAGAAAGTAGGCATAAGTAGGGTACCAAGAAGGTAAATCCTATTCTCTATTTCTGTTCTATAACTAAATGAACCATAAACACAATGAATAAACGAAGAAAAAAAACATAAATATGGAACACATCACCATTTGAACAAGCTTAATGAATCCTAAGAGTGAGCTTGATCCATAGAAGCACAATCCAACACCATCACAAGGCACCAAAAACCGGTTTCACCAATAAACACCAAGTCTATTTCATAGCATGATCAACGAATATCCAACATATAAATTGAAACCTACATTCTCTATTTATCATGCATTGGATGACTAAACCCTAATTAAGTCTCTATAAGCCTATTAGTTAATCATAAATGTCACTTTTGTCCTTTGAGACCTTGCAAGGCCCAAGGCACAAAATATATAATACAAAATATCTTCTCGACTATTTTTGGCAAAAAAATTGACATTTGGGCTTCCCCAAGCCTCCAAAATATTTCCAAGAGTACATTGTTGTCTTTTTTACTGTCAGAGCACAACACTGAGTTTTAGGATGTATTTCCAGGCCAAGGGCGCAACACATGAGCAAGAAAACTGGGTCATCTTGCGGCAAAGTTTTGAAGGCCTTCCCGATGTCGGAATGGGCTTCGTGATGGCTCGTTGGAAAGCTTGTTGAGTCTACTTTCGAGAAATGCCCTTGGTTTTATTATTGCACCCTTGTAACCTATTAAAAAAGAAAAACTCCCAAGACTGGTAAAGGTGCAACACATGTCCTGAAAACTAGGCAGAAAGGTGAAAATTAGGGTGTTTTTCATCCTTTTGGAGGACCAAATCAACTCCAAATGACCTAAAATTTGGTGAGCATGTTGTAATGGAGATAATGATTCCAAAAATGTAAGATTTACCTCCTGAGGGTGCCTTGAGAAAAATCGTAGCACCAAGGGTGCTACCCCCTTGGCCCTCCAAATCAGCAAAAATAAAAAAATTCCAAAAAGTTCCCAAAATTTGCAATCATCTTCCTTGTTATGTTTGGGATGCTTGCATGGAAGCATCAGCAAGAAGGTTGAGCTTTATTTGACCTTTTGTCTCCTTGAGGGCTTGAACTTTGGCTAGGGCTCTTTTGAGCTTGGCCCTTGCAATTTGATTTCTATGTGCATAGTGTTTGGTCATCTTCCTTTGGAGGTCAAGGTATCTATTTGCCTTCTCCAATTTGGCCTCCAAGTGTGTGTTTGCTCTTTCTATCCATGGCTCCTGATCATATTCTATCTCCATGGCAAGCAGCTCACTTAGAGGGAGCTGCTCTGCTAAGGCGGACTCTTTCTCTCTTTGTCTTGCCAAGGCCTTCTTTAAACCCATGGTTCTTGGTCTTCTTCTGGATTGTCCTTCTTCATCTTCACTTTCCTCATAGGTGCCCATGAATTCCTCTAGCTTTACCTGTGCCCTTTGAGCTTATTTCCGGGATCTAATTTCTCTAGCTTCATAAATGGCTTTTTGTGCCCCTAGCTGTCTGTTCTCCATCTCAAGGGCATTATTCACAATCTTTGCCCTATCTAGATTTGCTTGGAGGTCTTAAATTTGGGCATTTTTGTTCTGGAGGAGCAAGTTTGTGATCCTTGCTTCATTTTCCTCATCACTTTCAATATGAATGATTTCAAACTCTCTCTCAACCTCATGTTGATCTTCTCCTTCTTCTTGTTTGATCTTTTGTTTGCCTTTGTCAAGCTTCTTAGCTGAGGAGGATGGCATGGTCCCTTGCCTTTTAGAGGCAAAAAACACATGCCTCTTTCTTCTTTGATATGTGAGAGGGAAAAGCTCAAATTTGTCCACCTGAATGACCTCACCATGGCTGACCTCAGGACTGCTTTTCTCTTCCTCATTTACTTCTGCAGTGTGTTCTGGACTACCTTCATTAGCCTCACTTTCATTTTTCTTCCATGCTAATATCATTGCTATGATCTTCATTTGTATCATCATCCCTTTCTCCTTCACTGATATCAGCTTCATTGTCATCTAGGTTCTGTGAGATATTGTCACCATCATCATTATCATTACCTTGGCCACTTTCTTCATTTCCTTCAATACTACTAGGAGTCTTATTGTCTTTGGCACTGTTCTCTGCACTATCATCATTACCACTATCAGGCTCATTGTTTTCACTGCCTTCTTGGCCATTAGGATTGTTGTCATTATTGTCACTGCCTCCCTCATTACTACTGCTAGCATTATTGTTGTGATTTTCACTGCTGTTATCAGCCTCTTCACTGACTTTTTGGTCTTTAGTGTCACTGTTTTCATCATCATCATCATTGCCATCAGTTACCATGTTCTCTGTTTCATCACTGTCCTCTTTGCTATCCTCTTCTTCATCATCCTCTGCCTCTTCATCATCATCTGCCTCTTTATCACTGCCTTCTTCTTCATGGTCACTTGCTTGTTTATTGCCACTTTGTTCACTGCCTGAAGCATTAGGAGAAGGTGAGGAAGGGGGATGGGATGACGAGGGCACATTTGGCTGAAGATGGGGTTGTGGGTTTGTGAACACTTCATGGGCAATGAACACCTCCCATGGAATACCCTTTTGCTCTAATTGATGCAACACAACTTATTTGATAAGAGAATGGTGAAAAAGACTCTGCATTTGTTGTGAAGGATGTCTCTTTTGCACAATATAACACATCTTATCAATACTCCTATAGAGATAATAGGGAAAATGTAGTAGCTTTACCCTAGTGAAGTGCATGATCAGTCTTATATGGTATGAAAAAAGCCTAGAAAACCTACCCTCACATGTAAATTATTTCATGATGACTCTCATCAAGGATGCATATCTCTCCAGCAAATGTGAAAAGGGAAAAATGGATTTGCAGTCAGCTTGGTATCTAGGTTTTAGGAAAGGTTCATAGTGGCTCATATCCAAACTAGCCTACTTGAACCACTTTTCTCCCATAATAGGCATTTCGATGGCCATAGAAATGATATTTGAAGATAGCTCAAAGTTTACCCCTACTAAATTTACTTGATCATCATGAAGGTTAAGGATAAACAGCTTGGTCAACTCAAGATGACTCTGTATCTGTTGTATTTTTTCACAAAATTCAAAACAACCCACATTCTGGAAATATGAAACTATCATAGGAGATGCCATCAACTCCTTGGTGTTCAGTGGCTCAAACCTATTTACTCTTCCACCTTTGTGTTGCTGTCTTCTAGGCCCTTGGCCTCCCTCACCACTGTCACTATTGCCTTCCCTTGACATTTTGATTTCACTGTTGCCTTGAAAGCCAAAAAACCCACTGCCTTAACTGTTCTTTTCTTGTTTGCAGATGAGGGAGGTTTAACGACTTTTAGCTCATCTTTCTAGGGTTTATTCTTTGAACCAAATGACAAGAATTTCTAAAATGAGGTGGTGTTTTGTACTTACCCCTCAGAGGTGTTATGAAACCCTTGGAAGTGATTTTGAGTAGGTTTTTGAACATATTTCGGGCTTGGACTGATGTAGAGGCCCTCCTGGCCAAACGCGTAGCACAGGCGCGCAACGCTGGGCCAGTTGGGTGGCTAAAGGTCAAACGCGCAGCGCACAGGCAAGGTTGCACGGGCCTGTCGAGTCTCTGGCCGGGCAAGGCTGAACGCGCAACACGCCAAGTCTTTTGAATGGTGTAGTGTTGAAAACGCAGCACACGGGCAAGGCTACACGGGCCTGTCGGGTGAGATCCCATGTAGGGTTAAACGCGCAACACACCGTTCTGTCGGGCCCCTAGCCAGGCAAGGTAGAACACGCAACACACTGTTTGTGTCGGGTTTCTAGTGGGCAAGGCTAAACGCACAACACACCATTTATTGACACAGGCTGCCAGGTCTGCATAGAGAAAACGCGTAGTGCACAGATACACTTACACAACAGAAAACCTCCGGGAGCGTAGCGCAGGCTTCCAAGCGCGTAGCACAGGGCAATTTTGCCCGATTTTGTCAAAAAAGCACAATTTTTTCTTTGGGTGATCTCGATGACCTTGTGAAAGAAAAAAGAGTTGCTGAAGGATGAATAGGGTATTTATAGGATTAAAAATTTTATTTTGAAATATCAAACCCTCTTTTCTAATGTTTTCTTTTCTAACCTTTGACCTTTTATTGATATTTTATTTGGCCCTTTTGCTGCAGGTGAACAAACTTACTTTTGGTCTAGTGATGTCTTTCATCATTTTCTTGATAAATGACTATGAAAAACCTTTTTGACCACTTTTTGTTTTTCAAGTGTCTAAATTTATAATTTTGAAACTTGCCCACTGATATTCTTAACCTCCCTGTTTTGCAAACTTTGTTTGAGTGACAAGGCTCACCTTCTTTGGCTGGTCTATGTCTTTGAACATTTTTACTTTAGCAGGGGTTATGAAACCTTGAAGTGACTTTCCCCTCTGATCCTTGAAAATTTTGATCTTCTCTTTGATAACCTTAGATATTTACACAGTGGTGGCATCCTCAAAACCTTTTATATTTACCTTGGAGCTTATACCATGTTCTTCTATCCTTAACCACTTAATGTAAATGGCTGAGATGAGAGATTGTCCCTTCTTTATTAGTCTTGCTGCATTGGGCTTATGTTTGGCATACTGTTGATTGAATCAGGCTTAGAAACTTTGAATCTCCCCTTTAGACATAGTGCTCCCTGATTTCCTTTAGAATCTTATCAGTTACCCTATCAATTTCCTTTGCTTATTTACTTCATGAAATTCCTTTAGAAATTTCAATCACAGTTACTTTTTGCAAAACTTTGAACTTGACAAAGTAGCTTTCCTTGGAGATCTCCTGCTCTTTCTTGGGCGATCATGTGTTGCTCTTATTTTTCATTTGAACCAGGTCCTAATATAAGAATAACATAGCTTAAAATACCAATGAAGATCCTACAACCTAGGGAAAACCTAATGATCTATTGGTAGGGTTTTAACTTGGTCCTTTGACTGAAATTAGGCTTGGGATATTAATAGTGTAAAAAGAGAGTTTTTTGACCAATTTGTGTATTTGAATATATATAAATAGATGTACTTGACTGATCTAAAGAGCTCATAGAGGTATTTTTGAGACCATCAAGGTTTTAGGAACCTGATGAACATGAGAAAGGATAGGTTGATTGATAAGCCTAGATGAAAGTGAAGTAGTGGGGCAAAGGAAAAACAGAGCGCTGGTGTGATAGGTGGGAAAAACAAACTAGATGAGTGGCATAAGCCCAGGAGGGGCCCTTTAGGAATGGCAGGTTAATCATGGACTGGTAAATAGTAGAATAATGAAAAATTTATGACAAGGATAATGAAGGCAGTGAGATTTCTAAAAGTCACAATATTCAGGAATCTTGTTTTAGAAATCTATGACTGATATTTAGTTATATTCAAATTGTAAAAATTATTGATGAATAACAGTGGCTCCACTTGGGGAGGGCATCTCCTTTTCAGGAGGTGTCCAGGACCTCAGAGCTCAAATATTTGAGTTTTTTGAAGACCAGTGCCTCATCCATTGGGCAGATTTCTCTTCTTTCATTTGCTGATGTTTCATTGACGCTATTGTCTTAAGAATCTTAGAGCTATGCTTGCTTCAACCTCATCTCTACCTACCCATCATACCTTGCCTAACATTTTTTCTTCCTTTGGTTCACTTGGACTGGAAAACCCTTGAAATTCTTTTTTCTTTGAAAGCATAAAACCAAAACTATCTACTTTTACCCTTATCACTCCCGAGAGTTTAGATTAGGCTAATGAAATTTCTTATTCTCTACCTAGTCAACTTATTTTTCAAGATTAAGTTGTTTCAAAAACTTTTCTTCTCTAATCTACTGACATGAAATTGAAAAACATGACTAAACTAGGACTGAGCAATCTGATTTTCCATGGGCTGTGGTATTCGGACAAGCTGCACACAAACATTATTTTTTTATAAAAAAAAACTAGAAAGTATGAGGGCTGTGTTTCATCATTTGTTAGTCATCCCTATCTTTCTCTTTGGTTCAGATTTGAGCATTGCGAACCAACATCTTTTCCTCCTAATCTATTCCTACTGACAAGTCAAGCTTAAATGGTTTTAAAAGCCTTCTTTCAGTAACCTATCAACAGAAATTAAAAACATGTTCAACCATGATTAGGCTATATGACTGAACAAGACTCTTTTCTCTTAACCAGTAGTGGCATTTAGGCTTGCTCACTTTCATCAAAACTCTTTTTTGGGTATGGGGTTGTACCTCTTCTTTAAATCCACCCTCTTTTTCATCATTTTTTTCTGTTTTTGTGTTTTTATTTTTCGTGATTTTTCATCAATCAATGTTATTTACAATGAATGAAAGCTTAGAACTAGGAACTTTGACAAAAATAGTGTTTGAGCATCCTCCCATTGACAGGACCTCCGAACACCTCTACTTCATCCAACTCTTGTAAAATGAAAGCATTGTTACCTCTAGCTGAATGAATGATGTAAGGACCCTTCCAAAAATTTTCAAACTTGCTATGTTTTCCTTTGTCTTCCCTCCTGGAATCCCATTTCAACATTGTGTCTCCAATGTGGAAATCAATGGCTTTGGTTCTTCTGTCAAAGATATTCTTTATGTTTTCTTGCACTGCTTGTGTTCTTTTGTAAACTTCTTTCGTTGACTGCTGCAAATGAATGGTTTGGTTCAACCTCCTTTGCATGTCATTTTCTTCTGATTGAACCTCTTGAAGAAGCTTCATAACCGGAACTCCCAAGGATGTTGGGAAAACATCATCCATGCCATAAACCAGCTGATAGGGAGACATATTAATATATTTATTAGTTGTTAGTCTATCAGCCCATAGTGCATGTACCAGTTTTCCATGCCATGATTTTTTGTTCTCTTCCAACAGTTTATTGATGATGTTCACCAAACTCTTATTAGAGGACTCAACCAGTCCATTACATTGAGGGTAATAAGTTGTAGAGTGCCCCTGTGTGATGTGATATTTGTAGCAGGAGTCCACCATTCTATTGGATTTAAATGCTGCAGCATTATCGGTGATGATCTTCTTGGGACAGCCGAATCTGGACAAGATGTTGGTTTCAAGGAATTTTATGATGACTGAGTCGGTAGCATTCCTTGAAGGTATGGCTTCTATCCATTTGGTGAAATAATTGGTAGCAGTGAGAATCCACTTGTGTTGCGAAGATGAGGCAGGGTAGATTTCGCCAACGAAATCTAAACCCCACTGCTTAAAAGGAGTTTCAACACTAATAGGATGCAAAGGCAAAGGTAGTATCTTTTTCTTGCCATCAAAGATTTGGCATTTATGGCAATTTGCAACTAGCTTGTGAGTGTCGGGGAAAAGAGTGTGCCAATAGTAACCAACTCTAAGGATTTTATTAGCTGTGGTTTTCCAGTAGAGGTGACCTCCACACTCTCCTTCATGGAACTCATGCATAATTCTATCTGCATCATCTTCAAGCAAACATTTGAGCAATATGCCAACAAAATTTTTTCAATATAAAGATCCATCAAAAATGCAGAAATTTAAAGCTTTTTGTTTCAAGAATCTAGCTTTTGTTTTGGATAAAGTTGGAGGAACATTAAGATAGAAAATTACATATAGAATATCAGCGTACCAGGATGAATTCAGAAATACTTCTTCAATGTGCGGAGCTGTGCACTCTTCTTGTTCCTCTAATGCATCAACCATGTTCATGTCTAGTGCTTGAAAATTTGATTCAGCCATGAGTTTTGCGAGTCCTTGTCCTTTAACTAGTTTAGTGGGTTTGATTTCTAAATCATATTCTAAGATAATAGCAATCCATTTACCCATTTTATCATCAGGGTCTTGATTCAAAATATCTTTAACAACTGTGTGTGGAACAAAAACAATAACATGGGAGTGAAAAATGTAAACTCTAAAGTCCTTCAATTATTTGATCAAGGCGAAGGCTTGTTTCTCCATGATGTTATATTTTAGAGGAGCGTCTCTCAATGCTTTGCTGAAGAAGGCTATGGGTTGTTCTTGTCCCATCATGTTCTTTTGAAGCAATATAGCAGCAACAATGTGTTCGGATGCAAAGGAGAATATGAAGAAATCCTTGGTAAAGTCGGGGCTGATTAGAACTGGTGTTTGGGTAAGGGCTTGTTTCACCAATTCAAAATATTGTTTGACTTTTGTGGTCCACTTGACTCATACTTCTCTTTTCAGCATGTTTTTGATATTTCTTAGGAGTTCAGCGAGGTTAGGAATGAACCTTCTCAGGAAGTTTATCTTTCCAATGAAAGATTGCAGCTCTTTAATATTTCTAGGATGGCTGATTTGTAGTATACCTTCAATCCTTTTGGGGTCTATCTTTATCCCTTCCTTGGAAATGATGTGGCCTAAGAGTTTTCCTTCTTGAAGACCAAACAACGTTTTCTTAGGATTTAGAGATAAGCCATACTTCCTACATTTCTCAAAGACCTTCCGCAAACAAACTAAGTGCTCTTCATCAGTTTTAGAATAGACAGTGATGTCATCAAGGTAAATTACTATGAAGTAGCCTATGTCTTCAGAAAAAGCTATATCCATGGCTCTTTGGAAATTAGCCCTTGCATTCATCAACCCAAATAGAATTTTTACATACATGAATGTGCCCCAAGGTGTTGTGAAAGTGGTTTTATGCTGATCACTTGGAAGTACTAGTACCTGGTTGTACCCCGGAAAACCATTAAGCAATGATATTCTCTTAGAACCTACCACCCTTTGCAGTAAGTGATCCATTTTGGGCAAAGGATAATTGTCCTTTAGGGAGGCTTTGTTCAAGTTTCTAAAGTCTATGCACAACCTAATCTCCCTCGTTTTCTTCCTAATTGACACGAGGTTGGAAACCCATTCTGAGTAACTAAGTGGGACTATAATCCCAACATCATACATCTTCTTTATTTCTTTTTCAACAAGAGGTACTAAGACGAGGTTTATTCTTCTCAATTTTTGTTTGAATGGTTTCTGATTTTCCTTGAGAGGAATTTTATGTTGAATAATGCTTGTGTCGTAGGAATTCAAGTCCTCATACCTCCATGCAAAAATTTATTTAAACTCTTTGAACAAATCTATATATTTATGTTGTATGTGAGTAGGGAGAGTTTTGGACATCTTGATCATTTTTGGTTTTTCTATGTTTCCTATGTTACATTCTTCCACATCAGTTTCGGTGGTTTCCATTTTCGGCTTCCTAGCAACGTCATTGAAGTCAAACAAATCTTCCAAGGGGGCAAGACCTCTTGGTAATGAGTTATCTTTGCATTGCAACTCCTCAAGGTATTTTTGATCTAAATCTACCAATGATTCTACCATAAGAGAATATTATAGTAAATTTATGTCAGTTTTACAAGGCAACTCTGTTTTGAGGGTTTGTTCTTCATGAAAGCAAGCTTCTTGATGGATTAAGTCTGATTTTAACATTCCAAAATTGGTTTTGGGTTGCAAGAAATTTTCAATCTGCTTGTCATTTTCAAATACTTGCCAGTGATCTATGTTATCTGGGACTATTGGCCTGCACTTGACTTTCACAGTGTATTGTTCATTAGCATGAGGCATTTGGCATGTGCTGGCAGCAAAGGCAAGTTCATTAGCCAAACTATTTTGAGCTCTAGGGATGGAGATAAGTTCATACTTCTCAAAAGTGTTCAGGAGGTCCAGGGAAGCATTCCGGTATTCTCTTAGTCTAGGATTCTTGGCAGAATATTCTCCCTTGATTTGTCTAATGATCAGTTCAGAGTCTCCTTGAACATAATTTTTCTTGGCTCCTATGTCTTTTAGCAAATGTAAACCAAGGAGAAGGGCCTCATACTTGGCAATATTGTTAGTGCACTGAAATTTTAGTTTGTAGGAGTGGCCTTCATTGGTGTTATGAATCCAGACACCAGCTCCCGAACCAAATTTTCCACAAGAGCCATCAAAGCTCATGTTCCAAAGTGTTTCAAGTTCAACTTCGCCATTATTCTATTGTTCGGGGCTGCTAGAGTTTTGGCTATCAATTTCCTCATTCAATGTTTGGTTTGACTATTGTGGTAGGCCTATATCTTTCTCAATTTCATTTACTTGTTCATCCATGTCATCATCATTATACAAGATAAATGAGTCAAGATCCAAATGGATGGAATAAAGAGGGGTGTTGTTTGGCCTATCTTGGCTGCTAACCATATATTTTATGTGTGATTCCCAGTACAACCTCCTTGTTTGGTTAGAAACCGAGATGGTAGCATAGGACATGTCCATTTGGAGATTCCCTTGAAGTTTGGCTCCCCATGATCTGGATAAAAGCATGCCATACTTCGAGGGAATGTCAGCAACCACTATGTCCATGACTAGACTCTTAGCAGGTATTTATGCCAAATTGACACATAAATCCTTGATTAGACCCAAACACTTGACTCTACTTGAATCGAATGAGTATAAGTCCTTGTAAGGTTTGGTTATTTCTAAGCCTAATCTATCCATTACTACCTTAGGCATGAGATTGTGTGAGGCTCCGAAATCTAGCATAGCATTATGCAAGATTTTTTCATGAATGTTTAAGCTGACATAGAATGGAGGGACAACTCCTTCTTGATATTTTCCCTCTACTTCAGGTCCAAACAACAGCTTTGGTTTGTCATCAGTTAAGTTCAAGGAGTTGGTGCCATTTCCTCTATTCAAAGCTTTCAAGACTTGATTCATATATACATCCTGAGTTACTAGTTCAACAAGGGGCATGCTTATTTTGATCTTGGAAACCTCTCCCTCAAAGCTGAAAGGTACTAGTGTTTTTGGCATATTTACATCTGTTTTGTCGAACATAGTTCTTTCAACAATTTTGGTTTGTTGAGTTTTATTAGGACTATCATTTTGAGCAGATTTTCTAGGGCCACTAGTGGAGGTACTAGGGCAGCTTGGGTCACCATTTTGTTAGCTAGTTTTATCTTTGTTTTGATCAGGTTTCTTAGCCATGGTGTTTGTACTTTCTGCTATCCTTTTCATTATGTTTATAGGTGTCTTCTTAACAGCAATTTCTTGTTTGTTTGTTTTGGAGGCCTCTTGGTTTTTCCTACTCCTAAGATCATATTGTCTATGGACCTCCATTATGGCATTCTCAAATCCCAACTTATACTCTTCAGACTCCTCATAGTTTGTTCTATCATTTTGATTTGAGGAAAAGAACCCCTATTCTTCTTCTGTGAGAAAAACATCACCCTCATTATCAGAGCCTATCAAGTTTACATTGTTTTCTTTCGTTTGTTCTGTTTCTCTTTCCTCCTCATCCACATAATTGTCTTGGAAATGAGGCCTAATTTTTTGGTCATTTTACCTTTGTTTGATTTGGGGTGGGTCTCTTCTGAAGTTCTAATTCCTATTTTTGTTTTGGGGATTTTGTTGATTTTCCCTAGGAGGTGTTCTTTCATTCAAGTTTATCCTCTCCATTGTTCTAACTAGGCTGTCAATTTTGGCATCGGATGAAGAGGTTGAGGCCATAGTTTCATCTTTGTATGTGACTCTCTTTTCTGACCTCATCTTAGCCGTCTTTTCAATCAGGTTGAGCTTTTCACTCACAAATCCCCTTTTCATATCTTCTAAATTTTGGGGATCCCTCTCTCTTAATTGGTAGGTCATGTCTGGATCAAATTCTTCTGTAAATTTCACTAGTGCTAGGCCTTGTGGGGGTTTCATGTGAGGTGGGAGGGAATTTTACACACTATTGAACCTAGTGAAATAGTCTTAGATGCTTTCCCCGACATTTCTCTTAAGGTTTTTATATTCCGAGAGAATTTGGAGAGGGTTTTTCTTAATCTCCCATTTGGTTATGAATGTATGGTAAAGGGAAGGGAGATCATGTATGCTATTAGGAGTCAAGATTTTGAACCATTTTTAGATTCTCCTCCTAATATTTGGGAAAAAATCTTCATCTTAATGGTTTCCTCTTCTAATTCCATGTAATCAAAAGCATCATTTATTCTATCTACATGTTGTTGGGAAGTTGTAGAGTCAGCTCCGGTGAAGTGAGGGATTTTGGATTGGTAGTAATTTGGAAAGGGTATCAGAGATTATGGTAGTACTAGAGGGGAATACCATGCTGCCATGATGGGAGCTAAGGGAATCCAAGGAGGATTTACAAGGGGAGGGTTTGTGAGAGGGGGTGTAGGAAGAAACGATGTTTTTTGCACAATGGTGGTATGAATGGGTGTGGTGGAAGTAATTGGACCAGCAAATTGATTTTGAGCAGAATTAGAATGAAAAGAGCCAAAGTGATGGAGAAGTTGAAAATTAGGAGGAGTGGAAGGAGAGGCTTCTCTGCTAGGACTCTGCTGCAAATCTATGGGCTCAAGGTCAGTCTGGTCAATCCCATTTTGTGACTTAGTTCAGAAAAGGTTTCTTGTATGGTGTAAGTCAAACTGGGGATCTTGCAAGGCTGTAGGATGTTTAGGGACAAAACTTGCTCTATGAATGGTCCTAACAGTAGTTGAAACTTCAATTCTAGGAGTTTGCCACAAAATGCTTTCTGGGTTGTCAACTATGGTAGGAGGGTTTGGGTCCAGGTGAGATCTAGTATTGATCCTTTCTGAAGCCAGACTTCAAACCCAAAGTGTAGAGAGGCTAAAAATTTATGATTTGCTTTCGGAAGGCTGACCTCTCTTAGTGTTTTCTAAACTCGCATAGTGTGTGACTAGGCTTATAAACTGCTCAGGGCTGATTTGACACAATCCCAGGGAAGTCTACGAGGACTAGTAAAGTTAGTAGGCCTATTGGAGGCTAGTGAAGTCGCCAGGTGGATGTTTTTTTATTGTTTTGAAGATAAGTATTTGTGGTCCACCACCAAAAATTTACAAAAACCAATATAGGGATGTTTTGGGGTTTTCTGAGTTCCTTTATGTAGCCCTAATGTTTCTATGAGTGTCCTCTAGTTGAGTCATCATTTTGCTAGGATGGTGAAACAATTGGATTCTACTTTTGGCTAACACTTAAGTTTTCTAAGTTTGAAAAATATTTGAGAGTTCCTAAGGTATACTTAGGATGTCAGTGACTCAAAGGTCCCACCATGATCACCATTATGTTAGGCGATGAGGTGGTGATAATTCAATAGATATTGTTTGACACGGGCTTCTGAATTCTCTAAGGATGTATAAGCTTGTTACTTACTTAGAATGTCCCACCGTGATCGCCATTATGTTAGTTCCCCGTAATTTGTTAGATTGGTGAGAACAAATGAACAAGGGTAACATCAGACCAGTATTTGGAGTCCTAGGACCTAGCCTTCCTGGACTCAGAGAGGACTCTCTCTATTTTATGCAAAGGATATGAACTTGTTTGCTTTTTAGGTTTTGATTTTAGGCTAGTTGTTAAGTTTTAGGATTTGTTTGTTTGTTTGGTTGGTTGGGAAAGTTGTTAAGTAGATAAATAGAGTGGGGAATATTAATCCATTGGGTTATGGAGTCTACAAAATTCTTGAAATGTGTAAAAATGAGTCAAGGATAGTTCAAAAGGAAAGTTGGCAAGATCAAATGGATCTAATCAGGTCAAGGGAGAGTGAAGTAACATGGAGTTGTGAACATAGTGAGTTAAATGGGAAATAAAGAATCCTTTAACAAACCAATAAACAAGAAAAAGCTTCTAAGATGATAGCATACTGAAAACTTGAAGAGCAATGAATGATTCCTCAATATCAATTAGGCTAAGCAAGTCTTAAAAACAACAATTAAGCAAGCTAAGAGAGTAGTGAATGATTCTCAAAAAATTACTTGCAAACAGATAGCATTATAACATGACATATCAGTAACACTAAAGAGCATTTAAGGATTTATTTAGAAAAACTTTGAGGAATAAAACATGGAAGTTAAGAAAGCAGGCAGAAGTAGGGTACCAAGAAGGTAAATCCTATTCTCTATTTTTTGTTCTATAACTAAATGAACCATAAAAACAATGAATAATTGAAGAAAACAAACATAAATATGGAATAGATCACCATTTTAACAAGCTTAATGAATTCTAAGAGTGAGCTTGATCCATAGAAGCACAATCCAACACCATCACAAGGCACCAAAAACTAGTTTCACCAATAAACTCCAAGTCTATTTCATAGCATGCTCAGCAAATATCCAACATATAAAATGAAACCTCCATGCTCTATTTATCATGCATTGGAGGAATAAACCCTAATTAAGCTCTAGAAGCCCATTAGTTAATCATAAATGTCACTTTTTTCCTTTAAGACCTTACAAGGCCCAAGGCAAAAAATATATTCTCAACTATTTTTGGCAAAAAAATTGACATTTGGGCTTCCCCAATCCTCTAAAATATTTCCAAGTGCACATTGTTGAATTTTTGACTGTCAGGGCACAACACTGAGTTTTAGGATGTATTTCCAGGCCAAGGGCGCATCACATGAGCAAGAAAGTTGGGTCATATTACAACAAAGTTTTGAAGGCCTTCCCGATGTCGGAATGGACTCCGTGATGGCTAGTTGGAAAGCCTGTTGAGTCTACTTTATAGAAATACCCTCGGTTTTCTGATCAGACCCATGTAACCTATTTAAAAATCAAAACTCCAAATACTGGTAAAGGCGCAGCACATGTCCTGAAAACTAGGCAGAAGGGTGAAAATTAGGGTGTTTTTTACCCTTTTGGAGGACCAAATCAGCTCCAAATGACCTGAAATTTGGTGAGAATGTTGTACTGGAGATGAGGATTCCAAAACTGTAAACTTTACCTCTTGAGGGTTCCCTGAGAAAAAGCATAGCACCAAGGGTGCTACCACCTTGGCCCTCCAAATTAGCAAAAATCCAAAATTTCCAAAAAGTTCCCAAAATTTGCAATCATCTTCCTTGTTATGTCTGGGATGCTTGAATGGAAGCATCAGAAAGAAGGTTGAGATTTATTTGACCTTTTTCCTCCTTGAGGGCTTGAACTTTGGCAAGGGCTCTTTTGAGCTTGGCCCTTGTAATTTGATTTCTATGTGCATAATGTTTGGTCATCTTCCTTTGGAGGTCAAGGTCTCTATTTTCCTTCTCCAATTTGGCGTCCAAGTGTGTGTTTTTTATTTCTAGATATGGCTCCCAATCATATTCTATCTCCATGGAAAGCAGCTCACTTAAAGGGAGCTGCTCTGCCAAGGCAGACTCTTGCTCTCTTTGTCTTTCCAAGGCCTTCTTTAAACCCATGGTTCTTGGTCTTCTTTTGGACTGTCCTTCTTCATCTTCACTTTCCTCATAGGTGCCCATGAATTCCTCTAGCTTTACCTGTGCCCTTTGAGCTTCTTTCCGGGCTCTAATTGCTCTAGCTTCATAAATGGATTTTTATGCCCCTAACTGTCTGTTATCCATCTCAAGGGCATCATTCACAGTCTTGGCCCTATCTAGATTTGCTTGGAGGTCTTCAATTTGGGAATTTTTGTTCTGGAGGAGAAATTTTGTGATCCTTGCTTCATTTTCCTCGTCACTGTCAATATGAATGATTTCAAACTCTCTCTCAACCTCACGTTGATCTTCTCCTTCTTCTTCTTTGATCTTTTGTTTGCCTTTATCTAGCTTCTTAGCTCAGGAGGATGGCATGGTCCCTTGCCTTTTAGAGGCAACAAACACATGCCTCTTTCCTATTTGATATGTGAGAGGGAAAAGCTCAAATTTTTCCACCTGAATGACCTCACCATGGCTGACCTCAGGACTGCTTTTCTCTTCCTCATTTACCTCTACACTAATGTTTTCTGCATTGTGTTCTTGACTGCCTTCATTAGCCTCACTTTCATTTTCTTCCATGCGAACATCACTACTGTGATCTTCATTTGTATCATCACCCTTTCTCCTTCACTGATATCAACTTCATTGTCATCTAGGTTCTGTGAGCTATTTTCACCATCATCATTATCATTACCTTGGCCACTTTCTTCATTTCCTTCAATACTGCTAGGAGTCTTATTGTGTTTGGCACTGTTCTCTGCACTATCATCATTACCACTATCAGGCTCATTTTTTTCACTTCCTTCTTGGCCATTAGGACTATTTTCATTATTGTCACTGCCTTCCTCATTACTGCTGCTAGCATTATTGCTGTGATTTTCACTGTTGTTATCAACCTCTTCACTGACTTTTTGGTCTTTAGTGTCATTGTTGTCATCATCATCATCATTGCCATCAGTTACCATGTTCTCTATTTCATCACTGTCCTCTTTGCTATCCTCTTCTTCATCATCCTCTGCCTCTTCATCATCATCTACCTCTTTATCACTACCTTCTTCTTCATGGTCACTTGCTTGTTCACTACCTGAAGCATTAGGAGAAGGTGGGGAAGGGGGATGGGATGATGAGGGCGCATTTGGCTAAAGATGGGGTTGTGGGTTTGTGAACACTTCATGGGCAATGAACACCTCCCATGGAATACCCTTTTTCTATAATTGATGCAACACAACTATCTTGATAAGAGAATGGTGAAAAAGACTCTGCATTTGTTGTGAAGGATGTCTCTTTTGCACAATATAATACATATTATCAATACTCCTATAGAGATAATAGGGAAAATGTAGCAGATTTACCCTAGTGAAGTGCATGAGCAGTCTTATATGGTATGAATAAAGCCTAGAAATCCTACCCTCACATGTAAAATATTTCATGATGACTCTCATCAAGGGTGCATATCTCTCAAGAAAATGTGAAAAGGGAAAAATGGATTTGCAATCAGCTTGGTATCTAGGTTTTAGGAAAAGTTCATAGTGGCTTAGATCCAAACTAGCCTGCTTGAACCACTTTTCTCCCATACTAGGTATCCCGATGGCCATAGAAATGATATTTGAAGATAGCTCAAAGTTTATCCTTGCTAAATTTACTTAATCATCATGAAGGTTAAGGATAAAAAACCTGGTCAACTCAAGATGACTTTGTATCTGTTGTACTTTTTCACAAAAGTCAAAACAACCCACATTTTGGAAATATGAAAATGTCATAGGAGATGCCATCAACTCCTTGGTGTTTAGTGGCTTAAACCTATTTACTCTTCCAACTTTACGCTGCTATCTTCTAGGCCCTTGGCCTCCCTCACCACTGTCACTATTGCCTTCCCTTGAAATTTTGATTTCACTGTTGCCTTGAAAGCCAAAAACCCTACTGCCTTAACTATTCTTTTCTTGTTTGTCGATGAGGGAGGTTTAATGACTTTTAGCTCATATTTCTAGGGTTTATTCTTTGAACCAAATGACAAGAATTTTGAAAATGAGGTGGTGTTTTGTACTTACCCCTCATAGGTGTTATGAAACCCTTGGTAGTGATTCTGAGGAGGTTTTTTCGCAGATTCCGGGTTTGGACTGATGCAGAGGCCCTCCTGGCCAAACACATAGCACAGGTGCGCAATGCTGGGCCAGTCGGGTGGCTGAAGGTTGAACGCACAGCGCACGGGCAAGGCTGCATGGGCCTGTTGGGTCTCTGGCCAGGCAAGGTTGAACGCGCAACATGCCAGGTCTTCCGAACAGTGTAGTGTTGAATGTGCAGCACACGGGCAAGGCTGCACAGGCCTGTCGGGTGAGCACCCATGTAGGGTTAAACATGCAACACACCAGTCTGTTGGACCTCTGGCCGGGCAAGGCGAAACACGCAGCACGCCATTTGTGTCGAGTTTCTGGCTGGGCAAGGCTTAACGCGCAACATGACATTTGTTGGAACGGGTTGTCGGGTTGCACAGAGCAAACGCACAATGCGCAATCACAGGCGCGCAACACACAGATACACTTTGGGCAATTTTGCCCGATTTTGTCAGAAAAGCACAATTTTCGCTTTGGGTGCTCTCGATGACCTTGTGAAAGAAAAAATAGTTGCTGAAGGGTGAAGAGGGTCTTTATAGGTTTAAAATTTTGATTTTTAAATATCAAACCCTCTTTTCTAATGTTTTCTTTTCTAACCTTTGACCTTTTACTAATATTTTATTTGGCCCTTTTGCTGCAGGTGAACAAACTTACTTTTGGTCTAGTGATATCTTTCATCATTTGCTTGATAGATGACTATGAAAACCCTTTTTGACCACTTTCTATTTTTAAAGTGTCTGAATTTATAATTTTTAAACTTGCACACTGATATTCTTAATCTCCTTGTTTTACAGACTTTGTTTGAGTGAAAAGGCTCACCTTCTTTGGTTGGTATATGTCTTTGAACATTTTTACTTTAGCAGGTGTTATGAAACCCTGAAGGAATTTCCCCTCTGATCCTTGAAAATGTTGATCTTCTCTTTGATAACCTTAGATATTTACACAATGGTGGCATCCTCAAAACCTTTTATATTTACCTTGGAGCTTATACCATGTTCTTCTATCCTTTAACCACTGAATGTAAATGGCTAAGATGAGAGCTTGCCCCTTCTTTATGAGTCTTGTTGCATTGGGCTTATGTTTGGCATACTGTTGATTGAATCAGGCTTAAAAACTTTGATCTCCCCTTTAGACACAGTGCTCCCTGCTTTCCTTTAGAAACTCATTAGTTACCCTATCAATTTCCTTTGCTGATTTACTTCATGACATTCCTGCAGAAATGTCAATCACAGTTACTTTTTGCAAAAAATTGAAATTGACAAAGTAGATTTCTTTGGAGATCTCCTACTCTTTCTTGGCCGATCATGTGTTGCTCTTCTTTTTCATTTGAACCAGGTCCTAGTATAAGAAGAGCAAAGCTTAAAAAACCAATGAAGATCCTACAACCTAGGGAAAACCTAATGATCTAGTGGTAGGGTTTTAACTTGGTCCTTTGACTGAAATTAGGCTTGGGATCTTAATAATGTAAAAACAGAGTTTTTTGACCAATTGGTTTATTTGAATATATAGAAATGGATGTACTTGACTGATCTAAAGAGCTCATAGAGGTATTTCTGAAACCATCAAGGTTTGAGGAACCTGATGAACATGGGAAATGATAGGTTGATTGATAACCCTAGATGAAAGTGAAGTAGTGGGGCAAAGGCAAAATAGAGCGCTGGTGTGATAGGTGGGAAAAAAAAAACTAGATGAATGGCATAAGCCCAGGATGGGCCCTTTAGGAATGGCAGGTTAATCATGGACTGGTAAATAGTAGAATAATGATTTTTTTTTGACAAGGATAATGAAGGCAATGAGATTTCTAAAACTCACAATATTCAGGAATATTGTTTTTAGAAATCTAGGACTGATATTTAGTCATCTTCAGATAGTAAAAATTATTGATGACTAAAAAATACCATAATATGTTTTGTCAAAAAGGAATCAACAATTAGAAAGTAGTCCACTCTGACGGCTATATGTCCTAAACCATATCTCTTGTTATTCCAAGTAAACTTGTTGGAGGTTGGTTTAACATTCAAAAATTTTAGGGTTTGCATGAAATCTTCCATAGATTCTTGAAATTGATCACTTAATATATATATCCACCTTTCTTCTCCCATTGATGCAAAGTAGTGTTAAAATCCTCTCCAAAAATACACTCTAAACAAAAAGGGGAGTCTCCCAAATCTAATAAATAATCCCAAGACTCTGATTTTTATCGAAAATTGACCTACATGTATAGATTAACAATAGAACATCCTTGATTTGATGGAATATGCATAATTTTATTTGCAATGAATGCGTGGATAATTGTTGGTCTAGTAGTTTGAGCAAAGACAAAACCCATAATGTGAAAACTCCGCAAAAGGCCCCATGAGAGCTCACTGAGAGGATCTTGCTACCATGTGGCATATTTTATATTATTTTTTAAGAATCTATTGATCCCCTATTTTGGTCTCTTGAAGAAGGAGGACTGAAGGTTTCTCTTTATTTATTAAGGATTTCATTCTTCCATTATTTTTTCAGACCCTCGTCCCCTGCAATTCCAAGAGATAACCTTCATTATTTACTACTGGTGTGAGTATCCCCTTGTGAAGGGGTTTGGTTTCCTCCTTTGTTAGTGTTCCTATACCCTTTGATTTTTGGGTTCAAAATCGATTAGGTGCCTAATTATTCGTCTTTTTTCTTTCTTTCTCTATTATAGGCCATTTTTTCACATTCGGCCAATTTGCCTCGTAATGGGATTAATCAAAATACTATTCCCCCTTGTCGTATTCATTACACAAATCCCTAAGCATGCCTCCCCTAGTTTATGCCTGAGATTGCATCATCTAAGCCAGTTTTAGGACCAATGCTTCATGGCCTCCTGTTGGACAGTGTTCGCCTACAGGTTGCTCCACTATGGTCTGCGTTGATCACCTACGGGTTGCTCCCATTTGCACTTGCGATGGTTCTAGAAATTCGGTAAAAAGAGAGAAATTATGGAAACTTCCTCTTCCATAAGCTTCCAAAATTTGTTACAACCATTTACCTCAAATAAAACATTCATATCCTATCCTATACCTCTTTGGAGTTTCCATTCCTTATATTTACTCCCAACTTACCCCACTATATATATTTAAACCTTCCATATGCAAGAGGTTGGATTTTGGAGAGTGATTCTACCCTTATGCTATTGTGGTGAGAGGTATCATTCCATGCATTTAGGGTGATTGGAGATGCACATTGTGACAAGGAAAGGACAAGATAACTTGGAGGACTCTTCTATAATATCAACACCTATTTGTGGTTGCAATCTCCTTCCATTTATATTATTGCAAAGAGTTATCTGTTTTCCTATATGTGATGTCGGTATTTCATATATTGAACTATTGAATTGATTTCTTAGATGATAATGCAGATATCTCGTAGTTTCTTGGCTTGTGTTATCTAACTGTACAGGTTCTAATTTTGGCAATCGGAGCTAGAATTGGAGCATTCAAGCTACAGGAGTGAAGCATGCAATGGATTCCAAGTAGGCTTCTCTATTTAATTTAAGGAAATCATTAGGTTCCTTGTCTCTATGTTGTTCTAGGTTGGCCACCAAAACTAGGGGAGATACTTTTGTCTGCAATCCTAAATCCTTCACAACAAATTGTTGATTTCACTGGGGAACAATGTATTCCCTTGGTGTTTTTTCCTTTCCATTGTGTTTGATTATGTCTTTGACAAACCTTTTCCACTTTGATCATTCAAGAACAAACATAGGAAGTGATTTCACTGACTCTCATTTGCAATTTTTGTGTCGGAATCCTCCATCCTTGGACCAACGCTCCCCTAGTGCCTCTGAAAGAGTGTTTCACCTCACCTAGGCCCATTATGTACCAACTTTGAAAATAATAGGTGCCTCTTCTGCACCAATGTTGGCCCCTATTTTTGGAAAAAAAATTCCCTTGTTTTCAAGTGTCTCTTTGATCGGCCTACTTCCAGCTGACCTTCCCTAAGACTTGAGTGTCTTTTGGTCTCTCTAAAGCCTCCATTTGGTTTTAATTTGTGTTTGATTACCTTTTGTAAGAATTGGTTTTGATTTTTCTTTGTTCTTATCATTAGGTTGCTTGCAAACTGATTTCATTTGGTCATTTATCGCTTGGATGAATTATTGTTCTAGTCCTCATTCTAAAAAGTTCATTTAAATCGGTGATTAAAATTTTGCATCTTTGTTTTCCTCAATGCGAAAATTAAGTGTGTTGAAAATAAAAAAAATTTCATTGGAATTTAGGGTTTTGTGTGTGCATTAATATAGGAGTAGTTACATTGAAAGGGAAATTGCATCTTGCATCTTGTTTGTTGCATGTTGTGTGCTGCATACTGATTGTTTCTTCCCTTAGATTTCCATTTTCTCATGCAAGATTTGCATTTTTAGGATATTCATGTGATAGCTGCAGTGATACCAAAACTAAAACTTAATCAAAGATAAAAATAAAAATTTATTGAATCAACCTAAGGATCATTTGTAACATTAACACAAACACTTAGAGGTCTAGGCTAGAGATGTTTTCTGGTGTTGTTAAACATAGGATTTTTTGTTATTTTCCTGCGTTGCATCCTAGGGGTGATATATCGTTCCACATATGTGAGTGTATACGATCGTTATCCATGTACCTTTGGGTATATTGGAAGGCACTCCATGCATGTAAAGTATAAAGGAACACTCTCATCAAACGATTACGCATTAGAAAAAACTACTACAGACTTCACTCCCACTTACTCTCGAGTATATTTTGTGAGTCCCCTATAGATTGCTATCCATCCATAGGTAACTGAGTATGTCGCCTTGTATACTGTGATACACCAAACACAACATTCAGGGAGATTGGATGTCGTACGTGAATTCCTCGATTCGCCGAGGTGTATATTGCAGTTCATGGTTTCTTGGTAATCCTTTATGCCTAGATTACCTTATTTTTTATTTATTTCTTTTTGTGTTAATAAAATTTATTATCCAACGTGGAAGAATAAAATCCCCTAACCCATCATTTGCATAGAAAGCAAAATAATCCTCCTCTTCCCCCAGAGGGTACTCTTGGTCTTCATCAAAAGCATAAGAAGGCACAAACTACCGAATCGAGAACTTCAGGAACCACTTCTAGCCCTCTTCTTGATATTGATCCGCAAGAATCATATGTCGCATTGAGTTCTGAGCCTGAGATTACATATACTCTTGACGATGACATTGACACAATAGAAACATAAGTCCATGAAACTTTATTTCCTGAGGTTATTGAACCTGAATTTACCAAGTCAGACACTTTGATTCCTTAGGTTGTCGAACCTCAGGAACCTCAGCCATCTTCATCTATTACTTTAGGACCTTCCTCTTCTCTTCCTTTGTCTCAGACAAAACCTATATATCTTGGACCCAACGGTGAACCTTTTCCATACAGACTTGTGAGTATTGAATAGATCCCACAAGAAGAGCCTCATCCTTCTACTCCTGCTCATTGAGAAGGACTCCATTTTTATCAAATTGATCTTCTTTAGACTCCAAAACAAACTCCTTTTCCTAATTATTGTACTTACCCACAGATCCCTCATGGAAATATTTGTCAGGATTGTTAACCATGACTAGAACTGATCCAACCTCTCAACTTGTGTCCACCACTATGGTCGATACATCCAATGTTGCTTCCTCGGATGTGTTTAAAATATCACCAGAAACACATTTTTATGGTGGCACGTCCGTCCCTCCTGGCTATTAACTTTTATCTGGTTCCTTTTCTGGTGCAGCTTCCAGTCCTTGGACCTCTCCCATGTCATCCAATTCAGGAATAACATCTAGTACTTCTCTTATGAATGCCACATAGTCTGCTCCTCCCCCCCCTCCATTTACACCTACCATCGAGCAACAGGTTAGCCCTTATGCTATTGGGCAAGGCTACCTTCAACAACCTAACTCTCCTTATGTTGGGTACCCTCAATATGGATCACAGTTGCCTCCATCATCCCCTCCTCCTTTGGCAGGGAGGAACCTAATGTTGGTATACCTCAAGTTGGTAATAAACCTCAATATAGTCCTCCTTATCCTGGAATGGCTACCAGTGTTTGGAAACCTACTTTTCCTGTTCAACCTAGTTCATTTTGGGACTGATTGTTGAATCCACAACCTGCAACATCTTCGTCTCAAATTCCTATCCATCCATCAACACCTCAACAAGATCAAATATATGTGAGCCAACCTTTACAGGTTCACATTTCATCATAACCCTTTCCATCAGTATAAGGTACTTCCCAAGTTCTACTTACCCAACCAGTACAAGGTACCTTACATTCTTAATCGCTTAGATATGGTACTCCTCAAGTGTCGATAGGAAATATTATTCATAGTATGGTGTAGTCCCAATCAAACGAACCTTACCATGGGAAAATGAAAACTCCCATTGGGAAACAATATAGACCATATCAAGGTATTCCTCAAGCCAACACATCCCAACCCAACCATTCTAGCAGCTTTATCATCATCCTGGGGCTCGATAACAAGGTCACTTGTATATTGGTTATCAAAACCCTCCTTATCATGGTTTCTAGGTTCCTTATTATCAGAACCCTCCTTATCCAGGAATGTAAGTGCCTTTTGCTCAGTATATTCGTTCATATCCATGCCATCCTCCTCTAGAATTTAAACTGCAGTTGCCTTTTGTGGTTACTATCGAGTTTCCAGACTTAACTCGGCTCAATAATGATCCCATTACTCATTCACGATGGTGGCTGATTATTCCCACTAAATTTCCTTCAGATATCTCAAAATTCAATGGTAATCCAGGAGAAGACCCTTTGACGCACATTATGACATATCATCTATGGTGTTCTTCGAACTTCATTAACAATGGTTCCATTCGACTTTGTCTTTTCCAATGAACACTTACATGTACCAAATATAAATGGTATATTGAGTTACCTAGAACTTTGTTCCATGATTTCAAAACTTTAGCCGTCGTCCGATGTGTGGAAGACTGTCTGCAAAGCCAAGGAGGGCCTTTTTGAATGGATGGTCATGCCTTTCGGGTTGAAGAATGCTCCCGCAACCTTCATGAGGCTAATGGAAGACATCTTGTGGCCATTCACCAACTCATTTGTAGTAGTGTACTTCGATGACATCTTGATCTTCAACCAAACTTGGGAAGAGAACCTCCACCACATCCGAAAGGTCCTCCAAACACTGCGGCAACACAAGTTGTGTGCAATTTGGAGAAGTGCACTTTTTGGCATGACCCAGGTTCAGTATTTGGGATACATTATTGATGAGAGGGGAGTGCATGTGGATCCAACCAAGATCCAAGTCATTCAAGATTGTCCAACCCCAACCACTCTAACATAGCTTCGAAGTTTTTCGGGCCTTGCTAATTTATACCGCAAGTTCGTGTGGGATTCTCTCATATCAATTGGCCCTTGAGTCAAGTCACCAAGGGAGGAGTGAAAGAAAAATTATTTTGGTTGGAATCTCAACAGAACACGTTCGTAGAATTGAAAAATCACCTCTGCTCTGCTCAAGTGCTCATATTACCAAACTTGCAACAACCGTTTGAGATCGAGACAGATTCCTCTGACTATGCTATTGGGGCATTTCTTACTCAACATGGGCATCCATTGGAATATCACAGTGAGACATTGTCTGAAATAGTCCGGAAGTATCCCACTTATGACAAAGAGATGTATTCCATTGTGCAATATTTCCGACAATGGAAGCATTACATTTTGGGGAAGGAAACAATCATCCACACAGACCACCGACCCTTGTAGTTGATACAGACACAAGGAAAGTTGCAAAACAATCGCCATTAGATGTGGTCCACATATCTGCAACAGTTTCATTTGAACATCAAGTACAAGAATGGCAGCACCAATAATGTTGCAGATTGCCTCAGCCGACCACTGATCATGGTGATAACCATTGTTCTTAGCTCTTGTGGGCATGAGAATTCTAATTGGCCACTTCTCTACAAGAGCAATCTATAATTCGGTCACACATACAAGATGCTCTTAGAGGGTAACCAAGTTCCAAATGTTCACCTCCAGGATGCACTTCTATGTCACCTGGGACACCTTTGTGTTCCTTTAAGTGAGCATGCCAAGATGATTTTGGAAGCACACTATAGTCGGGTCGTTGGGAATTTCGGGGTCGAGAAAACAGTGGTAGTACTGTAGAAGTATTTCTATTTTCCAAACCTTCGACAAGATGTCAAGAAGTACATCAGATCCTGCACTGCCTGCGCCATTGCCAAACCAACCATCAAGAACCAAGGCCTCTATACTCCGCTGTTTACCCCTAGTCGACCTTGGGAATCCATCTCCATGGATTACATGTTGGGCCTTCCTTCTACTAAGCATGGCAACAACCGTGTTTTCATGGTTGTCGACAAATTCTCGAAGATGTCTATTCTGGCGGCCTGTAAGAATAATATCATAGAAGAAGCCACTGCTAAACCCTTCTTTGAATGAGTGTGGGTACACTTTGGGATCCCACATTCTATAATCTCAGATCGGGACAACAGGTTCCTCAGTACATTTTGGTCCAGCCTCTGGTTAATGATGGACACCAAGCTCACCAAGTCCATAGCTTTCCATCCCCAAACTGATGGCCAGAAAAAGGTCGTCAACAGGATGATCGCACACATTATGCGCATGTACAACTCAAAGCATCCACACACATGGGATGAGAGCCTCCCCTAAGTACAACATAGCTATAATCAGTTCCTCCATAGCTCAACCGACCACAGCCCCTTTCAGGTGGGCTTGGGATTCCAACCACTATGTCCCATTGACGTAGCCATGCCATTTGCAGCTACTCAAGCTGATTTGGCTCATGTCCAGTCTGAACCTGCCAAGGCGAACAAATTCATTGAGCGCATTCAGAACATCCACCAACAAGTTCATGACATATTGCACAGAGCCAATTCTAAGTACAAGCAGTGTCATGATCAACATTGGGTGCAACACAACTTCTAGGTGGGTGACAAAGTGTGGATACATTTGCAGAAGGAACGCCTCGCTTGACCCCACCGCAAGCTTCGCCCGCTCCGATATGGGCTATACACCATCACCAAGGTTGTAGGGGAAAATTCCTTCGAGCTCAGTATTCCACCATTCCTTGGTCTACACCTAGTGTTCAATGTGGACCGCCTTCGACCCTACTTTCCACCTCTACTAGACACATTTGACATGGCATAACAACTCACACCAACAGAGTTAAACCCAGACTGCATGGAACAAGCCACAAATAATCATATTATGGACACATGGATCAAGAACACTTGCTAGCATAGGATCCAGCTATATCGAGTTGGCAAAGCAGGCTAACTCCTTCACCAGGGCAAGTGGCTCACGAGGGACCAAGTTCAACAGAAGTTTCCTCATCTCATGGAGGAAATTAATGAAATGGGGACCATTGCTTCCTGGGGGGGAGGAATGAGCCATGCGGATATTGGTGGCCACGCGCCTATTCCACTTGGACCCCCACCATTGTTTCTTTCAATTTTTCAATTTCCTTAATTGTAGCACAATTTAATATTTTTCGCAGTTTTTCGGGTCCTGAACTTCCAGAGCTGTTAGTAGTTGTATTCCTTGGATATATCTTTCTAACGATGTATCATATGTGTCAAACGGAGATAGTATCCCAAAGTTACAACACCGTAAAATTGATGTACCAATTTACCCCAACGGGGCCCATAGTCTGGTGTTTCATCTCCTAGGGTTAGGTTTTTGGATGTTCAGGGTTTTCCATTATTTCTCAATAATATATATGCCTTCGAGCCTCATTGTAACATGAAGTGCATAGGCCCGTAGCCGCCACATCTCTTCTCAGAGATAAGCTGCCAATGCCCTAGCTAGTTTATTTCCATTTTATCTGTAAACAAATTTCAGTTCTTTGATATTAATGGAATGAAGTGTTATTTCTGCTGCATATTTGTATTTATGGTTATATGTGTATTCTATTATGTTCCTGCATAAATTTAGATCACACATAATCATATTGTGCCTTGTTTCTTCATGACAGGTACTATGTTCGATACCCAATCAGTTAAAGGAACAAGGTGTATGAAACTAACCCGAAGAAGCTTTTCAAATTCAACCTTAATCTTGAAATCATTCCTGGGATGGACCGGATGGAGGAAATTCCAGACAGGTTTGGCATAAGGATACGTCTTGTTCATGTGCACTACTATATTTGGGTTGATACTTGACATTTCCTCATAAGTCCATGCAAATACCTCCCGAAAATCAAGAAATAGGGCCCTATAGATATCGATCTCAGATGAAGAACAAGATGCTCCAGTGTATAGATTTTTGACAAACCCTAGTTTAATAGAGATATCAGGAGGTATGGTTTCTTCAATATTAGAAAGGTTCTTTTCAGAGTCGACGTCATGAATGGAGACGAAATTCGTAAAAGGTTTAAAAAAATTAGGTAAATATACATCACTGAGATTATCCTCAATGAAATCTAGTGAGGAGGAATGATGGTGATGTTCATCCCACTGCCCATCATCTGAAATCATGATCTCCATGATGCTCTCATTGGTAGGGAATATGCGAGAAAAAGTATTAGAAGACTTGCCATAATCCAGTGATCGATCTACCCAGTTGATTGAAGAGAAGGTATAAGCTGCACAAGCTCAATAAATGGCTTCGTAATCTAGCTCAACAAGGCTAAGTGACATTCGGTCGCCAAAACTTTGGATGTTAGTTTCATCATGTACAATACATGGATTAGTTGGGATAGTAGATGATGATATCATATTGATGTAAGAAACCGAAGATGAGTTGTTGGGAAGGAGAGGAGGAGGGAGAAAAAAAGTTCCCATACGCAAAGAATACTTCAAAAATCCAACTCCAACATGTTGATAGGATTGTAGGGCTTCCCCTACAAGAGAGACACTTCCAGTAAGATGAGAATTAGAGGCAAAAAAGGTGAGTTTTTCTATGGCTACAATCCCACCTTTATGAGGAAAGGAAATCATACGGAAGTAAGTCAAAACAACGACAACCATGGCATAAACCCATGTACATCCCGGTAGAATATTATAATCGAGAGGTTCGTCAATAACTTCCACTTTTATGGAAATTGTTTTTCGCCCTAATTATACTTGAATGGAATTCAAAATCCCACAAGGTTTGTACGTTCTTCCATCAAATGCTTTCAATGTGGTGGGTGATTGACTCAGTTGAGGCAAACTAATCACCTTCTAGCCAGACATGGACATAATGCAGTTCAAGGCTCCCTCGTCCACAATAGAGAGATGAATGTTCTTACCACAGACGACAACCTGGCATTAGGGGAATTTTGAGGTCTAAAATGGGCCTCCTAAGAAAAATGTACAACAAAAATCAACTTTATAACAACCAATAGGATTCAAGATGATGATGTCATCCATAATGGATGATTCACCATTTTTGGAGTAAAAAAGTAAAAATATTAAAAAACAATAAAATAATAAAACTACTTTTTCAACTCGTATTTTAAACTTATCTCCCAAAATGTTTACTCAAATTTCGAGCGGGGGTACTCATTGGATGCGGAATTTAATTCTTCATCCAAGGAGTACCCATGTTGCATACTTTCGATGAACTCTTCTACACGAAAAATGAGAAATACATAAAAAACGTGATTGTAATCACGTTTTTTTTTATGTATTTCTAATTTTTCGTGTAGTAGGACCCATCAAAAGTATGCAACATCAGGGCTCGCTGGATGAAAGATAAACTCATCAATCAACAGCCTTCCCCGTTCAGCAATTTGAGTGCATTTGGGAGATAGATTCTGAGTTGAAAAAGTAGTTTTTTCATTTTTCCCTCTAAAATTTGATGATGTCATCAAATCTTATTTGATTTTTTCCACTATTATTTCATAATTTCCTTAGGAGGCCCATTTTAGACCTCAAAATTCCCCTAATGGATTATAAATCCTATTTGAGTTGGAATTCGAGGGGTATAGTTTTCATGAGAGAAAAATACTAGGTTGGAATCTGACAGATCCACACATCCGATAGCTGACAACAAGGCCTTATTTTGGGTAGGGCATTTTTGCAACACCTCAAGAGTTGACATAGTTGATGCATACTGAGCCAAGTCTTCAACTACGTTGTGATTTTGAGCAGCTCTTGAACGAGGGTTGAAAACAAACCTATGAATAACACCCTTTGGAGGATTGATATTCAGTTATGTAGGAATCAAAGGTGGATTAGGATCAGATGAAGGTGATGTCGAACTGGCAGGTTGCTCAGTAGCCTGAATGTTCGGTGGATTCATATTACCATAGTCCTTTTTCTGAGTGGCCAACGTAATATCATATTTCATCTTTGAGGAGGAAAGCATCAAAATTGTGTTAGAGGAAGAAGGTTCTCAAGAAACCATGTGAGTCTCCTGATTAGGAAATAGGTCAGTCAACACAGCGAGTGAAGTGGAAGATTTAAGAAACTAATTCACTTCAACACAGTTTGGATAATCATGTGTAAAGTGATCCTAATTGCAAATCAAGCATTGGTACCAAGGCTTTCGTTTCTCATCGTAGGACTGATTTGTTTGTTTATCCTACAGTGAGGTGTCTTTCTTATTCTCACATTTTTTTTTTTTAATTTTTTTTTTTTTTTTAATTATTTAATTATTTAATTATTTATTTTTTTTATTTATTTATTTATTTATTTTATTTTTTTTTAATTTTATTTTATATATATATATATATTTTATTTATTTATTTATTTATTATTTATTTATTTATTTATTTATTTATTTTATTTATTTATTTATTTATTTTTATTTTTATTTTTTTCAGGTTATCGCAGAAGTAGAAGCCATGGGAGGATGGGATTGAGGGTCTTGAGTAGATGCGGTAAGAGAAATACCAGATGGTTTACTCATTGATTGCAAATTGGAATATCCAATCACACCATCAATAGAATGGGATTCTTTACTAGGTGGAGGAGGAACAATATTCAAGGTATTGAAGAGTTAGGTATCTTATCATAGAGTGTGCCCGGTTGGGTATAAACAAGGTCTAAGTATTGTGCACGAGAAATAAATTTCTCTTCAGTCACAACTCCAAAGTTAGACACATCTTCTGTTATGGGTGGCAACGGAGATTTGGTGAACCATTCCACTAACAATTGATCGGAAACATAAGTCGTAACCAACAGGCAGCGACGCCTCCACTCATGAATATGATTTGAGATGTGAGTGGAGTCTAATTGTCTGAATTTGGTCAATAGTTCCATTCCAATTTCATATCTGATGCAGCAAAACTGCACTTTTTTCCCATTTCGTGGATCTGTGGGTTATGGCCCACAATATGTACGAAATAGTTCACTATGCAACAAAAAAATTCTTCTCGATGCACCCTGGTAATAGCTCTCGATTATGCACATGACATCTCTCTTAAAATAAATAAAGAGGAATACACTCATCCAACCCAAGATCCATCAGCTATATCTCATAATGTTTAGAGCTTAAATAAAATTCCACGTCCGTTTTCAAGCATTTCAGGCCTGCCTACAGCCATTAACCCTCATACTCATTTATGTTGTGAATGGATATGAGCCATCCATCTCACCTGGACCATATTAGTGTCACATTATCGATGTTATGGATCACCGTCCAACTCCTCTATGCAGTGCATGTTGGATATCCATTTGAATGGCCATGTTTTTTTTTAATGGATCACCGTCAATCCATTTTGTGATCGATGGTTGATCTTTGGAATACACAATTACACATTGGATTCAAACTTGTACACAACAAAATGAGTGTGCGCTCTCCCTAAAACACACAGTCTATGAATTTATGAAAAATTATAGCTCGTATACACAATGATAGAAATTCAAAATAACAAACACATGATTTAAATTATTTTTGAATTTGAATTACAACACAACTTATATGAGCTAGGTCGCCCTCTCAGAGCTTAATATTACATAGTGTCTGGCCTCTCCCCCTCACTATGCCGAAGGCTATAATTATAAAGAATACAATACCTCGAATGGATCATTTTAGATCCATTCTTTTCTCTTAGGATCTCGTAACAATTTCCTAAAATCATGCACTTCCCTATTTTTATAATAATTTGACCATATCTACTTAGTGAGGTGGCGTACAATCTCTTAAAATAATAATTTCATTAATAAACAATTAACGACTCAAACGAACGTGAGTAAATCTCGTCCTCATGCCATGATTTCTCCTTCCGCAACATTGGATTCCAATTTTAATTAAGGGTGCTTTGATCCTCTTGCATCAAACTCCTAAGGTACAAAAATTCTTATGACCTCCTAGTCATATGCCTTCTTCATCTCTTAACAATTCAACCCACATCCTCTGTGGAATTGCCTTTGTGATATTTCTATGAGTTGCAACAAAACTTTTGCAATAGCAAGTCCTCCCTGCTACACGATACCTCACCAAGCTTCTGTCATCTGAGCTCGGTCTTTCAGTATCTCTCTGGTTCTCTCTTCTCTGGAACCATTTGAGCACTCCTAGCTCTATGTTGCTGCAATATTCTCACCTACACAACAATATAAAGACCACAACTTACCAATCTTCAACAGAATTGCACCTCCTTCTTCCTTCACACGCAAACTTTGTCTCGCAGGAAATATTTCCTTGCTCTGATACCACTTTGATGCAGAAAAACTGTACTTTTTCCCAATTCGTGGATCTGTGGGTTATGGCCCACGATCTGTACGAAATAGTTCACTATGCAGCAGAAAATTTCTTCTCGATGCACCCTGGTACTAGCTCTCAATTATGCACATGACATCACTCTTAAACTAAATAAAGAGGAATACACTCTTCTAGCCAAAGATCCATCGGCTATATCTCAGAATGTTTTGAGCTTAAATAACATCCCATGTCTGTTTTCAAGCATTTCGAGCCTTCCTACAGCCAATAACCCTCATACTCATTTATGTTGTGAATGGATATGAGCCATCCATCTCACCTGGACCATCTTGCTGTCACATTATCGATGTTATGGATCACCGTCCAACTCTTCTACGCAGTGCACGTTGGATATCCATTTGAATGGCCACGTTTTTTTTTAATGGGTTACCGTCAATCCATTCTGTGATCGATGGTTGATATTTGGAATACACAATTCCACATGGGATTCAAACTTGTACACAAAAAAATGAGTGTGCGCTCTCCCTAAAACATACAGTCTCATGAATTTATGAAAAATTATAGCTCATATACACAATGATAGAAATTCACAATAACAAACACATGATTTAAATTATTTTTGAATTCGAATTACAACATGACTTATATGAGCTAGGTCGCCCTCTCGGTGCTTAATATTACATGGTGTTTGGCCTCTCCCTATGGTGTTTTTTTTTAATGGGTCACCGTCAATCCATTTTGTGATCGATGGTTGATCTTTGGAATACACAATTACACATTGGATTCAAACTTGTACACAACAAAATGAGTGTGCGCTCTCCCTAAAACACACAGTCTAATGAATTTATGAAAAATTATATCTCGTAAACACAATGATAGAAATTCAAAATAACAAACACATGATTTAAATTATTTTTGAATTTGAATTACAACACGACTTATATGAGCTAGGTTGCCCTCTCAGAGCTTAATATTACATGGTGTCTGGCCTCTCCCCCTCACTATGCCGAAGGCTATAATTATAAAGAATACAATACCTCGAATGGATCATTTCATATCCATTCTTTTCTCTTAGGATCTTGTAACAATTTCCTAAAATCATGCACTTCCCTATTTTTATAATAGGTTGACCATATATACTTAGTGAGGTGGCTTACAATCTCTTAAAATAATAATTTCATTAATAAACAATTAACAACTCAAATGAACGTGAGTGAATCTCGTCCTCATGCCATGATTTCTCCTTCCACAACAATTGATTCCAATTTTAATTAAGGGTGCTTTGATCCTCCTGCATCAGACTCCTAAGGTACAAAAATTCTTATGACCTCCTGGTCATATGCCTTCTTCATCTCTTAGCAATTCAACCCACATACTCTATGGAATTTCCTTTGTGATCTTTCCGTGAGTTGCAACAAATCCTATGCAATAACAAATCCTCCCTGCTACACGATACCTCACTAATCTTCTCTTGTCTGAGCTCAGTGTTTCAACATCTCTCTGGTTCTCTCTTCTCTGGAACCATTTGAGCACTCCTAGCTCTAGGCTGCTACAATCTTCTCACCTGCACAAAAATATAAAGACCACAACTTACCAATCTTCAATAGAATTGTACCTCCTTCTTCCTTTTCACACAAACTCTTTCTCGTAGGAAACATTTCCCTGCTATGATACCAATTTGATGCAGAAAAACTACACTTTTTCCCAATTCGTGGATCTGTGGGTTATGGCCCACGATCTGTATGAAATAGTTCACTATGCAACAACAAAATTCTTCTCGTTGCACCCTGGTACTAGCTCTAAATTATGCACATGACATCACTCTTAAACTAAATAAAGAGGAATACACTCTTCTAGCCCAAGATCCATTGGCTATATCTCATAATGTTCTGAGCTTAAATAAAATTCCACGTTTGTTTTCAAGCATTTCAGGCCTTCCTACAGCCAATAACCCTCGTACTCATTTATGTTGTGAATGGATATGAGCCATCCATCTCACCTAGACCATCCTGCTGTCACATTATCGATGTTATGGATCACCGTCCAACTCCTCTACATAGTGCAAGCTGGATATCCATTTGAATGGCCACGTTTTTTTTAATGGGTCACCGTCAATCCATTATGTGATTGATGGTTGATCTTTGGAATACAAAATTCCACATGGGATTCAAAATTGTACACAAAAAAATGAGTGTGCGCTCTCCCTAAAACATACAGTCTCACGAATTTATGAAAAATTATAGCTCGTATACACAATGATAGAAATTCACAATAACAAACACATGATTTAAATTATTTTTGAATTTGAATTACAACACAACTTACATGAGCCAGGTCGCCCTCTCGGTGCTTAATTTTACATGGTGTCTAGCCTCTCCCCCTCACTATGCCTAAGGCGATAGTTATAAAGAATAGAATACCTCGAATGGATCATTTCAGATCCATTCTTTTCTCTTAGGATCTCGTAACAATTTCCTAAAATCATGGACTTCCCTATTTTTATAATAGGTTGACCATATCTACTTAGTGAGGTGGCTTACAATATCTTAAAATAATAATTTCATTAATAACAAATTAAAAACTCAAACGAACGTGAGTAAATCTCATCCTCATGCCATGCATTCTCCTTCCGCAACATTGGATTCCAATTTTAATTATGGGTGCACTGATCCTCCTGCATCAGACTCTCGAGGTACACAAATTCTTATGACCTCCTGGTCATATGCCTTCTTCATCTCTTAGCATCCTCTGTGGAATTTCCTTTGTGATCTTTCTGTGAGCTACAAAAAAACCTCTGCAATAGCAAGTCCTCCCTGCTACATGATACCTCACCAAGCTTCTCTCGTCTAAGCTCAATCTTTCGGCATCTCTCTGGTTCTCTCTTCTCTAGAACCATTTGAGCACTCCTAGCTCTAGGCTGTTGTAATCTTCTCACCTGCACAAAAATATAATGACCACAACTTACCAATATTCAACATTATTGTACCTCCTTCTTCCTTCGCACGCAAAATCTTTCTCGCAGGAAATATTTCCCTGATCTGATACCACTTTGATGCAGCAAAACTGCACTTTTTCCCAATTTGTAGATCTGTGGGTTATGGCCCACGATCTGTACAAAATAGTTCACTATGCAGCAACAAAATTCTTCTCGATGCACCCTGGTACTAACTCTCGATTATGCACATGACATCGCTATTAAACTAAATAAAGAGGAATACACTCTTCCATCCTGAGATCCATCAGCTATATCTCAAAATGTTCAGAGCTTAAATAACATTCCACGTCCATTTTCAAGAATTTCGGGCTTGCCTACAACCATTAACCCTTGTACTCATCTGTTGTGAATGGATATGAGCCATCCATCTCACCTGGACCATCCTGTTGTCACATTATCGATGTTCTGGATCACAATCCAACTCCTCTACGTAGTGCACGATGGATATCCATTTGAATGGCCACGTTTTTTTTTAATGGGTCACCGTCAATCCATTTTGTGATCAATGGTTGATCTTTGGAATACACAATTCCACACGGGATTCAAACCTATACACAACAAAATGAGTGTGCGCTCTCCCCAAAACACACAGTCTCACGAATTTATGAAAAATTATAGCTCATATACACAATGATATATATTCAAAATAACAAACACGTGATTTAAATTATTTTTGAATTCGAATTACAACACGACTTATATGAGCCAGGTCACCCTCTCGACGTTTAATATTACACGGTGTCTGGCCTCTCCCCCTCACTGTGTCGAAGGCTATAGTTATAAAGAATACAATACCTTGAATGGATCATTTCAAATCCATTCTTTTCTCTTAGGATCTCGTAACAATTTCCTGAAATCATGCACTTCCCTATTTTTATAATAGGTTGACCATATCTACTTAGTGAGGTGGCTTACAATCTCTTAAAATAATAATTTCATTAATAAACAATTAATAACGCAAACAAACATGAGTAAATCTCGTCCTCATGCCATGCTTTCTCCTTCCGCAACATTGGATTCTAATTTTAATTAAGGGTGCTCTGATCCTCCTGCATCAATATCTGATGGGCAACTGGAAATGTGTAAGGAAGGTGGCTCAATTGGTACCTGGTGATACCTGGACATCAAGTATATCTTGTTGAAATAATTTTCCCCTTTGAGTTGTTCCAGAATTTTATCAATCCGTGGGATCGGGTACCTATTTCGGACAATGATCTTGTTCAGCACCCGATAGTCAATACAGAGTCTTCAAGTCCCATCCTTCTTCTACACCAACGCGATCGGACTCCCATAGGGTGATGAACTTGGTCGGATGTGACCTTTCTGTAGCAGCTCCTGAATTTGCCTCTTGATTTCATCGTTCTCCAACATAGAGCGCTGATAGATCGGTCCATTGGGCAGCAATGCACTTGGGGTCAGATCGATGGGGTGCTTGACCTGATAGTGCAGAGGCACCCCTGCGGGTGAGGTGAAGATGTCCCCGTACTCCTCCATGACCTTGTCAATTTTTTGTTGTCGTACAGAGGAGCCCTGTCTGGAGGTCGTAGCCACAGTCTTCTTCTTTCCTTGAGGGCGGATCATCAGGAAAACAAATTTTCCGGTTTTGGAAATGAGCTTACCGCATTTTTTTGCAGTAACCAAAGAGATAGCGACAGGTATTGGTACCTCTGGTATCATGTACAACTTATTGTCCAAAGTAACAATAACAACGCGAGGCCGAGACTCATACACAACATGTCACTTCCACAAGTATGGTTGGCCTGATAATACATCACAAACATCAAGAGGAGAAAGGCGACACTTTTGGCTGACACGGAGATCTCGTCCTTGGTGAAGCCACCCGATGGTGTACGATTATGGGTTTGTTGTGGTCGGCAAGCCCAAACACTTCACGACCTCTGCTGAAATGAGGTTCTTTTGGCTCCCACTATCGACAATGAACTCTAGTGGGGAACCCTTTACCCACATCTCAGAGTGGAAGAGACGCTCCTCCTCCTCTGGATATTATGGTTCTTCCTTTTGGATCGTCGTGGTGGCAACGGTGGCATTGGGATCAACATCAATAATCTACTTCCCTTTATCATTCCCCTTCTCGGGTTCTGATTCAGAGTTGGACCATGCATCTAATTCAGAAGCCTTCATCTCGGCCACCAATGACTGCTTGGCCCGAAACTCACTTGTGTTGTGAGTGGAGCTCTTATGGAACTCCCACCACTTTCCTATGTCCTTCTTTGGCTTCATGGTGTTTTTATTTGATTGCGGCTTTGGCAGGATGTCTTGGGCCACCATGCCTTGGATTTGTCCTTTTTTCTGCAATTTGGGGGCACCTTTCGCTTGCTTTTGATTTGTAGATCCAAAGTCTCACTTCTTTTGTTTGAGTTTCTGCTCAATCTTAGCAGCATATCGATATGTTGTACTAAGTGAGGACATGTCGTGGAAATCCATTTCCTCCTTAATGTATCTGTGCGGACAACTATGGTACTCCAACACCAAATGTTTCTCCGAATCTTTGAAACCCAACTTTGTGCGTAGGGTATGGAACATATTTGTCATCTCATGCACATCTTGATCCCTTAGCTGCTGCAGCGTAGTCCATTGTATGTACTTGTCCTCATAGCTCCCCATGGGATAATATTGTTCCTTGATGGCATCTCAGAAATAATTCCAAGTGGGTACGAACGAGAACAGAGAGGGTTCCCCCTCATCCTTTTTCTCACAGTAGGTTTCCCACCATTCCTTAACATGGGGGCGGCTTTGAGGAGTGAAAAAATAATCTTCTCACGGCTGGAAAATTAATGAACCGAGAAATATTCTTATGATAGATTCAACCATCCATCTATAACATATGGATCTATTTGGCCATCAAATATGGTAATTTCAAAGTTTACTTGTACCTTAAAAGGGGTTGCACCTGTAGAGTGGATGTTGGATGCAGATGCGCCGCCAGTGGGTAGTCGTTGAAGGATCTGGGAAAAGTTATCCATCATCGCGTTCCTTTGTTTTTCAAGGGCCTCCTCAAGCAATATTTTGATAGGATCTCCTGCTCCCTCATCTTTCTTTTCGTCCCCCATGGGCGGTCGTCGGGGTTTGTGAGGCTGATCTTGCAAAGGTTCAACCAAATCGAGCTCTAACTCCTTATACCCCGACCTTGTTGGGGACATGCAAAAAATGACCGAGAAAGAGCAGACCACTCTGATACTGCTGATCCAAATTTATGCAAGAATGCAAAAAAAAACACATATAACCATAAATACAAAGATGTCGTGGAAATAACATTTCATTCCATTAATATCAAAGAACTGGAATTTGTTTATAGACAAGATGGAAATAAACTAGCTAGGGCGCTGGTAGCTTATCTCTGAGAAGATATGTGGCAGCTACAGGCCTCTGCACTCTATGTTACAATGAGGCTCAAAGACCTATATATTATTGAGAAAAAATGGAAAACCATAAAACACTGTTACTGATGAAATAGGTAATCGCACTGTTACCTACTTTTTTATGGTAGCATAAAAAGCACCCGATTTTGAAAAGTGGTGATGCAGAATCACCCCTTTTTTTTGTGCACATTTTTGATACTCTAATATTTTTATTTATGAAGTATGAATATTTGTTTTAAAATGTTAGTGATTTTCATGCTAATTTTGAAACGTATTGATGCAGCATCAACTTTTTTTTTAGAGCGGTGATTTTCATGCTAATTTTGAAACGTATTGATGCAGCATCAACCTTTTTTTTTAGAGTGGTGATTTTCATGTTGGTAATAAAACACAAAACTTAGATAAAAAAATATATATAAAAACAATATAAAAAACCAATAAAAATGTAAAAAAAAAAACAAAATTAACTCGTAAAAATAAAAAATTTAAACAAAAATAAATAAATAAAACAAAAACAAAACAAAAATATTCGAAAATTATATCAAAAGAAATGACAAAATTTTAAAAAAAAACACATAATTTAAAGAATAAAAACAAAAATTAACCAAAAAAATTTAAAAAAAAAACATCAAAAACATTTTTTTCTAAGTTATTAAAAAAAAAAAAAGATTAAAAAAATAAAATACAAAAAAGAAAAAATTAAATTTAAAAATTTAAATTAGAAGAAGAAGAAGAAGAAGAAGAAGAAGAAGAAGAAAACCACCCGCAAATAATTAAAAAACAAATATTCATAAATTTACTGTTTTTTTTAATGAAACAATTTATAAATTTTAAAAATGAAAAACTAAATAAACTAAAAGATTAAAAAAAAAATTAAATTTAAAAAATTTAATAAATAAATATTAAATTTTAAAAAATAATTAATCTAAAATATTAAATTTAAAAAGAAAATTTAATTAAAAAAAAATTAAAAAAATAAATAAATAAATAAATTAAAACAAATTAAATTTAAAAATAATAATAATAATAATAATAATTTTTTGAAATTAAAAAAAACAAAAACAAAAACAAAAAAAAACAAAAAAACAAAAAAACAAAAAAAATTAAAAATAAATAAATAAATATTACCCTATATATATATATATATATATATATATATATATATATATATATATATATATTACCCAAAAAAAACACACACACACATAAATAAATTATTTAAAAAAAAAAAAAAAAAAAAGAATTTTTTGATCGTGGTGGCGCCGCCAATCAACCTCCCGCCCAGGTGGCAGCGTAGGCCGATTCCGGGAATCGGCCTTCCACGGCGTGAGGGCGATTCCGAGAATCGGCCTTCCGCTGCGGGAGGGCGATTCTAGGAATCGCCCGGCGAGAGGCCGATTCCCGGAATCGACCTCCACCGCCACTTGGGCGGGAGGCCGATTGGCAGCGCCACCACGATCATTTTTTTTTTTTTTTAATAAATTCAAAAAATTTAAATTATTTTTTATTTTTTTTTAAATTTAATTTTTTTAAATTTTTTTTGTTTTGATTTTTTTGTTTTTAATTTTATTCATTTTTTTTTGTTTTATTTTTTTATCTTTTTCCTAAATTTTGTTAATAATTTTTATTAAATTTTGTATTTTTATTTATTTAATTGATTTCTTTTTTAAATTTTTCATATTTTTTTTATTATTATTAAATTTTATGTTTAGTTTTTTCATTTAATTTTTTAAAATTTAATATATATATTATAATTTATTTGAATCTAATATTTTTTTATTATTATTTTTTTAATTACATAAAATTTTTATATTATTTTATTTCAATTAAAATTGTGTATTTGAAATTAGATTTATTTATTTATTTATTTTTAATTAAACTTAATATTTCAAATTAATTTGTTTTTTATTTTATTTTTTATTTTATTTATTTTTATTTTATTTTTCATTTTTAATTGATTTTAAAAGTTTTTTAACTTTTTATTTTAATTTTTTAATTTTAATTTTTTAATTTTAATTTTTTTTTCAAAATTGATTTGTTTATTCATTTATTTATTTATTTTTAAAATTTAATTTGTTATTTTAATATTAACATTTTTTTATTTTTATTTTTTATTTTAGTTTATTTTTATTTTTTTTTTAAATTTGATAAAATCTAATATATATATTCTTAATTTAAGTTCATATATATATTTTATTTTTTATAATTTATTTGTTTTTTTCTAATATATATATTTTTTAAATTTAATATTTTTATTGTATTTTATTTTTCATTTTTTATTTTTAATTAATTTTTCTTTTTTTCACTTTTAATTTAAATATTATTTATTTATTTATTTATTTTAATTCAATATATTTCTTAAAATTTAATTTAATTTTTATTTTTATTATTATTATTTTTTTAAATTTAATAAACATTTTCTTTTTCTTTTTCAAATTTAATTTCTATATTTTATTTATTATTATTATTATTATTATTATTATTTTTAAGCTTCTTCTTCTTTTTTTTCTTTTCTTTTTTTTTAATTTTTCCTATATATTTTGAAATTTTAATCTTTAAATTTTTTTTCATTTTTCATTTTTTTCTTAAATTTTAGGGTTTTTTTAATGTTTGAATTTTTTATTTTTATTTTTATATTCCTATTTATTTTTAAATTTTAAGCTTTAAAATGTTTTTATTTTTTAAATTTATTTTTTTCTTAAATTTTAGGTTTTTTTTAATGTTTGAATTTTAAAAATTAAAAAATGTTATTTCTATTTTTAAAAAAGTAAAAAATATGACACATTTTTTTTTTTTTTTGGTCCAACATCAACTGGTTTTGTTTTGAGGGTGTTTTTTCAATCCTTTTTTCAAGAAACAATTTTGTTTTTAGCATAATTTTATAAAATGTTGAAATTTGAACTTAAAAAAAAACCAAGTGCGTTCTGGAATACACTTTTTTTGTTTTTGGGGTGTTTTTTTCATGTTTTTTGAGTCTTTTTGGGCTAGAGTTCCCGTTTTGAGGTCAGGGTACCTATTTCATCAGTAACAGTGTTATAAACGTCCAAAAACCTAACCCTAGGAGATGAAACACCAGACTATGGGCCATGTCGGGGTAGATTGGTACATCAATTTCCCGGGGTCGTAACTTTGGCATACTATCTATGTTTGACGCATATGATAAATTGTTAGAAAGATCTATCCGAGGACTACAACTGCTGACAAAAAATATCGAGTTTGGAACATCAATATTGGAACAGACTCATCTTCGTTGGAGGTTTCATGCCCAAAAAACGTTATTTAGGGCCTCAAAACGGCTCTGGAAGTTCAGGACCCGAAAAACTGCCAAAAATAGTAAATTGTGCTACAATTAAGGAAACTAAAAAACTAAAAGAAACAATGGTGGGGGTCCAAGTGGAATAGGCGGGTGGCCACCAATATCCACTTGGATCAATGTGTCGATTATCGAGATGTGAATCATGCTTTTCTGAAGGACAACTATCTGACCTTGTTTATTGACCATATTGTTGATGATTACGCTAGCTACGAGATTTATTCATTCATGGATGGATTCTCGGGCTATAATCAAATAAAAATTCTCCCAGCGGACCAAACTAATGATTAAATTTATTTTTCCCTGGGGTAATGTTTCCTATCGCAAGCTCTCATTCGGTCTGAAGAACCTTGAGGCCATGTTTCAACGTGTTATGGATTATGCTTTTCACAACATTAAACACATCATGCAACCCTATTTGGATGATCTTCCTACTCATTCTAAACATTGGGCTGATCGCCCGATGCATCTTAGGGTTATTTTCCTCTGTTGTAGACACTATAACATTCGTCTTAAACCGCACAAATGTGTGATTCGCATTGGTTTTGGTCGATTCCTAGGTTTTATCATTTCAAAAGAAGGAATTCATACTGATCATCTCAAAATACAAGCGATCATCGATTTTCCTACACCTTCTTCTCTCATTCAGTTACAAAGACTCCAAGGGAAAGCTAACTTCGTACAAAGGTTCGTCCCTAACTGTACCTATTTTGCCAAAGGATTCACTTGTCCGCTAAAATAAAGGGTCCCCTTCCATTGGGATGATGCTTTTCATAAAGCATTTGATGACCTGAAAGATGTACTGGTTCAGGCATATCTTTTATACCCCCCTCGATTATCAATGTGACTATTTCTTATACCTTGCTACTTCCATTTCTTCTATAGCAATGGTATTTTTCCATAAGATGATATAGGGACTGAACATCCCATTTATTATCTAATTCAAAACCTCAACGATACTAAAATCAGGTATACTCACGTAGAATAGTTGTCTTTGGCGGTCGTTCAAGCCGTCCAAAGGTTTCACCATTACATCTTGCTTCTGAAAACTACGGTCGTTTCGAATGGAAACCCTATGAAATATATACTATCACGTCAATTACAGAGGGGGGGGGGGGGGATAATCTAAGTGGATCATTATTCTGCAAGAGTTCGACTTGGAGTTCATCAAATCCAAGTCGAAGAAATCCCTAGTTTTCGTTGAGCTAATGTGCAACCTTCCTTCCCCTGATTTTGAATCTACATCTAAAGATTCTATCCCTGATGAGTCATTGTTTCTGATTTCTTCATATGACCCATGGTATGGCTATTTCCTTATCTATCTCCAAACCCAAACTTTATGGTCTAATACCTCTTGCTTCGAGCAGTGATGTATCTGATATCAATCCCAAAATTACGTTATTATTGGTGACACCCTTTACCGCCATGGTATTGATACGATTTTACAAAGGTGCCTCACCCTTGAGGAGGTCGAGAAATTATTAATGAATGTTAGTCAGGGGTAGGTGGCAGACATCTATCTGGTTACACTACCGCGCAGAAGATATTACGTGCTAGTTACTTTTGGCCCGCTATCTTTCTCAATTGCATTCTCGCTATCAAAAAGTGTCATGCGTGCAAGATCTAGGATCATAAGATCTGCGCTCGACCTGATGCTTTGCATAATGTTGTCACTATTGGTTCCTTTGTGAAATGGGGTATCAACTTCATGACACGTAACCCTCACTCGGTCGGGGGCATGCTTACATCATTGTCATTGTAGAGTACTTTACCAAATGGGCTGAGGCAATGCCTACATATAAAAACATTGGCGAAACAACTGCATACTTTTTCTTCAATCACGTTATTGCTAGGTTTTGGGTATCACAAGAAATAGTTACAGATCACGGAAAGCATTTCCATAATCATATGATGATTAAACTAGCTTCTAAGCTGAGAATTTCACATGAAAATTCCACTCCCTACTATCCTCAGGATAATGGACAAGTTGAGGTTGTTAACAAATTTCTTAAGACTATGCTTCAACGTATGGTAGGGTACACAAATCAGAGTGATACTTTCTTCTTTACGTTGCCTTGGGGGCATACCGAACCTTAGTTATGCCTGCTACTAGATTCACACCCTTTTAGTTGGTTTATGGTTTGGAAGCGATCCTCCCCATCGAATGTGAAGCCTCGTGTCTTATCAAAAGGAGATCTAGTTCTCTTATATGACGAGAAGGCTGATAAGCTAGGTCCAGGAAATTTCCAACCTATGTGGTTGGGTCCTTACATTTTCAAGGGATTCCTTGCAAAAGGGGCCTATTATTTAGTATATTTTGATGGAGCTCCACTGCCGCAGCCTAGGAATGTGTTGTACCTCAAAAAATACTATGCTTGATCTCACGCATAGTACATTGCGTACATACTTTCCATAGGTGCGTTGAGTGCGTTTGCAGTATGTATTTTTAGATTTTCCCACGGTTTTTGTTGATCTTGTTTATGTTTAGTTTGCATATGTCAACATCTCCCAAACCATACATTGGTTATGCTAATGGTGTGTAGTACTCATAACCTATCTTCTACATCATGGGCTATATTTTCTCTAGATGGCAAGATAGTGAGTATGCAAGGAATTTTCATTGGTCGCTCTACTAACAACATCGCTGAGTATAGCACAGTGGTTGAGCTACTATCTGATGTTATTTCACATGGTGTATGTCGTATAGTAATCAGGCTTGACTCACAACTAGTATTACTACAACTTACTAATGTTTATTTAGTGAGAAGTCCCACCATCCTTCGCATGGTTTTGAGAGTACGTCTTATAGAAATACATTTTGATTTCACACGATATGAACATATTTATAGAAATATAAACACATTAGCAGATGCCCAAGTTAATTACGTTTTAGATAGACATTTTCAATGAATGTAAATAAGTTTCAATTCACATCACATAACATTGAAAGCATAATAGAAATTAGGAAACATTGAATATATATATATATATATATATATATATATATATATATATATATATATAAATATATATATAATAAGTTTGGTTTTACAAAAATTTATGCCCCGAGGCACATATGGCTACATCTCCCATACAAAAAACTACATGAAAATATATAAGTATACAAATCAATGGTGCTCATGATTAAATGACACTGCACGAGCCATCTTGCATAGTAATCGACCAATACGATCAGGCACTCTGATAGTGTGTCGCTAAAGTCGCATCAGAATCTAGTCGACCACAATCTCATCAATCCCGTCTTTCATCCCCTCCATGTGGCGCTCCACCTCTAATAAGATCTCAGCTACCTCAATATCCTCTAGCGCATCCCGCCCTACCGCAACGAATTGTACTAGTACCAATACCTCTTCATGTGGTTTTCCCTTTGCACGACAGTGATATGAAGTACCTACTAGTCAAACTGGTCCAATAACTACATGAAAACATCAATAGTTTAGCCTCAGAAATGTAAAAAAACACACAAAAAAATTGTAAAACATTGAAAAACTTAATGGTCGAAATATCTTACCTGAAGCATCCCATTTCTCACCCCCAGGAAGCACATTGCTCAGGATCATCACAAAAATCCATCCCTGAGTAAGGATAATCATCGATCATGATGAACTATCTCTGCAACCATCCAAAGAAGGATGGTGAGAATTTGATCGTTGACGGGCCTGCATGTCAGGCCATATGATCTATCCACCTCCTCATTCGTGGGGTCCTCAGATCAATAGGCTCGAGTATAATCTGTGGAGGCCGAAGTAATGGAACACTCTCTAGAGAAAAAGAGACTAGGATCGAACCGTAGCCGAAGTTCTTTAACTTCTTCTCTCTTTCTTTAGTCAGTTGTTCTTCATATTGAACAAAACACCCTCACTCTAGTTGAACACTTTTGGCTCTAGACACTCCACCCGATACTACATGTAAGATCTACTTTCCACATGAAGTGTAAAGCTACCCATCAAGCTCGTAATAATGAACAGGATCATTCTCAAAGGTAACTGGGTCACATCTTTTATATTGATCTTTCCATCCCCAGTTGTTTGAGCTCTAGGTATGCAATAGGGAGCAATATAATATTTCACTATCTCCCCACCACTTCTCCCACCTAGGAGAGATATGGGGCACCCCTTTTGGATAAACCTATCATAAATTAGATATATTCTACCTTTATCTCAAGCAGATGTTCCACATGTTAGGGTCCTATAATAATAGGATTTATAATTTTTTAATTGACTATGATTAGTCTTGTAAATATGTACATACCTTGCTTTCTGCAAGTTGTTTTCCCATATTTAAAAATAATAAAAAATGAAAAGAGGGTAAACGTCCTAAAATAAAGATCAAAGGACTTGAAAAGAAAAGATCAAAAAGAATAAAAATGGACCCCAAAAATAAAAAAGAGATAAGAATAAGACATGAAAGTGATGCAAGTCAAAATGCCACTACTTTTACTTTTACTGCAAAAATAATGATTATGTGCAACTTGTTCAAAATGACATGATCCATGATGAGTTAAATATTTTAATCTTAACTTTTTCATGCTTTGAATTTCATGTTTATAGATAGAGAATAAAGATTTGTCAAACAATTTAAACTTGACAAATCAATAGATAGTTAGAGAATAAATGAGGAGCTCAACAATTTAATCTGAGCCCTTAGATGAAATAAGGTTAGATTTAGATAGTTTATGCTCTAAAAGAAAAATGGATTTAGGGTTGAAAGCTCAAATGCACCCATGCAAATAATGAAAAAATGGTAGAATAAATGATGGGTAGGTAGAAATAAGTTACTCAAGGCATGATTAAAACATCATCTAGCAAATTACTAGTTTCCCCTCCCTCAAAGTATTCCAGTATTCAAAACCTTCAGTTAAAAAGGCTCAGAGCATTTCTCTGACTTTTGTTGGGACCGGACCTAAGGCTTAGTGACTGATTGGTAATAAGTATTGGATTCCCTTCATAAAAACCATTTTCCTCAACATTATCACCCATTTCCTAAAATAAAATCCTTTTTCCTAAGTTAAAACATCTTTTTGCTTAGGGAAAGTAAAAACCCCTTTAACTAATCTCATTTCATGCAAAAAACTTTTAAAAACCCACAAAATGCTATTTATCCTAAGTTTAAGTGTAAAAAGGGGCCACCATTATGAAAAATTTTCAAAAACCCTTAAAAAATCACTTTACTTAGTGTTTATATACATTTCTGCTCATTCATTTTCATACTAACCTAACCTATTTTATTAATCCCTTATAATACTCCATCCCATAATTATATTAATTCATTTATTTTAAATACCCCAAAACTCACTTTATTAATATTAACCTATGGCTCTAATTTCCAACGTGACTTATCCCACTTCCCCATAGGTTAAAACATGTAATATATAATATAACCTGCCCTATGGTCGCAATACACATATAAATCCTTCATTTTTTGTGTAAATTCGCATATCCGCCTATCATAATAATACATTACTTTTTACGTTTAAACTATGTTTAAACGTTTTAACCTAATCCCGTTGCATATAAATCTCCCGGGCCCCATGCCCCATACACCGAGCAACTCCACAAAAATATCTCCACCATTCACATATCCTCCTCCAGATCCGACGAACCACATGTCATATCGCATTTATAAAAGTGTGATCGCTAATCCATTTTGGATTTGGGAAATGGGCGGTATTTCCCTCCCCTATCTCCTCCACGCGTTATTTTCTCACTGGATCGCATTCGATTGCAAAAAACTGCTTACCGCCTTCTCATGTTGTGATAACCGCTTCCCGGTATTCAAACCCCTGGCGCCAAACCACTTCCATTCGATTTGACCCGCATTACCTGCACACAGTGTTTAAACCCAGATTTTCTATAAAACTGTAAATATGTGCAGTTTAAACCTTTTCTGTGTTTTCTTCTCGTTTAACTGTCTCCGATTGAAAGAAAAGATGGCATTGCCCTATTTACATGCTCAAAGAAAAGAAATTCATAAGAATTGATGCTGTGATCGCCTAAAGCCTCCAGTCTACATCCAAAAAGACTTCAACAGCTTCTGAAAGCTCCCCGATGACCCAGAAACCCTATTTTAAGTCCAAAAACTTGCAATAACAGGTATTCTTCAAAGAAAATACTCTCCCATCATTTGAAATAGCTATAAATGTGAATTTGAGCCTTGTAAAGCTTGTTTGCCCAAATAAATACATTTATTTTCTTTCAAAGAATGTATTTGCTGTAAAACCTTGAGAAAACCACAACTTTGAATACTATAACCTGTTTTAAACAAAACTGAAGAAAGTTTAGCCCATTGCAGACTTGTAAAAACCCTTTGAATGATTAAAACCTTTTATAAATGCTCAGAACTCGTTTTTGTGCATGAATTAAATTGTTCTTAGTCCTGTTTTATCCAAGAAAAGACAGAAAAACCCTGGTTGAACCTTTTCCCGAGTCTGTAAAGAGTTTGAAGATTAATTTTGGAACTTAATTGAAGGTTTGAACCAAAATAAACCATAGTTGTACCTATTTCTGTTCAAAATACCTCTGTCAAACCAAAAATACCTTCTGTAAACAGTCTAAGCTTATAGAAGAGTATAAAATACCTAAAAACATAGTTTTTAACGTTTAGAAGGTCAAAATTGTCAATAAAAAATCCAGTAATGGCTTTTAAAAGCACCATTGTCATAAATCCACTACAACCTCCTGTTGTATATGTTGAACATACACCCTTAGCTGATGTTGATTACAAAATAATTGATCCAGTAATTGAATTCAATCTTCTAGATCTTTACTGCTGGAGTCTAGAAAAATCCTTAGATCAGGGAGATGAAGTTCAGATTTGGGAGTCCAATTTACCCAAATATGTAGTTCCACATACTCATCAGTGTCCAGATTTCATTAGACTATGTCAATTCTACTATTCCCCTAACCAAAGAGCTATGTTTTATGCTAACAAAGAAGTATTGTTCACTATTACTACAAAATCTATAAACCTAATGCTTCAGCTAAAACCAGATCCCAATGTAGTCCCATTATCCATAGAAGCTCTTACAAAGCCTTATATTGAGTTATACTTTCCTAAGATATTTCAGATCTTCCAAACATTCATGCCTTCATATGTTGAAATCCCAAAGATAAACCCTCCCTATTCATCTTCCAAATTTCCTAAAGGATCAAAGCATGTTATTTCAATGTTGTCCTTTATTCTTGGTTATTTTACTGATGAGCACACTGATGAGTCAATCCTTGGTTTTCTATCCACTTTCGTGCTTGGTCAACCTCCTTCTGTCATTTATAACTATGTTGAATACATAACTGATAGTATCCATGATCAGCTTGTGAAGCTTCCCACTAAAGGAGTTTTCAGATATACATCCTTCCTCTTTCACATGTTCCTTTATTTCCAAGCAGATAAATTCCCAATAAACCTTTAGAAATTGGATGTAGAAGGTAATCCAATGTCAGTAATTTTCTGTATTTCTCTAATCAGACAAGAATCAACAAAATTCACTTATGTGGATTTCATAGATTGTTTTGTTCATCCATTGATAAACATGCTTACAAACAATGTACAACCAAGGATAAGTAATCAGATAACGAAAGTGTTACAACTGTCAGAGCAAAGCAAAACTGGAGATTGGTACCTTTACCAAAATCACATAGAGATTAAAGTCTATGGGTCAAACCTCTTACCCTATAAATTTCCAAAATACTTCCCAATGAGAGTTTTTGCCTTAGAGTACATAAGACAAATTATTAATTTATATTCTATTAACTTCTTGGCTGCTAAAAAGGATACTCAATTCAAATTGAAGAACTGGGTGGGTCCTTTGATTTGCAAACACAAGGAAGTAGGTGTAGAGGCAACAAAACAGTTGCTGGAATATAAATTTGAAGAAATTTTCTTATGGAATTATGATCCTCATGGAATACTCAGTAAAATGAGGGTAAAATGCAAATTAACCCCTTTTATCCATGATAAAAGGCCTGAGATTGAACATTTTGCCAATCAAACAGAATGGTTGGACAATACTTTGATGGAAACAGTCAAACGGGGTGATACTAGTCACACTTTGAAGACTGTAAATCAGGAGGATAACACAACAAAGAGAATTAGAGAAGAAGGCACCTATACAGCTAAAACAACAACAAAGACCATATTCAAGATCAGATATAATAAAAAACCTAAGCTCAATCTAGTGAACAAGGAAAAGGAAACAATTGAGGTTCTAGATGAAGAAAATCCAGAGAAGAAAACAGATGTTGCTACAATTATTGAGAATGAGCAGGAAAATGATATTTCAAACACTCAGATGATTGAAAAAAAGAAAATCATGGAGGCATCTTCATCACAGCAAGCAGAGAATACAGACAGTGATATCAAAGAGAAATATAAAGAAATAAAGGCCAAGAATGAAGAGTTAAAAAATGAAATCTCTTCACAGTATTTAAAGCAGACTCCAGGAAATCAAAGCAGGTTGCTTTCAAATTTTGATTACACCAATAAAAAATTGCTAAAGGCGGTGCTATATCCAACAGTGCCTAAACCTACAATAGTAGCAAATTATAAGAAAGTTTACTTTGAAGTACCAGTAGAAATAATTTACCCCTTAGATCAAATTGATTTTCATAAACAAAGCTCTTAAATGCTTTATTCTACTATGACAACAAAGGAAATGAATGCCCAGAAACTTCAGAATGCTATAACCAATTTGAGAGATCAAATTAGGATTGAAAAAGCTTCCTCTTATGCTAAAGAAACTAGAATCAAGTCTTTAGAAGAACTAGTAATTGAGGTAGGGTATGACCCTTCAAATGTAAAGGTTGCATAAGAATTGGTGAAAAATAAAAATGTTGACATTGCAGCACTTAGAAAGCAATTAAAACTACCTCCAACAGAACATCCACAGGCAAAATAAATTGTGCAGGAGGAAAATAAAAAAGATGAGATGATGAGTCTCGTACTCCAAATGACAGCACAGATTAAGGAAATGGAGATAGAAATGGACAAGATTTTCCAAGAGAAAGAAGCTACAAAAACTCAAAGTATTCCTCCTACAGTCATCCCCATGGTAACTACAACAGTTCCTTCAACTTTAGCAGAGGAGTTGTCACCAAAATTCCCATTGTCCACAGCTGTGCCATTGACTTCTTCCACTACTTCTACTACTGAATCATCTACTTCAGCAGTGCAACAAACAGATGAGGCCAGCAAGCTCATTAGAGCCATGGAAGATATGTCAATTCAAAATAATGAGATAAATAGGTTGAAATAAAAAATCAAGAACTTGGAAGATGCCAATAAATTAGCTCAAATAAATGATAAAACAGAGGAATAGAAAGCCAAAAGGTTAAGTGAGCAGTTGAAGAAGGTTGAAACAGAGTTAACCTTGAAAAAACCAATGGCCTACATAAAAAATCAGTTGTGGTCCAATATCATTGAGTCAATCAATGATACTTGGCCTTCCATTCAGGTAATTTATGAACAAAAGGATTTACTTAAAGTAGCAAAAGAAGAAACTGTGAAGACAAAGGAAGAGCTTGGTGCCAAACTTGAAGAGGCCCAAGAAATAATCAAATTTCTCAACACAAAAAACAAACAAGAATTGGATGAGATAGGAATTACTAATAGAAATGAAATAATTCTTGAAGTGAGAAAGGTAATTTCAAAGAAAAACTTGACAAAGCAGCTAGAAGAGAGTTTCAAAACATGGATTTGGCCATAACTAGATTCATGGTAAAGTTTGATATATTGAGACAAAAAGGCTTGCCAAAAATTCTTGTTATAAATGATAAACTAAAGAAGCAAGAGTATTACAACAAGAAGATCAGAGATTTTTCCAAAGATCAAGTAAACAAGTTAGATTGTAAAGGAGTACCTACAGGCAAAGTATTGCATAAGAGTATTGAAGATTTGTTTTATTTATAGCATGAGATAAAACATCTCTTTGTGGTCAAACCAACCTTTTTTAGATACAGAGAGGCTGATGAGAATTTCAGAGAACTTACAAAGATCAAGTTACCTGATGAAGGATTCTGGAAAAATCTTACTGACTTACTGTAAAAGATTGTTTTACAGTGAAAGAGGATGAAAAACAGAGTTGTTGTTTTTACACAGTAAAAACAAATTTTTACAGCAGTAAAGTAGTCAAAACAATAGATGAAAGAGTATCAGTGGTTAAAGTGTATCAGAAAAAGAGTATCAAATGAGAGATAAAGCTTCAAAACATATTGAAGATCTTTTTTCCAGCATTGAAGACAACACAACAGTCAGCTGCACCTAAATCCAAACAACATTACTATTTAATTTGAATAAGTAGGACAACTTGCAAATTTGTTATGCAGTTGTCACTATCTTTTTGTAATAGATATTTTATTTTCCTTAGAAAATTCCTATGATTTGTCTAGGATATTTTGTATCACTTCTTGTATAAATACTTCACTCTTTGAAGTATTATTGTGGAATAAATTGCTGAATATTTCTATAGTCAATATTTTTGTACCTAAAGGGCTTTTGTACTAAGTTTCAAGTCAGCAGGCTGGATCAAATCAATAAAGCATCATATTTCAGGATTCATGTGTTGGGCCAACTTAAGTGAAGTACTTTCTACTATTATTTGTTAAATCTTTATGTTTTCCATTCATACATAAATGTTTTATAAGTTTTAATGTGAAATCAGGAAGTGATATATCAGAATTTGTTAAAAGCACTCTGTTATTTACTAGTTTTCATTTTAATGTTTTCTGCTGATTTCCAGAGTAGGGAACCCTTAATTGCTCCCTCTTTCGAATGACATCTGTCCTCTTCACTCTTTATCCAGATCAAAGAATCCTTGATTTCTCTTTATCTCGATTAAACCACTTCACCAATCAACCTCAAAGATCTTGAGTGACTCTGTTATCTTGCCTTGAAAATATTTGACTTTAGATTTTGATCCTGACCTATCTGCTTGACACATTGACTCTATTTTCCCAATGGAAAAATAGATATATCACTATCCATATCAATAAGTGATTTTTCCCACCAAACCAAACCAAATTGCCCCACATAAATAGCCTAAGATCATACATAAAAACAAAGTTAAATCTTATAGAGAGAGCCCTCTCTGAGCCTTAGTAAGGCTAGATCCTAAAGCTTGAAAGTAGGTCAGTGGTTACCTCTAATATTATTTAAACTACAAATCAAAATCTCACAACTTTGAGAATTATTAGAGTGATAACACCCCAAACCTAAACGCTTGTGCCTGAACATCCCATTAACAAACAAGATATTTCAACAATTCCATTTATGCCTCATACCACGAAGCCACAAGAATTTTAACAATCCACAGTTTTTTAGCGCATGGATGGTAGAAGGATCATTTGCTACATTTAAATCATGTTCTGCATGTTCTCTTTGTCACCAAATGAATTCCATTTTGTGTTAATGAACAGTTGAAACATCAACAAGGGATTCATTAGGCTCTTTTTCATGAAAAATCTTGACAAAATTTGTGGAAAAATTGGTAAATAAATTAACATTTTGAATCCAACGCACCCCAGTAGTGAAAGACAAAGCATTGTACCTCTCCCAACATTGACAAACTTCCTAGTTTCAATGCACATTTCAATACTAGGTGGGTGCGTTGGTATTAGGGCATGTTCTTGGAACCCTAGGGCCCTCAAAACCTCAAAAAAATTGCATGAAATCACAAAAATGGATCGTGAAAAGAAAGAGAATGGTTTTAGCTCCTACCTAGAAGCAACGATACTCAAAATGGTCCACTGGAGTAGCTGCAAATAGCTGTATAAGATCAAGGACAAAACTACTCATAATTCTCACTGTTGAAGGTAAATGTGAAATGGTAAAAGTGAATAGTCATATTGAGTATTTATGGTCATTTATTGCATTATTTTATTGATGTTTGATGTTTTGACCTAGATATTGTAACGTACACCTCCCTTCACATCTACCCAAGTAACCAGCCAACCAGGGTAAACATGAGCTGAGGGAAGTTAAGAGCAGACTACCCCTCCCTAGTGACTTTAAACAAGTGGAATCAACACAGAAAACCATAACACAAACTCCCTTCACCATCGACAAGACCCCCAAAGGATATCCCAGTCATCAAGCTGACTTGTCCCTAGGTTCCATTGACTTTTACTGAAGAAAACCCTCATACATTCCCTTGATATGGGCAAGGGTGCGTTTGGGAGGCTTTGGATCCTCCCACAACATAGCCATGTGTGCATCCAGGGACTTTTTTTTTCATACATGTGCCTACGTTGATGGGATTTAAGGATTTTTTTAAGCCTAGAATCCCGTACATTGCCCAAAAATTCCTATAGCTTTCATAATCCATCAAACACATGATGACAATTCCAAAGAACAAAAAAATTATTCTAGGACTAGGCTTGACCATCCCCAACTAGGACTGACATTCTGTCAAACACTTGGCATGAATGAAATCTACAGGTCTAGGATACAAGACAGAGCATGAATGACTGAAAACTATAATGAGACATTACAAGAAGGATCCCCACCCTCTTCATTGAATAGATAGGACATCAATTAGTTCTTACATCCATTATTTTAACATTTACAAGTAAATGCATGAAATAACCATGACTTGAACCAGTCATATAACCATGCTTATAACCAGCATAAAAACATGTAAATAAAATGAGATAACAACCATTAAAGCCACAAATTAATAAGTAAAAAAGAAAGAGAAATTAGCTTTTATTATAGGCAATAGCTGACTAGGTTCGAGACTTCCATGTACGACCCGACCATAGACATGGCTGAGCCAAATATCTCTTAATCTAGTCACCCTTGTGCCATATTCCAAGCATGAATTTGGGATCTCATGGATATACTAATCTAGAAAAAACCAAGGGAATCCAGAGGTTAAACCACCTCCACCCTCACCATACCGTGATTACACCTAAACCGGTGCCTAAATCACAAAACTGAATAGACCTTGGAATGCCTCAAGAAATCCATCACTATCCTTGTGGAATTTTCTTTCTCCATATCTCTCAAGCTTTACCGCAGTCCAATATCGGATCACTAGGCCCTAAACCAAGACACCACCCTCAGGATTTACCATATATCTCACTAAAAATCATCAAGGGATTCCTAGGCCTTTCGGAATTTTCCTTGAGACAACCTCTGCCCAAATTCCGAAATACATCTGGCAATTCCAAAGCTCAAAATAGATATCAAAATCCCAACACACCATGGATATAAGGAAAAATGCAAGGCAAGGCTGAAAAACCATCGTCAAAGCCTGGAAAAACCATGCCATCGACAACAAGAGAACCAAATACCAACAAGCATAAGCCACGAATATCCAAACCAGCTAGGAAATCACACATGCAATATGTAACCTGCAAGTATTCTTGTTGAAGTGGCTAGAAGATGCTCTTCCTTTCTTGATATTTTCTTTCCTTTCCTTTTCTTGTCCTTCCTTTTCTTGCTTTCCTCTTTCTTAGCTCAATGCTGAAATGCTCCAAGAAAACTCTAAGTGTCCAAGAGTGAGAGAGAGAGAGAGAGAATAATGAGAGAGCTCCTAAAACTGAATTGACAAAAGGTACACTCACTAAAGCTTTCCAAATGATCCTCAGAATCCTTTTTATCAATGAGGCCTCTATTTTCTTCATTTTCCATTATTTTCCTTCATTTTCCTCCTCACATCCAACCTGTGACCTTTCACTGTCCTTTTCTCCTAATTTCCATTATTTTCATAAATAAATGCCAAATAACGCCTCTTGCCTTTCCAAAGCCTATTCCATTTCCTTTGCCAATTTCCTCTAGCCATAATAACCGAAATGAACACCCACTAGGATGTCTTTGCCTAACATTCATCTTGGAGTAAGTGTCTCTTGCCCGTGGTCTTATTTTTTTCATTTATTAACTTTTATTACATGAAATTTTAACTCGGATATGTTACAGTACCCTCCCCCTTGGGGGAACATCGTCCTCGGTGTTCAACCACACCTACAAACTAGCAAACCGTTGAAAGTAAAACACATTGCTTTTGGAGATTTATAACATAGGTCCTTGTAGTTTTTAAAATGACCACCTGTTGAGAACATGACCATCATACCGTTTACTGGAACTTTATAACACAACTCATTACATTATTTACAATAATATACTCATACACATTTGCTTCATCCAACAAATAAAAGGATACAATGCCCGCATCCACAACAAGGGAATCCAAAGGCTCACACCTCCACCCTCAAAGTAATACCAGTATTCAACTCCTTCCCAAGAAGTCTAGAATCCGTTGTCAAATTCAAAGCTGCATCAAATGTCCAACGCTACAATCCTATGCCAATGTACCCTCAGTGAAGAGTTGCCAGCTCATTGTTCCAGGGTGCACTCCCAATGTGCATCTGATTCCATCTGGCAATGCTAATGACAAAAAAAAATCCATTTCCTGACCTTCCCTTTTATGCTACACAATCCCTTGGGCAATCCGGTCATCCCCTTCTGTGCATTCACTCACATTCCAAGTTCCCCGACATCCCCTATCCTGGGTGATCCATCCCTTAACAAGGCTTCCTCGCATCGAAAGATACAAAAACCAAGGCATTTAACTACCTCAAAACCATAATATTGGTCATAGAATTCTCATGGAAATTAATAGACATTATTGGGTACCATTGTCCCACCATGGTCCTGTTCCTGAAGTGCTTTACCAACATATTGATACCTATTTCAATTCCTTTTGCTATTGCTACTAATTCTTGTAATCAGTTTCAACCACCCAATCGGGCATTTTCATGCTTCCTGTACCAAGCACATAACTACCATTATATTCAAAATAAATTGAAATAACTTCAAATCATACCTCATTGGTATCCTATCAATAAGGTACACTTGCACTTTTTTTTACTTTCTGTTACACAAGTCAAACTAGTTGTTTGATCAAATCATCACGTATAAACATATCACATCTAGTTAGCTAAAAAAAAAACCATCATAAGTTAAAATCATGAATCACATTAAATCACCATAAACCATAATCATAAATCACATGTAACCATCATAATTCAGAATCACATATCACATGCATAATAAGACTGAAATAAAATACCGATACTTATCCTTCATCGGTCCTTATTGTTGCCTTTATTCTTTTGTACACACACCGGATCAGTTTCCACACCTGACAAACACATCGTGCCCTTGATTCTATTCCATCACGTAGACATACACATAGTGTACATCACAACACGTACACCCACATACGGCATACAACACCATAAAATACATGCACCTATACCCGACATACAACAAATGCACCTACACCAAGCATACAACACAACACATACACTTGCATCTGGTGTACAACACAACACGATACACATACATATAAATAGTACAACACAAAAAATACACATGCCACAATACCATGACTACACCATGCACATACATAGTACCGCATGCCCGCAACACAACATGTGTGACATGCACACAATACCACATGTATACCAGTGCCATATGCACAACATGTACACAGTACCATCTGTACACACATTGTCTACACAACATGTGCACATAATCACATGTACACGACACCACCTGCACAATGTGTACACAACTTCAAATTTACATCACACCACCTATACAATGTGTACACAATACGACATGTACACAACACTACATGCATGAAATTTACACAACACCACATGTACACAGTGCCACATGCATGACATGTACACAACACCACATGTATAACATGTACATAACACCACATGCTCATTGAACCACATGGGAAATCATGCACACAAAACCATATGTACATAACACCATATGTACAACACACACACAACACCGTATGTACATAGCACTGCATATACAACATGTACGTAGCACCATATGTACAAAACACCACATATCCAACATGCGCACAACACCAAATGCACAAAACATCGCATATTTAACATGTGCACGATACGATATGTACACCCCACTGCATATCCAACATGTACATAGAACCATCTATACCCATCATTGTATATGCAATATACACACAACAACATATATACACAACATCATATAGATACAACATTACAGACGCAACATGTACAACATATATACAATTGTATTACTTCACATCCATAGACCACACATTGACCCACAAAGAAACCATGTTCCTAGTGTCTCTCCACTATGCATGCATACTTCAACATGCCACAGATCACATTGCTTTCATTCCACTAAAGTACCCCTCAACATTACCTACCATAACATAGACATATACATAGTATAATCAAATAATATCAAATCATACCCACATGATACTGACCTTGTAGATCTGTCAAGGTTATCCTTCCCACTTAATTCCTCATAAGCCAAGAACCTCATCATGGCATTCACCTGCATAATAAATCATTCCTCCACGAGAATGATTCCTGATGACTCTGTTAGAAAACGACATACATACATACATATATACATGTGAATACTAGCACAAAAAAGGCCTAACAACTTCGTCAATCAACGACATACATACATACATATATGCATATATAAACATCAACATAATGCAATCATGATCCCATCAAATAGATACATACATACAAGCGTATATAAATTATCATAATCATGATCACAACATAATTATCAGATAGCATGAGGTCAAGGTTAAGAGAACTTCCTTTATTTGCACACAGCATGCACCACGTTGAGAACCACAGTTCCCAACTTAGCCAAGGCATCTAATGCATCAAATCCCTTTTCTTTACCTTTCTCATGTCTATAATGCCACAGTCCATTTACCACAAGGGAACCAGCCAATCCAACCAACTATCATATTCTTACCTTCCATTATGCTTACTCATGCACCGAGATTCAACTATCTCTTTCATTACCTGTTGGGTACCACAAATATCCCCCATAGCTCCATCAAATTTCCTCTCTCCCAACTAATTCCCAATACTCTCAAAACATAAAAGGCAAGAAAAAGAGCAAACAAGAAGAAAACCATGAAAACCAAAAGCAATACGACACCGCAAAAGACCAAAAGCACAAGACTTGGAAACAAACACCATGCCTTAATCCCCATGTTTCCCAGTGCCTCCAAGGGAAATTTCAACCCAAGCCTTCTTCAAGATTTCATGGCAATCTCTTGCCATGAAATTCTAGGTATATTATTGCCTCAAACACGTAACTGTTAGTGCATAAATCAATATAAAAATATACTAACCATATTACCTTTTTGTGCTAAACACGTTGCCTTGTAACTGAACACACATGTCAGCCAGATGTTCCAAAGATCAAGACAACATATCTATCAATTTGAAATCAACCTTTACCAAGTCTAACAACTATGTCATAGTCAATAATTAACTCACATTCTTTAGTCATAATACATAATGCTACAGCTATCACCTACTCATACTCAAGTACATATCAACTGTCTCAACACATACGTGTTATCACAACCATCTTATATTTATTCAAACAATCTTACAAACACATACTCATATCATGCAATTAATCAAACATTAAAACAACAGATAGATGACATAATATATACCAAACACTCAAACACTAGATAAATGACATCATCAAGCATTCAAGCACCAAGTAGATGACACAAGAAAACACATACCTTAATGTTGGATTGAGGGGTCTTGACCCAAGTTCAAAGTTAGCGCATAACCAACAAAACCCTCTTACTACTGGCCCTTTCGGCAATGACCTACTTGCGCAAGCCAAAGTATCACCTGAAGCAGTATGGGGGGGTGCTAGAACTAGTTTTCCACATCCTGAGAGAGAATTAAATGAAGTGGGTGTCCACAGATCTATCTTATTAAATAAACTATTTTGCGCACCAGAAACCCTAGGTCAATTAACACATGTTAACCCTGCGTGCGCACAGACCATAGATCTGGAATCCCTTTAACTGTTCTAACAACGTACTATTCAACCTTTAAAGTAACATAACTATGTAAATACCTTATGCATAATCAATAAAAATAGGTACGCAACCCGATCCGATCACAAATAACATAAATCATACACGGAAGCCCTGTAACAGTTTGAGTTGAGTTACTAGTTCCTAAAGCCATAGGTTGGGGCAAACACTTTGGGTCCCTTTGTGGGTTGAGTTACTAATTCATGAATCCATGGTTGGAACAAATTCTCTGGAGCCCAGGAAGATTATGGGTTGAGTTACTAGTTCTTGGAGCCCTGGACAGCTTGAGTAGAGACCGATCTATTTGATGTTAGTGATTTTTGGACCATATAGGTGAGATCATTGTGGTTGAGGATTCAGGTGGTTTGGCCTTTGGAAGCCCTATTTTTGTTTTTTTTTTTTTTAATCTATGATATCCCACATTAATGCTTGGACTATGGAATGAGGATGATTTGCTGAATGACAGATTTGGTATCCCAATCTATGGTTGAATGGTACATGGAAGTCCCTGACTTGGTTGGCATTTCTATATGTTAATATGTGTTATTTTCCTAATGTGATCTATTATCATTTGTGGTGATTATGTTGGTGATTTTATGGTTTATTTTCCATGGTTTCCATTATGTTTATTTGTTGGTTATATGCTAGTTATATGATGTATTTTATATATGGCTATTAACATGTTTTGATAAGTTATTGAATGGTTGATCAATGCATGGGCTAAAAAATGTTATTGCAGTTAGCTAGAGAGGGCTTGGAGCCTTCTTGGTGATTCTTAAATTAAATTTAGAATTGTACGATCATATATTCATTCATGAACTGTACCTCACATGTTTACCAAATGTTTGACGAAATTTATGATGTGTACCAAGCAGTCTAGGGCAAGTTTTTTCTTCAAGTTTGAATGTTTAGAATTTTTGTCATGTTAATTATGATTCTAGAAAGTTACATGGAGCTATGGATAGTGGTTTGGAGGCTAGCCTAGAAAATTGACTCATAAATCATAATTGTTAGCACAAAACTTGATTCTTTAGGTTATAAATCCATGGAGACTAGCTTATGAGTGCGGTTGAAGGCTCATAACCACATGCATTTTGTGTTGTGTGTGTAGTTGGGGGTTAATCTTGTGAAAATGTAGTTCCATATCAGGATCCAGTCATCAGAGGTTATGGATTGACTTTTGGGTGATCGAGTGTTCATGAGTGATGTCTGTAAGTTGTCGATGTGTCGGCCCCACTTCCATAACTAGAACTTGGAGGTTGGGTCCTGTCATAGTGACACACACCTCATGTTTACTATGGAAAGCTTGTGAATTTGGGAAATGTGGGGAGGGTGGTTACTCGGTGGTATCAAATCTTCCAGGTTCAAACACTTGGAATGGATGGGTTAGATGTGATTGCTATCCATGCATGCCAGTCATATGCATGCATGTAGTAGCTATGGTTGTCATGCATATAGTCAGTGTTATAGTTTGAGATATCATGCATGATGTCGATAGGTTGATATGTTAGTGTCATTATATATATATATATATATGCACATTTATATCATGGTAATTTAGACTAATTTGTGCAGACAAGATAGCCTCCCATGAACTTCACTAAGGTATGATTTTGATTATATCTATATTTAGTTTATCTAACATGACATGTTTGTAGGAAGGAGAAGATCATAGATGATGAGCAGAATGGTGGACTACATTTCACGTGACTCTCCTTCAGATCTTATCATATTTGTAGAGATAGGGACAACCAAGAATTATTCATCGACGAGAAGAAGGGACCAATGGGGCATATGGTAGTAGGTCCCAATCAAGATACGGGTTAGATCAGGATGACATAGTTAGAGGTGGCAGGTGGTTGGATACACCTAACGGGAGAGGTAGTGCTTATGGGTTCTCTTCTAGTTTTGGTTCAAAGAGACTTCATGGTCATCACTACCATCATCCTTATATGAGGAGTGAGAAGCAGTACTTGTTAAATGAGTTCAATAAAACCAAACCTCCTACATTTGACAGAGAGATGAAGAAATTGGAAGATGCAGGAGCATGTCTACTTGGGATGAATAATTTCTTTGAATTGCATGATTATACAGATAATATGAAATCTAGGATAGTTATTTTCAGTCTCAAGGGAAAATCATATATTTTGTGGGAAGATGTGAAGTGTGTTATAGACATCAAGAAATTGGAGTTTAGTTGGCATGATTTTAAAATAATATTCAAAAAGAAGTACTTGTTCGAGAGATATTACGATTTAAATGCTAAGGATTTTTATAAGTTGAAGATGGGTTCTATGATAGATTAAGAGTACACAAGTAAGTTTTTGGATTTGTTGAGGTATGTTCCATATCTTAAGGATGACAAGGCAAAGTTCCACCAATGGATTTCCTTTATCATTTAAAGATCAGATTGAGTATGTTGAGCCTCAGTCACTGGAGGAAGTCATTAGGAAGTTGAAGCATTGTTATGAGCAATCTGAGCTCAAGTATGAGCCTAAGCCGGATTGGAAAGGTAATTAAAGGAAATTGGGTTAAGAAGAGAGAAACACCTCAGGATGCAGGTGATAATGAGAACATAACACCTTGTAATAATTTCAATACAGTTGACAGAGGATATGGAATTCATCCCGAGGAGTAGAATAAGGGTGATGGCAGGATTCCTTTGCATTGTTGGATTTTTGGTGGAGAGAATTGCGGGAGAGATTTCCCATCATACCAAGGTGGCAGAACTTAGATTTATATTGCTCAAGAGGCACAGACAGTTGGAGAAGTTGGGGAGAGTATTCCTAGATTTATGCAGCAGTGTATGATAGGCAGGTCAATCATCATGAATCCATTATTGAGATGGAAGGTAAGCTTCGTGATCAATTTATTTCTATTTTGATTGATCCTGGATCTAAATGTAGTTATATCAGTCTCATCCGAGTAGATAAGTGTTGCTTGAATAAATAAGTGCATGCAGAATATTGGTTGGTGTATTTGGCTGTAGGGACCAAGAGAAGAGTTCATCATTGGGTGAGATATTATGCATTTGAGTTGAATGGTATGCCTACGTCATCACATATAAATGTGCTTCCTTTGGGATCATACAGTATGTTTTTGGGTATGGATTGGTTTTTCATTCATAGGGCTGAGGTAGATTTTTATGACAAGGATATTGAGTGCCTGGATGATGATGGGGAAAGGAGAATCTTACAGAAAATAAGAAGCCTACATCAATTAGAACTGTTACAACTATGCAAGAAAGGATTGTATTGTTTGCAGATCAAATTTCTAGTGACAAAGGGAAGGATGTTGAGGATGAGGAAGTCTTGAAGAAGGATCATGTTTTGCATTAGTTTTGGGATGTGTTTCCTGCATATCTTTCAAATTTTCCTCCTCATAAAGAGGTGGAATTTTCTATTGGGTTGATGTTAGGATAAACACCAGCATCTAAGGCACCGTACAGGATGAGTACTCAAGAGTTGGTGGAAGTGAATTTGTAGCTTAAAAAAATGTTTGATAAGGGATACATGATAAGGCAAAGTGTGTCGCTTTGGGGTGCACCAGTGTTTTCTGTGAAGAAGAAGGATGGTAATCTCAGGTTTTGTATTGATTATAGGAATTTGAATAACATGACTATCAATAACAGGTATCATTTTCCGCAGATTGATGACTTGTTTAGTCATTTGAAGGGAGCAGCAATGTTTTCGAAGATTGATATGAGATCATGATATAATCAGGTGCACATTAAAGAAGAATACATTTACAAGACCAAATTCCATGCCAAGTATGGGAATTATGATTTTGTGGTGTTTCCATTTGGTCTTACTAATGCTCCATCTATTTTCATGTGTTTGATGAACAATGTGTTGCATCCTTATATCTACAATTTTGTGATAGTGTTTATTGATGATATATTGATATATTCTAAGAATGAGGAAGAGCATGCAGAGTACATGGCAGCAGTAGTGAGATTATTTAGAGATAATCAGTTGTATTCCAAGCTCATCAAGTGTAGTTTCTTTCAAATTTAAGTTCATTACTTGGGACATGTTGTTGCAAGGAAGGGATAGCAATGGACCTAGAAGAGATTAAAGCTATCAACGAGTGGCCTGCTCCTAGGAATGCGGATGAGGTCAAATCGTTCATGGGATTAGCGGGTTATGACATGAGGTTTATCAAGAAATTCTCACGGATTTCCTATCCTATTACATATTTGCAAAAAATGGCGGAATTTTGAATGGAGTGAGGAGTGCGCAACTATTTTTGAACAGTTGAAGCATTTGCTTGCAAATGCTCCAATATTGAAGATTGCATATCCTGATAAGGAGTTTGTGGTATGTGTAGATGCTTACAAGGAAGGGCTTGGTGGAGTCCTGATGCAAGAAGGACAGGTGGTTTCCTATGAGTTAAGGAATTTGAATGAGCACAAGTAGAACTATGTGACTCACAATCTTGAGTCGACAACTATCATTCATACCTTGAAGATGTGGAGGCATTATCTTCTTGGTAGGAGGTTTATTCTTATGAGTGATCATAGTGGATTGAGGTACGTGTTTTACCCACCTAATCTAACTACCAAGAACGTTAGATGGTTGGCTACCCTCAATGAGTTTGAGTTTGAGATTAGGTACATTAAGGTCAAGGAGAACAGGGTTTGTACAAAGATATATTTCGGGAATAATCACATAGCAAAGAAAATGGTTGACACATTTCGAACCAACTAGTGTGGTTCATCTTCAAGACCGATGGGAAATCAGATCATGTCATTCCACTATAAATAGATGAGGATAAGGGTTAATTAGTCATTAGAAGGAAACGACTATTTTGACATAAAGGAAAGATTAAGTTAAAGGTCACAAATTAATAATTATATTATGTAATATTTATAATATTTAATATTGTTTAATTATTATAAAATTATATAAGTTGACTAAAATTATTTATTTTTACTAATATTCTTTTTCAATTATTATTATAAATAAAATATTTTATTATGTTGTTTATTAATTTATTATATATGACTAAATGTAAGTATATTTAATTAAGTTATCTAAAATTCATTAATAAATTATATTATAAATTATTAAAATGACATTATTCTATTTAATTCATTGTATTTCTATTATATTTGATCACTAACCATTTTATATTTAAAATATTAAAAAGGAGGGAGGATTATTCAAATATAAAATAAAAATGGGTTGATAAAATAATAATGAAAAACATAAAGAATGAAAAATGGGAAGGATGTTTACTATGAAAAAAAACCAACACTTAGGAGTATAGGGCAGGGATCCAACATCTACTAATACTCCAACCGTCATCTCGGTTAAGGTTACCAGGCCTTTTTTCAATCTCCAAAGCCTCCCTTAACTTACGGTGATTAAAATGGTCAACATTGGCAAGGACCTTAGCCTCTTCAATGTGGTTGTGATGGTTAGTCTTTTTTGCATGTTCAGCTAAAGTGGAGGAGCAGGATATTCTTTGTTTAATGTCAGCATTATTCTAAATATATGAGGTAGTTTGACATTAATGAATCATTGAATGGATTTTCCAAAAATGGATGAAGAGATTTCCTTGTTCATGGGAATAGGAGGATAATAGGTTTAATGGCTTCATGGTGTTAATATTTGAAGCTATCAAATGAGGTGAAAGCTGGAACAACTTCTAAAAGGCACTAGAGGTTGGGAATATTTCCGGAATCCAATGAAAAATTCACTCCCAGTCGACCAACGCACTTTAAATTGGGCCTAGATCCTCTGCAACGCAGCCTTGCATGGGATTAGATGCTCTGCAAAGCAGTTACTGCAGTCTAGGGGTGCGTTGATGGCTCAACAAGGCACTTCAATTGGAATCTAAGTAGTGAAACTCTTATCAAGGAAATCCACCAATGGGATGACTTGTTTAGGGCATGTAGCAACTAATTTAGTGTATGATATACCCTAATTGATATTGATTTTTGTTTTGGGATGATGCCCAAATTGACCCGTAACAGTTTTCCCCTAAAGCATGAATTCAAAAAATGATAATGCTGATTGATATTATTTATGATGTGATGAGTAGGTTCTGAAGCGGACGATAAAATGCATAAATTACAATACATTACATCATGATATATTTTAATCTTGGACATGAATTGTTGAGGGAGGTATACCCATACGTAGCACATAAACTATCGTAACATCAGAAATTTGTCTACATATATAGAGCCATGATAGGATGACCACATGTTTAATGACCATCGTACGAATGATTAGTTACTACTCTTGAAATTAGAGCCTGGATGGATGAAAATAGATAGGGGTCTTCTTTCTCGTTCACTCGATCACTTAAGTACGAGTCTAACCATATGAATATGTGATCTGAAGTCGAACATGGGAAGACACCATCTAATTACCATCCATTTATGTAAGCCATTAATAGATGTGAGAGAAACCACCCTTGATGATAATGTCTCTCAAGGTATTGTAGTACATTCTGGATGGTGTGAATAGATGATTTGATGTCAAACACCATACAAATTATTTTGTTCCAAGCCCTGTGATGTCAACCTATCATCGGAAGCGAGAAACTTGTCGTTGATGTAAGCAAACTCCAAGGTAATAAAAGTTTGTTTCTATATCAACTTCTTGGATAATGAGCTGATGTCAACACGAAGCGACTTGTCGCAGGGGGGCCTTGATGTATTCCCCATCAACGACACGAAACAGGAGTAATGATTATGGAGACAGAATGTAACTGATGAAGCAATTTTTAGGGATGGCGGTCATGAAATTAAGGTTTATGAGTATTTCAAAGGATGAGGAATAATTGAGTGACTTCTCTTGAACACATCGACGACACTGAATTAGTTGGCAGCATTGAACCAAAACCGAAGTGATGGATGGTGTGATATACCATAGGTATGATAGACCATCAAGCATATTACCCAACCCAAAAGTCACGAAGATGAAGTGAATAAGTGTCACGTTCAAGAGCGACTTGCTACCATAAAGTGTTTTATCCTTTTCCAATTTTCCCCGATCATTGATGACCAGTACCTCTTTATTTTTTAACAAGCTTGAGGAGGATAACATATGCTTGATGTATAATTCCACCCTTCGGGTGAATCCATCCCTATGTGATGCTTTAACGATTCTAGCGAAGGTGAAACTCGATCTTGTCATGATGGACAAGTTTGTCACTATTTGATATTTTAACGAGTCTAACGACAATGAAAAATCGGTTCTTTTTCATGTTTAGAGAGTTTGAAAAAGGGACGAAAAGAAAACTCCACAAGTTATTTTTTGTAAAATATTCCCTCAGCTCCGAATAAGCATAAAATAATACTTGAGAGAACCTCCTAGCCATGTTTGACTAGGGTTTTCATTTTTTGTAAACATAATCTATCTCAGTCCATTAAAGGGTTAAACTTATACTTAGTAGATGTCGTTTAAACTCCTTTTACGAGCTCGAAAAGACAATTGCTCAGAAATATTTTCATGTTTTGGGAGTCTGAAAAGAGTTGAAAGAGAACTCCAAGGGGGTTCCTTTTTCATGTTTAACAAAGCTCGAAAAAGAGATAAACATGTGCTTTGTGGTCAAAATTGCATTTCATGATCATGCATGATGAACTCACTGTATTCAGCTATAAACCTGCTCAAAGAACCACCAAATGGATTAAAAATACCTTTTTAAATAGTAAAAATGGGTAAAACCATAGACAATTCATTAAATATGCATAAATTAATAAAAAAGACTATTAAAATAAGAAATTACCAGGTCATTTTAACCATTTCACATTTACCATTCATATTTCAGTGTTATGAGCTAGTTTTACCCTCGAACTTCAGTAGCTCATAGTGACAGATTATGTGGATCATTTCTTGTGTCATCTAGACCAGGTAGGAGATCTTACCATCCTCTTTCTATTGGTTTCATTCTTTTTGAGATTCATGCAAATTTTTTAGGGTTTTGGTGCTCCTAGGGTAAATATGAAATGCCCTAGGACCAACGCACCCTTGGATGTCGAAAAGTGCATTGAAGAGAGGCTAGAAAGAAGGCCAGTTTCTCTGCAACGCTTTTATTTCCACTCAGGAGTGTGTTGGGCGCAATTCAGAAACTTGCATCTTATTTTTTGCCCAAAATTTCTCCAATTTTTTTCATGGAATGGATCCTAACTAAGCCTATGGTTTGATTTCAAACTTTGATCGGATCAGAATGTCGATTACATGGTGAGAAAGAGAACATGAAGGACATGATATGGTTGCCCTAAATGATCCTGGCACTATGAGAGCCCTCAGAGACTGTGGGTTTCTCAATTACTTTAGATTTTTAGGGATGAGGCAACACATGGAACTATTGCAGTTCTTGATTAGTTCATGGGACCTGGCACTACAAGAATTTCACATTAGGGACAAAGTGCTCCCAATATTGGTTGATGACATTTACTTTCTGACAGTTTTTTCGAGACGTGGTGCCCCCATTTCCCTTGGGGGCTCCATCCATGCATGTGAAACAATGAAGGACTACATTCGACAGTTTTTTCAACTAGGAACTAAGCCTAGAAAATATGGAAAGATAAATATCAAAGATGTACATGATATGCCTTTGTGAACGCTCCTATTCCCTATCGAAAAGTTAGCTGGCAGCGTGACACTTCATGTCGCGAATAGATCATACATGTAGTATGCGCTTGAGTGTCTCGAGACAACTGTGTTCAATTGGGCTGAAGCAATACTCCTTCAGATGAAAGAATAGATGACCAAAGTAAAAAGTGGAAAGACCAAAAATTTCAGCTATGGGTCGATCTTGATCATTTTATTTTTGGAGCAAATTCCATTGATGCAGCCACGGCATGTGACACTGGGATTATCTAGTCCTATAGATCCATGGATGCAGCGGTGGGTCAATATAATGGCTAGACATGTTGGTCACTCATCATTCTCTTTTTCCACTGCATTATTCAGTTGGATCTGAAGAAAAAATATCTTCATAGAGGAGCATCCATATGCAGGGATGGATTTCCATGGAGATCCATATTTGATTTTACCAGTCGATGCTTAATGGGGTACTATAGGTAAACAAAATTACCATGTTTTTTTATTTTTTGGGTTTTTTACATATTTTGCGTTTTTTTATGTTTCGAAGACTAAACTAAAGATGTTTTATGTATGCAGATGTAGGTACTGTTCGACTAGTGGGTCGTGCACAACAAGCGGGAGAACCAGCAGATCGGATTGTCAGGAGAGAATTCCTTCGGGATTTGGATTTATCTAAGACTCTTGCTGAGTTGCAGCATCATGTGGAGGGATTAACTATTGGGATACTGGATGCCCAAATCGAGGATTTACCTATGAGGCTGCAGCACCATACCATTGGTGTGCCTAGCCGTTGGATGAGGCTATTACACATGATCACCCAAGCAGTGACCTATTATCATGAGTGTCACTAGGTCTACTTAGATTATGTTATTTCTATATACATTTTGAGGTTAGATGACCAATGTGTCTTGGACACAATTTTTGTAAAAACCTTGATATAAATATTTTTTACTTTCATTGTTTTTTTATGATTATGTGCAATCCTATTCAATTGTGTGATGTAAATTGAAAATATATCTTTACATATGTTGAAAATGTCTATTTAACACATAATTCACTAAAGAATCGGTTAAAGTGTTAAAGTCTCTGGAAATGCATTGATATTGGATGTAATCAAAATGTCTTTCCAAAAGACAAACTCTAAGGAACATGCGATGAATTGCTGGATTTTGGACAATATAAACACTAGTAAATTGTAGTACAACAAGTTGTGAGTCCAGCCTGATGATGATGTGGTGAAGGCTAAGTGAAATGGCATAAGAGAGGATTTTTATCAACCCGCTATACTCAGCAATATTGTTGGTCAAGCGACCAATACAAATCCCTTGGAAAATCACTAACTCGCCACTTGGAGCCAAGATGGCCTGTGTTGCAGAGGATATATTATGTGTACTACGACTAGCACCATCGACATATCCAACAAATGGTTTCAAATATTCTGACATCTGCAAAAAATTCAAAGTTGATTACTAACCACATGAAAATCTCTAAAACACACATTGCTACACACACGCAATCAAATCATATAATATAGTGTTTACTACACACAATCAGGCATAGTAACGTTTAAGATACAACCAATTCTAAAGCTGCGACAATGGAATCCCATCATAATGTACCAACTCGTAGGCAACCTTAGCTAGAATGCACTTGAAAATGTAGGGGCCATGCCATAATGGTTCAAATTTCCTTGTTCCTATCTTATCAGCTTCCTGGTCATAAAGCAAAACTAGGTCTCCTTCCGAGAAGGTGTAAGGCCTGACCTTACGGTCATATTGTGCCTTGATTCCTCTCTTATGCGCTTCGTTGGCCAACGTAGCTTCACAACGCATTTCATCTAGATGGATGAGATCTAAAATACGTGCCTCTTCGTCATAAATGTTAGGTAGAAGGTCAATCATGAGTTTCAACGATCGTATTTCACATTGGATCGGTAAGATAGATTCCAAAACGTAAACCAGCTGAAAGGGAGTAAGTCTGGTTGCGTTTCTCACCAAGGTTAGATACTCCCACAAAGATGAGTACAGGATCAAATGCCAGTTTTTTTTATGAACCCCAATCATGCGTTGAAGCATATGCTTAAGAATCTTGTTGATAGCTTCAACTTGTCCATTAGCTTGCGGATAATAATGGGTAGAACTATCATGCGACAGTCCTAAATTGGTAATCAACTCATCCATCATGTGATTGAGAAAATGTTTTCCATGATTTGTGACTATGACTTGTGGCACACCAAACCGTGTAACCACATGGTTAAAAAATAGCAATGCAGCTATCTATCATGTGTTGTTAAATGTAGGCATCGCCTCGTCCCACCTGGTAAAATAGTCGATGGTGACAATAATATACCCATGCCCCTGTCTGAGCAGGGGTTACATGTCATGAAGTCAATGCCCCATTTTGCAAATGGTCCAGAAGCAATGATAGGATGCATTGGTGCTGGCGGCAACTGGGTTTTACGATCAAATATCTAGCAAGAATGACAACCTCTAATCGCGATAATGCAGTCATGAAATATGGTAGGCCAAAAGTAACCAGCGAAAAGAATCTTATGTGTGGTAGAAAAATCAGAAAAAAGGTCCACCATAGGCACCAGTGTGACAATCATTCAAATCTTTCTCAAACTCCTCATGAGTGAGGCACCTATGTAAAATTGTATCAACACCAGATGATAAAGTGTATCAGTGACGATCAGATAATCTTTGGCTTGGTATGAAATACGTCGTTGTTGCGAGCGAGTGGTATTGGGCCTAAAAGTTTGGGTCTAGAGCTAGATGATGAAATCTCCATACCATGGGTCAGATGACATGATCATAAGCAAAGACTCGTCTGGAATTGATGGTTCCGTATTAGACTGAGTGCTACTCAAGGGAAGGTCATAGATAAGTTGAGCAAACACCAAAGACTTATTTGACTTGGATTTGATGAATTCCAAGTAAAACTCCTGCAAAATGACGATCCATTTTGAATATTTTCCCCCCCAACAATTGATGTGATAGAATGTATGTCATAGGGTTGCAATCTAAAATGACAATGGTCTTTCAGAGCAAGATATAATGGCAAAATATTTGTACATCTTGAATGGCTGCCAAAGCAAACTTCTCAACATATGTGTACTCAACTTCTGTATCATTGAGATTACTACTCAAATAATAGATTGGATGTTAAATCCCATTTTCTTCTTGGACTAAAACCATAGCGATGGTTGTATCTGCAGCGGAAAGATACATGAAATAATCACTCTGATAATTTAGGGGATAGATTAATGATGCTCGGATCAGGGTATCTTTAAGAACACCAAAGGAATCTTGCACAACCTCATCCCAATGCAACAAAATCCCCTTTTTCAAGAGTTGAGTAAATCCTTTAGCCATTTCGGCGTAGTTGGGAATGAACCTCCTTATAAATTTAACCTTCCCTTGGAGTCTTTGTAACTGAAGTAGATTCGAAGGAGCAGGAAAATCAAGAATGGATTGGACCTTCAATGTATCAAGCCGAATTTTGTCTTTCGACATGATGAATCCAAGCAAAAGACCATAACCAACACCAAACACACATTTTTGTGGATTGAGGCGTATTTTGTAGTGACGGCATCATAGAAAGATCATTCTCAAATGTAGCGTGTGGTCAGCTCGCTTCCGTGAATGTGCATGTAATTCATCTAGATACAGTTGAAATATGCACTTTATGTCATGGAAATCATAATTCATTTCCCTCTGGAATGTTTCCCCAACGTTCTTTAAACCAAGAGGGAGATTTCTATAAGCGAATGTGCCCCAAGGACAAATGAAATTTGTTTTATATTGGTTGTCTGGGTGAATATTGATCTGATTGTAACCGGAAAATCCATCCACGAAAGAAAATATTTCACATCTAGCACATTCATCAATAATTTGGTCGATAAAGGAAGTGGGATAGTTTTCTTTCGGACAAGCATGATTAACATCCCGATAATCGACACACACTCTAATTGTCCCCTGTTTCTTCATGACAAAAACAATGTTAGAAACCCAATCAGTAAGCGGAACAGGGTAAATGAATCGAGCACGCAAAAAAATTTCAACCGTTGCTTTAATGGAAACAACTTTATTAGGGTGAACAGGTCAAAGGCATTGTCATACCGGCTTGACATCAGGATACATTTTAATGTCATGTTCAACAATGCTGGAATCGATGGCTGACATTTCCTCATATGACCAAGCGAATACATCTCTAAATTCATGAAAAATAGTGCGGTAAGTGTCAAGTTCCGATGGAGAACAAGACGCATCAACATGAATGTTTTCTACAATGCCAGATTTGGTTGAAATATCGATAGAAATAATTTCTTTGATATTTAATGGGTTTCGCTCAAAATTGGCGGCGTGGATAGGAATAGAATTCGTCAAGAAATCAACGACTGTAGGGTGATATAGTTCAGTTTTATTATCTTCATTGTAATTTGGAGGATGGGATCGTTGATGTGATTCTGCCCATGGTTCTTCTTCTAGCATCATGGATTCCATAATGCTCTCAACGGTTGAGAATACACATGAAAAAGGATAAAAAATTGTACCATAATCCAAAGAACGATCGACCCAAACGGTCGGCGAAAAAGGATTTGGATTGGCCGCATAAGCCAAAAATATTGATTGCTATGCTAACTCAATTAGACTTAGTGACATGATTTCACCCAGCCTATCTATTTCAGAATAATTGGGAATCTTCCTTAAGTTAGAAGAAGTGGAATATATCATATTGCAGGTCTCTATATTTTTTATTTTCGTCGATGTCGCAGGCGACGGTAACGAAAAAGTGCCCATTAGGGACGAATCCTTAAAGATTCCTACACCAATATTCTGAAGAGATGGTGGGGGTCTGTGAACAAGTGGAACACTTCAAGTTTCTTGGGAACCAGAGCGAAGAAAGAGAGTTGATCAATGACTGCGATGCTTCCCTTATGGGAGAAGATGACCATACGAAAGTAAGTAGATACTACCGTAGACATAGCATAAACCCACAGTCTTCCAAGTAATATATTGTAGTCAAGGGGTCCTTCAACGACCTCAACTTCAATAGTAATTGATTTTCCCCCCTAGTTAGACTTGCAAGTTATTGATAATTCCATAAGGCTTATATGTACGACCGTCAAGATATTTCAACGTCGTAGGTGATTGTGACAAAGTCGGCAAGCCAAGTGACTTATAGCAACTCATAGACATGATACAAGTAGTTGCACCTTCATCAATGATATTCCGATGAATGAGGCTATTCAGAACATGTACTTGAATCAAGAATGCTAATTGTGTTGGTAATTGTGGCACATAGCCCGCGTGATTAAAGACTACAAGGTTAAAATATGTCAGATCGATTCCACCAATCGCCGAGAACAAAGCCTGCCTCTAGGAGGGACAATTCTGAATAACCTTAATTGTTGACATAACATAATGTGATTAAGCCAGATCTTCAACTATGTTATAATTTTTAGTTGCACGAGCTTGAGGGTTGAATGTCGAATTATGAACAACTCCCTTAAGTGGTGGAATGATAAGCGGTAGAGGTGAGTCAGATGAAGTCGAATTCGAAGTAGTAAGTTGATCTATAGCCTGACCATTCGATGATGACAATGGATTATTGTAATCTTTACTTCGAGTAGACACCAATGTTGAGCCCCAAGATTGTTCTTTCTTACATCATACTTCACTCCATTTTCTTTTTTCCATTGTTATCCCAGGCTCAAATGATCAATGAAATTAGTTAAAATTGCTTTAAGAATGAATATCATGGCTAACTTGCTAAGTTTTGTGATTTTGTCATTGTAATGCATTTTGAACTGAAACTAGCTACAGAATGCAGACATTCCGTAGCTAGTTGCCAATTCTGCAGTTGTATTCTCGTTCAAGCATGTTCCAGGTGTCCTCTCAGGAAAAGCCACACATGGGTGTATTCCACATCATGTCCACAGCGTTTGTTGCTCACCATGAAGAATGAATGGAATTCTGGACGTGGTTTTGTACGTGGGAACTCACACAAGGAGGCAGACTCCTAATAGGACAATGACAGTCCAGATGTCCTTTGTCACTTTACACTGCCATCTTTAGAGTTCTAGTACAATTTTTATATGAAAAGACAATGATACCCGTATTATCTCAAGTTCTGTTATGAAGATTTGTTATAAATGTACTTGGGAAACCGAGAGACAAGCTCTAGATTTTGATTAGATTTCATGGATTGACTGCTATATTTCTGAAGACCGAGGATACTCTGTTTTAAGTTATTTTCCTTTAATGAAGAAGACATCATTTCTTTGAACGCGTTGAGTTGATCTTGAGTTAGATTTCGTGCTACTCTGGTGGTAGAGGGCCCCTGCCTCCTGAGCGGCTTTACTTTTTGCAATTTAGATAAGTATCTTAGTTTGTTTTCAAGTTTTTGAAGCTGACATTCATAGTTAATCTCATTAATCATTATAGCTATACTTGTTCTAAGAAACTCTTCCAAAAGATCATTACAATGAATAAGAAATGGTTGTAGTGTTATAGATTTTATTTGCAATTCCTTTCGTTCATTATCACAGTTAAACTTACTCTAGTAAACTCTTCCAAGATATCATTATGATGACTAAGGCATGACTGTGATACTGTAGGATTTAGTTGCTTGTTTACACTAAGTAGCATAGCTGATCTTACTCTTAAAAAGCTCTTCCAAAACATCATAACAATGAGTAGGAAATAGTTGTGATGTCTTAGTTTTTAATTGTATTTGCTTTCAGTTTTCATGTTTGTATTCAATTGCATTGAATTGTACAGCCAGGATTGTTCTAACAAGCTCTTCTACAATACCATTCATGATGAACGAAATAGGCTGTAGAATCCCATAGATTAATTGCATGATAACTTAGTTAGGGCACTCCAGAGGCAAATTGCATTTAATTCATGCTCTGTTATTTCGTTTCAGGTTTGATAATGGCTTGTTAGTTTAGCACTGTTTACTGTAGACTAGTAGCACTCTAGTTCAGTTCTAGCTTAGCTCACTGTATTTACATTCCACGTTTAGTTGCCATCCATTGCATATTAAATTGCATTAGTTGTTAAACTTAAATACCACGGCCTTCATTATTTACAAAACTTCTTTTGTTCCAAACCTATATTAACTCATAATCATCTGGACAGAAGATAGTATCAGTCCAAGGCCTGGAGTACTTTTGCAACCTTTTTACCATTTCACAAACAAGCCTTTCCTCAAAAGACTATTCTAAAAGGAAATATATAACTTTTGAGTAAGATTTAGTGGTGTTAAACTAAGTTGCAGAATAGAATTAGGAGCTAGTTTTAGAGTAGAGACCTTATGATGTTACAAATATTCTTTTCCAAATATGTTTCAATAAACCTTTAATCATGGATGAGATGTTGTATCATTATAAGTTGATTGTTTAATTGTTTAGTTAGAAGAATTTCTTTTTACACTTAGCTGCCCATTTCTCAAGCTCTTCCAAAATATCTTTAATGAATGAATTGGACAAGTTAAGTTCATGTTGTGATTTATTTTCTTGAATTCATTATCAAGCTTTGTATTTTGCTAAGTCATAGTTCAGTTTTGGTTCTGTTTTAGTATTTTCATTTGTCATTTGTCATCAATAATTTAGGCTTCACTCTGTTTTTAACCAGTAGCTTCTTTCCACCATCATTTAGTTCTTTTCCTTGTGAACATAAAACCATAAAAAATCAAAAACATCATAAAACACTAGACACAACGCAGTAAGAAACAAACACCTAGGCACATGCAGTGCACCACACTTCAGCAGTTTACCAACCCTGGTTGACAATTAAATGAACTCAATTTAGGAGACTAGGTTGAGCACAAACAACCAAAACATCAGTTTTGGGCTTAGTGGCGGATAGCATAAGCACTTGCGAACTAGAAGCAAGATCCGTAACAACCATATGTGTTTCTGAGTTCAGAAAAGGATTTGTAAACACTACAGATGTGGCAGAAGTATTAAGAAGCTTTGATACTTCTGAGCGGTGAGGAAAATCTCACGTAAAATTCTCCTCATTACATATCAAGCAAGGGTAACGAGGTTTTCGAAAAGAACCAAATGAATCAGATGATTTTTCCTGCGCGGGTGAATTTGATTTCTTCTTATCTTTATCCTTCTTCTTACTTCCAGGTTTCTTGTCACTTTTGCCTTTGTCAGATGACATGGCATGGATTTCAGAAGAAGACGCAAGATTAGATGCAATAGGGTTTTGATTTAAAACAACAAGTGTAGAACTAGAAGGTCAACTTGTTGCCCGAGTGCTAGTAGAACCAATCACACCATCGTCGGCATGAATATCCTAACTAGATGGAGAAAGAGGAACAATAAAATTTGGTTGCAGTGCATTTGGAATATTTTCATAGAGCGTGCCAGAATGAGTATAAATTAAATCCAAATACTGCGTACGAGAAATTACTTGCTCTTCAATGACAACACCGCCTTTGGCCACATCCTTGGTGATAGATGGAAACAAGGATTTTATAAACCACTTAGCTAAAATTTGATCAGGAAAAAATGTTTTAACCATTCGATGACAATGACACCACTCATGTATATGATTCGATATATGAGTAGTAGTGGTATGTTTAAAGCTGGTCAAAAGTTTCGTTCTAGTTTCATATCTGATGGGTAACTAGAAGTGGGTTAAAAAAGTAGTGGCTAAAGTTGTAAAGTTATCAAAAGAAGCTTGTGGTAATTCAATGTACCACTTTGCAGCTGGACCAGTAAGTGGTTGCTGGAAAAGATGGAATCTAACATAATCATCATTAAAGGAATTATATGAACACCATAAATGATAAGTCATGACATGCATAGACAGGTCTTCTTGAGAATTTCCATTGAATTTTGGAATGTCAGAGGGTAATTTATGAGGAATCACCAGCCACCAAGGTAAATAATGAATGGGATCTTTGGTGAGCTATTTTAAATCAGGTAACTCTAATGTTGCAACAAATGGCAACTGTCAATTTAGGTCAGGTTGAGCATAACCAGGACAAGATGGAATTGCCTAGGCAATAGGCCGTTGTGTACCAACAAATGGATTTTGTTGTCGGTAACCCAGATAGGGGTAGGATTGTTTATCAGGACCTGGATAAGCTTGAAAGTATTGGAATGGTTGTTGCGGATGCCATGGAATATGATAAAAATGTTACCCGCCAGGATAATTTGGACCAGGTTGTGAATAGACTAGGCCAATAGAAGCCTATGACAAAGGTAAACTAGTATGTCATTTTGAAATTCTCGATACATATGGTTTTTGAATACCATCCTAGGAAGACAGAGTCTGTAGACTCAAAACTTAAGGGTTAGGGGTTGAAGGATCTGCTTGAGAAGACTGAGCAACAACCATAGAAGAAATAACATGCGTAGTAGGTACAAAAGCAACAGGTTGAACTAGTTGATATTGATACACAACCGTTTTCAGTTGAACAGGAAAAGTACATTGCCATTGACAAACAGTCATTCCAACATATGATTGACCTAAAAACTATGGAGTAATGAAATATGGCCTGAACCTCTGTTACCCCCCAACATATGGAGTATAAGGATATTGCACAAAATGAATTTCATATGATGGGTATCTAGAAGATACTGGATAATATGGATGGTAATTGGATGGACCAGCCTGATATTGAACTAATGATCTCAATAAAGGATCAGGTCGTTCAGTACTCGTAAGAGATGAACCATATAAAATCCCAGATGATGACATGGGCAAAGTCCATGGACTAGAGAAGACACCAGAGTAGGGTCCATTTGAAGCCTGGTAACCCAGTGGGACAGACAAACCACCATAAAGATGAGTCTCAGGTGTCATATAAAACATCGAAGATGAAAAAAAAGTAGATATTGTCGCAGCTGTAACTGATGATACAGCCTGGGATGTTGTCTCATCCATGGTCAAATAACCCAGCAAATACTCTAACGAATCCATGGGAACTTGAGAGTGAACAGGATCAACAGGAGAAGAGTAGGTCAAACAAGGAAAATACGGATAAAAATGAATCCCTTACCCAAAATGAGTGGGAGATGAAGGGGTTGTCTCTTTCTGAAGTTATTCCTCTATTGAAATCAAACCAGGTGGAAGTACTTCATCATCAGGCCCAAGATAAATTTCAGGCGGTAAACTCTACGGTAGAGAGGAAGACTCAATGGTTACATATGACTGAGGATAAGACGGTTGCACGAGAACAACATCTTGTTGTTCAACTTCAGGATCAACATGTTCCGGTAAAATAACAATAGGTTCTAGATAAAATTCTAGTTGAACAAGATTAAGTTCTGGATTTACCATTTCACTGGATTGAATTTCAGTGTCCTCTAAGTAACTGTGAGGGTTCTGTCTCGACAATAAAAGATAAATTGGGATCGGTCAAAACAACTCGAGACTCGGTACTCAAAGGAACAGATGACTCTGGTATATCAAATGATGTAGCACCAAAAGTTCTAGAGGTACCAAAATCGGTAGGATGAACCTGCCTTTGTCTACTAGGTGTAGCTTCTGGTGATAAATGTGGTTTATTCAGAGTCCTACGCGAATGACGGGGAAAGTGTTGATCTTCTTCCACAATTGCTGATTGATTTTAATAAAAAAACAAAAACAAAAATAGGGTAATTCTAGTCCAAATGTTTATCGAGAAACTGTGAACTGCAATATACAACCCCAGAAAACCAAGGACTTATGTACGTGCATGCAATCTCCCTGAATTTTATGTTTGGTGTATCACAATGTACAAGGCGGCCGACTCGATTACCTATGGATGGTAATAAACCTAAAGTTTTCCTCCCAAATATACTCAATGGTACGTGGAGGCCCAATCCATATTAGCGTTGTCTAATGCGAAACCGCACAGTGAGAGCATCCCCTTATACTTTTCGTACTAGAACACCGCCTGATATACCTGAAAGTACGTGGACGAGCTCTGATATACTTACGTACATGGAATGAGGTATCACACTCGAAATGTATCACAGACAATTAATGACAACTTCTATGTTTAACGATGTCGGAACACGTCTCTAGCCTAGACCTTTAAATGTTATCGTTAAGTTATAATGCTTCCTTAGATAAATTTAGATAAATTTTAAGTTGATCTTTCTTATCAGTTTGTCTTTCAGTTTCACCACGAGATGTATTGAATGTTCCTAGAATGCAATTAAAATGATAAGAATTCGTTTCGATTTGATTTTCGACAATGAAAAACTAGCTACAAGGGATAGAGCAATCAGATTGTAAGAAATCAACAATGAACACATCTAAATGCAATTTCCCTAAACTATTCCTATGCAGCACTCAAAATCCCTATATGCAAATGCATGTTTTTCTTTTCAATTTCTTTTAATTTTAGATGAACGAAAAAGAAACAATAATGCACAAACAATAATTCAATACTTTCAAGAGAAATGAAGACTGAAACGACAATTCCTCTTTCCAAAAATAGAGAATTGATAAAATGTAAAATTTAAATTTGGAACTATTCAACAATGACAAAGAAAACAAAAATAAACATTGATCAAACAAATATCCAAAGTGAGGCAAGAATAGGAGAGGCAATCTGGTCTCTAGGGGGGACTTGAAACTTCAGCAAGAAAAACACTGAAATGAATTGCAAAAGAAAAAATATGATATATTTTGGTTGATCACAGGAGCAACGCACCCCTGAGTGGGAGACAGTGCATTGCAAAGCATTGTCCCTAAGCCAGTAGTGCTATGCAGAGCACTATATCAAGACCAACAATTTGTTGGTGCTAGAGGGAACTATAAAAAAATCAATAAAACACACTACTTTTGCTAAAACACATTCAAATGACTGAAATTAAGTAGGTAAAGTCTACTAAAGGCTAATAGACAAGGATAAAAACACCAGGGACGATCCTTTATTCCCCAGTATGGTATTCAATTTGTTTTATGGAAATCAAGCCTGCGGATAAGCATTCTTTCCCTAAGTGTGGTGGTTTCACTTAGAAAAACAGAAAGAAAGATATTTGACATTTTCCTTAAAATGAATAGATAAGGGAGAAAACCTACTTGTAATATGTTTTCTTTTCCTCGCCTCCCTTCGTCACTTCGTCACTCTCAATCGAACTAAACTCGCTCGATTGGTACCTGCAATGGAAAACAAAAGACAGAAAATGACATAAAGGCAAATGATCTATTCATGTTAAACAAATTGAATCGATTTCATCTGTAAATAAACATATAACATCATTGACACATGAATTAGGAAAGGAAAAAATGTATTTATTATGAAGTATAAGGAGAAGCTACAACCAGTTGATCAATTCGATGTCAACTCGCTCCAGCTTCAGTCCCATCCTCATCACACCAGCATCATCACTCCAGCAGCATAACATTACATGTAGAAAACACCTCCAAGAGCTTTGATCTGACCAGCTTAACTCTACTTAATACAAATTATTGCTCTCTTGTGCACTCAGTGCTCTATTTATAAGTAGATGAAGGTAGTTTGACATTTATGAATCATTGAATGGATTTTCCAAAAATGGATGAAGAGGTTTCCTTGTTCATGGGAATAGAATTATATGAGGTTTAATGGCTTCATGGTGTCCGTTGTGGTGGATTTGTCACATGGGTGTACGAAATCACACCAGCTTAAAGAGTGTGGTCTACTCTTTAAACTATTGGTAACAAGCAGAAAGTGGGGGAGCTCAAAAGCATAACATTTACTAAAAAATAGTATGCTAAAGTATGCTCTAGTTAAACTAAAACTAAAACACAAATATACAAAAGCTATAAAGAGATTCAAAATGATAATAATGCAAACGATGGCTCGACGACCTCTTCTTATTAAACGTTTGAAATGGAGAAGAAAGTTTACCTACTTGCCAAAGGGCCCCTAGGCAATGGCTCTAGGTCCTGATGCAAGGATGTTGCCTTCCAAGCTCTGGCTCTGATGCAGTCTCCCTCTCTCTCTCTGTTGTTGTGGACTAAGATGTTGGGTGGCAAACAATCGAGTCCTCTTTAGCTCTAGATCTGAGTCACACACTACTGGTGCTGCTTGGGAAATTTTGGCTAGCATAACAATGTGACCACCATGTCTTCATCTCTTGGTGGCTTTATATAGGTGAGTTTCAAATCCTCCTTCCCTCCCTTGGTACATGATGGATAGTGACCCAAGGGAGAGGTATGATTCCATTGTGTGCTCAAATATTCTTTTGTGTGCTCACATAGTGTCTAAGGAAGCGCTGGTGGCTGTCCTTAGGTGGCTTTCACATAAGGTGTAACTGTCCTTTGCTTGGTGTGGTCCCAGAAAGTGACTTTTTTCCATTTCCAAGAATGTGCACTTATCGGGAAAAAAGGTGTGCATAAGGTGCTCTTCTCGAAGGATAAAGTGCGCAATTCAGCATGTATGACTAGTTTAAATCTTATTTTCTCAAAACCTTAGAGATTTTAAATACTTCTTGATTCCATAATGTGTTCCTGCCCTGTAAATCGTTAAGCTTAACATTAATTGATGTCGTCTTCTGCTGTACGATTTTCTAGTGTTAACATTTTCCCCCTAATGTGTGAGGTAGAGGAAGAACTTTATAGCTGGAATACATTATAGTTTCTTTTTTGTATCGTACGTAGAGAGAGAGAGAGAGGCCTGTGTGAATTTTGGAATTGACAACACCTTGCACCGTTTTAGAGATAACCATGGCCTAAGGGACCCCATGCAAGCAGACAAAATATACAAAATATTTACAAAATTTCAATGAGGCGGGCATGTCCCATGCTCTTGATGTTATGGCTAGTTAAACAAAATTGACAGATACATGTGATGTCTGTGCCACTACTGTGGTAGTGATGCTGGTGGTTGTTGACGATGACTGCTGACGCCCTCAAGGGCATTTTTTCTTTGACGATAGGTGGAATGTGGTACCCATATGCATAACCTTGGTATGGAATATCCCTTTGCAATGTACGCATATGTATTGGTTGGGACCTTCCCGTGTAAGCATTGTTGTCAGAGACGCTTATGGAGGAACGGGTCTTCAACGGATCTGATCAAAGTGCAACGGTTGTAAGGTACGATACCATCGTGACATGAAAGCTTTTGATGTAGTCGAATGTCAGGAGGATCGATGAAATCTATGGACAATGATGTCTCCCACAGTGCCACCCGAGGATACCCCTTTGCATGGGGAGGGGTAATCCAAGGCACCGCTTCATTTTTGGAAAAGAAGTGTCGAGGTTGACAAAAAGGAAGCCTTGATCGAACCATGGGTCATCGACCTAAGGGGTCAGGGACCTAGGTGTGATGGGTTTAACATAGGCATGTTGGTGAGAGGTGACTGAAAACGGATGATGGGGATTCAGTGGCTCGAGGTCGAAGTATACTTTAGCAGCTTCGCGACAGTCATAGTTATTCTGGAGGAAAAATCCCTGGAGTCGATAGGACTTCTAGGGCATTTGTGAACTGGCTATGAATTTCGTGAAGGTGCATGTATGGGGGGTGAAATACTTCGACCAAGGGGAATGAGGGACTGCTACCATGGGAGAAAAGGTGAAGTATGAGGGCGAAGTGGCGAAGGGCATCATTTGCAGTCTTTGTACACTTACCGAAAGAATAAAATAATGAGGTTTGGTTTGTACAAAACACAGAGACGGGTACCCCAAAACATGAAAAGGGGTCACTCAGTGAAGGTGTGAGGGCGATGTTTTGCTGGGGGTAGGGGTCCCATTGGTTGGTCTCATGTGCAGGGTTGATGAAGCGCAAAATGTCATAGATGGGATTATGATGATGGAGGTATGGTGGGCCAAATGTGATGCATGGCGGTGCGCTTTCAATATGCTTGTACAACCTGGTCGTCCGAGAAGGGGGTTTGAGTTTGAATGGTAAACTTGACCTTATGCATGATATATGGATGGGCATGAGGTGCTTCCCGGATTGAAATGGTATGGCCATAGCGTCACGTGTGCGGTGATATATGGTCTAGTTTGGGTGACGAGCACCATGGAGGGGAGGCTCTACCGACCAACACGGACGTTTATCATATGCAGGGTGAGGTGATGATAAATGTGGTCAAGTATGAGGATCCTATGGTTTATTTATGATGGAGAAATGATTTCAGGATATGCAAAGTTTTCTAGGACTCTATCATGCTAGGACTCTATCATGCTAAGGGTAGAATGATACCTGCTCCAGAACTTTCAGTGGACGGTGTTGTGAACGGTTTTCGGGTTCTTCCTACAAAAAACAACTACCTCAAGTGAAAGCATCTTCTTTTCATCAAATATTATTGAAAAACATGAACTTTAGAAAGGGAGATGGGAGGGTGCATACCTGCTAGCGCTGAAAAATTATTTTTTCTGGAAAGCGAATGTGTGGTATCTCTTTCGTTCGTCATGGCATACTGATGATGGTGCAACTTACGGTTTGCGGAATGGATCTTCTGATCTCCTGTTATGGACCTCTGATGTTCTGGAAAAGGGTGATAAATATGGGAGTATGGCCCTAATCCCATTCATTTGTACTTGCTGAGTTTTGGGAGATCAAAGGTGATTGAAAATCCCTTCTTGCTGTTGCGGTCAGCCTGTGTACTAGGGATAAGCAATACTATGCCGAGGTAACTTTCATGACGTCCTCCATTTCAATTTTTTCAGCTTGATAGTGTCGGGGGCCGTACAAGTTGGGTTTGTACGGCCTCAAAGGGAATTTTTTCCCTAGATTGCGTGGGCGATCTAGGCAAAGAGGTGCCCCCCTTGTGCACATTTCTGAGGGACAGGCACACGAGGGTGCATTGTTTCCTCTTTTTTTCGCGCAAGGGCATGCTTGTGAAGAAAACAAGCACACAAAGGGCAGGGTGACAGAAAAACTTGGGTTTTTTTGTCTATTTTTATGTTTTTCTCTATACTGATGGGTGCATGTGTTGCTTGGCAGGTTGGTGTGGAGAGAGCGAGATTGGCCCGATATCCAGACCGCTCTAGCTGTTGATGTTGGGGCGCGCTGTCAGTTGGCTGCATGGGGCCTTCTAAAGTTTGTTGATAACGAGTTTCTTCAGTCTTAGGGCCGACTATTATGTTATATTATACAACATTGGTGCAGGAGGCGCAATATGTTCGTACTGAGGGGGACGAACTTGATTATCCGTCCAGAGACGGATATATACTTTATGACCGGGTTACTGCCTCACGGTGAGGCTCTGAGGTATCCACTTCCTGCTGGGAGAGTGAACCTAGACAGATTTCGGAGGAGGCATTGCGGTGGTGTGCCTCTTACTGAGTGGTGCATCAATATTGCATCAGTGACAAACATGGCCAAGCAGTTTGCTCTAGCTATTATTGTGTGACTAGCGGGCTTGCTTTCTCCACATCGGGCATCGGGCCCACAGGTGGGAGTTTTACTTCGTTTGAGGGGCGAGCACTTATTTGATTTCACCCATTTTTGTTTTGATGTGATGGTGTCACAATTGAACAAGGTCCAATGTGGATCTAATTAATTTGTTTATTCTATCATCCTATGCAGCATTATGTATGAGAGGGTGGTGTTGCTGAGGCCGGTGGTGGTTGTGCCAATTGGGGGGTCATGGGAGCCAAGGATGAGGAGGTGGGCTCCGGTGATGCTGCGGGGCGGTGGTGGCATGGTGAGTCGTTATTGGAATGCTACGATAGAGGCTTGTTTTGAAGCCAACCCACAGATTTTCTTACCATACCCGTATGCGGGGATGGACTTCCAGGGTGACCCAGACATGGGTCTCCCTTTTGGTTATGTTTTGGGGCCTGCAGGTATGTGTTATATTGTTTCTGCATTTGTTTGAGTATTTATGTTCCTATGTGTTTTTTTATTGACACTAACATTATTTTGGTTACTCTTGCAGATTTTGGCAAGGTAGGTCACCCAATGGCCCATTTGGTGGGTCATGATCCTCCGTTACGACCTCAAGGTGGTCAAGGTGGAGGTGATGCAGGTGGACTGGGTGGTGGTGCCGGTGGACCTGGTGGAGATGGTGCTGGCCCTTCTAGTGAGGGAAGAAGCTCAGCTGCAATAGTGGTTGTGGCCGAGCGAGCTCATGCAGATGCAACTAAGGCGCACATTGCAGTACTTATGGCTCAGGTGACCGCTCTTGAGGACTTCCGGGGTCGAGTGGACCGCTTGACCCATGGTATGCATGCTTGAGGTTTTACGAACGAATTCAAGGAGGTTTGGCTAGAGATGGTGATGGCCCTTGAGAGGGATTATAGGCCCACTCTACGTCGAGTAGTGATCGCGGTGGCGACAGCAGCTCCAGTGGTGGCACCAAGAGCGGTGGTGGGTCCAGGTGCTCCTCTTGAGGGGGCACCCCCTAGAGTATTTTTGTACATAGGGAAAGCACCCGTTATGAGGATGCTTCCCTTATTTTTGATGATTTTTTCATCTTTGGGTTGGCTAATGGGCCAGCGATACTATTTTTTGTACTCAGATACACATATTTATATATATATATATATGAGAGATCTTTTTTGCGGCTCTACATGATGTGCTATCTATTTCAGTTTATATATTTTGTGTTATGCTGATGGATATCTATGTTTTTGGTTTTTTATTTATGATGGTTTATTCGCGATGCATTCCAGTCTAGGATATTATTAGCTATGCGATCAGCTGCTTGGTTTTGATTCCTTGATACATGTGAAAATGTAATGTAATCAAATTGTCTGCTTAATCTCTTGGCACACAAATATTTTCTAAACAGGTGTGTGTCTCTGGTCTCAAATGTTTGGTTCAAATGCGATACTACTAATTGGGAATCGAGGTAGATATGCATATGGAAAATGCCCTTATGGAGGGCCTCACACATAAGTCTGATCACGGCATCATATTCTGCCTGATTGTTTGTTGTTGATCTGATGCACACACCGTTTGAACACAGTGGTGAACGATCAAGATGGTAGATGACCCAGGCGGCTGCAGCTAATTTTTGCGACCATCGCGATGCTCCATCAGCAAATCTGAAATAGGGTTCAAGTTGGTGATCCATGGTGGCACTTTGAGCATGTTTTTTACATAAGTCTTTGGATCAAAACATATTTTGGTGTTGGGGTTTTTATGTATTCTATCTCTAGGGGACAAGGGCTGCAGGGGCCCTTATGGGTAGAACTTCTTGAGGTAAAGGCCATTGACGGGGTTAGTGAGGTAGGTCCCATCCGTTTTCGTCAAGATGTATGCCCCCTATAGGAGGAAATGTTTGATGATATAGGGTCCTTTCCACAAGGTTTTGAATTTTCCTGGCCCTAAGGCCTCTTTTGCGACATCATAGCGAAGGACTAATTCTTCCTCGGTAAATGAGAGAGGGGTGATGTGGAGGTCGAATGATGCTTTCACCCTTTTCTTATGGGCCTCATTGTGTTGCAGTGATTGTTGCCGACTTTCGTCAACTAGCTCTAGTTGTACTAGGTGTTGTTCTAGAGGCTGGGTGTCATCAAGGAGTTCGATGGTGGTGTGCAAGTTTGGGATATTGCGGGAATCAATGCAAAATAGTAAGGTATCTTGGTCTTTTGCGACAGGAATCAAGTGGAAATCCTGGGGCGAGGGGGCGGTTGGAATCCTATCTTGGGCATGTGATGATACAAGTAGTATGTGGGGAATTGTGTCACTGGCATGCGACGGGGGAAGGATCTTGGTAATGGAGTTCTGGTTGAGCATAAAGTCGGGTCTCCCGCCAGGGTAGTCAATTTCCGGTAGGTGGAATTTGTTTTTATCACAGAGTTGCCTGAATGCTTTCAGCAGCGGGCATACCTCTGGCGCGTGATCTTGACCGATGCAAGCAGTGCACGGTACCACAGTGCTGACAGAGTAGATAGTGTGAGACTCTGCGCTACTTGTTTTCCCTGATGTGGATGCTTGGAAAGGGTCGATTGTAGAAGAGGTCATCTTATGCTTCCATTTCCGCGTCGTTGGTTTAGACTTGTCTTCCTTTTTAGTGGATAGTAGACTTAACGCTGCTCGAGCCGCTCTTAGCTTGGGGAGATGTGCACACTTGAACGTATGGTGAAAGTGTGAGCAAATTCGGAAATAAGTGTGTGTGATATTCTCTTGATTGGAGAGAATTTTCTGAGGGAGAGAAGAGACTATGCAGATACTATTTACAAGGGGCTTGAGTTCTCTGCATTGGTTGACTCGGTGATCATTCAGATCACATAGGCCGCATGTTATCCTAGGCTTTGCCTGGGGTATACGTGGTTGGTGTGCAATCTTATCAAGCTTGACACACCATTGCGGTGGTGGGGACATTGAACCGGCAATGTATCTTTTATGCCATTCCTGGAGATCATCCTGTCTCTTTTCTACAGCATTAATCATGTCGATAGTGGGACGGATTTGTGAGGTATAAGTGTCTGGTGGGGTGTCGTAGCTGCGATTCCATGTCTAGAAAAACATTTCTTCTCCTGTCATGTATATATCATGGTTGTTTTTCCAAAAATAGACTAGGTTTTTTTGCTGAGTGTTGACCATCCCTTAACGAGGGAAAGGTTCTTGCATCACCACATTTTGCTGGGAAGACCCTCCTTGTCCTCGGTTACTTTGTAGATTTTTAAGCTCAGGGAGTTCAAGACAGTGGTGAGTATAGTGCCCGTACTCACCACATATTGAACAAGAATGGTTTGTTCGTAGAGGTGGCCTTTTGCCTTGCCTTTGGGCATTGCTTGACTCCTGGTTCTGATTCTAGTTGGAGTTACCTCCAGCCTGGGATAGCGGTGGGAGTTGTTGGTTGTTGCCCCCCTGTCCAGGGTTCCCTTTGGGCTTGTTTTTGGTCTTTTTCTTAACCACGTTAGGAGGGTATTTCTCTTGATCATACTGGTGTGGTTGATTTTGGGACGGCTGCACCAAGTTCACCTATGCATTGGTTTGCGTAGTTGGGTTGTGTGCTTGGGACTGAGCATAATTTTGTCCCGTGTTTGCACCTGGCCTTTGGGGGGGAGCTCTTCCATCATTTGTTTCTTCCTGCGTATTGGGTCCCCTCGGCCGAAGGATAAGGTCCTCCTTTTTGATACGCTTGCGCCATATTAGTCAAATTTTGTTGTGGCATATGATGACTTTGAAATCCGGGTTGAGACATATTCTGGGTATAATCATATGTGTAACCGGGATTTTGATTGTTTCTACCTAGGTACCTTGGGTCATTGACCCAATTAGTCCATCTGCAGAGTTAAACGTGCCTGCAAATTCTTGATAAGATTGCAGGCGTGGGGCGTTAGGCAGGATATTGTAGATGTATCCTGACTGTGTATAGATCAGTTCAAGCTACTGGGCTTTACTGATTAGGTCCTCTTTGGATGTGGGGTTGCATTGCGCCACATCCTTTGAAATATTCGTCATCAAATTTTTCAAGAATAAATCTAAGAGGACCCGATCGTCGATTTTAGCTTTGCATAAACTGCGACGCCACATCCATTCATGGAGATGGTCTGAGATATGGATGGAGGGGGATTGTCTGAAATGAGTTAGTAACTCCATTCCTGAATCATGGTGAATGGGCAACTGAAAGTACGTGATGAATACGGTAGCGAGGGTGCTAAAGGTTCCATGTGAACCAGGAGGTTTCTCCACGTACCATTTCGCGGCCACTCTCGTAAGAGTGCGTTGAAATATCCTCAATCGAATAGTATCGTCAATGATGCTATTCGATGAGCACCACAAGTGAAAGGTCATTACATGATTACCTGGGTCTTCCGCTTGCTTACCTTCGAACTTTGGTATATTCGAAGGGAGCTTCGTGGGCATGGGAGGCCAATTGGGGTCGTGTGCGATGGGGTCATTTGTGAGCTTGGCTAAATCGAGTAGATTCAACGCAGCTAAGAAGGGTGACTGAGAGGTTGACACCATGGCAACGTGTGACAACACAAATTTCTGGTTAGAATGAGGGTTGGTTTGTGACGTACCCTGTTGTGATTTCAACTGGCTTCCCGTATGGGATGCGCTCCTCTGCCCCCTAGGGAACGAGGGGGGAGTGCTGTGTGGTGTGGTGTTGGGGGGCCAACTAGGGTTCCAAACTAAGGTTTCTCCAAGAAAGGATGAACCAACGACGGTGGCAATGTTCCGTCTTTGACGCCTAAATGGCGAAAGACCTAGGACCCCTCCCGGTAATGGGGGGAGTTCCAAAAGACGCCTGGATCGATGAGGTTCCGTTGGGACCTTTTGGGTGTCGACCAGGTTAGGTTTTGGAAAACTTTGAGGGATTGAGTCTATGATCATGACAAATTTATGGCCACATACATAAAACAAATCGAAATGAAATGAATTTTCTCTTTAACTTAATCTCTGTGATCAATCAGGAAAAAATGGTTTTGTTTGTTTGCACGTGATACTCAAAATCCTAGAAGACCTATTACATCCTCGCACACTCAAAAGTAACTAGGCCTTGAGAATATTTCTTGCGAGTGTTGGCACAACGTCCCGTAAGAGTTGGTGAAGCCCCCAGTCAGTCGAAGAGAATCCACCCAGGTAAGGGTAGAGGGTCTGGCGCTTGCCTGCACCGTCGCCTATAGGGTAAAGGATGCCCTAGTTTTTGGCCACTAAGAACCACCGTCCCATGTGAGCGTTTGAGTCTTGGGATTCTTGGTAGTCAGCTAACAGTACTGAGTATCAGTCGGGTTAGGTAGCCCCAACTAATATCGCACACACAGCGCCTAAGCCTAACCCCCTCTGAATCGGATCTCTACCGCCCTCGGGTTTTCTTTTCCATGGGCTAATAGGTGGATTTTAAAGCTCCCTAAATACACAACTTCTATGTTTCAATATGAAGTGTGATCAAGGCGGCTTATTGGATGCCTACCCCCTTGATCCTAACTTAATCTATAAATTCTTTTGTGGCCCGTGTGGAGAGAATTTAGTGAGTTGTTTTAAGTTAGGTTTAGATGGCTTTCTTTGCTTAGTGGGTGAGTGTGTGTGAGCATATGGTGAAAAATCCCATAGTTTTAACATATGGATATCGGTGATCCTTTACAAAATTCCCCTAGTTAAACTATGTGATGTTGTTCCTTGCTCAAATGGAAAACATTTACAGATAATGGGCTGCTTCCAAATCTTCCTAGTTGATTTACATGACTTAACTAAAGAGAGATGGCGAATCGCAAATGTAGAGTGTCCATATGCTTTCCTAGGGTCACCAAATGGTGCAAAGGCAGTAAAGATTACTTTCTCTAATCGGCGATTCAATCCTAGTGCCGCAATTTTCTAAATGAAAAAATTGAATTTAAGCCAAACAATTTCTACACTAGCTTATGCATGTGTGGTCTTGGGCCACTTACTTGGACTAGTTAAACTAAGTGTGCATACCAGAATTTGCAAAAAAAAAAAAAAAAGTTGTTTGGAAATAAATGGTTAATTCACCCCCTACTTAAACTATGTGAAGACTTTTTGCAAAAAACCAACTTAAATGAAAACTAACTCTATGCCTACATAAAGCAGCAAAAAGTGAGTTCTCAGAATTTGTGGGGTATCAACACAAGTGCTGGAAGATACATTAGGGGCTGCCCAACACACTTACAAGCAGAAAAATGCAGAATATAGGGAGAAAAATCTTTGTCTACAATTTGCGCGCAAAAATCCTTGACAGGTGTGCCTTCTTGCGCACAGGTCAATCCTGAACGCGCGCAATGCACCTCTATGAGGAAAAATTGCATGCAAAAACCCTGGAAGTAAAAATATTAGGAGTTGCCTTCTTCAGTTTGTCACTTCAATGAGTCTAGGGACCGTAAGATGGATCAGAAGACTGTCAGCGCCACTCCAACATAGACAAAGGGTCTCTTGCAAAATATGGCACAACCACATAAACTTGGAACACGTCAGTGGAGTCCCCAATCCTGTTGTGGTGGATTTGTCACATGGGTGTATGAAATCGCACCAGCTTAAAGAGTGTGGTCTACTCTTTAAACTATTGGTAATAGGCAGAAAGTGGGGGAGCTCAAAAGCATAACATTTAATAAAAAACAGTATGTTAAAGTATGCTCTGGTTAAACTAAAACTAAAACACAAATATACAGAATCTATAAAGAGATTCAAAACGATAATAATGCAAACGATGGCTCGATGGCCTCTTCTTATTAAACGTTTGAAATGGAGAAGAAATTTCACCCACTTGCCAAAGGGCCCCTAGGAAATGGCTCTAGGTCTCGATGCAAGGATGTTGCCTTCCAATCTCTGCCTCTGATGTAGTTTCCCTCTCTCTCTCTGTTGTTGTGGACTAAGATTTTGGGTGGCCAACGATCGAGTCCTATTTAGCTCCAGCTCCGGGTCACACAATGCTGGTGTTGCTTGGGAAGCTTTGGCTAGCATAACATTGTGATCACCATGTCTTCATCTCTTGGTGGCTTTATATAGGTGAGTTTCAAATCCTCCTTCCCTCCCTTGGTACATGATGGATAGTGACCCAAGGGAGAGGTATGATTCCATTGTGTGCTCAAATATTCTTTTGTGTGCTCACATAGTGTTGAAGGAGTCAAACTTAACCACTAGTGGCTATCGAGTTATGTTATAACTAGGCCACTAGGAGGTAAAGGGGTTTCATTCTATTTGAGTGCATTTTGTTCTATAGATGAGAAAATTAGTGAAGATTTGATAGAGAGAGAGAAAACAAACTAAGTTTGTGTATTGTAACATCCCATGGGCCACATGTCTCACTCCTTTGTACTTGCATCCATTTCCATTCAAATAAAAATAAAGCAAAGCAACCTCACCTTCCAGTTGGGTTTTCTCTTGTAAGGTTTCCTTGATCATATCTTGTGTTCATTATGGTTTAAGAGTTGCATTTTCTATTCTCTATTTTCGATATTTTCTCTATTGCATGCATTATCATAACATAGTAATTAACGAATCTATAAATCTAACGAGAAATTAACCCTCGGAGTGTAGATTTCATATTTTAAAATATAGTTTAGTATATATGTTGTGACGAACTATCCAATGGAATATCCCTGGCCATTTATGGATCACCTTCCTTCCCACAACCCACTAAAAAATAGATCATAATGTTGTTTAAAGATACCATATGACATTTTTTTTAAATGTGTTTGCTAACCTTAGAAAACGTTATTAAAATCACTCGAACTTCCACAATATATATCTCATAAATTATAATGAGCCCAAATCTGAAAAATATTCACTTGTTATTATCTATATATGCTATGGATTCTAAAATTTTTAGAGTCTGAAACTTCACCAAAAGAAAATTATAGAGAAAATTACAATAAGGCTCTTTTAAAGTTGGTTTCAAAATTATTCACAAACCTATATTGAATAGACTATATCTATGAAATTATAACAAACCTAAATATGCAAATTTCACCACTTGTAATATATAATTCTCTCTAGTTCCCCCAAAATTTCACTACCAAAAACCTCCTAGAAAAGAATTTATATTGAAAATAAAAAGATCACTTATTTAACACTAATTTCAAGATTAGTCACAAACTGTAACTTCCATAGGATATAACTCTAAAATTATAACAAACCAAAACTTAAAATTTTGATCAGTTGTGCTTTCTATTTCTCCTCAATCTACATGAAATTTCACTAACAGAAACCCCCGAGAAAATAAGTTATATCGAAAATAAAAATATCGCTTGTTTGAGACTAATTTCATGATTAGTCTCATCTATACCAAGATTTATCATACATCAAGGCTCTGAGGGTGAGGCTATGTGGATTTGAGGGTTTTTTACGTTTTGGTGTTTTTAGTGGAATTGGTTGTGAATGGGATGAGGTTTTAGAAGGAAAATCCTTCTCATTTCATCAAGAAATTGGAGGAAATCACAAATGTGGAGGTATTTGTGCCTCAGTCAAGAATTTGAGCTCTGGAATTGGCCAAGTTTATTGGCCTGGTTGGCCAATTCATGGGGATCTGGCCCTCCCTATGTTTTTTGAGGTTGTGGGTGGAAAAAAAATAGAAACCCATGATCAAGGATTTTGTCTCTTCTTCCACTTGTGGAAAAGGATTATTTACTTTCTTCTTCGGAAACAAGTCAAATCGAGACCTAATCTTCAGAAGTGAACCTTATTTCATGGGGGCTCAAGGGTTTTATTTGGATCAGTGGAGTCTATATTTTAACCGAGAAAGTGATGTTCCATCTCCAGTCCTAGTCTCAGTGAAACACCCATTTTTTTCCAATTCACTGTTGAAATTATACCACTTTCAAAATCATTGGCAATGTAATTGGCAAGTATATCGACCATGTCGAACCACAAAATGGGATTTTATCTGGCACCAAGATATGCATGGAAGAGGATCTAGATAAGGGACTCTTATCAACCATAAATATCAATATAGAAAATTGGTCCCATATCTAAGAGGTATATTATGACCAACTTCCATTTAAATGAAAAGTATGCCATGAATATGGACTCTTGAAAAGAAGTTTAAAAAAGAAATAGGTGAAGCAATAAAAATTAGGGGAGGAAGGAGAACAATGGAAATGACAAAAAAGAAGAGACATTGTAAAACAACAAAATAATCAACCAACGCAACTAAATTAGACTAGGAATAAAGGGAAAGGACTAGCCTTCCAAAAAAAAATTATTGTAAGCAGAGAAGAACCAACAAAGGGAAAAAAGAGAATAGTAATATCTACGAATTATTTGAAGGGAAAGTGAGAATGGAGTTTGTATGAAGCCCTATATTTTTTTTATACTTGAAAATTTTTAGATGGCACTACCATAGGACATGAGTTCACAAGATACAAAGGAGGCAATCCAAAGAATGTAGTTGATAATCCCACCTTACACCACAGTGGTGAACGATGGTGGCTCTGGGCTTGGTCTCTTGAGGAATGATCGATCCTTTGTAGTAACCTATTAATGACCTCAACAAACGATCAATGTTTCAAATCCCTGAAATATTTTAACGAACAGGCTCAGGGTGTGTCTGTAACCATGGAACAATGTCTAATCATGAGACCGAAAGTTTGTTGTATCAATAGGGGTATTGCAAGCTTGGGATGGCCATGAAGGGAAATCTTAGTGGGGATGGTGATCGCATACCCTCAAAGTATGGTCATGAAGGGAAAGCTTAGCGGGGATGGGGATGGTTAAATTTTTTCTTAATTTCCATACCCTCGTGGTTATGGGGTCCATGGAAGCGATGTCTCCTGAACACAGGTGGGATTCAATTTCGCAAGTCAACCCCCCTCGTTCATCCCACTTTGATCTAGACAAAAGACATATAAATCCATAAAAGGATAAAATTCATATTTTCATTAAAAATATTAATGGAAAATCCTCCCTGCTCTGCACTAGGGAGTTGGATTTGGTGGAAAATATGAAACAACACATTGAGAATAGACTGGGCATCTCTGCAATTTAGTAATGCTTTTTATTTGAAGGGAAGTTTCTTAAGGACTTATTTTCACTGAAGGACTATGGCATCATGCAAAATTCCACCATTATTTTGAACCTAGGGATGCATAGGGGAGTTGGAGGTGCCCCGGGATCCAAAAAATTGGGTGGATTTGTCTCCTACAATGATGCAATGAAAGGGAATGGCCCCAAACCTATGGATATACCTCACATCATCCCAATACCTTTTAATGTAGAACAAATTAAATAAGTTCCCGCAATGGAGGTTAATCTACCAGAGGTAACCCACCTTTTCTCTACTCTCCAATATAGGGTTTTGATATGCAGGTTTAATGGTTTTTGGCCCATATATGAGGCTTTACATCAATGGGTCTTCATAACCTGGACCCCAAACTATGATATTTACTTACGTTCCAACAGTTTCTATATAATGCAATTCGATACTCAAGAAGATTTAGAGAGAGCATTAAATGAGGGGTCGTGGTTTTGGGGAAGAGTTGGGCTCTTATTCACACCCTATTGGACACCTACAGAATACATCTCCATAGGAAAAAAAGGTACCGAAAAAAGAAAAAGGGGAAAACCCAAAAATAAAAGGATGGAAGCCTATATATCCTTATTACTTATAAGAGGAAGAATAAGAAACCATGGATATTTCTATAAAATAAGTAGTAGGGAGTGCTTCGGATCAGAAAGATAATGCAACCCACATGTAGCAAGGTATCAAATTAGAAGAGATCCAAGCACCAGAACAACCAAAAAACGAGGTATGCAATGAAAATGGGACGAGAGGTATAAAGAGATATCATGTTTCTGAGAGCTCAGACTCAAACAAATAAATGACACGGCAATTATCAAGAAATTAATTGGCAATGGTCCTAGCTAACCCAAATTTGAGGAGTTAATAGAAGGTCTAAAAAAAGAAAGGAAAAAGAGAAAATTTGAGTGATTATTATCACACTTAAATTCGAAATTGTTATGTATTTTTTAACAGTTATTTCCCTTATTATCAATCATAAGCCAAAAGTTTTATCGTACTAAATTCTTTTAGCATATACAAAATATAATTTTATTCCTTTTTACAAGTTGAATAAAACTATGATTTTTTACTTGGAAAAAAACATCTATGAGGCATTAAATATGGTGAATGGAGAAGGGGAAATTCCACAATATAACCCCTCCTCACAAGAGTAAGATAAAAAATTAGTATCAGATCTAGAAAGAATTGATGAAAATATGCCACCATCAGAAGAAAATTTGGTGCTAGCATAATAGATCATGGAGTATATTATAAAGGAGGAATAATTCCTCTCCCCTAAAAACACCACGGTGAAGTTGTCTTTTCTGAGTTCGTTGGGCGATAAATCAGACACTGAGAAGGAAAAATAAATAGAGAGGATCCAATGAAATGGAGGTCAAAAGACTACAAAATAGGTGAGATTGGAGGAAAAAAAATAAAGAAATCGGCACTCAGTCAATTATAGATTCATAACTCAATATATATAGGAAAACCAGAAAAGGAGGAAACTCTACCCCTCAAAAATGGAAAACTCATACAAGTAGTAAGTAATTAAGGTTCTCTCCTAGAATTAAACAGGATTAGGGTCAGAAAAAAACATGGAGGAGTTGAAGCCATTAATCAAGAAAGAATGGCCCTTAGTTTTCCTACTCCAGGAGAAAAAAATGGGGGATCGGAAGATCCTTCAAAAATAGCATAAGATTTAGAATGGTAGTGGGATTCTTTATGTTATTTAATGAGCAGCCTCAGGTCATATTTCCACCTTATGGTCTCAGTCATCGCTTAGGTTTCTTGATCATATATCGTCCACCCATTGGTTGGCTACCAGATTTCTTCATATCCCTTTAAATAGGTATGTTATTTTGTTAGTATCTATATGCTAATACAATTTCAAGAAAAACAAGAATCGTGGGATTCTTTGTTGGCTCTTGGTGATTCCATTTTTGGCTCTAATTTCATCTTTGTAGGATTTTTTAATACAACTTTGCATTAGTGGGAAAATAAAGGGGGATCTCGGGTTATAGATCAATTTCAAGAAAAAATTGAATATATCATCAAGAAATTAAATTTTTTGGACATAAAACCGTCCTCCAACATATTGACTTGGAGCAATAAAAAATCTAGACCAGACCATATTGTTGCATGCTTAGATAGATTCTTAATAGCACACTCATTCTTGTCTCAAAATATAATGGTTTGTTCCTGAATCCCTTCTTGGAATAGTTCAAATCACTCACAAATTGTTCTTGAAATCACTGAAAGTATTGATTTTGGGCCCCTTCTCTTACGTTATTATACAATTTTGGAAAGAATGGCGGGTTTCATACATTTGGTAAAGGATGTCTTGAGAAAACGGGTCAAGGAAATCCCCTTGACGATCTGGGAACGAAATATTAAGCGATTAAAAAGCGCATTAGAAAGTGGGCTCCCAAATGACAAACATAGAGACAATTAGTGATATAGGCACGTGAAAAGATAATGGAAATTATACAATCCAAAATAGAGGATGGCCTTATGAAAAATGACCTACATAAAGAAGAAAGGGAAGAATTTGTGGCTTATCATAAAGCATTAAAATATGAAGAGGAAATTTGCAATTTAAAGTCACAAAGAATTTTGTTAAAGGTAGGAGATATGAATACAAAATGTTTTCATAAACAAGCAAAGAAACGATTTTGGAAAAATAACATCAAATAGATAAGAGTAATAAGTATTAAAGTCTCGGAATTTTCTCAACTTAAGGAGGGGGCGATCAATTACTTTAGTGATTTTTACAATGCTATGGCTTCAGACATCTCTGAAGTGGAATCATCAATGTTGGAATAGATTCTAAAACATGTATCTGAGGAGGATAATATTGCTTCAAAAAATAGCCCACTAATGAGGAAATCCGTTAGGAAGTATTCACCTTCAACCTGGAAAAATCTCCAAGGTTGAATGGGTTTTCTGCCCATTTCTATAATTAATTTTGGGAGGTAATAAAATTTTATTTGTGCATGATGGTGGGTTAAAATATTAAGAATAATAGGATTGGGGAGGGGGGGTTGGTGGAATTAATTCTTCCCTTTTAGATTTGATTCCAAAAGAAGTAATCCCTACTTCTTTTTCAAGGTTCAAGCTTATTTTTCTTTGTAATTTTTCATATAAAGTGATTGCTAAGATTTTCTCCAGAAGACTTAAGCCCCTTCTTCCAAAAACAATATCAAGGTTTTGTGCACCATATGAAAATATTTGATAATATCATTCTTGTTCAGGAGGCTGTTAATTATAGTCAAAATCGGGGAAGACAAAGGCATGATTTTCAAACTTGACATGGAAAATTCCTTTGACAGAGTGAGTCATTAATTCCTATTTAAGGTGATGAAATTTTTTGGCTTTGATGTTAAATTCATTCACTGGGTTTCTCTTCGCATAAAATCGCCTTGGATTGCCACCATGGTTAATGGGAGAGCGGATGGGTTTTTTTGTCCCTCACAAGGCCTTTTCCAAGGATTCCCCTTATCTCCCTTACTATATATAATTATAATGCATTACCTCAACCACAAATTAGAATTTGAAAGAAGATGTGAGCACCTCCCAAGCATTAGATTTTTCAAAGGTATCAAGAGCATCAATCACTTTAGATTCACTGATGATACACCTTTGATGGTGGAGATTCCTCAATAATAGAAAGAAGATTCAAAAGGGTTATGGAAAATTTTCTTGAAGCTTTGAGAGGTCAAACAGATTTAGGAAATCTCATATTTATACATGGAATATTTCATTTAGAAAGCAAAGACAAATTGGAAGAATAATGGGATTTCAGTCGGTGGAACACATTGAAAGAATTGAAGTATTTACACGTTCCTATTTGCCTAAAATGAAACTCAGCCCAAGCTTGTGAAGATTTTCTTTAAAAATTCAAAGGAGAATTCATTGTCTGGGGTCTATATGGCTCAATATTGTAGTATGTGTGGTTCTAATCAAAGTAGCATCTATCCTTTACCACTTTATCAATTCTCAATGCTTATTGTTCCCCAAAGCGTTCTCTCTATTTTGGCAAAATAATTCACAATATTCTATAGGAAGAAGGAAAAACAAGTACAAATAAATTCCATATGAATAAATTGGCTACTGTGAAGCATCCTAAAAAACAAGGATGACTTGGAATTAGGGACCCTATGCTATTGAATAAATCAATAAGGGAAAAATATATGTATAGATTCGTCACCGAAGACGAAGACTGGAGGAAGGCAGTTCTCAAGGAAAAATACATTTAAGGAGAAAGAATAAGAATTCTAGACTCAATTCAAACCTTAATATGGTGCACCCTGATCTGGAAATTATTTGTATCAGTAGCCCCTCTCATACGTTCAGGTCTGTATTAGAAGTCGGGAAAAGGATAAAATATAAACTTGTGGACTAATAAAATAATGGATCAGTAGAAACTGGAACATTTTTTGGAGTTTCTTCCTCTAAGAAAACTCTTATGTGCTAAAATAAAATTCACCCTAGCTGATATTTCCAGTTACACAAGGAAGGTAATTGGACTAGATGGATCTTTAGAAATATTCCACAAAATCTTTAGCACTTGGCCTTCAAGCATCGTGATCAACTAGTGGGATGTGCATCATGGAGATCAGAGGAAGTGTAACACCCCTGGTTAAAAATCCATGTAGAAAATATAATACCAAGGTCATGGGACATGTATTCCAAGCTGAATGGTGGGAAAAAAATCCTAGTGGATGTTGATTTCGATTTATTATGGCTAAGGAAATTGGCAAAGGCACTAGCAAAGGCATGAGGCATTAATTGGAATTTTATTTATGAAAATAATGGAAAATAGGACAAAAGGGAGGTGAAAGGTCACACATTTCATGTGAGGAGGAAAATGAAGGAAAATAATGGAAAATGAAGAAAATAGGTCTCAAAGATATTATTAAAAACAAAAAATTAAAAAAAAAAAAAATGAAGAAGCTTTTGAGGATCAGTTGGAAGGCTTTTGCTCAGTGCAGTTTTAGAGCTCTCATTATTCTCTCTCTCTCTCTTTCATAATCTTGGATACTTATATTTTTCTTGGAGCACTCTTGGATGGTGTGGAAAACTTGGTTATTTGGAGCAAGAGAGCAAACGAAGAGCAAGAAGGTGCAAGAGGACATCAGGATCAACAGCTAAAATGGCTTTTGATTGTAGGTACTCAGTTGCATGTATGTTTTCCTCACTAGTTTTGGCATGCATGGTATATGCATGTGGTTTATTTGTCATGATATTTCATTGGCATGGAGGATTGTGTTGAAGATTACAAGAAGAAATAGTGAAATTGGCATCCGAAAACAACATCCATGATTCTAGTGAAAATTAAGCACCTACACTAGGTTGGGCCCACACAGGCTATTTTTAAGTGTAAGTATATTTTTATAATGGTGAGAAAATTCTATTTATAGCGGGAATCTATTTTTATAATGGTGAGAAAATTCTATTTATAGATCAGGTTCTATTTTTAGATGCATGAGCGAAATCTATTTATAGATCGCATGTCTAAAAATAGAATGCATGTCGATTATTATTATCTCTTAATAACAATTGGACAATAAACATTAATATATTCTCAATGAGCACTTCGAAATAGTTAACTGAAGTGGAAAATCAGTTAGCTAAGTGGATTTCGAGTTGAGTGGGTAGTTGGTGGGACATGCAAGTGGACTTAGTTGTAACTGAGTGATTCGAAGTTGTAACGGAGTTGGATGTGTAGTTATGTGAGTTGTAAAGTATTTTAACTCAATTAAGTGAGTTAAACTCAGTTGTGCTAGCTATAACTAGTTGTAACTAAAGATACACTAGTGAGAGATCAGTGAATTAAATATTAAATTAATTCACATGGAGTGATCTCACATGCAACTGAAGATTTACTATGGTTAACTACATGCATGTCAGATCCAATGGAGACCCAGTTGAGAGATAGGTGAAAGGGATAGTTTGACTATCAGTTGTGACATTAGTGGGTGGACTCATGCAACCACACACACATTGGAGATGCCTATGAGTATTTCGCAGTCAAGGCAGGCTAGAATCAAGCATTCAGAGGTTCTTGACCATCAGGGATTACACAGTGGAGGCAGGTTGTCTGGAGGCAGTAAATTGTGCAAGGGATTTTCCAATTTTTGTATGAAAGTGTGAGACGATTGTATATTGTACTGAGAGCTCTTGGATTAGAGTTTTGTATGAGATTGTTTCATGATCCATGATATATACATAATATATGATAGTAAGGTTTTTAGCTTTAAGCTTTCTCGGTAAAAATATATGTGTTATGTGTGACTGGTATTTCTTCATATGTTTGCAATTGGCAATTAAATTTCTGCAAAGATTTTAGTAGAAGGATTATGTATTTAACAGTGGCATATAATTGTTAGATCAGGAGAATCTAGGCAATACATAATTGTATTAAAATTCTACATGTTATCGGAGCTAAGAAGATTGCAATATTGAAGCAGTAGTTGAATTTGTTGGTGGAAACAATTCGAATTTGCTGCAAGAATTTCTTGGTGCGATAGTTGAGTAAACATTGAAATGGATTTCAATGGCTTGCGGCTATAATATGAACTCGAGGGTATATCGAACTAAATTGCATGGAAGGACAAGATGGAAGCAGTGCTTGAAGATAATGGCTTGATGGAATTCAACGACAGTGATGTTCCTAAGCCCACTTCGACGGATGTTGCATTACTTGATGCATGGAAAAAGAAATTAGCAAGGGCGAGGAGGATTCTGTTGGAAAGTGTAGGAGAACATACTGTATCAAGCCTTCATGGGAAAGCCACTCTAAATTCTATATGGAATGCTTTGACGGATCTTTTCCAAAATAACACCGACCATAGGAAATTGGTGTTGAAGGATAAACTCAGAAAGATCAAGATGGAAAAGAACGACACTATTTCGGTATACTTAACAAAGTTTGTCCAATGTTGGGATGAGCTTGGGAGTGTAGGAGTAAGTGTTTTTTATTATGATTTGGTGAGCTTGGCTCTCTTAGGACTTCCTAAGATTTGGCACAGTTATCAAGACTTTTTCAACGGACAGGAAAAACTGCCAGATTGGGAACGACTATGGTCAGATCTAGTGCAGGAGGAGTTCAGGCGGAACACCAGAGATGGCTCTTCATCAAAGCATGATGATGAAGAGGATTGTGCTTTGTCTTCCAAGGCGAAGAAGGGGAAGGGGAATAAATTCCATTCTAAATATGAGGCTGGTGAAGATGGCAAGGAGCACAACATGTCCAAAGTGAAGTGTTTTCACTATCACGCATATGGACATATTGCCACAAATTGTCCACATAAGAAGAAGAAAAAGATGGATGCTGGAGCTGCAGCTGGTGAGGCTCTTGCCTTTCAATTTTATCTTGACTTCTCATTGATCGCATGCATGGTTTCAATTTCATTGGGATCGGGGTGGTAGTTGGATAGTAGTGCTTCCTTTCACATGACGGGAGATAAGAAACTTTTCAGTGGCTTGGAGGAGAAAGATCTCCAGATGCATATTGAGTTGGGCGACGATGGAAGATACAATATGACTGGCATCGGTACCATCACCTTTCAGAGGGTTTCAGGTAAACTCTTTCATTTGAAATATGTTATGCATGTTCCAGGTTTGAAGAAAAATTTAGTCTCAGTCGCAATGTTAGAGGATAGAGGCTATGATGTTGTCTTTAGTGAAGGAAAAGTTTTCCTGCGACAAAAATCAACAGCGAAAGCCAACAAGGTTGGGATTTGAGTTAATAATCTCTATATACTTTATGTAGATGGGATTTCTACAGAGATTCCTATTGTTGGGAAGTGTGGGAAATCCATGCATTTGATGCTTCAGAGGGAGCAAGATTTGCATGCAGGTAAGCGTGAACCTCGGGATGTGGAGCAGCCACAAGATGAGGACCATGGAGTGGGAGCAACCACTCATGCAGAGAAATTTTGTGCCAAATGGGCAGAGGGAGTGCATGTAGCTATACCACCAAGTGAGAGGTGGGGCGACATGCATGAGTAATCCCAAGAAGAAATTTTTGGGCAGGATTCATTGAGATGGTGTCAATCTCATGAATTGAAGTTGGCTACGAGGAGCCCACAGTACAGAAGTAGCAGGATCAGTTGGATTGATGCAGTCAGATGTTGGGAGGACATGAAATCAAAGTGACAATGTCAGATACTGGAGCGTGGATCAGAGTTGACAGCAAGTGCAGAGTGCATGGATGCAGAGGTCAAAATCGCAGTGGTTCCTGAAGACATGTGCAGTTGGTACCAGCAAAAATCAGAATAATTTGATGACAGATGCATTATACTGATTCAGTTTTTTGGAGGCTATTCAGTTTGGGAAGTGTTGCATGTGCGAGAAACACTAGAGAAGTGTTGCATACAAGAGTTGCATGGCGCATGCATATAGTTGCATGGTGCATGCAAAGGTTGGAGGGCGCATGCATGGAGTTGCATGGCGCATGAAAAGAAATTCCTTTCTTTTTGCGAGGGAGTGTTGAATATTGCAACAAGAAATAGTGAAATTGGCATCCGGAAACAACATCCATGATTCTGGTGAAAATTAAGCACCTACACTAGGTGGGGCCCACACAGGATATTTTTAGGTGTAAGTCTATTTTTAGAATGGTGAGAAAATTCTATTTATAACAGGAGTCTATTTTTAGAATGGTGAGCAGATTCTGTTTATAGATGAGGTTCTATTTTTAGATGCTTGGGTGAAGTATATTTATAGATCACATGTCTAAAAATAGAATGCATGTCGGTTATTATTATCCCTTAATAATAATTGGACAATAAACATTAATCTATTCTCAATGAGAACTTGGAAATAGTTAAATGGAGTGGAAAATCAGCTAGCTAAGTGGATTTTGAGTTGAGTGGTTGGTTGGTGGGAAATGCAAGTGGACTTAGTTGTAACTGAGTGATTCGAAGTTGTAACAGAGTTGGATGTGTAGTTATGTGAGTTGTAAAGTAGTTTAACTCAGTTAAGTGAGTTAAACTCAGTTGTGCTAGTTGTAACTAGTTGTAACTAAAGATACACTAGTGAGAGATCAGTGAATTAAATATTAAATTAATTCACATGGAGTGATCTCACATGCAACTGAAGATTTACTCTTGTTAACTACATGCATGTCAGATCCAGTGGAGACCTAGTTGAGAGATAGGTGAAAGGGACAGTTTAACTATCAGTTGTGACATTAGTGGGTGCACTCATGCAACCACACACACATTGGAGATGCCTATGAGTATTGTGTATTCAAGGCAGGCTAGAATCAATCATTCAGAGATTCTTGACCATCAGGGATTGCACAGTGGAGGCAAGCTTTCTGGAGGCAATAAATTGTGCAAGGGATTTGCCAATTTTTGTATGACAGTGTGAAACGATTGTATATTGTACTGAGAGCTCTTGGATTAGAGTTTTGTATGAGATTTTTTCATGATCCATGATATATACATAATATATGATAGTGGGGTTTTTAGCTTTAAGCTTTCCCGGTAAAAACATTTGTGTTATGTGTGATTAATATTTCTTCATGTGTTTGCAATTGGCGATTAAATTTCCGCAAATATTTTAGTAGAAGGATTATGTATTTAACAGTGGCATATAATTGTTAGATCAGGAGAATCTAGGCAATAAATAATTTTATTAAAATTTCTACAGATTGCTTGGATTTATAATGTATTTTACTAGCCTTGACATTCCCTGGATAGCCATGGTGTTGTGGGTTCAGTTTCATTGTTTGTTTTCTGGTTGGTTCTCATGATTCCTTTAGTTTTGGGTTGAGTTATTAGTTCTTAGATCCTTGGTTTGATAAATGCTATGGAGCCCGATGGAGAGCTGTTGGGTTGAGTTACTAGTCCTGGTGCCTTGGTTGGACAAACGCTATGGAGCCTGTAAACAACTGGGATTGAGTTACTAGTCCTAAATCCTTTTTTAGAACAAATTCTCTGGAGCCCTAGACAGCTTGGTTAGAGACCAATCTGGTGACGGTTTGATCTCTAACCGTGAGGTGAAATCATTGGTTGAGGGTTGAGGAGGTTTGGCCTCTGGAAACCCTGGTTTTTTTTATGGATTTGGTTTATGAGATCCCACTTTCATTCCTGGAATATGGCACGAGGGTGACTGGCTGAAGAGAGATTTGGCTTGGCCATGTCTGTGGTCGAGTGGAACGTGGAAGTCTCGGACTTGGTTGCATTATCCTTATAGCAATAAGAGCTCTTTCTCCCTTGTATTGATAAGTAAATATGCTTGTTATTATATGGTTTATATGGTTTTTATGTGCTTGACATTTATGTTTCTTATATGTTGGTTCTGATTGAGTTTTATGATGATGATGAAGTATGGCTCTCATCATGTTTTGATTCATAATTGAATGAAAAATGTGTCTATGCCTTAACAAACTATAATGTAGTTAATGTGATGTAGCAACAATGCTTCTTAACGATTCTCAGATAAGTATGAGACCCCTATACTCGTATATGTTATTTAAATATGTTTATTTCATCTGTGCGACATGTTTTACATTATGTATGTCATGGAAAGTAGGGGTCCATTCAAGTCCTTGTTTGAACGTTTGCTTATGCATCATTTTTTCGTTGTTTAATTTCATATTTGAACTTGTCATTGAGTTATAGGCAGTGGCATGGGCTCTGGGCCTGAAAAAAGTGAATAAATCCTACGAATGCAGGTACAGTTCAAGGCAATTTAGTCCCTAGATGCAGGAATGCAGGCCTGTGTGTGCTTCCAAAGCCTCCTAGACGCAGGCATGCAGGCTTGTGGTAGAATGTGGGGCTTAAGTGGATTAAAACCTCAATGGGACCCAGGGGCTAGTTACCTGAGTGGTTGGGATGGTTCCTGGGAGTCTTGTTACTGATGTGGAAGGTTTGTATGATATTTTTCCATAATTTCCACTTCCTTAAGGTCACCAAGGAGGTTGAATTTTTTCATAGTAGCCTCTCATCATGTGTTTACCCCGGTTGGTTAATTATTTAGGCTGATGTGGGATGAGTGTGTTACAGAGTAGTATTAGAGAATGGTTCACCCCATGGACTGGATGGGCGGTGTATGTTATTCATGCATTAATGTTGATTGCATATGTGTTTCTTATGCTTTCGGTCTATATGCTTATTTTGCATGCATGGTGGTGGTCATTGTTGTAGTTGTGTCACCATGTGAAAGTTGATGGTGTTGTTGTTAGATGTGATCGTTATGAGTGTATGTCGGTTATGCATTTTTTATTCAAGTCAGTGTCTATATGTTGTTATGCATGCATTTTCATGGTGAAGGTTGTCGTGCATGAGGTCATTGTATGCAAATAGGTCATCCTGATGTTTTGGTATGTTATGATGTTGATGTGTTGGTTGAGATAGAGCAGGAGATGCAGATCGAGTCAAGTGAAGTTGCAGCACTAGAATTTGGATAGGAGGAGATCGTCATACAGGTATTGTATGTCTGGCATGCAGGTATGTTGTTTAATGGTTGTCATAAGCATTAGGGTTATGTACATGTTTGTTAGTCTATTTTTGTTGTGGTTACATGTACGATAGATGTTAGTTAATCATTGTGGTCATATGCACATGTGTCGAATAGTCATGAATGATAGTAATTGGTTGTTATATGAATTGTTGTTGTTTTATGTTAGTTAACTTGATGATTATGTTATATTTTGTTGATAATTATGCTATGTGTTAACTTGATGATTCGTACATGATAGTTAACTTGATGATTATGTTATATGTTGTTGATGACTATGTTATATGTTAACTTGTTGTTGCTATATGTTAATCAACATGATGATTAGGGTTATCGCAATAAGATCTGGATGTTACATGTATCATGCTAATTTGGATTGGCCTATGAAGTTGGTCAGGGTTATGACATTCAGGTATGAGTTGACCTAATTATGATATTGTGTTGTACTAATCTAGACTAATTGTGCATATGTGAGTGTTATGCATGAATGAAAATTATTTATGATTTTATGATGTGAACATGTTAGCTAGTTATTGTTATGGATATCATGACCTTATTTATTTCTAAGTTGATGTGATGTGAAGTTATATCCTGCTAATCTATATTGATTTCACAAACAAGATAGCCTCCCTTAAGATACATCAAGGTATGAGTTTTCTTATGTCATCTACTTGGTGTTTGAAAGTTTGATTATGTCATTTATTCGGTGTTCGAGTGTTTGGTGTCTATTATGTCATTTATATGTTGTCTGAATGTTTGATTACTTACATGATATGAGTATGTGTCTATAAGATTACATGAAGTGATGATCTTGTTTTAAGATATTTGTAATAACATGTATCCGTGAGGCAATTGATATGTACCTGAGTGTAAATAGGTGATAGTTGTAGAATCATGTATTATGACTGATGAATGTGAGTTGATTGTTGATTATGACATGGTTTTTAGACTTGGTAAAAGTTGACTTCGAATTGATAGATAGGTTGTCTTGATATTGATACATATGGCTGACATGTGTATTCAGTTACAGGTCAGGGTGCTTGGCCCAACAAGGTAAGATAACTAGTATATTGTTATAATTAATTATGTGCTGACAGTTATGTGGTTATGGCAGTATGATGCAAGGGATTGCATGGCAAGATAATTCCATGAAATCTTGGAGAAGGATCAGGTTGATTTTTCCTTTGGGAGCACTGGGAACCATGGGGATTGAGTCATGGTGTTTGTTGCCAGCCTTGTGCTTTTGGTCTCTTGTGATTTTTTGCACTTGATTTGCGGTCTTTATTGTCTCTATCACATGGCCATGCCACTTTGTTGCAGTGTCATATTGCGTTTGTTTTTTGTGGTTTTCTTCTTGTTTGTTTCTTGTTCTTGACTTTTGTTTGAGATTATTGGGAATTGGTTGAGAAAGAGGAAAGTTTATGGAGCTCGAGGAGAGATTTTTGGAACCTGATAGGTAATGAAAGAATTTGATGAAGCTCAGTGCATGAGTAAAGAAGAGTGGAAGGTAATAATATGACATTCGCTTTGTTAAGAAGGTAAATCCTCTCTACGGACAGAGACAATCCCTCTAGCCCTAGAGTGGGTCTAGAAACAAAGAGACATGCTATAGTTTCAGTTCCTAATTACTGAATGAAAAGAGGACACGGTAGATCGACCTACCTGGAGTGCGATGCTATCGTTGCGGCTGTAGTGGTGGTGGCCTCTCGCTCCTACCTCGGAAAGTCACAATCCTTATGCAGTCATGCTCGGATACCTGCACATAGATCAGCAAACAAGAACATCATACGACATAATAACTTCATTCATAACTACTAGCCAGTCAAAGAGGGCTAAGCATATTGTATTAAATAGATTAAATAACACAAAATGGGAACCAAAAAATAGTCACGTATATGTATTTATAGAAGGAAGAGTTACAACCAAAGCTTTGATGTCGCAGTCTCCTCCAGCGGGGTTCAGCCGAAGCGTGTCTCAAATGCTCATCAGGGGATTCGGATGGGATGAAGACATGGAATTAAGCTCTCTCAACAAATTTCCTTCTTGTTCTATCTCTTCAACACTTCAGCTATAGTATACTCAGTTCTCCATGTTCATCTAGCTTATACAAGGAGAGATAGCTTCTTTTTATAGAGGGAAAGGAGGAGGTTGGAATCCCTACAAAGGTGGAAGGGAGGCCTATCCTTTAGGAGGTTCCCACAAGAGGTGGAAACCATAAACTAAAGGAGGGATTCCATGGTTATTCATTCCAACCACTCCTAATGACTCATCCTCGAAGTTGTTAGAGTGGAATCTCCGCCTCTATTTTTTTTAAACATTCCATAAACAGCTTGGCGCGGGTGGCTAACTGGGAAAGAGCGCCAACTGGCATGGGGCCCAGTGTTAATCTTCCTCATTGGCACGAGGGAAGAACTGGCTACTCGCGCCAAGGAAAAAACAAGGGTTTATGAAGCTCTGCTCGGGGAATTGTCAACAGAAGGAATATTTCTCTCATGTAAAGGGATGAAATGATGGTCTTTGCAAGGCATGACACTTCTTATTAGTGACAAAAATTACCCTCCAATGTGCGAGATGGGGATTTCAGGGACAGTGACAAAATGTTGTGTAACAGATGCCCCCTAAAGCATGAGGTCCGAGGGAAAGGGAGAGGCGAAATGCTTTATGAGAACACATTCGAACTAAACACCATTGTGAGAGAACCTGCAATTACAAATACAACTGATATCTCTGATACATGAACATATGGTATGGGCGCAGCCATCCATATTAGAGTATATAAAAATTGAGATCCGAGGTATGGACACAGCCATGTAGCAGTAAGGATCAACAAATAGACTCAAGTATGGTCGTAGCCATCCAATCAAAAGAGTCATGTAATAAGTCACAATAATCCACAAGAACCTACAGCCTAGATTTTATTAGAAAAAACCCAGGGTCTTGCACTCCATCTCGACCCGAACAAGTACAAATTCAAGCATGCAAATATATGAGCTGAAGTCAAACATGCAAGAAAATCACCTGATTACCAGCCAATGATGAAAGTTGTTAACAGGCACGAGAGAAACCATCAATAATGACAATGGCTCTCAAGGTACAACAGGTACAATCCACGGAATTTGAACAATGATCTGGCATCGAACACCCGCAGAATCACCCGATCAAAGGCCAATGATGTAGACCTTGCGTCAAATGTGAAGAACTTGCCATCGAGGCATGCAGGCTCCAAGGTACCGGAAGGGAGTCTCTAGATCAGATTCCTGGATAATGAGATGAAGTCGACAGGAAGAGACTTGGTCAAAGGAGGGCCATAATGTTTCCCACATCATCGTCACGAGACAGAGGAACATGATGATAGTGAATCAGGACCAACAGAGAATTAGAGGGAGGTTGAAAAATGCAGAGGCAAACTTCTCTTGAACATATCAGTGATACGACACTAGATTTGGAAATATTTGACTTCAAGGGATCTTAGGTCATGATGACATGGAAAAGAGCAGATGAGAGGTCAAAATAGATTACCCAAACCCATGAAGGCAAGAATGACGAAATAAGATGTCCCCAACCCGACACGGATGCAAACGAGTGTCATGTTCAAGAGTGACATACTGCCAACACAACTAAAATATGGTTCAATTTTCCCCCACCATTTCTGGTGAATACCTCAATTATTTTTGAAAACAAGCTTGAAGGGGATAGCATATTCTTGTAATGTAAGTTTTTCCTTCGGACAAATCCAAACTAGTACATTTTACAAGCCCTAGGAAGGAGGAACTCGAGTAATGTCATGGAGACGAAGTCTGATGTCATCGAGGTTTAACAAGTCTGACAAGGGGAGAACTCGACATATTTTCATATTTAGAGAGTTTGAAAAGAAGGTGGAAAAGAAAACTCCAGCATGGCCCTTTTTGTAAATAGTCTCTCAAATCCGAAAAGGTAGAAAACAATATCTGAAAGAACCTCTTAGTCAAGATAGGCTAAGGTATTCCTTTTTTGTAAATAATCCATCCCAACCCGAAAAAGGGGTAAACTTATACTGAGTAGATATCATTTCGCAGCCATTTAACGAGTTCAAAACAAAAAGAATCTTGGTAATATTTTCAATTTTAGAGTCAAAAAAGAGTTGAAATATGACTCCAATAGTGAATTTTTCGTGTTATTACCGAGTCTGAAAAAGTATAAAATACAACTCATTACTTCATCACTATCGCATGAAAACCTGTCGCTGCACAAAAGATACGTGTAAAACCCATTTCTCGAAATAATATAATAAAATAATTGAAAAAGATGTCTTAAAACCTAATTAGGGTTGTGAAAAGTTATAAAATGCCAAAAATGGTAAAAATAACTACTTTTCACTTGTTACCTCTTGTGGAGGAATAGTTACCCATTTTACACTATGATTGTATGGCAACGATAGAGGATGATCCGACAGACCAATCTCAAATCTATCAGTTCCAAGTAAGAGCCAACATCCTTCCCTTCAATTTAAGTCCCCTTGTATTGCCTGCAACCCTCAATTTTGATTTATGAGGAAGAAAATGCAAATTTTAGGGCACGGCGGTTGGCGCGAGCTTCGGGCACGAACTCGTGCCAATCACCCATTTTTCTGAACTAGGGCGCACCCATTGGCGCGACTGTTTCAACCATGCAGACCATGTTAGCTTTTTAAAATGCAAGTTAAGGTCCCAATTTTTCATAAATTCAAGCTTCTAAATCAGCTAATATCGCTCATATGAACATGTTTGCAGGTATAAAGCGGCAGAATGGTGATCGAATGGAAAGAACGGGAAAACAGCAAAGAATATGAGCTTGCCATGGAAAATGAGAGATGAATGGAAGCTCTCAGATATTGTGGACTGAAAATTTTCTTCTTGACACCATGTCTTCGTGTTCAACCGGAGCTGCTACAGTATTTTATCAGCATATGGGATGAGGATCAGGAAAAGTTCATCCTTCGAGATCAAGAACTTGAGATTGAAATTTTTGATGTCTACTTCATAACAGGACTATTGCGGAGGGGAGCAGCACCAATCCTAAACAACACCCGGCCTTGCATGGAGAACATGTCCATGGTGATTGATAGGGTATGTCCAGGGGCACGGAAGGGATCAAGAAGTGGGAAAGTGGATATCCAGACTATCCCAGACTTGGCACTAAAAGTAGTGCTACACACCATAACACAAGTTGCGGCATCGCAAGCACTGCACAAAGCAACAAAGACATAGCTACTTCTTGTTGTAGACTGCTTGACACTGACTATCTACAATTGGGTAGAGGCCATGGCAATCAACATGAAATGCCAGCTGACAAAGTGAAAGAAGACCAAATTGAAGCAATTTGGTTACAGGTCTATCTTGGTATCGTTCATCCTGGAACGAATACCAATCTTTCAGCGTCAGGAGGTCATAGTCCCGACACCACCAGCGATGGAACCACGGATGGCCCGATGGGCAGCTCTGATGCCAAGGGCAGGGGGCAGTTAACAGATGTCCTGGAGACCAGAGTTCTTTGATTGGCTCTGCTAGCAGTTGATTGTCGTGGAGGATTGGCCCTACTTTGGTACAGATTTTACTAGTGATCTGGACCTCCCACTCCCAGAGGGAGAGGATTGGGATGAAGATTTGGGTAAGACTCAATTTTAATTTTCATGAGTGTTATGATTTTTTTAATTATGTATGTTCTGATGTTAAACCCATGCACTTGCAGATGTTGGCCCAGAGAGACCCACAGGCATGTCTCTGATAGCAAGGCGAATCCCTCGCAATTTTGACCCTCATGGCGAGGGAGGCGAGGAGGAAGAGATCGTGCACAACTTGGAGGGAATCACACGCAGAGTCTCGGACTATGCACGATTTGACGATGTTCCTCATGCCTACCAGAGACATACCATAGTGGTGCCAAACCGAATTCACTGCTTGCTGAGGCAGCTCGTACGGGCAGTGACATGCTACTATGAGCATCATGCCAATTAGACACCTAGGTTTTATATCTGCATATTATGAGAGACATGATGTCTCAGGATGTAACAGAAACACATATTTTTTAAGTTTATGATGCACACTGATGCAAAAATTTGATATCTATATGTATATACATCTATTTTACTACATGGATCTTTTACATATGATGATGATTTTACAGATTATGCAAATGTCTATCTAATACAATGTTAGCCATTGTATCAGTTAATGCATTCATTCGCCTGGGAATATGTTGATATGTAATAAAATCAAAATGTCTTTCTAGCAAACAAACACGTAAATATAATCTCACAATGTATGGGTTTCTAACTGAATAATGACCATTGAGTTGAAGAACGACAAGCTGTTAATCTAGATTTACAAGCAATGCGTGTATGCCGAGGTTGATTGCCTCGGTTAATAGTTCAAGGACGGCACTATACTCAGCGACATTGTTTGTATTCCATCCTAGAAAAATACCTTGTAGATCTATCAACTCACCAGCAGGATCATAAATTACCGAGGCTACTGAAGACATGTTCCTAGTACTGTGGGAAGCACCATCCGCGAAACCAACATAGGGGGTAATGGACATCTGCACAATAAGCAAGACCCAATAAGCAGGCAAAATGCTTGCAAAGCACACCAAACCAAAACATGTAAAAAAATAAAAACGACACATATGTACACAAGCCATGCATGAATGACTCATGCATAATATTTTTGAGATACAACCCATTTCTGGGTTGTTCTAAAGAACGACCTTCGTAATCAATGAGCTCACAGGCCCCGTTCTGCAACACACGTTTAATAATGTAGGGCCCATGCCACATGCATTGAAATTTTCCTGCCCCTAGCTTATCATGAGCTTGGTCGTACAGGAGGATGAGGTCTCCTTCAACGAAGGAACGAGGGGAAACTGATTGGTCAAAATGAGCTTTGACCCGCTTCTTCTGTTCTTCGACAACCAGAGCAGGAAAGCGGCAAGTTTCATCCAGCCTTTCTAAGTAGAGGAGACACTCTTCTTCTGGTGAAGTGTTCGGGAGTAATTCAACAGCCAACTTGAGTGAAGGTATTTCACACTCAATCGGAAGAGTAGCTTCCATACCATAAACCAACTGAAAAGGAGTGAATCTGGTCGCATTCTTAACTTAATTTTGGTATGCCCAAAGAACTGAAAATAACATGAGATGCCAATTGGATTTGTGGATCCCAATCGTATGTTTAAGCATGGTGACAAGAACTTTGTTCACGGCTTCAACCTGGCCATTGGCCTGAGGATAGTACAGCGTTGAGTTGTCGTGACGCAGACCCAACTTAGAAGTCAACTCCACCACAATGTAATGTCGAAAATGGGAACCATGATCGGTAACAATGGGTTGAGGGATGCCAAACCTAGTAATGATGTGATTGAATATGAATTGAGCAGTTGTCTTACCGTCAGTGGCAAGTGTAGGCATTGCTTCGGCCCATTTGGTGCAGTAGTCAACGACTACGATAATATAAGCATGCCCCCCGTCCGAGTGAGGGTTACACATCATAAAATCGATGCCCCACTTCACAAAGGGACCAATGGTAATGACAGGATGAAGAGGTACAGGCGGCATACGCATCTTGCACTGATAGATTTGGCAAGCATGACATTTTCGAACTGTGACAATGTAGTCCTCGAAGATAGAATGCCAGAAATAACCAGCACAAAGAATCTTCTGTGCAGTGGCATAACCAGACATGTTACCGCCACAGGCACCACTATGACAATCATTCAAGGCTTTCTCAGCTTCCTCGAGAGTCAAACATTGGCGGAGTATGGAATCCACTTCGACGCAATAGAGCATATCTCCGACTATACGATAAGGCTGTGATTTGTATCGGATGCGTCGGTGGGCATCCTTCGTCAACTCAGATATGAAATTATAAGTTTGGAGATAGATGATGATATCACTGTATCAAGGATCGAGGGTGCTAATCAAGAAAATCGTATCGTCTGGAATGCATTCCTCAAAATGAGATGGAGCAGAGTCTGAAGGGAGGTAATAGATCAAATTAGCAAAGACTAATGATTTCTTCGACTTAGCAGTAATGAATTCCAAATCGAACTCTTGAAGGATGACAATCCACTTCGAGTATTTTCCCCCCAACAATTTTTGAGACAATATATAGTTCATAGGGTTGCAATCAAAAATCATGGTCACAGTACGCAAAATAATATAATGACGAAAACGTTGAACTTCTTGAACCGCAGCTAACGCTAACTTCTCGACATGTTCATAGCGGCTCTCGGGATCGATAAGGTTACGAGATAAGTAATAGATAACATGCTCATTACCGTCATCATCGTCTTGTACCAGAACCATGGCAATCGTGCTGAAAGCGACAGCTAAATATAGGGAAAAATCACGATGATAGTTTGGAGGATGCAGTAGAGGAGCGTTGACAAGCAACGTCTTCAGTGCCTCAAAGGACTTCTGAGCAATCTCATCCCAACAGAATGGGATGCCCTACTTTAATAATCGTGTGAATCCTTTAGCCACTTCTGCATAGTTAGGTATGAAACGGCGTATAAAATTAGCCTTCCCTTGCAAACTCTGCAACTGATGTAATGAGGAGGGAGAGGGGAGATTGATAATAGCCTCAACCTTGAGCGAATCGAGGAAAATTCCATCTTTGGACACGATAAATCCCAAGAGTCTACCAAAATCAATGCATAAGATGCACTAGTGCAGATTAAGCCAAATGGTGTAGCATCGACAATGAAGAAAAATCTGATGAAGATGGTCAGGATGGTCCATACGCTTAGTTGAATGATTCAGAAGGTCATCCAAATAAGGCTCAAAGATGTGACGAATATCATGAAAAGCATATGACATCGTTCGCTGAAATATGGCCTTAGAATTCTTTAAGCCAAAATGGATCCTCTTATATGCGAAAGTACCCCAAGGACAGATGAAGGTAGTCTTATGTTGATCATTCTGGAGAATGTTAATCTGATTATAACCAGAAAAATCATCCATGAGGGAAAAAATCTCACTCCCGGCACAGTCGTCAATGATTTAATCGATAAAGGGAGTAGGATAATTATCCTTGGGACAAGCCCGATTAATATCACGATAATCAATGCAAACCTGAATGGTTCCCTGCTTCTTATCTACAAGGACAATATTAGAGACCCATTCTGTCAAATTAATCGAATAAATGAAACCAACTCTGAGAAGCTTTTCGACTTCACCTTTAATGGCAGCAGCTTTTCTATGGTGCACAAGACGAAGACGTTGGCGAACAGGGTTCGAACTAGGGTAAGTATGGATTTCATGCACCACTCTACTAGGATCAATGTTGGGCATTTCTTCGTAGGACCATGCAAAGACATCACAGAACTCGCGGAAAAGGCTAGTGTAAACTTGTACTTCATCTGAAGAACAAGTGACCCTGATATGGATTTTCTCGACGATTCCTGGTTTAACAGAAATGTCAATAGGCATCGTCTATGTAATATTACTCAAGTTACCTTCCGTAAATATGCCATGTGTCAGAACAAGCATTTGAAGTGAAGGAGAAGGAACCTGAGATGCAAATCGCTCAAGACAAGTAAACATGGCTCCAAGGCCAGGCTTGAATGAGGAATGATGATGACCATCATCCCACGGCAAATCTTCAAGAGACATAGTTTCAACGATGGATTCAATGGAGGGAAACACTTCTTTCAAAGGATCAGGAAAATTTGAATCACCAAACTAGGGGGATTGAGAACAAATGTCAAGAGACATGCTCGAAGGAGCATGATCAGAGGACGAAGCTTCTGGCATCGAATCTCCGAAAGAATCGATCTGTTCAGGTGAAAGGAATAATCCATGGATCATCAGACTGAGAGATCATGTTGATCTAAACAGTGTTTGGTGGGGGAAGGGGAAAAATACCCATGAGGGCAGGATCCTTGAAAAGACCCAGCCCTACAATCTCGTAGGGAGTAGTAATATGATCCACATACGAAACGTTGTTCTCGGAAGAAGAGGTGAAGAAGGAAAATTAATCAATAGTAACAATCTTTCTTTCGTGTGGAAATTTCAGAACATGAAAGAGATTGGACGGAATGCACAACATGGCATGAGTCCAACTGCGACCGAGGAGAAGATTATAATTGAGTTTGGCATTAACTACCTCTACCTCGACATTGACTGTCTTCCCTTTCAAAGTAATCGGTAAACTAGCGAGAACACCTAAAGGTTTTGATTCCCTTCCATCAAATGCTTCAAGGGCATTTGGCGATGAATTCAGGGCTAGAGAACCAATAGCTTTCCAGCAAGAATATGACATGACACAAGTTGATGCACCCTCATCCACAACTACTCGATGGATGTTGAGACCATTACTAACAACTTGGATAATCAACGAAATTCTCTAAATCGAAAGGGATAAGGCTAGTATCAGCAGGATCAATCTCGCCAATCACAGACAACAAAGCCTTCCGTTGAGATGGACAACTCTGAAGTACTTCTAATGTGGAAATCGCAGATGGTGCTTGAGCCAAATCCTCAACAATATTGTAATGGTGAGCGGCACTGGCGTTTGGATTGTAAGAAGACTTGCGGAGTACACCTTTAGAAGGTGGTCGTATAACGGATTCAGCACTAGGTCTTTCAATCTCAAGAGGGCCAGAGACAGGCGGAGGAGGAGGACCATCAGAGATCTCCTTCCCCATTTTCTGACATGATCCAGTATAATATTTCGATCAACTAGCAATAGAAATGGTTTCAGAACTGTTCATCATGAACACCTTAGAGCCAAATGGGGCAGAGGATTGAGGTTGCTCTACCATCTGGGTCTGCTGAGATGGGAAAGGTTCTTTAAGAGCAGTCATAGTTCCCTGGGTGCCTTTGAGCAACCGGCTCACTTCAGACAGTCGAGGACAGTCTTTGGTGAAGTGCTCTTTATTACAAATCAAACAAGGGTACTTCGGCTTGCGTTGAGAACCATCGCTAGCACGAGGTTTCTCAGAATCCTCTTTCGGGGTATCAGATTTGGCCTTACCTTTACCCTTATTTTTACCTTTAGAAGCGTTATCCGCCGAATTGGCCTAAATAACATTAATTTCTGCGGGTTTACCAGAATTCAAGGTGGACTCAGAAGCAACATTGTTGGAATAAGTAGACTTCGGCTTCCCAGAATTTGAAGAAGAACACTTCTGAGAAGTCTAAGATACGAAACCAATAATACCATCGACGAATGGAGCCGCTGGTGGTTTAGAAGTTCTAGTTCGGGGAGCATCAGGCAAGATATCATACAATGCGCCAGACTGAGAGTACACAAGATCAAGGTATTGGGCGTAAGCAATGGCTTGTTCCTCAGTTACACATGCCCCCATAGCTATGTCTTTCGCAATTTGATTGAAAAAGGAGGTGGTGAACCAATGAGTCAGAAGCTGATCAGGAATCTCAAATTTGATCATGCGACGACAACGTCGCCACTCATGAATATGATCCAAGATATGAGTAGCTCGGTCTTGTTTCAATGAAGTGAGGAGGTGCGTCCTGGTATCATAGTGGACCGGTAACTGAAAATGCGTAAGGAATTCCATAGCTAAAGAATTGAAGTCTTGGAAGATGCCATGAGATAGCTCAATGTACCACTTTGCATCGGCACCAGTGAGAGTTTGCTGGAAAAGACGGAGCCGAATAGAATCGTCAACCCAAGAGTTAGAGGAACACCACAAGTGGTAAGTCATAACATGCGCTTGGGGTTCTTCGCCAGACTTTCCCTCAAACTTAGGACAATCACTAGGAATCTTGGTCGGAACCAGAGGCCAATATGGGTTATGAATAATGGGATCGTCCGTTAACTTTGATACATCGGGTAATTCCAACATAGAAAGAAATGGTAATTGAGTATTAAAAGTCATTGGAGGTCTCTGATAAGGACTCGTGTTCACATTCCACCCAGTCCGAGAGGAATTCTGCCCCCATATATTTTGTCACGAAGGATTCTGACCATAGGGGTTAGAAGCAGGATAATTATATTGATACTGGGGTTGAAGACCAAGATATTGATTCTGAGTAGACCATTGAGGTCCCTGCTAAGAAACGTATGGAGTCTATTGCGGAATGTAAGCATGGCTTTGAGGTTGATGATACACCAATGAAGGTTGATTTTGAGGGTAAAAAACTTGGGGCACACTATATAATGGTTGATATTGACCTTGAGGGTAATAAGCAGCTTGTGGTAGAGCAGGCGGACCCTGCTGAGCAGGTAGACTTGGCTGAGTTGGATAAACAGGTAGAATTGGTTGTTGAATTGATTGAACCGGTTGGGGAGAAAGTTGAATCGGTTGCTGAGCTGGTTGAACTGAATACTAAGGGCCACTGGGTTGCCCTTGTGGGAGAGGTTGGCCCAATGGTTGCGATGGACCAGGTTGTCCCTGATAACCAGGTTTACCCAGAGGAGGAGCATAGGGTTGTACTTGTTGCACAAATTTTTGGCCATACTGAACGTGTGGCGGCGGTTGTGGTGCAAAAGGTTGTCCCTATGGCGGATATATTTTCCCCCCAGGAACATAAGATGGTCCTGGTTGATTCTGAGGTTGACCGGACGAACCATAGGGTTGGCCTTATTGGACCAAAGGTTTACCTTGTGAGGGTTGGCCTTGTGGACCGAAAGGTTTTCCTTGTGGACCAAAGGCAGAGCCCTGTTGAGCCAAAGGTTGTCCTGATAAGGGTTGTCCTTGCAATCCAAAGGGTTGCACAGATAAGGTGGGTCCAAGATTAGAAAAAATCTAATAAGGATCATAAACAGCCTGGTGAGGATCAATAGGAGGCAAATAGACAGGTTTACCATATACATCATAATGATGCGGAAATGAATAAGCAGGGTTACCGACAACATCATAGTGATGGAATCGAGGATTTCCAGGAGCTTGGGGCTACTGAGAACCCTAAGAGCTCTGTTGTTGAATAGCCAACAGATACTCTTCAAAATTAAGGCTGCCAGGAATCACTGGGGCAGTGGAAACTACACTAGAAGCGGGTGGGGCCTCCGCGGCACTATATTGTGATCTACCATGACCGCGATTGACAAGCCATGCAGGATTGAGAAAAATAGACCTGTGAGTGTGAAAAGATTCTGATGAATGAGTCGTAACAACTGGTGTGGATGAAACCACACAGACAATAGGTTGGACTGGGACATATGTAACGTTAATCGACGAATCATGTGTCGAAGGTGATAGTCCTAACGAAGGGAGGATCGAACTCTGAGGAGGATTTGATGTATTGATTTGTGCTATGGATGCAACACCAAACATAGTCTGATTCAAGGACCTATATCCAAGCGGAAGCGACGCGGATGATGGAGAAGACTGAGTAGAAACACAAGGGAGATCTTCAGGAAAAAGTTGATATTCTCTTGTAGAAACAGGCATTCCTTCACTGCCAATAGGACTGGATGAATCCATGTCTGACTATGCCGTAAGATATTCGAAAAGACTACAGGGACTAGGAGGCACAGCAGCAGCTAAAAACAATGATTCCGACGTAAGAGGAGGAAATTCTCCGTCTTCCCCAAAACCAGACCAAGCACCTGAAGGAGGCCAATTGAACTCAACTGACTCTTCAAGGGGAGATCGGGTAGCAAGAGGCAAGATAGACGGGAGAATAGGGTGTGAAAACTTGTCAAACCTAGTGGACTGAGGGGTTTCAAAAGAAATGTCCGGAAAAGAACCACCACTAGGAGGCAGTGAGGACGATGAAACTGGTGGTTTCGCCACTATGACTGTATTTCAAAACAGTAAGGAAAAAAGATAACCAGTCGAAGGCTCCAAGATCAAAATCTAAGGATAATAAAAACAAGCCAAGTAATAAAAATTTTAACGGGCGTGTGATTGTGGGCAATTAATTTTATGACACTGAAACCAGACTTCGTTGTTTCATATTTTAAGAGTTGATAAGCAGGAAAAATATGACTCTAGTCACTTTCAATTTTAAACGAGCATGAAATGACAAGTGCTCAACGATCTCTTCTCTTTTTAATGAATCACGAAAAGATCAAAATGACTACTCAGGTACTCTAAGCAAGAGGGTGTACCAACTTTCCGAGAACTGCCATATACACCTTAGTGATCAAATGAAAGAGAAATGACCAAGGACTTAACGTACGTGCAGGTAGTCTCCCCGAATGTTGTGTTCAGTGTATCACAGTTGCAAGGTGGCAGACTCGGCTTCCTATGGATAAAAGGATTGCAACCTAGAGGGGTCTCCCTTTATATACTCGATGGTACGGGGAGCACAAGTCCGTACTAGCGCTGTCTAAATCCAGATGGCAAACGAAAACTACTAGGTTTTAAGACACTGAAACACATCTCTAGCCTAGACCACTAAAGATGTTGCGTTAGGTTCCAATGCTTCCTTAGGTTAATTGAATGAATTTTAAAGTTGATCTTGGATTATGTTGTGGTTTCAAGGCCTTACCGAATTTAAATCTCAAATTTCCTAAATGCAAGCTATATTCAAAAGAACACCATCTTCCATTCAATGAATGCTAATTACGAGAAGGATAGAGATATTTCAAACAATAGAAAACAATGAGAATATGTGAAGATATCCATTCATGCATCTAATGCAGTCAAACAAAAATGAAAAAATCTTTCCTAGACTATCAAATGCTAGTTATGCAAAAGAATGTTTCACTTTCGATGCAAAGGAAAGAATGAAAAGATTTTTTATTTTTTTTTCCAATGAAATGAAGCATACAATTCACTAATTACATGAAAAACAAAATTAACATTAGCCTGAGTATTGCGAATGTAGGAATCGAAATTGAATGACTCAATCAATGCAAAACAAACACAAGAAAGCACTCAAACCAATGCTGCAATCCTCCAAACCAAAAGAAAGTTTTCAAAGTGACCCAAACAAGCAATGTAATATATGCTCGGAGAAACAAGGAGAAGAATCAAACAAAAAATGAAATGATCATCCAACCAAAGGAAACACTCAGAAGGATCAAGAAAACTTAGCGCAATCAACCCGGGAATGAGACTGACAACAATCAAAAAGACTTGATTTCCAAACAGAAGGCTCAGTGCACCAAGACACTCAGAAACCCTAAGTCCTTAAACTACACTGATAAGAAAATAGACAAACAACTGATAAAAAAAATCCTACAGCAGTAAAAATAGTCCCAAAGGCTCAATTACACACAAAAAACAACCCAGAGTCAAGCACAATTGACCAAAAGACTCATCAAGGAGGTCAAACCAAATCCTACAGGATTCGACGCAACTGTAAGGCAGTAATCTGCGCCAAACAGGGGTTGGCATGACTGCAACAAAAGCAACCTATGCCAATTGACATGACTGTTCAAGCGAAAAGTGTGCCAAGCTGGATAACTATGCGAAAAAAGGAAAAACCAATGAGCAGAAGTCAATCTTGACACTCTAGAGCTAAACAGAGGATTTAAAATAAGCAAGAAAACCATAAAAAGACAGATAAGCAAATCAATGACCGAAGTCACTCCAACAAGCTGAAACAACAAACTCACACTGATCCCCAGTGGAGTCACCAATTTTTTAAGCAGATAAATCCTCTCTGCGGACAGATACGATCCCTCTAGCCCTAGAGTGGGTCTACAAACAAAGAGACATGCTAGAGTGTCGGTTCCTAATTACTGAATGAAATTAGGACACGGTAGATCGACCTACCTAGAGTCTGATGCTATTTTTGTGGCTATAGTGGTGGTGGCCTCTCGCTCCTGCCTCAGCAAGTCACAATCCTTCTGCAGTCATGCTCAGATACCTGCACATAGATCAGCAAACAAGAACAGCGTACAACATAATAACTTCATTCATAACTACTAGCCATTCAAATAGGGCTAAGCATATTGCATTAAAAATACAACATAACACAAAATGGGAACCAAACAATAGTCACGTATATGTATTGATAGAAGGAACAGTCGCGCCAAAATGGGAACCAAACAATAGTCACCAAAGATTTGATGTCGCAGTCTCCTCCAGTGGGGTTCAGCCGAAGCGCGTCTCAAATTCTCACCAGAGGATTCGGACGAGATGAGGGCATGGACTTAAGCTCTCTCAACGAAGTTCCTTCTTGTTCTATCTCTTCAACAACTCAGCTATAGAATACTCAATTCTCCATGTTCAACTAGCTTATGCAAGGAGAGATAGCTTCTTTTTATAGAGTGAAAGGAGGAGGTTGGGATCCATACAAAGGTGGAAGGGAGGCCTATCCTTTAGGAGGTTCCCACAAGAGGTGGAAACCATAAACTAAAGGAGGGATTCCATGGTTATTCAGTCCAATTACTCCCAATGACTCATCCTCGAAGTTGTTAGAGTGGAATCTCCGCCTCTATTTTAAAAAAACATTCCATAAACAGCTTAGTGTGGGTGGCTAACTGGGACAAAGTGCCAACTGGCGCGGGGCCCAGCGTTAATCTTCCTCATTAGCGCGAGGGCAGAATTGGCTACTCGCGCCAAGGAAAAACAAGGGCTTTTGAAGCTCTGCTCATGGAATTGTCAACAGAAGGGATATTGCTCTCATGTAAAGGGATGCAATGATGGTCTTTGCAAGGCATGCCACTTCTTATTAGTCACAGAAATGACCCTCCAATGTGTGAGATGTGGATTGCAGAGACAATGACAAAATGCTATGTAACACGCTTGGACTAGTTGGGTCCATCGTGGTAAATGGACGATGGCAATGCATACATGAGAAAGGTAACCAGAAAGGTAAAGTAAATGGATTTTAGGCATCAGATGCCTTGGCTATGTTCGCAACTGTTGTTCTCAATGTTGTGCATGGTGTGCACAGATCAAGGGAGTTCTCTTAACCCATATCTTGTGATATTTGGTCTCCATGTTGTGATCATGATTAGGCTAATGTCTATATATATGTATGTCATTGATTGATAGGTTCGTTAGGATTGTTTTGTGCTAGTATTTACATGCATATATGTATATATGTATGTATCTATGTCACTGTATGATGGGTTTTTCAAGGATCATTCTCATAGAGAAATGGTTGTTTATGCATTTGAATGGCATGAAGAGGTTCATGGCTATGAGGAATCAAGTGGTAGAGTAGCCTTGACAGATCTATAAGGTCAGTATCATGTTGATATGATTTAATGTTATATGCTTATACTATTCCAATGTTTATGTTATGGACGGGTAATTTTGAGGGGTACATCAAAGAATTGAAAGTAGTGTGATCTGCGACATGTTAGGGTAAGCATGGATAGTGGAAAGACATTATAAGCAAGGTTGCTTGTGGGGTCAATGTGTGGTCTATGGATGTGCATTACTATTGTTGTGTATATGTTGCACGTGTTGTATATTCAGTGAGTGTAACTATGGTGATGTGTACATGTAACATATGTAGTATTGCATACATATGGTGTTGTATGTCTATTGTATCTATGGTGTTATGTGTATATTGCATATGCAGTGTTAGGTATAGTTGGTGCTATGTACATGTTGGATATGCATTGTTGTGTACATATTGTACTGTGCACATGTTGGATATGAGGTGTTGTGTGCATATGGTGTTGTGAGCATGTTGGATATGCGGTGTTGTGTACATATGATGTTATGTACATGTTGTATATGTAGTGTTATGTACATATGGTGTTGTGTGTGTGTTGTCTATGTGCATATGGTGTTGTGTGCATGATTGTACGTGGTTTTGTGTACATGTCATATATGTGGTGTCATGTACATGTCGTGCATGTGGAGTTGTGTATATGTGGTGTCGTGTTCATGTCGTGTAGGTGGTGTTGTGTACATGAGATGTGTACACATTGTACAGGTGGTACGGTGTACATTTAGCGTTGTGTACACGTTGTGCAGGTGGTATCATGTACATGTGATGTTTTGCACATGTTGTGCAGGTAGGGTTGTGTACAGGTGGTACTATGTACATGTTGTGCATATGGTACTTGTATACATGTGGTATGGTGTGCATCTCGTACATGTTGTATTGTGGGCATGCAGTACTAGGTATGTGCATGGTGTAGTCGTGGTATTGTGACATGTGTATTCATTGTGTTGTACTATGTATATGTATATGTATTTTGTTGTGTTGTACACCAGATGTAGGTGTGTGTATTGCGTTGTATTGTACACCAGGTGTAGGTGTACGTGTCATATGTCGGTGTGGGTGTGTGTATTGTATGGTGTTGTATGTCGTATGTGGGCATACGTGTTTTGATGTACATTGTGTGTATATGTACGTGATTGAAGAGAAGCAAAGGAATTGGGTGTTTTCCGAGTGTGGCAACCGATCCGATATGTGTACAAAAGAACAAAGGAAGAAGTAAGGACCAATGAAGGATAAGTATTGATATTTTATTTCAGTCCTATTATGCAAGTGATCTACGACTATGAGTTATGACGGTTACATGTGATCTATGATTATGGTTTATGGTGATTTCATGCGATTCGTGACTTTAATTTATGATGGTTGTGTTTTGAGATAACCAGATGTGATATGTTTATACATGATGATTGATCAAACAACTAGTTTGACTTGTTGTGACAGGAAGTGAACAAGAATGCAAGTGTACCTTATTAACGAGCTACCAATAAGGTATGATTTGAATTTATTTAAAATTATTTTGAATCTAATGGAAATTATGTGTTTTGTATAGGAAAGCATGGAAATTCTTGGTTGGGTGGTTGAAACTGACTGCAAGAACTACCAGTGTCAACAAAAGGAATTGGAACATGGAGCAGTATGTTGGTAAAGCACTTCAGGAGCAGGGCCATTGTGGGGCATTGGTACCCAATAGTGTCTGTTGATTTCAATGATCATGCTATGACCAGTATGATTGTTTTGAGGTAGGTATATGCCTTTATTTGTTGTATATTTCGATGCAAGGAAGCCTTGCCAAGGGATGGACTACCCGAGATGGGGGTGCTAGCAGAATTTGGAATGTGAGTGACTGAACGGAATGGGGTGACCGGATTTCCCTAGGGACTGTCTAGCAAAGAAGGGAAGGTCAAGGATGGATTTTTTTTGGTCATTATCATTTCCATATGGAATCAGATGCACATTGGGAGTGTGCCCTAGAACAATGATTCGGTAACTATTCATTGAGGGTACAGTAGTGTAGGATTGTAGTGTTGGACATTGGATGCAGACTTTGACTTTGGCAGTGGATTCTGCACTTCCTAGGAGGTAGGTGAATCTCAGTATTACCTCGAGGGTGGAGTTGTGAGACTATGGATTCCCTTGTTACTGATATGGTCATTGTATTCTTATATTTTTTAATTGAGAAAATGTGCATATGTTTATATGTGTATATTATTGTAAATACTGTATCGAGTTGGATTTATAAAGCTCCATAGACAGTATGGTTGTATATATGGTTTTTATTATAAATATTGTAATGATTTGTGCTATGAAGCTCTAGTAAACAGTATGTTTGTCATGTTTTTAGTAGTGGTCATTGTAAATATTTCAATGATTTATGTTATAAAGCTCCATAGGCAGTATGTTTTGTTTTTTCAGCGGATTTGTTGGTTGTAGGTGTCATTGAACACCGAGGACAATGCTCCCCTAAGGGAGAGGGTTCTGTAACATCCCCGATTAAAAATCCATGTAAAAAATATAATACCAAGGTCATGGAGCACATATTCCAAGATTAATGGTGGGGAAAACATCCTAGTGGGTGTTGATTTTGGTTTATTATGGCTAAGGAAATTGGCAAAGGTAATGGAAAAGGATTTGGAAAGGCCTGAGGCATTAATTAGAATTTTATTTATGAAAATAATGAAAAATAAGAAAAAAAGGAGGTGAAAATTCATAGGTTGCATGTGGGGAGGAAAATGAAGGAAAATAATGGAAAATGAAGAAAATAGAGGCCTCATTGATAAAAAGGCTTTTGAGGATCAGTTGGCAGGATTTTGCTCAGTGCAGTTTTGGAGCTCTCATTATTCTCTCTCTCTCTCTCATACTCTTGGATACTTAGAGTTTTCTTGGAGCACTCATGGATGGTGTGGCATACTAGGTGATTTGGAGCAAGAAAGAAAAGGAAGAGCAGGGAGGCGCAATAGGACATCAAGATCAGCAGCTACAACAAGTTTTGATTGCAGGTACCAAGTTGCATGTATGTTTTCCTCGCTATTATTGGCATGCATAGTGTATGCATGTGGTTTCTTGGTCATGATATATCATTGGCATGGAGGATTTATTGGATTGACAGTGGATTTTCCGAGCCTTGCCATTTCCTGGATAGCCATGGTGTTGTGGGTTTAGTTTCATTGTTTATTTTTTGGTTGGTTCTCATGATTCCTTTAGCTATGGTTTGAGTTATTAGTTCGTGGAGCCTTGGTTGGACAAATGCTCTGGAGCCCAACGAACAGTTGTTGGGTTCAGTTACTAGTATTGTACCCTTGGTTGAACAAATTCTCTAGAGCCCTAGGTGGGTTGAGTTACTAGTCCTGGAGCCTTGGTTGGACAAATGCTCTATAGCCTTAAATAGCTAGGTTTTAGTTACTACTCTCGAAGCCTTGGTTGGAACAAATTCTCTGGAGCCTTGGACAACTTGGGTAGAGACCAATTTGGTGATGGTTGTGATGTTTGGCCGTGAGTTGGAATCACTAGTTGAGGGTTGAGGAGGTGTTGGGTGCCATTTTTGTACTTAATTCATACATTTGTTTCCCCCATTTTTACCTTGTGACCTCAACCCTTGGGATTATCTTTGCCTCTTTTCCTGCTTTTCTATCTTAAAAAATGTTGTTTTACCTTATTTTCATTATCTTTCTGTTTCATCGATTATTATGATGTATCGTGTATTTTTTTTATGACTAACTGGGATAAATGTCGAAAGAATTTCTCTGGTATTTTGCTATTCCTCCATATGTTATTCTTAGCACAAAATATCTAGAACATGAGGCGTACAAAAGTAGTTGAAAGTGTGTTGTTACAGTGAGTTGTTACACCACGATGTTGTTACATTACGGTGTTGTTACAAAACCACTATATAAACTGTTGTTACAGTTGTATTGCTGATTGGATGCCGACTTGACCTCAATTTTTGTTATGCTACAACTATCATTTTCCACGAACAGTTGTAGAAGTCAATGCATATTGTATTTTAGGATGATATATTTTAGGTATTTTTTATTGTAATATGTATTCTTCCAGTCAAAATTTTTATTAAGGAGTGGTTGTAACTATATGTATCTTATTTTGATCATCGTGAGAATCATAAGATTCTCATGACTAATCTGTTCCTCATTTTTCTGAACATGTAACCATTATATAACTCTCAAACCTTGAGTTCAAAGGGTTAGCGGAGAACAGTATTACTTTTGGTTCTGTAATTTTGGTCACATTAATACAAATATATCACGTTGCTACTGTTACATGTGTTGACTGGTTTAATTTCCATTTAGTATTTTTCTCTTCTTGTGTCCTGTTAGGGAGGAATGGCCCTCCTCTTTAGCAGGGACTGCAGCAGTTAAGGCAGTTGTACTATATTTCTTATTTGCTTTACGTATTGGTGGAAGTGTTGTTGTTGTTGTTCTGGCTATGAGTAGATATGCTTCAATTACGATATTATTATGTTGTTACACAGATGTGATTAGAAATACCAGCTGGTGTAATTTTTGTGTGGCGTGTTAGATACTATTTAATTGAGGCATGATTACATTCCTGTAGGATTTTTTTATTCTTGCATGAGTGATTTCTTTCAGCAATTGATTCAGCAACAATTTCTCTTTATTTGATTTGCTTCTAGTTTGATGTATTGGCACAGATAGTGCAACTTTCATTGAAACAAAAGACGTCCCTGGATTCATAATTTATGTGTACCATCTTAGTCATGTAACAATTATTGATACAGTCCAACATTTTGGTGCCATTTCTGGGGATGGCAATAACTATACAATCAACCATAATTGTTTGTTTGATGGTAGGGTGTTCTTTGTGAGAAAATTGCTGTGCGGTAAGACGAGAGGTAAGAACCTGCGCATCACTCTAACATACCTGGGTGGGCTCACCATTGCTACACTAGGGCACTTAGAATTGTAAGTTTTGGGTGTTTTACTTTAGTGTGTCTTCAGCTACACAATTGTTGGGCGGTAAGATGAGAGGTAAGAACCTGCGCATTGCTCTAACATATCTAGGTTGGCTCACCATTGCCTCACTGGGACACTTAGAAGTGTGAGTTTTCAGGTGTTTTCTTCAATGTGTCTTCAGTTATACAGTTGTTGGGCAGTAAGACGAGAGGTAAGAACATGCGCATCGCTCTAACATACTTGGGTGGGCTCACCGTTGTAGAAACTAAAGCACTTGTAAGAAGGATTGATACGCATAGGGTCCATGTGTGCTAGTAGGACAATAGAGAAATCCACAACACCCCCTACTCTAACTAACTACATGAAAGACAGGTTGTAAAAAGGAAAATAAGAGTGTAGACTTGGGAAGAAAGACATTTTTTGGAGATCTAATCTCAAAAGAAGAAAAGGAATAGTATAATTCATACGGGACCACAGAAAGCCGCTACTATATCGAAGCATGAGGCATCGGTACCTTCTGCGTCTGGACCTCATCACCCTTCAAACAGCATATCCACTAATGATATCAAGACTCCTGATCTGAAACAGTAGTGGAAATCCATTGATCAAATTCTGAAAATTGAAGGACAAGGGGAGACCAGTGGAGAGAATCAAGGGCCTAAGGAACATCATTTAGTTGATCATCATTTGGATGCAGGTAGTGCAGTGAAACAACTGGTCCTGGAACAACCTGATCCTTTATTTATTTTTCAATCCCCTGCATATTCTGAGGTCATTTCATCCCATCAGGAAGGATCATCCATGGGAGAAAATAATGTTAAGACAGATGGTTCAGTTACTTTTGAATTCCTGATAGTGGTGACACGGGATGAAGCTCCTTTGAAAAACATTCCTTTATTATCTCTACCGTCCTTTCAAGGGATGGATGTTGAAGATCCTGATACCTTTATGTTCGAGTTCGATGAGCTATGTAGGATTTATGACTACACTTCAGACAGCTAGAAGCTGAAATTGTTTCCTACTACTCTGAAAGGGGAAACATTAAGATGGTTCATGAGATTGGTGTTGGCACAATCTGAACAAGGAATAAAATGAGGGAGACATTCCTCTTTAAGTATCAGGATTACTGTCAAACTAGGTATTTGAAGGAAGAGATCTTCATAATTTCACAAAAGGATGAGGAGAGCTTGGAAGACTACATGGAACCGCTTGAAGAAATATGAAGCTCTATCTGTGGAGTTTAAGAGGATTAGTCAAGGGGAGAACTTCAATTCGGGACACTTCAATTCAGATATAAAAGTCCACAACTGGAGGAGTAACCAGAGCAGAGATCAGGAATTTATTTAAGGATTTTAAAACCAACCTCCTCAATACTCTCTCTGCTCAGATCACTACGGTACAAGTTAAGAAAGCACAAGCGGAAGTTGAATCAACTTTGGAAATATTTTGTCCTCGATGCAAAAAGAAACATTTAGAAAGAGAATGTGGACTAAATAGCGCCAGCTTGTGCAACATTTGTGAGTTGGCACCTTCTACTAGTCAATGCCTGGAACCACCCAGACTGAAAGCAGTACTTTAGGAATCAACTGAGGATGTCCAGTCTTCCTACTTGATCAGATCAAAGAGACCATGGTATCCATGACCTACAGGTATGTCTCCATATTTTTCATCTTTTAATCCTTGGAACAATGTTTATAATTATAGTCATCACTTTCCATTGTTGTATCCTAATCCTTCCTCAACACAATTTCCTTCACCATGGAACCAGTGGCCTTCCCCTCCACCAATTCAATATCCTGCATCGCAATCTCATCCTTGGAGTCAGAATTGGAGAGGAAATGGCCAAGGTCGAGCACCCCCTGCACTATCAATGCAGCAGTAGTTACAACTGCCTCCTCTTCAAGCTCTTGCACCTCCTGTCCAACCCCAATTACCTATGCAACCTAACCCCAATCCGAATAATAAGGCATCTCATAGCATAGATGCCCCGGTTACTTTCTAGACTTATATTATCACTCCTATTGGGCTTAACAAAGTTTATCTTCGGTCGGGAAAAGTAATCAGACCTGAACATACTCCCATTATTACCGAGGAAGAATGTGAGTCACCTAGAAAGGATATAGTCAATTTTGAAGCAGTTGTTACACCTATAATAGTTGATACAGCGCCTATTGTTACACATGTAGCATCCAGCCTAGGAAAGAATGTTGTTTCTACATCAGCCAACCCGAGCAGGGTTGGTGCATTTGTGATAGCTGACTCAGCTGCTAAGGTTCAAAATCCTCCATACCCTCATCGATTAATTGAAATCGGGCCAGCCTCACAAACTAAATCTAAGTTCCTCAGGGAAGTACATAATTTGTATGTGTAGATTCCACAGTTACAAGCTCTTAAGGAAGTACCTATCTATGCCAAAACAATGAGAGATCTGTGTGTCAAAAATCCTGGAAGGAAACCGAAAGACACTGCTACTATCCATGTTATGGGGAAACTGTCCAAACTTATGATTGATCAGCCTTTCTTGACTAAATATGACCCAGGGAATCCTACAGTGACTGTCCATATTGATGACCAGCCCATAACTAACACTCTGATTGATTTGGGGGCAGGAATTAATGTAATGACCAAAGATCTTTTTATTTCCCTAGGACTTCATGGACTCATACCTACACCTACAATGCTTAAATTAGCATATAGGTCTCATGGAAAGACCGAGGGATTGATAAAGGTGTGGTGATCACTATAGCTTCTTGGAATTACTCGACTGATTTTCTCATTTTACAAACTAAATCCAACCTGGGGGGTCATCCTTTAATCTTGGTGAGACCGTGGCTAGCCACTGCAGACGCATATATCGGATGTAGATCCAGATCTATGGTAATCTCTGATGGGCAAGCCACTAAGAACATAAACCTTTACTCCCTAGCGAAACCGCATATGGATTTGAATAGTCCCTGGTGGAACGAATTTGAACCTGAATCTAATTTTTCCCTACCTCTCCTCACACTTGGAAAATCACAATACTTTAAGGATGAAATAGAGGATGAAATTATTAATGGTTTTATTATCAATTCACTCTATGTTGACTCTATTAAAGATCCAGGGGAAAAAGATGAGGTAGATGATGCAATTATTGAACATTTGAAAACTACTCTGCATACTGCCAGTAGTCTTGTTGAAATTGAGCCAGGGAAATATTTAAAAATTAATCCTAACTTGACTGTTGAACAGAACAGATTGTCGATACAGTTGTTACATAAATATAAAAATTCACTTGCATGGGACTATATTGATATGAAAGGAATCCATCCTGGCCTATGCACTCACCGCATCTACCTTAAAGAGGGCTGCAAACCAGTGAGACAACTGCAGCGCCGAATGAATCCCGCACTTAAGGAGATAGTGAAAGAGGAATTACAGAAATTCCTTAATGTTAATTTCATCTACCCCATTTCTAACAGTCAATGGGTGTCTCCGCTTGTCATTGTTCCAAAAAATAATGGCAAGTGGAGAGTCTGTGTAGACTATAGAGAAATTAACAAGGCCACCCAAAAGGACCATTCTCTTTACCATCATTGACCAGGTCCTAGATACTCTCTCTAGGGAAAAAAAAAATCATTCCTAGACGGATTCAGTGGCTATAAGCAAATACAGATTGCCCCAAAAGACCAAGACAAGACAACCTTTACCTGCCCATGGGGTACCTTTGCATAAAGGGTCCTTCCTTTTGGCCTCTGCAATGCACCAACAACTTTTCAAAGGGAAATATTAGGTATCTTTTCGGATCTCTTGAATTAATGTCTCGAAATTTTCATGGATGAATTTACGCCCTACGAGGATGCCTTTGAAACAGAAATAATTAATTTGGAAAAGGTACTGGAACATTGTGAACAAACTAATGTTGCTTTGAGCATGGAGAAATTCTATATGATGATGACCAAGGGGATTGTGCTAGGAAATTTCATTTCGGAAGATGGAATCAAGGTATACCCTACAAAAATTGAGGTAATATCGAGAATACCAACTCCTATAAATCATAAATATGTACATATTTTTTTGGGACATGTAGGGCACTACAGGATATTTATAGAAAAAATTTCAAAGATTGCATCTCCTCTATTTTCTTTGCTCATGAAAGATGCGGAATTTGTGTGGATAGGGAAGTGTGAGCAAGCCGTTTTGAAGTTAAAGAACTGTGTAACAGCAGCACCTGTTTTGCGAGGACTAAACTGGAGACTACCATTCCATATCGTTGTGGATGCATCTAACATAGTTGTGGGTATTGTTTTGGGGAAGCTGGAGGAAAAGAAACCTTATTCCATTTATTACATAAGCAAGAATTTAACTCTAGTTGAACTCAAATATACAGTGACTGAGAAGGAAATCCTAGCAGTAGTGCACGCTATCAACAAATTTCATCACTACATCACCGGGTATCAAGTATTTGTACACACTGACCATGCTGCAATTAGATTTTTAATGAATAAACCTATTACCAATGGTAGAATTACACAATGGTTATTTATGTTACAGGAATTTGATATCACTATTTTAGATAAACCTGGAAAATATAATGTGGTTGTTGATTTTCTTTCTAGACTAACTATAGGTGATAATTGCACTCCTACTGAGGATTCTTTTCCAGATGAATATATTTTTGCTATATCTACTCACTCGCCATGGTATGCAGATATAGCCAATTATCTTGCTACAGGAAACTTTCCACACCATTTATCTTCCAGAGAAAAGAGGAAGATCATACAACATAGTGATACTTACTCCTGGATAGAGGGAAATCTCTATCACACCGGACCAGACTTTCAGATTCGGCGTTGTGTTAGAGAAGATGAGGCCTTTGATATCTTGAAAGCTTGTCCTGAGGAACCCTATGGAGGGAACTTCACGGACAAGAGAACGGGGTATAAAGTACTCTCAACAAGGTACTATTGGCCAACTATATTCCAAGATGCCAAGAAGTTTGTGAAGGGATGTGATAGATTCCAAAGGATGGGCCAGCCTCTAAAATCATATGAGATGTCATTACAGCCTCAGATAGTGATAGAGCCATTTGAGAAAAGGGCCCTGGATTTTGTAGGGCGAATTAATCCTTCATCACATCAAAGATCATACATATTGGTATGCACCGACTATGTCACAAAGTGGGTCGAAGTAAAGGCACTAACTAGAGCTACAGAGCAGGTTGTTTCAAACTTCCTGTTCGAAGATATTTTTGTTCGCTTCGGGATACCCAGGGAGATAGTGATAGATGGAGGGCCTCAGTTTACATCTCATTTAATCCATAAACTGGTTTAGAATTATGGAATTCATCACAGGGTCACTTCACCTTATCACCCACAAGAAAATGGTCAAGTGGAGAGCACCAATAAAGTCATTAATGGAATCTTAACAAATACAGTAGCCAGCCACATAAGAAATTGGGCCGAAAAAATTCCAGAGGTGTTGTGGGCTTATAGAACAACATGGAGGAATACTACAGGCTTCTCACCATATGAATTGGTGTATGGTAAGAATCCTTTATTCCCCATAGAGTTTGAAATAAAGACATTGATAACAACATTGCAAGTCAATTTTGATTTAATCACAACGCAAAGACAAAGATTGAACCAGCTCAATGAGTTGGAAGAGAATGTAATATTCCCAAATGGGAAAACTCAGCAATACATGCCAAAATAACACATTTTTCATAAATGTATGCAATGAAAGTTAAATTCAACCCATGGATCCATTAGATCTGATATTCTAGCAACTAGATCTGAAAGGAAATCAGAAACAATTGACTATTGCATAGTTAAACAGGTCTCTCATGCCATAAATAGCCCAAAATCATGCAAAAATAGGGACTGCAACCATGTATGAAAGTTGGAATACCATGACAGTGTTATTTTATTACCTTTGCAACAGCAGTAGGTTGTACATCAGATCTAGATCAAGTATGTGGACAAAAATTTAGATCTATATCATATTCATGCACTATACACGCTCCTTTATCAATCCCCCTTGAGGTTTTCAGCAAAACACCATGTACAAAGTGTAGATATGAATTCTAAGACTACATATCTATGGAAATATTCAGAACTAGAAAGTGGATCTAATCTGATATAAACAAGAAAATGACCTCCTCCAACAGATCTCCAAAGTGAAAGGAATATCCCCAACATTCAGAAAATCAACTTTCCAAATGGTGCACTGAATCACCCTGCAACTGCCTCTTCAGAAATAACGCAGACCTAAATAAATACTGGGTTGTAGAGGACAAAATATCGTTGGCCTGCAGCCAAGATATGAAAATTTAGCTCAATGCATTTAATACTAATCTCCCAATGGAGTAGAAACCTCCTCCACTGAAATTAAGCACTGAAATGGCCTAGATCTGAAGATCTAGTCTCCACTTGCTGCAGCTTACTGAAACAGTCAAACCCTCAATAGGATTTGCGTTGTCAAAGGAAGATGAAGCTTGGCCTTAGGCTAGATAGTGGACAATATGGTTCAAAACTCCTCAAAGAGATACTCAATGGAAGAGGTGGGATTCCCGGTCAGGAACACCTTGTGCTAAACAACACTCTATCTTAGCTAAACAGCCAGAGAAACATAAAATAATAATCATAAGATAACCCCATATGGATGCCATCCTCTTCCTTATAAACAATATGAGCCTTCTCACCTTGGGTCCCACTCATTAGGGTTTCCATCTTCATGCAATGAATCTCCCTCCAAAACTGTGTGTCCCATCATCAATAACACTCCTCCATAACAGCGCTGGTGGATTTGGTCAATCTTGACTTGATCTCCATGCATTGTCTTCTTCCACACTCAAAGTGGCTTTATTCTAACTATCTAAACATATTCATATTCCCACTGAGTTATCTTCATTAATGTTTCACATCCTCCATACTAGCTTAGTTGATTTGGTCAAACTTGACTTTGTCCACATGCATTGGGCCCTTGTTCACTCATGAAGGTGTTTTATCCAGCTGTGAATATGATCCCTTTCCCATTAAGAGGTTTTTTTTTGATGATAGAAATATTTATGGGTCTCCCTACCCATTTATTCGTCTAACTATGTGTTTGGAGATAAATTAGTATTCCAATTAGCTGCATGTTAATTTAGGAATATTACAGTCCTCCCCTCCCAAATGTTGCTTGTCCTCAAGAAACTGCAATGATAGAACTAAAGAGCCTCTCCTCTTCCTCCAGTAGCATCCTCAAGTGATGATTTTCTCTAAAGAACAAGATGCTTTCTCATCAATGTGTCCTCAAGTTTTTCCTCCCATGTGTAAAAATATGCCTTTGGTGGAAAATCCAAATGGCTCTCATTATGCAAAAGAGTGATATCCGTGGAAACAACTATATATGGTCTAGAGGCCTTCTTGAAGCATGGAATCAGGAATATATTGGGAATCATCTTCCCCATGTGAAGCCTCCATCCCCAAGCTATCATCCACAAAAAGTGAGTCACCCTCCAACATGGTAACTCATGAAACATCTCCTCCACCTTAGGCTCCTGCAAAGAAGGTGGGCTGCATAGCTAAATATGTGGGACTAAAATTTCCATCCCACGCTACTTCTCTCTCCACTTATGATATGTATGGTGCTGTTGTTGATCTTGGTCTGAAATATTACGATCTTCAAGAATGACCAAAGTCACCCCACTAATCAAAACATCCATGAAGTGCCTTTCCCAAGGACTCAAGTTCTCCAAATGGCTCCTCCCACATGAAGACAAGAGGTGTAGTGTGCAATCATGGTTTTCCCATTGTTTCTCCTAAAACATGTAACATATGAAGTATGGAGAATCATACTCCCATTGGGCACCTCCAACTCTTGTGCCATCCTCCCAATAAAGCTTCCCATAAGAACAAGAACATCATCAATACATGGAATAAAAATAAAATAAAAACAAGTTTCCATGTGACAACCAAGAGGTGGATCATAGTTCCATACGTGGAACCAGCGCAGTGCATCCCTTGCCTACCTCAAAACAAAGTGTAACAAGTTTCTTTTCAGCCACTTGTTTGCTGCCACAATAATCCTACAAGATGGGATCATGAAATTAAAACTTGGTGCCAATGGTGCACACTAAAAATCATGTGGCATCCCCCACAAACCACAAATAAAATGGCCAACATCAATCCTGCAAATGGCCTCAAGTACATCATAATACAATATACAAGAAGGGATGATCCTCCTTGGTTCAATATGCTGCTCACAAAAAGTAAAAGATTACAAATCATGATGCATGAATGTACATCCTCTACCATGTACCATGGTCATTGAGCTTAAATGGCTCAACTGAAAATTTTCCCTCACTCTCAATGAGTAGAGAAGTGGTTGTGACAACCTATCCATCATCATCCAGGCTATGCATCTCTCCATATGCCGATATACATCCTGTAGGATGCCCTCCCAAGTGAACTCCTCCATTAAGGAATGATATGTATCAAGGTGCATGGAAAGAAAGCCCACAAGTGTTGCATGTAGATCTCTCTTCTTATGGTTGAAGATCCAAGTCAAGAAGATCATATCAAGGTAATAGATGTCTCTATCCACTACTCCATCATTCTCATCTCCTTCATGCCCATCAAGTGCACCAAATGTGAAGTGATTCTGGGAACACTCCATCAACAAATCCAAGCTCCCAAGTTGTATAAATTTATTAATACTGATGTATTACCAGATTCTCCTGATCTAACAATATTTATCTTCTTGCTAAATACATAATGCTTCCATTGTTAAACTTGCAGAAATTTAAAACTCAATTGCAAACACATGTGAATAAATTCAATCCAACATAACACAGTTGTTTAACGGGAAAGATTAAAGCTAAAAACCCCAACTATCATATATTATGTATATCAATGGAATCATGTAATAATCTCATACAAATCCTAGTACATCAAGCTCTCAGTACAATCAACAATCATTACACACTGTCATGCAGAAATTTGCATCTCCATGCACCAATTTATTGCCTCCTGACAGCCAGCCTCCACTGCGCAATCCCTACTGAAGAAGACCCCTGAATGAATTCGAATTGGCCTTGCCTTGACTATGCAATCGTCATTGGAAACTCCAATGTGTGTCAGATGTATTGAATGCATCACTATAGTCACAACAGATAGTCCATCTTACCCTTTCACCTATCTCTCCACTAGGTCTCCACTGGAACTAACATGCAATGTAGTTAATTATTGTATTTGTTCAGTTGTTAGTGAGTTATTAGCTGTGAATTAATTAACTAATTAATTCACTAAACTCTCACTAGTGTATCTTTCAATTACACTAAATACAACTAGCTCAACTGAGTTTAACTCACTTAACTGAGTTAAACTAAATAACAACTCCATAAACTACTCTTCCAACTCTGTCATAACTTTGCCACTTGAGTTCTAATTGAGTCCTTCATGCATGAGCCACCAATAACCCTAGGAATTGCGTAATTCCTTCAACCCACTGATTTTCCAAATCTGTTCACTGAAATAAAGTGCTCCAAGAGAATAAGTTGATGTTATTGTCGGATTATTATTAAGAGCTAATAATAATCTACATGCATCCATTTTTAGATCGACGATCTATAAATAGACTTCACCCAATATTCTAAAAATAGAATTTCATCTATTTTCCACATTTGACCAACCATCTACAAATAGAATCCTGCAACTTATAGAATATGCTCATCATATCTAAAAATAGACATACACCTAAAAATAACCTGCGGGCCCCACTTAGTGAAGGTGCGTACTTTTCACTAAGCTCATCATCTTGTTGAATATCAACACTCCCTCTCAACAAGATAGGGATTATCCTTCACCCTGATCCTGCCTCTATGGTATTCGAATTTTCTCCTGCCAAACGCCTTCGTCAGAATGTCTGCATCCTGATCTTCTGTAGGAATGTACTAAAGCAACATGATCTTTCGCTGCACACAATCTCTGATATGATGATACCGAATATCAATATGTTTAGATCTATCATGAAACACAGTATTAATCGAGAGTTTAATGCAACTCTGATTATCACAATGTATCACTATAGGATCTAAATGTGAACCGAACAAACCAACCAGGATCTTCCTCATCTAGATAGCCTCACATGCAGCTTGACTTGCTGCCATGTATTATGCTTCCGCTGAACTGAGTGCCACAGATCTTTGTTTCCTGTTGTACCAAGAAACTATTGTAGATCCGATACTGAAAACCCCTCCTGATGTGCTATTTCTGTCCGTTGGGCTGCCTGCCCAATCTGCATCCGTGAAACCATGCAACTTCACCTCATTTGTTTGTCTGTACCATAAGCCATAATCAGATGTGCCCCTGAGATACCTCAGTACATGTGTTCCTGCCTTCTAAAATAGCTTGGTAGGATTAACCATCGCTTGTGAAAGTTGTTTCACCGCATAGCATATGTCCGGTCTTGTATTAACTAAATACATGATCAAACCCACCAACTGTCGATAAACAGTGGCATCCACTACCTCTGTAGATGTAGCATCCTCTTTCCTCCAATTTCTTGGAAGAGGAGTATCCATGGGCTTTTATTCCTCCATGTGAAACTTACCAAGTATCTCCTGAGCATACTTTCCTTGAGACACAAACAGTTCACCTTCTCGCTGCCATATTTCCAATCCAAGGAAATAATGAAGGAGGCCCAAATCCTTCATCTCGAACTCCTTTGCAAGATATGCCTTGCATGAGTGTATCAACTGCTCATCACCCGTTATTATTAAATCATCAACATAAAGAACAATGATTAAAATCTTTCCCTCCACCACAATTTGGTACAGGTTTGCATCCGCCTCACTCTTGGTGAAGCCAAGTCCAGTGAAATAGTTGTAGATCTGTGTGTACCAAGCACGTGGTCCTTGCTTCAGCCCATACAGTGCTCTTTTGATTCTGCATACATGCGACTCGCTGTTGAAGATCTCAAATCCTTCAGGCTGCTCAATGTACACCTCTTCCTCAATGATCCCATTAAGGAACACAGTCTTCACATCCATCTGATAAATGTGCCAACCCATCTGCGCTGAGAGAGAAAGGATGGTCCTTATGGAATAATAGCGAGCGACAGGTGCAAAGGTTTTTTCATAATCAATCCCCTCAATCTGTGAGAAGCCCTAGGCAACAAATATTGCCTTATACTTCTCGACGCTCCCATCAGCAGTTTGCTTTACCTTGTAGATCCATTTTGAATCTACCATTGATTTACCCACCGGCCTTGGAACAATCTCCCAAACACTGTTTCTGACAATGGAGTCATACTCCTCCACCATGGCATCTACCCATGTGGTCTCCTGCGTTGCTTCTTAAAAATAAGATGGCTCTGTCACGACACACTTGCTCATAAGAGCCATGTATCCAGTAAATCGGTCAGGTGACTATCTCTGTCGTAGGGACTCCTACATTCTCTGCTGCATCAAGCTTTAGTCTCTCAAATTCTGTGGTATGCCTTCTGCCAGATCTGATGTTTAGTTCTACATGAGTGGACTCCTCCACTCCATGAATCTCCTCCTGTGGCTGATCCACATCTAGAGGCTTATCTTTGGGAATAAGAAGTTCCTCCTCTGCATGCAAGTGTAGCTCTCTCTCAAGCTGACAACTTCATGGCTTTCACCTCATTGAATTTTATATCCCGTTGCACCACAGTCATTCGATTATTTGGAAAATACACACAATAATTATGAGGTGTTTCTGTGTACCCCAAAAATATCCCAACTTTTGCAGTCAGCTCCAGCTTCTTCTTGGCATCATTTTTCACATGAATGTAAACAGATGAGCCAAAAATCTTCAAATGATAAATATCAATCTTCTTACCAGTAAAAGCTTCTTCAGGTGTACTCATGCAAAGTACTCTATGAGGACAACATTTTTTCACATAATCCGCAGTGTTGCATGCTTCCGCAAACAAGTGCATCGGTAGGCCCTGGTCATGCAGCATAGCTCGTGAAGCACCCACAATTGTTCTATTCTTCCTCTCCGCGACCCCATTCTGCAGTGGGTTATGAGGCACTATGAGTTCTCTTCGAATTCCTTCTTTGCTACAGAAGTCTTTGAATTTGTTCGAGATATATTCACCACCATCATCGCTCTGTAGAGCCTTCACTTGCTTCCCCGACTCCTTCTCCACCAATGCTTTAAACTCACAGAACTTTGAGAATGTTTCACTCTTCTTCTGCATGAAGAAGATCCAGCATCTATGAGAATAGTCATCAACAAATATGACATAATACCTGTGTTTTTCTATTGAATCAACCAAGAAAGGTCCACACACGTCTGTGTGAATTCTCTCCAAGATCACCGAAGCACGGTTGTCTTCTCATGAAAGGTGGTCTTCACAAACTTACCCATAGTACATCCCTTGCACTGATCGAACTGTGCAAGAGTGCCCTTGGGAATTCCAGTAGAAATCTGCTGCAAAGTCTTCAAGGCTCCATGGTGAAGATGGCCCAATCTCATGTGCCACAATTCACCCTCATCCCGGCTCACCACTACTTCTGCTTCGCCCATCATTGTAGAAATTTGAATAATAGTTGAATTATTCACCGAGATTATCCTGATTACACACTATTTGAGCTTCATGCATAATACATAACCTCTTCTACCATTGATCATCAATTTGCGGAATTAGAAGCAGTCGCATACGCACATTAAAACATAATCAAGCACACATATAACACAGTATGTAATGGGGAAATATTACAGCTGAAAACCCCCAACTATCTGTATATTATAATGATAGAGAACATGTAACAATACATAGCACAGACTCCTCACAAGCTCTCAGCACTATCTCACTTGCTACACACAAACTAGCTCAGATCATACATATCACATGCTCCAATCTGCTCCACCTGTCTGCCTGCCTCTACTGCGCAATCCAATATGAAGAATGAATGGATCCAAGTTCAAATCCCCTTGGCTTGTACTGCACAATCCTCATTGGAAATCTCAATCAATGTGTGTGCAAATCTCATGCTCAAGTATAGTCACAACTAATAGTCACACTCACCCTTTCACCCACCTCTAACACTGGTCTCCACTGAACTGTCCATGCATTGCAGTTAACTGATGTATTCTTTAGTTGATTTATGAGTTAATAATTAGTGAATTAATTAATAATTAATTCACACCACTCATCACTAGTGTATTTATCAGCTAGACTAAATACAACTAGTTCAACTAAGTTAAACCGAACACAACTCCACCAACTGTCTCATCAACTCCACCAAACTCTGCCACATGAGTTCTAACTGAAGTCAACCATGCAATAGCTCAACTAACCCTTAGGAAAAGCATATTTCCTTCTGTCAGCTGCATGTGCCACATCCAAGCATCAAACTGAAGTGGTCCAAGAGGATAAGATAATGTTTATAGTCTAAATATTATTAAGGGTTAATAATATTTGACTGTTCTATTTTTAGCTCGACAGTCTAAAAATAGAAACCGCCCAATGTCTAAAAATAGAGGTCCATCTATTTTTACCAACTCGACCAATCATCCATAAATATCATCCTACAACTCATAGACCATGATCCATATGTCTAAAAATAGACTTTGCGACAAAAATCACTTGTGTGGCCCCCACCTAGTTTAGGTGATCACTTTCCAACTAGGATCAGGAAAGATGTTTCAGGATGCCTCCACTGTTTCTTGTTGCAATCTTAAAAAATCATTGCAATGCAGCCATCTACCTCTAGCTTATAGAGATTCTTAACTCGAATCCCTATCCTCTTGGTTTGGCACATTTTTTTATGTCGTGGGAAAGTTTTTCCCTCGCTGAAAACAACGTCATAACCTATGTCTTCCAATATTGCGACCGATACCAAGTTCTTCTTCAAACCTAGAACATGCATAACATATTTCAACAGAAATGGTTTATTTGACTCCCTCTCAAATTTAATGGTTCCAATGCCAGTCGCACTGTTTCTGCCATCGTCGCCATCTCTATATGCATTTGGAGATCCTTCTCCTCCAAGTCACTAAACAACTCCTAGTCTCCCGTCATATGGAAAGACGCACCACTATCAAGATACCACACCGATCCCATTGAGCTTGAAACAAAGCATGCGATCAAAGAGAAATCAATTTCAAATTACGAGGCTAAGGCCTCTCCAGCTGTAGCTCCAACAGCCTTCTTGTTTTTCTTTTTCTGTGGGCAGTTAGTGGCGAGATGCCCATGTTCGTGACAGTGAAAACACTTCACTTTGGACAAATCCAGCTTCTTGCCTTTAGCCTTGGATTTTGAATGGGATTTCTTCCCCTTCCCTTTCCTTGCTTTGGTAGCCAAAGCACAATTCTCTTCATCATCATTCTTCGATGAAGAGCCATCCTTGGTACTTCACCTTATCTCCTCTTGCACAAGATCCGACCAGTCGCTCCCAACCCGATAGTTTCTCGCGTCCATTGACAGAGTCTTCGTAGCTATGCCAGATATTCGGAAGCCCAAGGAGAGCCAAGCTCACCAATTCATCATCATCAACTGTAATCCCCACACTTCCCAATTCATCCCTACAGTGGACAAACTTCGTGAGATATTTTGGAATACTGTCGCCCTTCTCCATTTTTATTTTTCTGAGCTTATCTTTCAGCGCAAACTTCCTCAGGTCGCTACTACCTTGGAAAATATCTGCCAAAGCCTTCCACATTGCAAATGGAGTGGCTTTCCCGTGAATTCTTGACACGATATGGTCCTTCACACCTTCCAACAAAATTCTTCTTGTCTTTGCTACCTTCTTTTTCCATGCGTCAAGTCCTGCAGCATCGCTAGAAGCAGGCTTAGGAACATCTCTATCAATGAACTCCTTTAGTCCATTATCTTCAAGCACCACCTCTATCCTATCCTTCCAGGCTATGTAATTCGAGCTACCCTTGAGGGCATACTCCAATCGCAACCCATTGAAAGACATTTCAATGAATACTCAACTGTCTCACCAAGAAATTTCTGCAGCAAATTCGAATTTCCCACCAGCACAAAACTCAACACTTATTCACAATTGCAATCTCCAGTGATCAATACTGCTCTGATACCATGCAGAAATTTATTAATACTGATGTATTAGTGGATTCCCCTGATCTAACAATATTTATCTTCTTGCTAAATACAGAATCCTTCCACTGTTAAGCTTGCGGAAATTTAAAACTCAATTGCAAACACATGTGAATAAATTCAATCGCACATAACACAGTTGTTTAACGGGAAAGATTAAAGCTAAAACACAAACTATCATACATTATGTATATCAATGGAATCATGTAATAATTTCATACAAATCTTAGTACATCAAGCTCTCAATACAATCAACAATCATTACACACTATCATGCAGAAATTTGCATCTCCATGCACCAATTTCTTGCCTCCTGACGGCCTGCCTCCACTGCGCAATCCCTGTTGAAGAAGACCCCTAAATGAATTTGAATTGGCCTTTCCTTGACTGTGCAATCCTCATTGGAAACTCCAATGTGTGTTAGATGCATTGAATGCATCATTAGAGTCACAACAAATAGTCCATCTTACCCTTTCACCTATCTCTCCACTAGGTCTCCACTGGAACTGACATGCACTGTAGTTAACTATTGTATTTGTTCAGTTGTTAGTGAGTTATTAGTTGTGAATTAATTAACTAATTAATTCACTAAACTCTCACTAGTGTATCTTTCAGTTAGACTAGATACAACTAGCTCAACTGATTTTAACTCACTTAACTGAGTTAAACTAAATAACAACTCCATAAACTACTCTTCCAACTCTGTCATAACTTTACCACTTCAGTTCTAACTGATTCCTTCATGCATGAGCCACCCTAGGAATTGCGTAATTCCTTCAGCCCACTGATTTGACAAATCTGTTCACTGAAATAAAGTTCTCCAAGAGAATAAGTTGATGTTTATTGTCGGATTATTATTAAGAGCTAATAATAATCGACATGCATCTATTTTAAGATCGACGATCTATAAATAGACTTCGCCCAATATTCTAAAAATAAAATTTCATCTATTTTCCACATTTGACCAACCATCTATAAATAGCATCCTGCAACTTATAGAATATGCTCACCATGTCTAAAAATAGGCATACACCTAAAAATAGCCTGCGGGCCCCACTTAGTGAAGGTGCTTACTTTTCACTAAGCTCATCATCGTGTGGAATCTCAACACAAGTGACAGCGTTATTGGCCTTTGTATTAAGGCCCCTGCCATCTCATAGCTCCATCCTTTGACATTCCACATGTCAAAGCCATCAATCATAATGCTACTATATGTGGGAGATCCCTTCCAAAGTGGAAGTACCTCCTGATCCTCCAAGGCTAAGGATTATCCCCTTTGCACCATGATAGTTCCATCCCCTACTCCTACAACACCATGTAAATTATGGGAGAAGATCAGCCCATACTCTCTCAATAACAACCAAAGCAACAATAGTTCTAGTTGCCTCCCCACACCATCATCATATAAATCATGGAGCAATATCATAATAGTTGATATGAAAGATATCACACCACTCCAATACACCCAGACTCCTTGCTTCCATATGATGTAAGTGCCATGCCAAGTTCCATCCACCATCCAACTCTTTGAAATATAATGTGTCATATGATGACCAAACTCTTTCAAGAGTAACCAATGCAGTCTTTCCTCCTGCTACCTGGTATCATAAATCTGCAAGTGGATTTCCAACCTCTTGCTCATCCGCATCACCCATCCAACCCATGGTGAGTGTCTATCATCATGTCCAAAAGTGGCATCCCTCCAATGGAGAATACCATCCTCCCAAATCAGATCTATGTCTTTTAATTTCATGGGATGTTGAAATGCAATCTTCTGAAGATCTCCAAATGAAGACCACTCATCAATGACCAAGTTGATCCCATAAGGATCCAAATAGGTGGTAGGAAAAAACCTCCCATCATGATGTGAAAGATCCATCAAGAAATATCCATCACAACCATGAGATATGTTATCCATCATAAGATGTCTCCCAACAACTATATGCCCATCCTTTGTCATACATATGGGAAGGTCATTGGAATGCTCCAACAATGTTTGGGCCCCCAACTCATCATTGATGCTCATTGACAACATTACTGATCTCCATCATGGTGCATCTGTTGTCTTCAAATCATACTCTATGATGAACACATAGTTCTACATGGCATGGTTCAGGAAAATACTCATCCCATCCTCCAAAAATCTACACTCCAATCCCAAGAGTTGTGTGCATCTCAACAATGGTACTCTAGGATGAAATTACATCTCCTCCTTGAACAAATCAAGGCTGCCCAGCACAGTGAAAGTCTGCTGCTCCAAATCAGCAATATGTTTTGACCCTTGGTCATGCAATGCCATATTCCCACAATCCTCCATAAGATGTGCTGAAATAACAGGAAATGGAAACATGTGCATACCTTGGTAAAACTTGGGATCATATTGTACTGCTACAAGGGTTCCTTCCTCTGGTGTGGTGGCTTCCCCAACTACTGATGATGATGGCTGCTCCTCTATGGCTTCATCAGCGCTGGTACAAGTATCCTCCTCTTCATGCATCTCCAGAATAGTGCATGGGACTCTAGATGTCAAGAGATCAAGACTACTTTGTAAAGGTGCAAGTATATTTTCTCTTGATGTAAGTTCTCCTATAGTAAGCGGTGGTGAAGGCTTCTTCTCCTATGATTTCTTCTTGTCAAACTTTTTTATCAACATTTGAGTGAAATATGCATATGCAGTAACCCTTGCATGACTCAAATGGCTAAACCACCAAATGTTTGCCTCACCCTCAAGGTGCAGTGCTGCAATCTCAACAGCTTCTTTCTCTACTGCTGGATGTAGCAGGAAAAATGCATCCAATCTCTTTCCCCAAGCCCTTGTTGTGCATGAGGATGACCCATCAAAAGTAGACAATAGAAACCTATTACCCTTCTTCCTTCTATTGCTACAAGGTCTCCTTTTTTCTTTGAGCTGAATGAACTGCGGAAGAGTTCTCCTTGATAACTCTAGGTTGGGACTTATATTCTGCAAGATATTCACTTAGAATCTCATGATATAAGTTTCCTCCATATCTATTCCTCTTTTCTTCAAATAAAAAGGGCATAGAAGGTTTATTTGGAGCTCTATGCAATACCGTATCTTCTTTTTACTGATAGGAAGTACATGGACCTTCCTCATCTTGAAACCCTAACGTGGTTTCACTTCTTTCCTTCCTTCTTCTTTGCTTGACCTCCTTGGTGAGGTCCTTCTTAGATCTGAAAAGAGATGAGATGAAACACATTCCTCCCATAATTTTTATCTCTTATTCTTCTATAGCATCTTGGCTTGAATTTCATAGGTTGAGCCAAAGATCATGCTCTGATACCACTGTAATATTCCCAAATGGGAAAACTCAGCAATACATGCTAAAATAACGCATTTTTCATAAATGTATGAAATGAAAGTTAAATGCAGCCCATGGATCCATTATATCTTATATTATAGCAACTAAATCTGAAAGGAAATCGGAAACAAATCTCTATTGCATAGTTAAACAGGTCTCCCATGCCATAAATAGCCTAAAATCATGCAAAAATAGGGACTGCAACCATGTACGAAAGTTGGAATACCATGACAGCATTATTTTATTACCACTGCAATAGCAGTAGGTTGTACATCAAATCTAGAGCAAGTATGTGGACAAAAAGTTAGATCTATAGCAGATCCATACACTATACAAGCTCCTTTATCAATCCCCCTTGGGGTTTTCAGCAAAACACCGTGTACAAAGTGTAGACCTGAGTTCTAAGACTGCAAATCTATGGAAATTTTCAGATCTGGAAAGTGGATCTAATATTATATAAACAATAAAATGACCTCCTCCAATAGATCTCCAAAGTGAAGGGAAGATCCCCAACACTCAGAAAATCAACTCTCCAAATGGTGCACTGAATCACCCTGCAACTGCCTCTTCAAAAATAACGCAGATCTAAATAAATATTGCGCTATAGGAGACAAAATATAGTTGGCCTGTATCCAATATATGAAAATGAAGCTCAATGCCTTAATTACTAATCTCCCAATGGAGTAGAAACCTCCTCCACTGAAAATAAGCATTGAAATGGCCTAGATCGGAAGATCTAGTCTCCACTTGCTGCAGCTTACTGAAATAGTCAAACCCTCAATAGGATCTACATTGTCAAAGGAAGATGAAGCTTGGCCTTAAGCTAGATAGTGGACAATATGGTGCAAGACTCCTCCAATATCCACTCAATGGAAGAGGTGGGATTCCTAATCAGGAACACCCTATGCTAAACTGCACTCTATCTCAGCGAAACAGCTAGAGAAAGAAATATGTCTAAACAGACCATATCAGAAAATCATAATCATAAGCTAACCCCATATGGCTTCCATCCTCTTCCTTATAAACAATGTGATCCTTCTCACCTTGGGTCCCACTCATTAGGGTTTCCATCTTCATGCAATGAATCTCCCTCCAAAACTGCGTTGTCCCATCATCAATACCACTCATCCATAACAGCGCTGATGGATTTGGTCAATCTTGACTGGATCTCCATGCATTGTCTTCTTCCAGACTCAAAGTGGCTTTATTCTAACTATCTAAACAGATTCATATTCCCACTAAGTTATCTTCATTAATGTTTCAAATCCTCCATACTAGCTTAGTTGACTTGGTCAAACTTGAATTTTTCCACATGCATTGGGCCCTTGTTCACACATGAAGATGTTTTATCCAACTGTGAATATGATCCCTTTCCCATTAAGAGGGTTTTTATTGCTGCTAGAAAGATTTATGGGTCTCCCTACCGATTTATTGTTAGGTCCTTATATTACTAGTATAGTCCCTTATTTTTTTTAGTGTAACCCCCTTATTGTTATTTTTGTACCCCTGTAACCCCCATATTGTTATTATTGTGCCGTTAAATTATTATTGTTAGGTTGGCTAGGATTACATTGCGGCCCCACTAGGATTACATTGTGGCCCCATGGACTCCTATATATAGGAAGGAGGTTTTGTCATTTGTATCATCCAAGAATTGTTCATTCATGTAATGTATTGGAGGTTTCCCCCTCAAAGTGGCTTATTTCTAAGGTGTTGATATCTCTTTTCTTCTCTTTTTGTAGCTGGTTTCACGACATTTGGTATCAGAGCTTTGGATTCTAGGGTTTCGTTGCACAAAAAAGGTCATCATGGAATTTTCTCTATAACTTTTTTTCTAGGAAGGTTCAAAAGCTTAAATTTTTAAAGCACAAAGCCAAAATCCTAAGGAACATCGTCGCAAAATTTCAGAGCTTGGTTCACAAAATTTTCAGAGTTATAATCTGTGGAAGTTAGGTCTTATTCAGGCTCCCGACTTTCATCTCAAAGAGGTGATCGTGGGAAAATATTCATAACTCTCTCTCTCTGAGCATCGGATTGGAATTCTGTAAAAATTGGCTAGAATTCCACGAAATATAGTTTTTTTTTCTATCAATTTTAGAGCCAAAGGAGCAAACAATGACACGTGGCAAGTCATACAAGTTCGCTCTACTAAACCAGTCCATAATTAGGTCATTCTGGGAGATTGGACATAACCTTGCCTTGAAGAATCCAAATCAAGTCAGACCTATGGCATTCGAAAGAGGATTCAGAGGGTTACCTTAGGGCCAAATTTCAGATATTTAAGGTCTGAAATCACAGATATGATTCAGTTTCAATATCGAGCTCCTCAAAAGCAAGAAAAATGTGTGTATTTTTTTCGAATTACATAAGTCTCGTTTGAAAAAAAAATAGTTTGAATTTATTCCAAGGGCATATTCAAGAATAGATATCAGTATTGGTTCTAAAATGCCCCCTAAAAAGAATTCAACAACCATTAAGCCTTCAGAAGGCTCTACTATGACTCATGAAGACAAAGAAACACAACATGAGATATCAAAATTACAAGAGCAAGTGGACCAAATTTCGTTATCGCAAAGAGCAACAAAAAATGAAATGGAAGTTTTGAAGAAAGGCGTAGAAACTAAGATGGATGGTTTGAAGAAAGGCGTGGAAGCTAAGATGAATGGTTTGGAAGCTAAGATGGATGGCATGGAAGTGGGCATGGAAACTAAGATGGATGACATGGAAGTCAAGATTGATGAAAAAATGAAAGACAACATGGAAAACATGAAGAATGATCTAAAACTAGACATCGAAGGTTTAGCAAAGTTGATACAAGAAATGTTTCCTAATGTCGAAAATATAGTAGAGGAAACTCATGATGAGAACAAAATAAATGTTAATCGTGATTTCATAAACTCTAATGTTGGATGGAAGAACCACCATATTCCAAAGATGGATATGAGGAATTTTGATGGCAAGGACCCCGTAACATGGATACTACAGATGGAGCAATATTTTGATCTCAATAATGTGAAAAACACACAAAAGGTACGCATTGCAACTTTACATTTAGAACAAAATACATTTGTATGGTATCGATGGCTTTGCTCCTGTAAAAAAATAGTCACTTGGTCAAATTTTACAAAGGAAATGATAGCACATTCTGAGGATACAAAGAGCAACACCTTCTTTAGCCAATTGATAAATCTCAAACAAAAGGGTTTAGTGGCGGAGCACATTGAGGACTTCCAAAAATTGAATATAAGGGTAACTGATATTCCAGAGGAACACATGATTGATGTCTTCATAGGGACTTCAAAGGATAACATCCAACATGAAGTTCGCATTTGGGAACCTAATTCATTGGAGAAGGCATTCAGGTTGGCAAGAAAAATTGGAAGTAAAATTATGGCGACAAGGAAGCATGGCACTCACATCTATAAAGATGGAAGTGTTGCTACTCCTAGACTTCCACAACCTACAAGGTTGACACCACAACAATTGGAAGAAAAAAGATAAAAAGGTATTTGCTATAGTTGTGATAGCAAATACACTAAAGGTCATAAGTGCACTGAGAAGAAATTATTTTACATAGATTGTGAAGAGGAGGAAGAAAATGAAGAATAAACTTCAAAAGTAGAGGATATACACCAGGAAGAAACCCTAGAAGAATAAGAAATGAGTCCAACCATATCATGTAATGCATTGGTAGGAATTACCACTCCTCAAACTCTCAAGATAGAAGGACATATCAAGAAGAAAAAGGTAGTAGTGTTGATTGATTCGGGTAGTACCCATAATTTTATTCATTGTAAGGTAGTCAAGGAATTGAATTGTTTCCTATACCGAGCACCAAAATGTCCAGTGATGGTTGCAAATGGAGGAACTATAAATTGCTTTGGAAAATGCCATAATATCAAGCTAGCCATGGGGGAATATGTATTGAATAGTCCAATTCTTTCCATCCCAATGGGAGGTGTTGATGTTGTACTAGGAGTACAATGGTTACAATCTTTGGAGACGATAGCTTTTAATTTTCAAGAACTTTTCTTGAAATTTTTTTCGGAAGGAAAGGAAATCGAATTACGGGGTATCACAGGGAAGCCAGGAAAGATAATAAGCTCTAATGTCATGACAAAGCTTCTGAAGAAAGAACAACGGGGCGTAATTGCACAATTATGATCACTAGAAGTTCCAACATCAAAATCATCTATTTCTCCAGATCTCCAAAAAGTCTTAGACAATCATTCCAAGGTGTTTGATACTCCCACCTATTTGTGATCATGATCATGCTATTCATTTGATTCCAGGAAGTGTTCCTCCAAACATCAGGCCTTACAGATATCCTTATGTCCAAAAGAGCGAAATTTAACGTATGATTGTAGAAATGTTAGAGGTTGGTATAATTCAACCAAGTTCTTTCTCTGCTCCGGTAGTATTGGTGCACAAGAAAGATGGATCATGGCGCATGTGTTCGGATTATAGGGAGCTCAATCAGCTCACTATTAAAGATAAATTCCCCATTCCTATGATTGATGAATTATTGGATGAATTACATGGAGCCATTTATTTTACCAAGTTGGATCTTCGTTCAAGATATCATCAAATTAGAATGAAGACTGAAGATATTCTGAAAAAATAATTTCGAACTCATGAGGGTCATTATGAATTCTTGGTCATGCCTTTTGGCCTTACCAATGCACCTTCTACATTTCAAGGGTTGATTAATTCCATTTTCCAACCATTCCTTAAAAAATTTGTGCTAGTATTTTTTGATGATATACTAATCTACAGCAGATCTTGGAAGGATCATGTTATACATGTTGACAGGGTGCTCAAACTATTGGAGGAGAAACAATTATATGAAAAAACATCCAAATGTTTCTTTGGAATAAAAGAGGTGGAATATCTAGGTCATATTGTATCTCACGAGGGTGTTAAGGTAGACCCTAACAAAATTAAAGCCATTAAGGAATGGAAAGTCCCCACAACCATAAAGCAGTTGCACAGATTTCTCGGGTTAATAGGGTATTATCGCAAGTTTGTGAAGAATTATGCGAAAATAGCAGCACCTCTAACAACATTATTGAAGAAAGATGCATTTTCATGGACTCCTGAAGCAACTAAGGCCTTTGAACATCTTAAAGAGGCAATGTGCCTAGCACCAGTCTTAGCTATGCCAGGCTTCACAAAAACCTTTATTGTGGAATGTGATGCCTCGGGAAATGGAATTGGTGTTGTTTTAATGCACAAAGGAAGACCCATTGATTTTGAAAGTCATTCAATCAAAGGAAAGTATTTACAAAAGGCTATTTATGAGAAGGAAATGTTGGCAATAATACATGCACTAAATAAATGGAGACCTTACCTAATGGGAAGACACGTCAAGGTAAAAACTGATCATGATAGTATTAAACACTTTTTGGAACAAAGACTATCTTTAGAAGAGTAGCAAAAATGGGTCACAAAGATGTTGGGTTATAAATTTGAAATCGTCTACAAAAAAGGGAAGCTAAATGTTGTTGTAGATGCACTCTCAAGAAAGGATGAAGACGTGGAAGCATTTCTTTGTGCCATTTCAATTATCCAACCAGACTGAATAACCAAACCATGGGATGAATGGAAGAAGGACGAAGAAGTGTGGACTCTCATTTAAAAGTTGCAGCAAGATCCTAGTACATCTAATACATTTAGTTGGAAAAATGATTCCTTATGGTACAAATATCGCTTATATATTTGCAAGAATTCCCAACTAAAAAAAAAGATTCTTTTGGAATTGCACACTTCTCCTTTAGGAGGACACTCGGGATTTTTAAAAACTTACCACAGGGTGAAGAAAGAATTTTGTTGGGATGGCCTTAAATCTGATATTCAAAAGTTTGTGGTGGAATGTTTGTTTTTCCATCAAAATAAAGTGGAGACAATTAAGACCCTGAGTCTTCTACAACCCTTATCCATTCTAAGTCAACATTGGGAGGAGATTTCAATGGATTTTATCACAGGTTTACCTAAGTCCGAAGGGAGGAGTGTCATCATGGTGGTAGTTGATAGACTTACCAAGTATTCACACTTTTGTGCATTATATCATCCATTTAAAGCGAGTACAGTTGCTACTGCATTTATGGAAACAATTCAAAAGCTACATGGAAACCCAAAGATTAGTGTAAGTGATAGAGATCCCATTTTTACAAGAAATTTTTGGACGGAATTATTTTCTTGTTTGGGTACTCAACTAGCTCATAGCTCATCTTATCATCTTCAATCCGATGGTCAAACAGAGATAGTGAATAAATGTTTGGAAGGATATCTTTGTTGTTTTGTATCTGATAAACAAGCACAATGGTTCAAGTGGTTACCTCTGGCTGAATGGTGGTATAACACTTCCTTCCGTACTGTAGCAAAAATGACCCCATTTATGGCTCTTTATGGATATCATCCACCATCCATCACATCTCCTTTAAGGGAAAATGCTAGGGTTCAAGCAGTGGAGGATCAGATCGAGCATCAACAAGAAGTTCTCCAACTCTTAAAGGATAACCTAAATTTGGCACAAAATCGAATGAAACAATAGGCAGATCAACATCGCAGTGAGAGAAGTTTTGAAGCGGGAGACTGGGTATTTTTACGGCTACAACCCTACAAACAAATTTCCCTCAAGCAAGCTAAGAAGGATAATAAATTATCACCAAATTAATATGGTCCTTACAAGGTTTTTCAAAATATTGGTACTATGGAATACAAATTGGAGCTTCCTGCATCTTCGCGAGTGCATCCAGTTTTCCATGTTTCATGCTTAAAAAAGGTTATAGGGGACAAACTTCCAGTTCAAACAATATTGACAGAACTTGATGAGGAAGGAAAAAACATATTGGAACCTGAAGTAGTCATGGAAATAAGAACTCAACAACTATGAAATCGATCAATTTCAGAGTATCTCATCAAATGGAAGAACTTATCCTCGAAAGATTCTACATGGGAGTATGAGAATTTTATACAAAAGCACCCACAACTACTCAAGTGTTGAGGACAACACCTTTTTTAAGGAGAGGAGCATGTTAGGTCCTTATGTTACTAGTATAGTCCCTTATTGTTGTTAGTTTAACCCCCTTATTGTTATTTTTGTACCCCTGTAACCCCCATATTGTTATTATTATGCCCTTAAATTATTATTGTTAGGTCGGCTAGGATTACATTGTGGCCCCACTAGGATTACATTATAGCCCCATGGACTCCTATATATAGAAAGGAGGTTGTTTCATTTGTATCTTCCAATAATTGTTCATTCATGTAATGTATTGGAGGTTTCCCCCTCAAAGTGGCTTATTTCTAAGGCATTGATATCTCTTTTCTTCTCTTTTTGGAGCTGGTTTCACAACATTTATTCATCTAACTATGTGTTTCGAGAAAAATTATTATTCCAATTAGCTGCATGCTAATTTAGGAATATTACAGAGAAACAGTTGGTTTCCATTCAACAGACAGAGATCATTCAGCAACAAAGAGCTAGATGGCATGACAGGTTCATTAGGAAGAATAAATTTCAAAAAGGATATTGGGCTCTCTTGTATGATTCGAGATTCAAGGATTTCAAAGGCAAGCTCTAAACTAGATGGCTAGGTCCTTACGAAGTACACATGGTCTTTGACAATGGGATTGTACAATTGGTTACCATTAACAGTGCCAAGACACCGTTACTGGTTAATGGGCACCATCTGAGGTTATATCATCAACCTGCTTCGAAGGAATCATTTGTTAACATTGTCGCGGACTCTAATCTTTATGTTACAGTAGCAGGGGAATGCCCCCCTGTGCAGCCTGAAATTTGAAATTCCAGTATGTGCAGCAGCTGAAAACCACTCATGTGGTGGTTGTTACACATGTTTAAAATATATATATATATATATATATATATATATATATATATATATATATATATATATATATATATATATATATATAAATCTGATTGTGAAAACCTCTTTTCGAGGCACAGTCAGATCATTTGTAACAGTTGAAAACCACTTCTGTGGTAGCTGTTACACCCATTTTTTTTCCCTTTTCCAAAACATCATTCGTCCCAATATATTTTACAAGATGATGTTACTTATTCGTTTCTTTTCTATATTCATTTTTCCTAATTATCATGTTTTCTGAAGAATAACACAAAGGTTGTCTTGGTTGTTACACAAGTAACAGTCGAAAGCCATGAACAATGTATCCTATTTCATCACATGCAGTAATAATTACAACAGTCAAGCGTGACCAACACGATCAATGAAAGCAGTTACGCCATCACTTCAAATTCCTCCTCCACATCATTTCAGGTACGTCATTTAAAACGGTAACGTCATCATTTAATAGATTGGTGATTAATGGAAATTTATGATATTCCCGTGATGACCGTGGGTGACCATCACCATTAAAGCTGGGGGGGGATAAATCTCGTAATCATTGCAAGAAATCCATAGCCTTGAAACCATCATTAACCCCGCATGCATCAAATTAAATAACACGATAGCCAATTATGACCAAATCCGGTCGGAAAAGGTATTTGTACTTAAAACCAGTTATTTTCCATAATTAGACATTTATGTAGGAATGTACGAAGTACGATTTGGTAATTCAAAAATCTTGTCACCTTCTGTCACCTTCCTTAGCTGAAGTCTTGTATCTGTGTCCGAAACTCTTCATTCGGGATAAGCATAGCAGGGTGCCGAGAGGAAACAAGCAATGCGATGATATTATGGTTGGTTGAGCTTAAGGAGTGATTCAGAATAACAGCAAGATGGGAGGAGAAGCAGTAAGACACGAGCCAAACTCCATGGAAGATTTGCAGAACTATCCAGAAGCTTACCAGGTATTTAGGGACGTTGGGTGGATTAAATATTTTCAAATATTAGAAGGCTCGGACGAGGCTATTGCAATCGAATTCACTCAGAATTTGAATAACCACCAGACCCGAGTCGGGGGCCTCCAAATTGAAGTGACAGAAGAAGTGATTGCTTGAGTGACCACATTTCCAGCAGAAGGACGGAGATGGTTCAATAGGAAAATTAATGAGCCTTATTTGAAGGAATATTTTCTTGAAGGAGAGGAAAAGATGGAAAAGAAGGGGAGAGGAATTGACAGATTATCACTCCCCCAGCCATGGGCAGATGTCGCCCTGGGTCTAATAAAGTACATTACTTACGAGGGAAGATCCACAATCATCTTCAATTACCACTTCCCTCTACTAAATCATCTTCGGCATCAGCAAAAGATCAACCTCCCATTTTTCCTATTGGGGAAAATTAAGCATATGGGTGTGGCGGTTAAGACGGTAGCACATCCTGAAGCCTGTGTGACCAACCATGGAATTATTAAATTGATCATGTTGGATGCCCTAAACCAGAAAGGAAGGAGATGGGAATATTTTAAACAAAAAAGGCCTAAGACAAGCCAAAGAAAACAGGTTGCGACTTTGGAAGGAAGTCATGCAAAAGCTGAAGTCCAGACCCGGCCCGTCATGGTCAGAATTGGAAAAGAAACCACTGACAAGCCGATTGGATACAGATGGCCAAAACATAGTGTGAGATTTGTCTTGCCCACATAACCATTGGCCACAGTTGAGAAGCAGAAAGAGGCATAAGGATCAGAAGAAGAAGTAAAATAGCCCTCCTCATCAGGTAAGGACGAAACTCATGTTCTGCTTTTAGAACTTCAAAACTTAAGAAAGGAAAATGAACAGTTGAAACAAATATTAGTTGAGGGGAAGGAAATTTTAGTATCTTTATGCACAACATGTTCTCTAGGACTAACAGCAGTAGGGTATAATGTCTGTGGGGAAAACATCGGCCCAATGGAAATAGAAACAAAACTTTGGGAAGTTGTCCCACAAGAACCTGCTAAGGATATTGTTGTTACACAAGAACTAGTTGTTAAAGTAGAGCCTCTCGTAGTAATTGACATAGAGGCCGAGACACAACAACCTATGGAGGACACTACTATTACAAAAGAACCAACAGTGGGCACAAAGGCCAGTCTACGCGAAAATTAAGGGGTTGATACACAAGAACCCACTGATGAAGTTGTTATTACACAAGAACTAGTAGTAGAGGTGGAGAAGACCCATCCAACAGAGGTTGTTACACCCATTATTGATGTTGATTTTGAATGCAGAGGAATGTCGGGTCCCGCCACGGGATGGAGTTCCAAGAAAATTTTGTTGATTTTCGAATTGCAGAAGTGGAAACAAGAGGCAATCTCCCTTCGGGAGGGGGTGATCTCGTTGAAATAACATCAGAAGGAGATAAGTGCTTTACAGGAAAAATTGATGAAAGAAGAACTAAAGAAAGGTTGGGAAGAGTGTAAGCGGAAGGAAGCCGTAAAGAAGCAGAAGGAACAGATGTTGTTGTTACAGCAGTAGGTTCAGAATCTGACTGTGGATAATAAAAAACTCCATGAGCTTGCCCTCAATTTTTTGGGGTGCAGGCGACCTTCCCCATCTTAACCCATTTTCCTATGGGAACGCTATTACCTGTTTTAGTTAAACGTTGTCATGGAGAATAGGCCCTATCTGGGTTCTTCCACTCACACATTTTTAGATGTCTTTTGTGCTTTTGATTTTGATGAGAAAACCGTGTTGTGTGATTTATTTTTGCATAATATCATTTGTGAGCACGCAAGTATGCAAATGGTGCTAACTATATTCTCCTACATGGGGGATTTCAGTTACGAGCCTTTGTGTCATTTATGAGAAATCATATTGAGTGGCATCTGTCCACAAAATATATGGATGCCAATGAATAAAAGATAGCATTATGGATCCGGGAAGAACCAGGATGGGCCGCCGAATTAAGGCAGTAATTTTGAAGGATTCTGAGCACTACTGGGATAAGGGAACCTGTTTCCGCTTACATAAGGAGGATTGTGGACTTTTTCCTTAGTAAGTTTTCATTAATTAAGATTTGAGCCCTAACTAGGTCTTTGAAGCGTACAGAAGCCAACAGTGTTGAGATGTTGGAAGGGGACCCGTTTGCATTTCATAACTTTGTGGTAGTTGTTACACATGTACCAGCATGTGCCCAGATAATACAGACCCTTGGCGCTTCCTGTCTTGGGCTAAGATTTAAATTCCCTTTGATTTGGCTACCAATAGAGTATTACCGGATTCATTATGAATTGAGCAGGTGTGAAGAAAAGTCTTGGGTACGATAGCTAATGGCTACTCAACGGTACAGGTCTCTTGATGAAGACGCAGTGGGCGCTTATGACCTCACTGACCTGCACTAGAGATATTCTCATGGGAGATGAGATTTTTCATGAGGACATGCAAGTGCTTTAGCTGGGGGGAGATGTTGGGTGCCATTTTTGTACTTAATTCCTACATCTGTTTCCCCCATTTTTACCTTGTGACCTAAACCCTTGGGATTATCTTTTCTTCTTTTCCTGCTTTTCTATCTTAAACAGTGTTGTTTTATCTTATTTTCATTATCTTGTCGTTTCATCGATTATTATGATGTATCGTGTCTTTTTTTATGACTAACTGGGATAATGTTGGAAGAAGTTCTCTGGTATTTTCTTGTTCCTCCGGATGTTATTCTTAGCACAAAAAATCTAGAACATGAGGCGTACAGAAGCAGTTGAAAGTGTGATGTTACAGTGAGTTGTTACACCACGATGTTGTTACATCACAGTGTTGTTACAGGCCCGCAATATAAACTATTGTTACAGATGTATTACTGACTGGATATTGACAACTTCCGGATGTCAACCTGTACTCAATTGTTGTTACGCTATAGCTGTCATTTTCCACGAAAAGTTGTAGAAGTAATTACATATTGTATTTTAGGATGACAACTTTTAGAAAATTTTGACTGTAATTTGTATTATTCCAGTAAGAATTTTTATTAAGGATTGGTTGTAACTATATGTATCTTATTTTGATCAGCATGAGAATCGTGGGATTCTCATGACTGATATGTTCCTCGTTTTTCCGAACATGTAACCATTATATAACTCTCGACCCTTGAGGTCAAAGGGTTAGTGGAGAACAGTATTACTTTTGGTTCTGTAATTTTCGTCACATTAATACAAAGATATCACGTTGTCGTGGTTTCATGCGTTGTCTGGTTTAATTTCCATTTAGTAATTATATCTTCCTACGCCCTGCTAGGGAGGAAGGGCCCTCCTCTTTAGCAGGGACTGTAACAGTTAAGGTAGTTGTACTATATTTATTATTTTATTTACGTATTGGTGGAAGTGTTGTTGTTGGTGTTCTGGTTGTGAGTAGATCTGCTTCAATTTTGATATTATTATGTTGTTACATAGATGTGATTAGAAATACCAGCTGGTGTAATTTTTGTGTGGCGCGCTAGGTACTATTTAATTGAGGCATGATTACATTCATGTAGATTGTTTTTATTCCTACATGAGTGATTTCTTTCAACAATTGATTCAGCAACAATTTCTCTTTATTTGATTTGCTTCTTGTTTGATGTATCGGCACAGACAGTGCAACTGTCATTGAAATAAAATGTGTCCCTGGATTGATAATTTATGTTTACCGTCTTAGTCATTTAACTGTGATTAATACAGTACAACAACAGGTTTGGCCTCTGGAAGCCCTGGTTTGGTTTTTATGTATTTGGTTTATGAGATCCCACATTCATGCTTGGAATATGGCACGAGGTTGACTGGCTGAAGGGATATTTGGCTCATCCATGTCTATGGTCGGATGGAACATGGAAGTCCCAGACTTGGTTGCATTCTCCTTATGGAAATAAGAACTCTTTCTCCCTTGTATTGATGGGTAAATATGCTTGTTATTCTATGGATTATATGGCTATTATGTGCTTTTCATTTATGTTGCTTATATGTTGGTTATGACTGAGTTTTATGATGGTGATTAAGTATTTCTCTCATCATGTTTTGATTTGTAATTGAATGAAAAATGTATCTATGCCTAAATAGACTATAATGTAGTTAATGTGATGTAAAAATAATGATTCTTAACGATTCTTAGATAATTATGAGACCCATATGCTCAAATATGTTATTTAAACGTGTAGATTTCATTTGTGTGACTTGTTTGATGAAATGTTTGTCATGGCTAGTAGGGGTCCAGTGAAGTCCTTGTTCGAATGTTTGCTTGTGCCTCATTTTTTCGTTGTTTAATTTCATCTCTGAACTTGCCATTGAGTTTTTGACAGTTGCCTAGGCTTTGGGCCTGAAAAAATGCCTTAAATCCTGTGGGTACAGGCACAAGTCAGGGAAATTTAATCCCTAGACGCAGGCATAGGTCAGGGAAATTTAATCCCTGGACGTAGGCATGCAGGCTTGTGTGTGCGTCCAGAGCCTCCCAGACGTAGGCATGCAGGCTTGTGGGATCTTCTGGGGGTTAAGTGGATTAAAACCTCAGTGGGACCCAGGGGCTAGTTACTTGAGTAGTTGGGATGGTTTCTGGAGTCTTGTTATTTTTTGGAAGGTTTGTATGATGTGTTTCCGTAGGTTCCACTTCCTCAAGGTAACCTAGGAGGTTGAATATAATCATAGTAGCCTCTTGTCACATGTTTACCCCAGTTGGATGGTTACTTGGGTAGATGTGGGATGAGGGTGTTACAGGAAGTAGATCATGTAGGATGGAACGCCTCAGTTTATTTGGTGAAGGAGGGATACATAGCTCTAGTCTTCTAGTATTTAGTTCCACCAAAGATCAACACTTGGAAAAACAAATTGGAGAGATAACTCCAATTAAAAGGTAAATTATTTTTTTTGGCTTCTTTCTCATAGATAAATTTTGACATTTGAGAATTTAAGAAAGAGAAGCATACATGGCCTCTCTTAGTGTCTTATTTTCTTGCATCAAGCAAGAGAAATTTCCCATATCTTTCTAGACTGTGACTATACCAGAGAGGTTTGTATGGACACTATTTCCCAACTCTCTAATAGAGTGAAATGGCATATGATTTTCAAGAATTCTTCTCTTTATGGACAAAAAATTATGCTGAAAATTTTTTAAGGAAACCTCTCTTCAAAAATTATTGGGAAGCTCCCAAAATTTATATGGTCGAAAGTATGGTTAGAAAGGAATAATGGGGTCTTTAATAACATGAATACTCCTCCCCACGGCACAATGGTGAAATCAATCTCATCTTGTGTTGAGTTTGGATCCCAAAAGATAGACCATAACTCTTCTCAACAAACCTTAGACCAAATGGAACGGTATTGGATAAAAAAATTTATAGTTTTGGACAACTTTTCCCAAAACATGGGATGGAACAAGCCGGAAATAGATGAAATATGGAAGATCATACTGCTAGAGGTATAATTAAGGGAATGGAAGAGCTCACAACAAGGCAGGATTCTCTATTTTTACAGGGCATCCAAATGAAAACCAGGGGTGGTCAGAGGGGGAGAGGTACTCTATGGCCTCAAGGAGGATAAAGTGTTTAGGTACTCTTGGGGTCTTGGTCATATGACAAATAATCAAGCAGAGATATATGGTCTCCACCAGGGACTTTTATTTTCCAAAGAACATCAAGTGGACACATTTCAGTTATGGGATATTCTCTCCTAATCTCGCGTCATCTGATCAAAGTCTCCCTCCCAAAGGAGAAGTCTATGAAAAATATCATGAAAATAATTAGGAAAATTGCAGAATATATCCCATCCAACACATATTTCCATGTACTAAGAGACTTAAATAGAGAAGTAGACAAGTATGCTAACAAGGGTTGTAAATTGAAGATAGATGATTAAATATGAATGGGTAAGTCAGCTTATAATTACCTAATGGCAAATGAAGTCTATTAAAAAGTTTTTAGTTGGATTGGTTTACATAAGAAAATATAAAAATGGAAAATTTGGGTGCCCAAGTGACTTCATGCCAACCTCGAGGAAACACATGCATGTAGACATGTTGTCATGAAAGATTTCACAGTTAATTAGTATGTTATGTGTTATAAAGTATGTGTTTTTTTTTGGGAAATTTTGTAAGGTATTCACCTACAAAACCCCTATTTTTGTTGCTTAAATATATTCTCCTTGGGAAAAACATGTATTCCTATTCGAAAGGAGAATATAATTGATGAATTGACTCTATAATGTTTGATGTATTTGTTACGAACCAGGCACAAAATTATACAATACAAATACTCTTTCAAATTAAAAATTAAAAACAAACAAATTTAGGATTAGTCACAAACCATAACTTCCATATGCTATATCTTTGAAATTATAGTGAACCAAAACTTGAAATTTTGATTACATGCACTTTGTTATTTCACCCTAGTGTCATAAAAAATTATTGTCTAAAACTTCCTAGGAAAAATGTTATAGTGAAAATGTCAAGATGTCTTGCTTGAGGAGAAAAAACTTGAATTGTATGCTTTTGATATCAAAAGTTATAATTTGAGTGCCTTTAAAATGAGAAAAAATTCAATGAAGACCATCGACTTTGAGAGGGAAACCTCCTTTCACAATTATTCTAATTTATAAGACAAGATATAATAATTTTAAGATGTGGTCACACACACACATGAGGCAAAGATATGAAAGGGTACAATTATAAATTGTAATTGGCCTAATAATATAACTAATAAAATTTGGCTTTCGGCTCTACTAAGAACTGTAGTGCCTCCACCCATCACGCTGCCCTTCAGTCTCCGTCTGCCCACTCGCTCCACGCTGCTTGTAGCTTCACAGCCCGCCCTCCTCACTTTGCTCGTTCGCCTGGCTTGCAACCATAGAATTCAGTAGCCTCAATGCCCTGCCGACATCGCATGCGTTGGCGTTGAAGTGGAGGTCAAGGCTCGCCTTCCTGTCCTCCCATTCATGCCAAAGCGGAACTCTCTGTGGAATTCTCCTTGGATGTGGACTCGCCAGAGGTCCTTGACCCGCAGCATCTCTCAACCCTCATCTCCCTGCGCCTTCCTGAAGCTCATTCCAACCCTTCTACTTCAGGGTCCAGGAAGAGGATGCACAAATCAACTCTGTCTCTATCTTACCTTCATCAAACCCAGAAAATGGTGGCTCTACTTATCAAGCCTTCGAAGGAATCTTCAGACAGCGGTGATAGCAGCAGCTCCGCGGAAGGTGGCAAAGCAGTAGCAGTGGGAGCTCATTCGACCTCCACGCCTGAGAAGGACCCTCAGTTTTCCAAGCCAGAGGACGACCTCTCCGACTATGGTTGCTTCATTGAGGAAGAGCAGCCTCCCTAGCCAATTCAGGATGACAAGAATCAAAACACTTAGCGCCATGGTTCCTATTTTTCTTGTTTTCTCTAGCTCAATTATCATTTCTATGTCTATTTACTTTGCACACATCAAACTTGGATATTAGTTAATTCTTCTCTATGTTGGTTTCCCCTTCAGGGGCAACACCCCTTATGCCATATGGACTAGTTTATGGGCCGGTTTCCCCACCAGGGGTAGCCCCATTTTTGTTTTTTTGAGTTTCCTTTTTCACACCGGAATTGGATAACTCAACAATTCCAGTCATAATGTTGAATGTATCAATGTACTTTTGTATAATATAATATAATATAAGCATATTTATATATATATATATATATATATATATATATAACCAAAAAACTAATAGTAAATGCTTATTAGAGCCTCAACATAGATAAAAACATGTAGTATAGACTTTAGAGACAAAGAGAAGGTAAATTGTGAATCAATAACTTTGGAGGATTGTTTTGGGTAATACCTAACATCGAATCACAACAATTGCCTCTATTCACCTAAATATCAAGATATTGAAATTTTTGTATCCCTTCATGCTTATAGAATTTACTCATTACAATCTTCAACTTGTTCAACTTTTTTCCACATAGGCTAACATGTCATTGGGGAATAAAACTCGTGTGGAGGGGGAATCAAACCTGATAACCACCACTTGAGCTATTGTCCTTTGATCTTTATAATAAACTTATTAATAAAAGGAAAGTGACACGTTTAAAAGATAAGACAATTTTTTCAAAAAAAAAAATCATGTTAAGTGGGTGAAAATCAATTGAGGAAAATTTCCTTATAGACATTTAACTCTCTCTCTCTCTTTATATATGTGTGTGTGTGTGTGTGTGTGTGTGTGTGTGTGTGTGTGTGTGTGTGTGTGTGTGTGTGAGGACTTCAATTTTTTATTTTATAGATTTTTTTGGTAATTATCATTAGAATTTGGTTATATAATTTTGGTGATATTACCACTTTCATGTTTGAATGTATAAATGGATTTGGCATCCACGAAAACTCATGCAACATTTAAATTATATAAACTCAACAATTTAAATTTAAAATTCTAATAATATCTGGCTAGATTTTATGTAAAGATAGTAAAAAATATATCTAGAAAAAAATTAAAAACTTCGAATGTTTAAACTATGCCTACTATTTATCTTTAGTGTGTACTTTTAAAAATTGGATTGGAAAGGCGATGTGTTTGTTATTTATCTTCAAAAAAAAGAGGAAATTATATGGAGTACAATACTGATGGCACATTTGCATGCAGAGTTCTTTCTTTTTGGGTAGTGATTATAGTAATTAATTTAACTTTTTCTATAAATTTCACATACAAATCAATGAATTTTAATTATTTTAAGCTAAGGTTTTGGCAAAATCATACATTGCTTTTACACACAATTCATTTTTTACCCTAGGTTTTAAGTTTTAAATCTTACTTGGCCTCTTCTCGAGGCATAAACCCACATTGTTGACTGATATCTTAGCTTAAAGTGTAAATTTAATTACTAAATTTGGGTGCACAGTTTGCTCTCCCTTCCACCAACGTTCAATTCCAAGGGACATGTTTGAAATTTTTGTCTTTTGTGCAGCTATGCTATTTAAAAGAACTCCACAATTGTCATGGTTGCAAGGAATTTGGGTGGAGCTACAAGCACAAGGAAACCAGAGGCCTCAACATCTTACAAGGAAGTTGATGGATCTAAAAGCCTTGGGTGGAGCTTCAGTTTTCAAAAACCCTAATGGATCAGTATTATTCAAGGATGCAATGAAAGGGGAAGCAACCATTCATGTAGACCATATCCAAAATTTTCCACGACCCTACATTATCAAACAAACAAAAAACGGCCCAACTATTGAAGTACAAACCTAGAGTTAAACTCATTTTTTTCCCGATATTTAATCTAAGGCTATAATTTGCAGGTTTAATGGATTTCTACCTAGATTTGAAGATTTACACCAATGGATTTTTTCTTCCTAGACACCCAACTATGATATATACTTATGCTCCAAAGACATTTTCATAGTTCAATTTGATACATAGAAAGATCTAGAGAATGTCCTAAATGAGGGTCCATGGTTAGGCAGGGCTCTTCATTACCCAATGGTTCCCAGGTTTTGATACCACAAGCATGGTGGTCACATCAATGTCGATTTGGGTGAAATTACCAAATCTCCCTCTTCCTTTCTGGCATCATCAGGTTCTTGAAGACATTGAAAATACTCTTTGAAAATTCAAAAAGATGGATTTTGACAAAATAGAAAAAGGTATCTTCACCTTTGCCAAAAATTGTGTAGATATAGATCTCAGTAAAGGTATATCTGATCAAATCCATCTTAAACATAAAAACTTTCAATTAACCAAAGCCTTAGATTATGCGAATACGACATTTATATTTTGAATATTTTTTCAAATAAGACACTTGCAAAACACTTTCCCCAGACAAAAAAGAATTAAAAAAAAGAGGTGGGCACATAAGCCTAAGGGATGTCAGGTATTTAACCGTCTTCTTTATAAAGAATAAGAAGATGAGAACATGTAGGAAGTTCAAAATAAGGAAGCACAAGTGCAACATGGTAACTATGCAGATGGGGGTGGTGTGGACCAGTCAGGAATCGTGACCCACATTCACAAGGATATTGAATCAGTAGAGATCTAAGCAACATAAAAAGGAAAACTCAATGAAATAAGCAGGAGGGGTATAAAGAGAGCCAATATATCTCAAAGCTATGATTCAGACAAAGAAGTCCCTTCTTATGCAGGAAATGATTTGGTAATAGTAATAGCTAAACCCACACATGGGGTTCGGAAAAAGGTTTAAAAAAAGAAAGGCAAAAGGGGAAGTTAAGTGATTTTTACCACACTTAACCCAACAAAATTTATGTAAAATTTTTCTTTAGTTTTTTTCCTTTTATTACTCATGAGTCAAAAAATTGATATGATCAAATAATTAAAAACATCTTGAAATTTATGGAATAAAATTACAATTTTTTCTAAAAAGAGAAAACTAAAAACTTCACTACAATGTAGGACATTTACATAAAGATTATATGGTTTTCTTTTACTTGTTAGGGGTTTGTTATTATGATCTTATTTCATCATATTATAATTGTCTTATAATATTATAATTGTTGCATAGTTAGATATGGGAAATCTTTTTACTTTATACATCAATAATTTTTAAGTTATTATTATTTTTTGTTTTATGTTAAACAATACTGGAAAAGTATCATGATAAATATCACATTAATTTAAAGTATTATATTGCAAAGACAATTTTATATTAATGAGATTCTTCCTATAATATTTTAGGAATGATGTGCTTTATTAGTGTTACCATGTGATATTATTTTGAAAATATAAACATGGTATAGAAATATTATTAACAATGCTATTAACAAATAATAATAATAATAAAATAAAAATTACTTGAAAAATTTATGATGTCTACTATAATAATTATATGAAATATTTGCAAGGTTAAAGGAGTTACCAAAGTATGGTATCTGAAAATTTTAAAAATATGAAAAACATGATTTTGTCATTGTTATTTAATAAAAAAATATGAAAAACAAAAAAATTGCTATGTATTTAGAGAAAGCAATATATATATATATATATATATATATATATATATATATATATATATATATATATATATATATATATATATAATGGTAGATGTTTAAATAATTAATATATAAATTAGTACAAATTAAAATTAGTATTATTAACCCCGGATGCGGGTGACAGGACGCGCATGTATCAAACCGTTTCTTCCCACACACGGGCTGACGAAGACCTGCACCACCAGCTTTTACCTGGTGTGGAACTTCCCCTCTGCAATCATTTACATGAGCTCCATGATGCATCTGATCTACTTCCATACCCTGAATCACATGTCACTCCATGAGAACTGTCGTAGCCTGCACCTACGAGTGTGTCACAATAATGCACATCATCTACACTTGTGCCACAATTCTTCAAAAATTGAGGTCCCTCCTCATTGTGCTATCCTCATATTTCTCTTGTTGGTATCCAGAGCCCTCTTTTCCCCCTTAGATATTCTACTGTTGCCTTAGTCTCTTCGAATGTTCCACCAGTTGTGCACCCTCCCTCCTGCACGCCTCTATACAAGCACCAGGTTGTCATGCACCCACCCTGCTGCGCACCTCCTATGCGGTGCGGTCCCCCTTGAATTTCCCTGCCTTCACAGATCCTCCCAGCTGCACACATTCAGTGGCAGGCCCCCTTGCTTCCCCCCCCCCCCCACCTACGCACCCCCCTGCTGCATAGTGCTCAATTGCGCACATACCTGCCCCACTTCTTTGTTGAGCGTTCCCCTGAAGATAAAGTCTTTGTTAGTGCACTAGCCCCCACCCCTTTGTTGCTCCTCCACCCCCCATGGATCCAAGTCAGTGGCAAAGGACCATCAGGGGAGGCCAAAGAGGTGTGTTCCCGGGACGTTATCAACGAGGTCAAGACAACCGTTTGGAATCCTTCGAGGGCTCCTCTTCTGGTAGCCATGATAGGGAGGCATCACAGCGCCCTGCGCACACCCAGGAGGAGGTTTCCCCAGCTCAAGAGACTCATAGGGGTAGAAGGGGACTTATAAAATCCACCATCGCACACCCGGAGCATCCCACTCCTCGCAAATCCAAGCCTTTTCCTATGCAAGAGGCTATGGGGGAAGATACTGATGTATGAATTATGGACTCGGAGGGTGTTTGGACGTGTGTATTGGATGTTGAGTACCCGGTTTCTTCCATTCTCTGTGCACCTGCTTCAAAGCCCCCGTGCTTGCCAACTGTAGAGGAGGAAACCACAACGCAGGAGTACGGCCACCACATCGAGGAGGAGGACCCTGTCACCGAGGATGATGCAGGAACACCATGAATGCGAGGTCGCTTGGCTCTTTTCTTTTTTATGTTATTTCAGCACATATTATAGAAATTTTTCTTTTTCATGTGTCACAGAACACCTTGTATTTTTTTACTGTTTAAAGCTACTACAGGGTTGGTTTCCTCCCAGGAGGCAGCCCCATATCTGCGCTACTCTAAAATCAACGAAGGCTGGGATTAGATAAGCACAGCATACCATCTCAGCTCGTCACCTATGTAATGTTTATCTTTGAATTAATATAGTTTAACCTAACTTACCAAAAAAAAAATAGTATTATTAAGACATGATATTAATAAAATGTTCATGATCTAGAATTCTACTCCATATGCATCATTAGCCATAGCAACACTAACACCTATGTACCATCAAACATATTAGCATCAACACATTAATACATCTTATAACACATTACGATTGCAAATGCTCCCCAATTAAATGACATCTTCAATTTTCTTCTTTATCAAATGAATCCATTCATAAACAATGTTCCTCATGTTACAAGCACAATTATCATAGGAGTTATTGACCTCGACTTTATTCTTATGCTCCTCATTAGTAGTTAGGTATTTCTGAGCATTGTGATACACTTTCCCAATCTCCTCCTTACTCAATCCACCTTGGTCATTTGTGATGGTGATTTTGTTCCTCTAACCAATAAGAAAATTGAGAATAACATTGCAATCAAGATTAAATCACACATCGATTTGGGAAACTTCTTTTGTAGTTGGGATACTACTAAAGAGACCAAACTTGCTTAATAAGTTGTTTTGGGTTCAAGTTCCCTCACCGTCATATTATTGATTCAACACACTAAGTTGGTTATTTGATTCAGTAGAAAAGGCTTGGTCATTATTTATGGGGATAAGAGTGTTCCCAATGATTATCTCTTATAACACTATATGTTGTTTCAATCCTTGGTGAAAGTTGAATAAAATTTAAATCCAACATAACTGGTTATTTCTCATCTCCCTCTCCACTAATAAAATAAACCTACATTGTAATAGAATAAATGCCAAAGAGATCAACACACTAGAGTTGTTATATGATTTAGTAGGAAATACTTGGTCCTTCATTGTGGGGATAAGAGTGTTCCTAGGAATGATCTCTTATAACATTATTGATTGTTTCAAGCATTGGTGAAAGATGAATAACATTTAAAACCAACATACTTGGCACTTTTTCATCCCCCTCTCCACTAATAGACGAAACTTGCATCGCAATGTTGTATGTGATAACTAAGTCCCACAATAAGGACCACATTTTGGGAATTCGAGTATGCCCATAGACAAGACCCGCATAATGAATCAATTTTATGTTCATATTCACAACCTATATACATTTTTCAACAAAATCCATGTGATATTCTTAAACGAATCCATGTTAAACTCTTTGAGTTTAGCACGAGTAATGGTGGAATAAAATTAAACACCTTCACAGAGTGCATAAATCTCAATGGTGATCTAGCCAATGGATGAAAGGTTATTTAAACATCACATAGGGGTTTCTTAGTATTATAAGGGCCCCAACAATTTCATTAACGCCCTTATTACATTTTTTTTCTTGAATTCTATACAGTTGTTTTCCAATAAATTATGGGAGTCTTAAATATCTAAATGTATATCACAAATAGTGGCCTACACCTCAAAAACATCTCCTTTAATTGTTGGCAGAGAGAAATCAAAAGCATCTCCACTGAAATTGAAAATTAAATAAATTGATTTCACCAAAATTATTAGAGTTCTCATCCACTACACTTGTAATGATGGAAACAAAAGGCTCGGGGATAATTCTCATGAAATTCAACCCAGCAAGGACTTACAAGGGTTTCAAAATAAAGCTTGACCTTTGTCATGTCCTCAACCTTCACCACCACAGATTGGGTATTTGAAACACCACGAGCTTAATTTTGGACGTCTCTTTCACCTCCAAAGAGTAGGGAATCACCATTAATCAACACATCAACCATAATATTGAGAAAGTTAAGGAAATCACCCATTTTGAGATAGGAATAGAGGGTGGTTAAATAATACATGTTTGGTTGACCTTGAATCATGAATAGACAAACAATGAATTTCAAATACTATCCCACACACTATCATCTTGTTGAAGATACCTTACTCCAATTTATGATGTTTACAACAAATAGCGTTAAGACAGTTAGGGTAAACTTGACTTAGTCACAGAGTCAATTTGATACGGTCGTTAAAATGATTACTCTTAGTTGTTTACAAGCTCGAGGTTTCAAAAATAATTATCTTTTCCCATGGCATTTTCATGTATTGGAACCTATTCAAGGACATGATGACTCCATTTTAAAACACTTTTCAACCAAATAATAGTAGTCTATTATTAGGAGATAGTTTTCCCGCAAGATTTTTTAGGATAATTTACGATGTCCATGTGTTGTTGCCTTTTATCTGATGCTATTATGTTTTTGTTTATAGTTTTATAGTAGTGGTATAAGAGATTTGGGAAGAACACTCTATGCATTAGTGGTTGCACGGTTATACATGGGCCGAGTGATAGAGAAATGGAAGTTAAATAGTTTCTCTTATTATGACATTATCTTGGGATTATTATTATATGTTGTGTTTTATCTTTCATCATCAAGACTAATTCCAAACAACTAGAAGAGGACACGAGATGTAGGCACACTGTCAGGGAAAAACCCCACTCTTTGGGGAATCCCAATCAAAAAATTTTCTTCAATAGGTTCAAGATGAGACGACCAAGACCTTTAGACTATACGCTTCCTCGATCAAGTCTCTTCACCGTGTAAGCACCAAGATCTCCATGATACCAAGATCTCCCTTACTTGCACCCAAACTTCATCCTTATTATCTTGACTGGGGTTGAGATAGAAACATAACATCAGGCATCATAATGATACATCACTTGAGCAACATTATAGTACAATCATCACCGATCCTCATAGGTAATATCATCGTGCAACATCACTTGTAGCATCGAACTTCATGACTGATATGTCATCGAATTTGTAGCACAAATTTTATGTGTAGTTGAGATAGCATTGATTCCAATGTAGTATATATCACTATTAAATATCATGTCACTGAACCACTGTACCGTACCTTCTCCAAGCATAGAAACGAGCCACAGAGATAAATATAACTGCAACTTCCTCGAGCCATATACACAGTAACTTCACCAAAACATATAGACTGCAACTTCACCGAAACATAGAGATTGTAACTTCATCGAGCTTGTGTATTGTTGTACCTTCACTGAGCCTATAATCCGAACCTTGATTGCAGAGAAGTCCAAACTATTTCACCATCTGAAAAACTTATACATGTGTGACCGAAGTTTTGTGTGTGTAATGTGAAACCACAGCTGGGTATATATAGTAGTTTGTCCATAAATGAGCCGACATGAACCCAGTGAATAGTTGTGTCTCTATTATAGAGTCGAAATGCATAATTATGTGAAAACCAACTTGTAGGAGACCGATTGTGGCCGACTTGAGTGTTGTCCTTGAAGAAGCTTTGTTGAAGATACAGAGGATGATGATATTGAAGAAGATGACTTGATGGAGTAGCCTTTTTACCAACAACCTAATATTACATGATTTAAAATCCCAAATAGGATCAATTTAAATATGTAATGACTAACCTAGAAATCCACAATTGGGACCTTAAACAAAATATGACCCAAGCATGAAACCCATGCTTTAATAAGTCATTTAATAATAATAATAAATTGTTTTTACAAATACATCAATAATGAACATTTAACCTAGTTACATTCTTCAACACTCCCTCTTAACTAGGGAGGTATTCATATATAGAATAAGTGCATGGAAGATCACACTTTATCTATGAAGAATTTTAGGCACCGCAATGCCATGGACTATATTCTTGACCAGGGGAATCTATCCATTTGGTCTCTCTACAATTTAGGCACCGTAATGCCACGGACTAGATTCTTGACCAGGGCAATCTATCCGAGTGGGACTAAGATGGACTAAAGATTTCAGCCTTTATAGGTACCATCGGGCTTACTTAATAACCATCAACCCAGGGAACTAGGTGCACATCCACCAGATGTCACCCTCCCTACCATACATCAACACGAAGTGTTTTCCCAATGCCTTTCAAGACAATGCTTCACTCACAAAGCCTCAACACACCTTGATCCAACAGATCAAGGACAACCAATCTCCCCCAATCAAACTGATTAACCAACATGTTATCAAAACCTTCAAGAGATTCACCTGTACAAACACAACCCCAATCAGCAATGCATATTCAAGTATATAATCAAAGAAAACCTATGGTTTTTCGATGTTTCTCTTCAGCTAATTTCAGTAGGACTATCAGTTGAATATTTGAAAGAAGATTCCTCATACACTTTCCTTTCCTAATTTTCATGTAGCAACATATTATTCAATCGGATCATGGTTTCCTTCTTATATCAGTACCAAAGCATTCTCCAATCATGACTATGGTTCTTACTCATGGTCTTCACTAAGACTTATGGTTGTTACTCCCGGTTTATTTCATGACACATGAAGTAGAGAACCATAACCATTTCTTCTTGTATCTGGGCTCCCTCTTAATCTAGGGAGCTCAACTTCTTCCTTTATATTTTGGAGAATATTTCGTGGTTTCCATCCTTCTCATCATACTTATCAGCTTCTCATCTTTATGATGTACCTGCATAGCTTTAGACAACAAGTACAACCAAAACTATAGAAGCATAAAGTTAGTCATATCATAATCACAGAAGCATTTTTAACTTTATACATTTTAGATACCCAAACAAGAGACATATACTCTTCAACATTTTTCTAGGTAATTTTATCATAAACCCTAGACTACTTCATAATGTATTTCACTCTTATCTAGGGTTTCAATGTTTCTTCCAAGGTATAACATACCCACGGGATCTTCACTCAATGAACCTCTAACATATCACGTGTGATAATAGAATTTTAAACAATGACCTTAATTTGAGTACATATTGGAAAAAGCCTCTAAAAATCACATTATTTAACCCCCTACCAATATAAACCCAATACACCTTCCCAATTTAAAAATCCCCTTCTTTCACTATATATTGTAGGTATCCATTTTTTCATTAACATTTTTTATACACCTTTATAATTTTTTATTAAATTTGAGCTCCATTTTTTATATATGCCAATATAAAAACCCTTTACCCCCTATATATCCCCCAATATATTATGTCATTTTTTCCTCATTATATATCCCCCAATATGAACCCATGTGCTATAGTATTGCTCCCGCAGTGAAGTCCCTGTGAACATACCTTACTACAACATATAGAAAACCCTAGAACCAATATAGCTCTACAAGATATCTAACAACCTTTAAAATTATTATGTTAGACTTTCCACTGGGGATTCCTACAAATCCCAGATTTCATACAAAAGAGCCAATCAAGATTAATCACAACTTATACATTATCATGATCAGCTTTCACTAGGGTTAGTTAAAGACCCTAAATTTTCAATCAATTGTCAAAACATATCATGAAGAACTTCTACTAGGGTTTGAGGTAAACCCTATATTTTCCATTTATAAATTCTTAGCAGATATTATATAGGTGCATATGAATACACATACTAGAGTATTTAATATCTACTAGGATTTAGTTATAAACCCTAGACTTTTCAATTGTCATCCTAGAACTTTCAAACTTTGACTAAGGCTTGATTCCAAACCCTAGATTCTTAGCACCGTTAGAAATTAGGTTAACGCACATATCTAGGAGATCACCATTATAAGAACATAATTTGTTAGTCAACATTAATAAATTGGACATATATATTAAACTAGACTAGGCTAGGGATTCAAGCAAAAGAACATATACCTAGGGTTTCACTCTTAGGACTTTCCATAACAGGGATTTTTCTTGTAGACCTAACCAAAACTTGGGGTTTTGATTAATTATTAAAGCAAACCCTTATTATATTAGATTTCAAAGGTTCGAGATTCAAGTAGCATCATTTCAACTCCAACAAGTTAGAGCTTTTATGATCACGACATTATCAATATATTAATCAGTATAGCAATTACTTCATTAATATCCCTAATTAGGTTTAGGATTGCACACATCATCAATATACCCTTAGGTTAGGGTTTTCCTAATAACCTTTCAGGGTTATTTTCATGCAGAAAATTAGAGTTGTATAAGGTGGTAGATTCATCAGATGATGAATCACCCAAAAAAATAATCTTTTAAGATTCAAGAGAGCTAAGCACAGGAGATGTTAGTAGTGTAGAAAAGTATTTACCAAAGACATTTAACAAAGCTTTGTAATTTAAGACATACCTTTTCTTTGCAAACCTTCTTGTGATGCCTTCATTCATAATTATTGATATTTTAGCAAGTCCTTTCCTAGAAGAGTAAGTCGTGATCTGCAGTACATACTTTCAAGAAAAATGGTGATACCAAGAACATGACTTCATTTTTCAAGTTAGATATTTTAAGCCAACTATGAAGGATGGAATTCTAAATTTAATTAACAAGAATACATTTAACTAGAATACTTTGTAGATCCTAAACATCAGGATTCTAACATGTATGTTATCACAAATTAGACTAGTTACAAGAATTTATACAGATCTAGAAGCTCATGCGTACCTCGTAGTAACATACCTTTGATTTGCACCTTGTTGGACTAGTTGTGATAATTATTTTCTTGTGCTTGTATTTGATAAATTTTCATAGGCAGTTGTACCATGCTCCATTCCTTCTCAATGTAGTGAACCCCTCATATAGTAATAACACCTAATCATTATGGTAGTATAGAGCTCCTCTTTCTTGTTGGAAGAACCAACACGTATTATTGTAGTATACGCTGTGAGACCTTATCACTGCACTAAGATTAATGTGATAACACTGAATTCAAGTGGCATCCTTATTACCAAACTCTGATGGCATTCCACTCTGATATTTTGAATTGTAATATCATTCTTTCTTAATTGTAACTGCACCCTTATTATTGTAAGTTCATCAAAATCATGACTGCACTGACACTGTTGTTGACATAAACTTGTTCATTTGTATAGCATTACTGAATAGTATATACTACACTAGAATGGAAACAGTGTTATATCATTAAGATATCCGAACTGTGGTGAATTGTATAGAATCCATTGTAATGTTATAGAGTCAGCCACCGAACTGTATAGTATCTAGTCAATTAACCAAATTGTGAGAGAATTGTTTATATTTTTATGACCATGATGTGATAAAGATCACCTTTTATCTAAGTTTCTGAACTTGGCTCTGAAGTGCGAGGTTCTCATACTTCTTTAAGGTGCCTTTTAGGACTGAGATTAGTGCACTGAGATCCATTAACCCAAAATTTTCCGTCTATGTTTTTCAAGAACATTATGAACTTGTATTCTGAATTCAATCTTTGAGTCCTTCTTGGCTTGATCTTATTGACCTTGAAACTGCCTTGGATCATGACCATAGCTCTGATCCCATGTTAAAGAAATGGTAGTTAATTAGTTTTTATTATCATGACATTATATTGTGATTATTATTATGTGTTCTTGTGTTTTATATTTTATCATCGAGACTAATTCCAAACAAATAGAAGAGGACACAAGATGTAGGAATGCTACCAAGGAAAAACCCCACTCTTTGGGAAAACTGAGTCAAAATTCTTTCTTCAACAGGTTAAGGATGAGACGGCCAAGACCTTTAGACTATAGGATTCTTCCATCAAGTCATCCCTTCACTGCAAGTACCAAGATCTCCACGACACGGAGATCTCCCTTGCTTGCACCCAAACTTCATCCTTATTATCTTGACTGGGATTTAGATAGAAACATAACATTGAGCATCACAATGACACATCACTTGAGCATCATTGATCATCATAGGTAATATCATCATGCAACATCACTTGTAGCATCAAAATTCATGACTAAGATGTCACCGAGTATGTAGCAGCGATTCCATTGTAGTATACAACACTATTCAATATCATGTCACTAAGCCATTGTACTCTACCTTCTCCAAACATAGAAATGAGCCACAAAGATAAAAAGAACTGCAATTTCACCGAGCCATATACATTGTAACTTCACCAAAACATATAGATTGCAACTTCACCGAAACATAGAGACTGTAACTTCAACGAGCCTGTAATATGAACATTGATTGCAGAGAAGTCCAAACTATTTCACCATTCCAAAAACTCAGACATGTGTGACCAAATTTTTGTGTGTGTAATGTGAAACCACAGCTGGGTATATATAGTAGTTTTCCCATTAATGAGCCGACATGAACTCGATGAATAGCTGTGTCTCTATTATAGAGCTAACATATATAATCATGTGAAACCAACTTGTGGGAGACCGATTGAGGCCGACTTGAGTGTTTTCCTTGAATAATATTTGCTTAATATACAAAGGATGATGACCTTAAAGAAGATGACTTGATGGAGTAGCCTTTTGACCAACAACCTAATATTACATGATTTAAAATCCCAAATAGGATCAATTTAAATTTGTAATGACTAACCTAGAAGTCCACAATTGGGACCTTAATCTAAATATGACCCAAACATGAAACCCATGCTTTAATAATTCATTTAATAATAATAATAAATTCTTTTTAAAAATACATTAATAATGAAGACTGAACCTAGTTACATTCTTAAAAACGCCCTCTTAACTATGTAGGTGTTCATATATAAAAGAAGCACATGGAAGATCTCACTTTATCTATGAAGAAGTTTAGGCACTGAAATGCCATGGACTAGATTCTTGACCAGGGAAATCTATCCATTTGGTCTCTCTACAATTTAGGCACCACAATTCCATGGACTAGATTCTTGAACAGGGAAATATATCTAAGTGGGACTAAGATGGACTAAAGCTTTAACCCTATATAGGTACCATCAGGCTTACTTACTAACCATCAACCCAGGGAACTAGGTGCACATCCACCCGATGTCACCCTCCCTACCAGAAATCACCACAAAATGTCGACCCGATGTCTTTCCAGGAAATGCTTCACTCATAAAACCTCAACACGCCTTGATCTAACAGATCAACGATGATCTAGGTGGATATCGGTGGCCACCCACCTAATCCATTTGGACCCACACCATCAATTCTTGCAACTTTTCACATTCAGCACCACTTACTATTTTTAGCAGGTTTTCGGGTCCTGCACTCCCGGAGCCGTTTTGGGGCCTTAATGATCCAGGTGGATATTGGTGGCCACCCACCTATTCTATTTGAACCCCACCATCAGTTCGTTCAGTTTTTAAGTTACATCACAACTTACTATTTTTAGCAGTTTTTCGGGTCCTGAACTTCCGGAGCCGTTTTGAGGCCCTAAACGACGTTTTTTTGGGAAAACCAAGAGCAACATGAGTCCATGGACCAATGTTGCCCACATAAAAAGTTTTACTCCTCGGATATATCTTTCTAATGAGCTATTAAACGCATCAAGCGGAGATTGGATGCCAAAGTTACGTCCCCGAGAAGTTAAAACACCAATTTACCCAAACGGGACCCACAGTTTTGGCGCTTCATCTCCTAGAGTTAGGTTTTTGGACGTTTCAGTTTTTCCATTGTTTCTCAATAATAAATAAGCCCTCGAGCCTCATTGTAACACAGTTTATAGGTCTGTAGCCGCCACATCTCTTCTCAAAGATTCGCTACCAGCACCCTAGCTATTTTATTTCCATTATGTTTGTAAGCATATTTATGTTTTTGATATTAATGAAATGACGCATTATTTCCACTACATTTCTATTTTTATGGTTATTTCTATATTCTGTTGCATTCCTGCATAATTCTGGATCAGTGGTATTAGAGCGGTCTGCTCTTTCTTTCTTTTTCTTTGCATGTCCCCAACGCGGTCATGGTATAAGGAGTTAGGGCTCGATCTGGTTGAACCCTTGCAATATCAGCCTCACAAACCCCGACGACCTCCCATGGCGGAAGAAAAGAAAGACGAGGGAGCAGGAGATCTTATCAAAATATTGCTCGAGGAGGCCCTCGAGAAACAAAGGAATGCGATGATGGATAACTTTGCTCAGATCCTTCAACGACTGCCCACCTACAGCGCATCTGCATCCAACAGCCACTCTGGAGGTGCCACTCCCTTCAAGGTACAGGTAAACTTTGATATTCCTATATTTGAAGGCCAAATAGATGCAGATGCCGTAGATAGATGGTTGAATTTGCTGGAAGGGTATTTCTCGGTCCACGATTTCTCTGACCAAGAAAAGATTATTTTTGCACTCCTGAAAGCTGCCCCCCATGTCAAAGAATAGTGGGAAACCTACCATGAGCAAGAGGACGAAGGGGAACCCTCTCTGTTATCAGCCACACCCACTTGGAATTCGTTTTGAGACGGCGTCAAGGAACAATATTACCCCGTGGGGAGCTATGAGGACAAATACATCTAATGGACCACGTTGCGGCAAAAAAGGGATCAATATGTGCATGAACTGATGAATCTGTTCCATACCCTATGCACAAAGTTGGGTATTAAACATTTAGAGAAACATTTGGTGCTCAAGTACCACGGCTGTCTACACAAACACATTCAGGAGGAAATGGAGTTCCTCGACATTACATTGCTTGGCACGGCATATCGCTATGCCGCCAAGATCGAGCAGAAATTTAAGCAGAAGAAGTGAGACTTTGGATCTGCGAATCCGAAAGGTGCCCCCAAACCAAAGAATAAGGGCCAAGGCCAAAGCGGTGCGACTCAGAACAACACCACAAATCAAAAGAAGGACACAGGGAAATGGTGTGAATTTCATAACAACCCCACTCACAGCACAAACGAGTGTCGGGCCAAACAGTCATTGGTGGCCGAACTAAAGGCACCCAAATAAGATGCGTTTTCTGATCCTGATTCAGAACTAGACAAAGGCAATGACAAATGGAAGCAGATCATCGATGTGGATCCCAGTGCCATTGTTGCCACCACCAAGATCTAGAGGGAGGACCTAGAGGATCCAAAGGAGGGGGAGCGCCTCTTCCATTCGCAAATGTGGGTGAAGGGTTCTCTGCTGCAATTTCTTGTCGATAGCGGAAGCCAAAAGAACCTCATTTCAGCAGAGGTTGTGAAGCGGCTCGACCTACCGACCATAGCACACCCGCAGCCATATACCATCGGGTGGCTTCACCCAGGGAGAGATATTCGCATCCGACAACAGTGTAGCCTTCCGTACAGCATCAAGCCATTCACGGATGAGGTATTATGTGATGTTACTCCTCTTGATGTAGCTGATGTATTATTGGGCCAACCATACTTGTGGAGGCGACATGTTGTGTATGAGTCTAGGCCTCGTGATGTTATTATTACTTTGGGAAATAACTTGTATAGGATACCGGAGGTAGTACCGCCTCCTGTCATCTCTTTGACTACTGCAAAACAACATAGTAAGATTGTTTCCAAAACCAGGAAATTCATTTTCCTTACAACTCGCACACAGGGAAAGAATAATATCATGGCCACAGCCTCGAAACAAGGCTCCCCTGCACGGCTACAGCAGATGGACACATTCATGGAGGAATACGAGGACATATTCTTCTCACTCATAGAGGTTCCTCTACACTGTCAGGACAAGCACTCCATTGATCTGACCCCCAACGCACTGCCACCTCATGTTTCCATACCTCCTGCAAATACACATACAGAATCCACATAGGTACTGTCTGAGGCTGATAAAGAAACTAAATTTACTAAACGCATCCAACATGTCTGCCCATAGGTCCATGACATCTTCAACAAATCTAATACCCAGTTCAACAGAATTTGCTTCATCTGAGGGAGGATCTCAACGCAATGGGGACCATTGCTTCCTAAGGAGGGAGGAATGATCCAGGTGGATACCAGTGGCCACCCACCTAATCCATTTGGACCCACACCATCAATTCTTGCAACTTTTCACATTCAACACCACTTACTATTTTTAGCAGGTTTTCAGGTCCTACACTCCCAGAGCCATTTTGGGGCCCTAATGATCCAGGTGGATATTGGTGGCCACCCACCTATTCCATTTGAACCCCCACCATCAGTTTTTTCAGTTTTTAAGTTACAGCACAACTTACTATTTTTAGCAGTTTTTCGGGTCCTGAACTTCCAGAGCCGTTTTGAGGCCCTAAACGATGTTTTTTGGGAAAACCGAGAGCAACATGGGTCCATGGACCGATGTTGCTCACATCAAAAGTTGCACTCCTCAGATATATCTTTCTAACGAGCTATTGAGCGTGTCAAACAGAGATCGGATGCCAAAATTACGTCCCCGAGAAGTTGAAACACCAATTTACCCAAACGGGACCCACAGTTTTGGCGCTTCATCTCCTAGAGTTAGGTTTTTGGACGTTTTAGTTTTTCCATTGTTTCTCAATAATAAATAGGCCCTCGAGCCTCATTGTAACACAGTTCAGAGGTTTGTAGCCGCCACATCTCTTCTTAGAGATTCGCTACCAGCACCCTAGCTATTTTATTTCCATTATGTTTTAAGCATATTTCTGTTATTTGATATTAATGAAATGAAGCCTTATTTTTGTTGCATATCTATGTTTATGGTTATTTCTATATTCTGTTGCGTTCCTGCATAAATCCGGATCAAACAACAACCAATCTCTCCCAATCAAACTTATTGGTAACCAGCATAGTATCAAAACCTTCAAGAGAATCACCTGTACAAACACAACCCCAATCAAAAATACATATTCAAGTACATAATCAAAGAAAACCTACGGGGTTTCGATGTTGCTCTTCACTGAATTTCACTAGGACTATCAGTTGAATCTTTGAAAGAAGATTCCTCATACACTTTCCTTTCCTACTTTTCATGTAGCAACATATTATTCAATTGGATCCTGCTTTCCTTATTATAGAAGTATCAAAGCATTCTCCAATCATGACTATGATTCTTACTCATGGTCTTCACTAAGACTCATGGTTGTTAATCTTGGTCTAGTGCATGACACATGAAGTAGAGAACCATAACCATTTCTTCTTTTATCTAGGCTCCCTCTTAATCTAGGGAGATCAACTTATTCCTTTAGGTGTTGGAGAATCTTTCATGGTTTCCGCCCTTCTCATCATACTTATCAACTTCTCATCGTTATGATGTACCTGCACAGCTTTAAAAAACAAGTACAAACAAAACTATAGAAGCATAAAGCTAGCCATATCAAAATCACTGAAGCATTTTCAACTTTATACATATTAGATACCCAAAAAAGATACATATGCTCTTCAGCATTTTGCTAGCAACTTTTATCATAAACCCTAGACTACTTCATAATATGTTTCATTCTTATCTAGGGTTTCAATGTTTCTTCCAAGGTATAGCATACCTTACTACAACATATAGCAAACCCTAGAACCAATATAGATCTACAAGATATCTAACAACCTTTAAAATTCTTATGTTAGAATTTCCACTAGGGATTCATACAAATCCTAGATTTCATACAAAAGAGTCAATCAAGATTATCACAACTTATACATTATCATGATCAACTTTCACTAGGGTTAGTTGCAACCCTATATTTTCAATCAATTATCAAAACATATCATTAATAGCTTATACTAGGGTTTGAGGTAAACCCTATATTTTCCATCTATAAATTCTCAACACACATTATATAGGTTTATATGAATACACATACTAGAGAATTTAATCATTACTAGGATTTAGTTACAAACCCTAGACTTTTCAATCATCATCCAAGAACTTTCAAACTTTTGCTAAGACTTGATTCCAAACCCAAGATTCTTAGCACCATTAGACATTAGATTAACACACATATCTAGGAGATCACCATTATAAGAACATCACGTGTTTATCAACATTAATACATTGGACATATATATTGACCTAGACTAGGCTAGGGATTCTATGAAAAGGAACATATACCTAGGGTTTCACTCATAGGACTTTCCATAACATGCATTTTGCTTGTAGACCTAATCAATACTTAGGGTTCGGTTCATTGTCAAAGCAAACCCTTATTATATCAGACTTCAAAGGTTCGAGATTTCAAGCAGCATCATTTCAACTCCAATAAGTTAGAGCTTTTATGATCACAACATTATCAATATATTAATCAATATAGCAATTTATTCATTAATATCCCTAATTAGGTTTAGGGTTTCACACATCATCAATATAACCTTAGGTTAGTGTTTTCCTAATAACCTTTCAGGGTTATTTTCATGCAGACAATTAGAGTTGTATAAGGTGGTAGATTCATCAGATGATCAAACACCGCAAACAAGAATCTTTCAAGATTCAAGAGAGCTAAGTACAACAGATGTTATTAGTGTAGAAAAGGATTTACCAAAGATATTTAACAAAGATTTGTAATTTAAGACATACCTCTATTTCTTGACAAACCTCCTTGTGATGCCTTCATTCATACTTCTTGATATTTTAGCAAGTCCTTTCCTAGAAGAGTAATTTGTGATCTGCAGTACATACTTTCAAGCAAAACAACATTACCAAGCACATGATTTCATTTTTCAAGTTAGATATTTTATGCAACTATGAGTGATGGAATTCTAAATTTAAATGACAATAAGACATTTAACTAGATTTCTTTGTAGATCCTGAAGATAAGGATTCTAAAATGTATTTTATCACAAATTAGACTAGTTATAAGAATTTATACATATATAGAACCTCATGCACACCTTCTAGTAACATACCTTTGATTTGCAACTTGTTGGACTAGTTGTGATACTTATTTGATTTTCTTGTGCTTGTATTTGATAAGCTTTCATAGGTAGTTGTACAATCCTCCATTCCTTATTAATGTGATGAACCCATCATACAGTAATGATACCTAATCATTATGGTAGTATAGATCTCCTCTTTCTCGTTGGAAGCACCAACACTTATTACTATAGTATACATTGTGAGACCTTATCACTGCACTAAGGTTAATGTGATTCCACTAAACTGAAGTGGCATCCTTCTTACCAAACTATGATGGAAATATAACTGTGATATTTCGAATTATAATGGCATTCTTTTTGAATTGTGACCACACCCTTATTATTGTAAGTTCATCAAAATCATGATTGCACTGAGATTGTTGTTGACCTAAACTTGTTCATTTCTATAGCACTGACGAACAGTATATACTACACTAGAATGGAAACAGTATTATATCACTGATATATCTGAACTATGGTGATTTGTATAACATCCATTGTAATTTTATAGATTCCGCCACCGAAATGTGTAGTATCTAGTCAGTTAAACCAAACTGTGAGAGCATTGTTTATATTCTTATGATCATGTTGTGATAAAAATCACCCTTAATCTGAGTTTCTGAACTTGTCTCTGAAGTGTGATGTTCTCATACTCCTTCAAGGTACCTTTTAGGATTGAGCTTACTGCACTAAGATCCATTAACCCATAATTTTTCATCTATGTTTTTCGTGAACCTTTTGAACTTGTATTCTGAAGTTAGTCTTTGAGTTTTTCTTGACTTGACCTTATCGACCTTCAAACTTCCTTGGATCATGACCATAGCTCTGATACCATGTTAGAGAAATGGTAGTTAATTAGTTTCTTATCATGGCATTATCTTGTGATTATTATTATGTGTTCTTGTGTTTTATCTTTCATCATCAAGACTAATGCCAAACAACTAGAAGATGACACAATATGTAGGCATGTTGTCAGGGGAAAACCCCACTCTGTGGGGAAAACCCAGTCAAAATTATTTCTTCAAGAGGTTCAAGATGAGACGATCAAGACCTTTAGACTATTGGCTTCCTCCATCAAGTAATCCCTTCATCGTGTAAGCACCAAGATCTCCACAACACCGAGATCTCCCTTGCGTGCACCCAAACTCCATCCTTATTATCTTGACTGAGGTTGAGATAGCAAGATAACATCGAGCATCATAATGACACAACACTTGAGCATCATTATAGTACGAGCATCATTGATCATCATAGGAAATATCATCGTGAAGCATCACTTGTAGCATCGAACTTCGTGATTGAGATGTCACAGAATTTGTAGCATTGATTTTATGTGTAGTTGAGAGTCTACAAGCCAATAAATTCATTGTCATGTATGAAAGACCCTTCTTTGGCATGCTATATATTTTAAATAAAATTATTTGAGTCAAAGTTAGAGTCAAAAAACCCTCCAAGACCTTCTCTATGGACTAAAATCAAATCGACCTCCAAAAGAAGTACGTTGACCTATGAAGAGGACATGTCAGCCTAGGTATAATGACAAGTTGGCCTACTAGCATGGGTGAGGTGCCTGTATATATAGAAGGACTTGGCCTCATTCAAAGAGAAAACAAGCAAGCATATATGTCAATAAAATAAGTGTGAATAAGGAAGAAAGGAAGCCTCTTGAGCAGCGAGTAAAAGGAAGGAGAAGATCAAAGTCTTTAAGGATAGTTTTTGGGCCATTCATCTTACACGTGTGACTGCAACTAGGGTTTCTGCAGTAAGGTATTGTAGACGTTGAAAGAGCCGAGATGTCACATAAGAAAGGATTGTTTTTCTAGCCAAATTCATAAGAAGAAGAGTCCAAGACAAGAGAAGGAGGGAAACCACTTAATTTTTCCTTCATCATCTTACACGTCCAAGATTGTAGGAAATTACAGTGGGGCCAAAAATTGCAGAAGTTTCAGGTAGGCCTAAGTTGTAGTAAAAGAGGTTTAAGTTGCAATCACGGTGTTGCAGGGTCAAAGTTGAATTCAAATAAGAAGTTGCTAGTTTCACTTTGTCATGGAGGATTCTTGGTCAAGGGTCTATGTCTTTGAATTCGTCAATTGAATTTCTATAAGAAGAGAAGAATTATTGTGGCTTTTCCTCTTATTTGGAGAGGTTTTGGCCATGGTTGATTACCTATATGTTGTGTCCTTTGTCTCATTGTTCTTTATTAATTGGTAGTTGTTTGATGAAAAAATATTAATTACGTCTTAAGGCGTTCTTATTTGAAAACAAATCTCCTAGTTGCCAATGTGTCCATGTCTGAGCCATTGGATCAAATGTTAGACCATTGAAAAGTTTTAGGCCATTAGATCCACAAGTAAGTAGTTTTATATATGTTCTTTATAATGTTAGTTTTTTTTTTTTCTTTTTTAATAAGTATTAAGTATGATAGAAATGTTGTTATGTCATGTTTAACATTTTGACTATGTCAAATTACACAAAAATAAAAATCAAAGTAAATTAAATAAAAAAAATGACATAATGTAATGAACACTTTAACTAGGTCAAAATACAATAAAAAATAAAAATAATCAAATAAAATAATAATAAACTATAAAAACGGCCCATGGTATTGACCTATGGTATTCATAAGGAATGTAGTTTATTTAAAAGGGGAAATTTTGATAACTATTTAAGTTTTGGTGACTTTTAAGTTAAAACGATGTTATTAAAAATTTGTTAGATTTAAATAAAATTTATATCATAAAATTAAACTCCACACAAGCCAATTAATGGATAAAAAACATTATTAAAAAGGAAAATAACTATTTAAAATAAAAATAATAATAAACTATAAAAACAGCCCATGGTATTGACCCATGGTATTTATGTGGAGTGTGGTTTAAGTATTTAGGTTTTGGTTACTTTTAAGTTAAAAAGATGTTATTAAAAATTTGTTAGATTTAAATAAAATTTATATCATAAAATTAAACTCCACACAAGCCAATTAATTTAAATTAAATGGATAAAAAACACTATTAAAAAGGAAAATAACTATTTATGTATTTAAATATTACATTTTTGTGTCACGATGCTCTCCAACAAAGTATGATAGAAATGTTGTTATGTCATGTTTAACATTTTGCCTATGTCAAATTACACAAAAATAAAAATAAAAGTAAATTAAATAAAAAGAATAACATAATGTAATGAACACTTTAACTATGTCAAAATACATTAAAAAAATAAAAAATAAAATAATAATAAACTATAAAAACAGCCCAAGGTACTGACCCATGCTATTCAGGTGGAATGTAGTTTATTTAAAGGGAGGAATTAAGATAACTATTTAGGTTTTGGTGACTTTTAGGTTAAAAGGTTGTTATTAAAAAACTGTTAGATTTAAATAAAATTTATATCATAAAATTAAACTCCACAAAAACCAATTAATTTAAATTACATGGATAAAGAACACTATAAAAAAGGAAAAGGGAAATTAAGATGGCCTAGATAAATCTTAACTCTGGATCTACCAAGAGCCAAGAGAGATCAAATGTCTTAGGTATGCAAACCACTTTTAGAGTGAAAAGAGAATTGATCTCTCTCATAAATAATATAGATCTAAACTAATTCTTTAATAAAATTATTTTTAACTGTTTATAACCACTATTCTTTTAAATTTTTACTTAATAAAATGTATCTTAGCAATAATGATGAATATTCATAATTCTCATTTCTTAAATAACACTAAATTTATCTTTAATTAATTAATTGTAATAGTTTGTAACTACATACATACTCTTTTGGATTTTTTTTTTTAATGAATACCAAATTTCTTCTGTTCAAATATATATATATATATATATATATATATATATATATATATATATATATATATATATATATATATATCCTTAATTACCTAATTTTAGCTAAAAAAATCTTCAATGTTTGTTACTTGATAATCATAAACAATTTCCCCGGATGCGGGTGGTTCACAGCTTGTCTGACTTCCATGAGGCAGCCATGTGGCTCACCACATGGCGTGCCAATGCGCCCCTCCCTTGGGCCGCACACTGCTATCATTTTTCGCGTGGGCGGGGACTTAAATTCCCATGCGCCACCTTAACTCATACGTACCCAGCAAGTTGGATAATTACTCCTCTATTCAGTATGGTGATCTATCTTCCCGCCCCGCCTTTGGCTTTCCATCCCTCCTTGGTTGTTATTCCTCCGCTCCTCCTGCTTCCGCCTTCTTCGGCTCTGGAGCGTCATCTTTGGGCCCCTGCCTCTGCAGTTGTGCCTCCGTCTTCACGAGCTTCATCTGTGTTGGCCATAATGTCGCTTCGCCATCAGCAGCCCAGCCGTAGAGGGGGAAGAGGATTCCCCTCGCGTCCTCCCCTGCCCATGGCTATCCCTTTGGACTTGAATTCCCTGGCCTCTTGGGATCCCGTCGATCTATTTCCTCCCTTCCCCGTGCCTGCTCCGCACTTTGACCCCCTCGTCCCTTCTGGTTTTCCTTCGCCTCCTCTGGCTGCACCATCCTGCTCCCACGGCAAGAAGCGTGCCCGCAAGTCGACCTTTTCGGCTGAGCCGCCTTTCCTTCCTCGCAAGCTCAAGGTGCTTCCAGTGCAGCCAACCTCCAACCCCTCTTCGGATGACGATGACTTCAGGCCAGATGAGGATTTGCAGATGCCAGGGCTCATTTTATCGGATTCTATGAAAGGAAAGGAAAATCTCCAAGCTGTTGGTGCTTTGGACATTTCTACTTCTCTGCAGGATGCTGGTCCTCCGGACATTCCCGCAGAAAGGCTCGGTCTTCCGCCCTCCCCTAGCGAGCAGCATGAAGACATTGATCAGCTGGATTATGGGTACATCTGCCGCATCCTCGAGGAGGATTCTCCATCCAGCGACGAGCATGGAAGCCCTCCCTAGCAGGTCTTTGTTGAGCTTCTTAGTTTGCAGGATTTGGATGCATCTCTTGTTTGTGTTTTTAGTATCTTTTTGTACAATGTTAAAGGTTGGTTTCCCGCAAAGGGCAGCCTGGTATGTTTGGACTATATTGGCCAGTTTCCCCACCCAGGGCAGTCTAGTTTTGACCAGCAGTTTTCTGAACTATCCCTCAGACATGGATTTATCCATGGATGAGGATGCGACATGTAAACTTTGTTTGATGATCTAATAGAATTAGTATTACTTAGAAAAAAAAAAATTAATCATAAACAATTTTCATATTATATGATGTCAAACTTACTCAACTTTTTAGTCTGAATTTTAAACAAAGTTTTTCACTACATAATTTTAGATTTTTTTTTTTTTTTTTTCCAATTCCAAACAAAACTTACAGAAGAAAAAACGCATTCAGTCCTTAATGTAGATTATAGTTTTACAAAATTGACACTATGTGATTAACAATAAAGTAAGTTGAGACAACCCCAAGGGGGTTTTTGTACAACTTTTATCACAACCTTTATTCTACTTTATAACCTGATCCACAATCAAAGAAAATGGCTACGAATTTCAAGAGTTATTAGTTTATAACTTGACCCAAAATAAAATAAAATGGCTAACGATGTCACAAGTTATCATTCTCATAGTGATGTATTGACGTTATCAGTTGAAATGGTGGCCAGGGACACTAAAAAAATTCAAAATAGATATATGTTATGGCATCCATATTGTCTACAAACCATCCAAATTTTCCATCTTATACAAAATTTCTAACAATAACCGCTCAATTTGCTCTCCATTTTTTTAAACCCTAACACATGTGATCACAGTGTAAAATCAAATATTTCTGTGGTTTTTTTAAAGGGTTCATAAACAAAACAGATAATGAGAAAGTCAATCTTATGGTATAATAATTGATTTTTGAATCATTGTGACAAACAAAACATCACATTAGCTCAGAGAATATATCTGATGCTATAAGGATCTGAGATGATAACAAAGTTTTTAATCATGATAACTATGTGACAACCAAAACTAAGTTGTAGCCACAAACAAAAAATCACAACAACTCATAGAATATATCCAAGGTTGCAATGAATCACATACATAGTGATGGAGCTCATGGGAATTTTAGTGCACATAAAACACCACCCTAAAAATTATACACTCTTGATCAATTTAGAATAACCTAAGATTTCTAGATTGGATGTTGAGGTGGGTGGTACAGTAATTGAGGATGCTTCTTAAAGGGTAAGGGAATTAATTTAGATACTCTATCCTTCCACCAAATCTATAAAATGTGAGACTTGTAGATTATAGTTTTAATAAATTGACACTATGTGATTAAGAATAAGTTACAAACATAAGTAATAAGAGGAATGTACACTAAAGTAATTCTCATTTCTTAAATAACACTAAATTTACCTTTAACTAATTAATTGTAATAGTTTGTAACTACATACATACTCTTTCGGATTTTTTTTGTTAATGAATATCAAATTTCTTCCTTTCAAAAATATATATATACATATCCTTAATTACCTAATTTTAGCTAAAAAATCTTAAATGTTTTTTACTTTATAATCATAAACAATTTTCATATTATATGATGTCAAACTTACTCAACTTTTAAGTCTGAAATTTTAAACAAAGTTTTTCACTACATAATTTTAGATTTTATAATTTTTTTATTTTATTTTTCAATTCCAAACAAAACTTACAAAAGAAAATACCCATCCAGACCTTACTGTAGATTATATTTTTACAAAATTGACACTAAATGATTAACAATAGACTAAGTTGAGACAACCCTAAGGGGTTTTTTGTACAAGTTTTATCATAACCTTTATTCTACTTTATAACCTGATCCACAATCAAACAAAATGGCTACGAATTTCACAAGTTATTAGTTTATAACTTGATCCACAATCAAATAAAATAGCTAGCGATGTCACAAATTATCATTCTCATAGTGATGTATTAACGTTCTCAGTTGAAATGGTGACCAGGGACACTAAAAAATTCAAAATAGATATATGTTATGGCATCCATATTGTCTACAAACCATCCAAATTTTCCATCTTATACAACAACTTCTAACAATAACTGCTCAAATTACTCTCCAATTTTTTAAACCCCAACCCATGTTGGGGAGATCACAGTGTAAAATCAAATAAGGGTTCATAAAAAAAACAGATAATGAGAAAGTCAATCTTGTGGTATAATAATTGATTTTTGAATCATTGTGACAAACAAAACATCACATTAGCTCACATAATATATCTAATTCTATAAGGATATGAGATGATAAAAAAGTTTTGAATCATGATAACTAGGTGACAACCAAAACTAAGTTGTAGCCACAAACAAAAAATCACAAAAACTCATAGAATATATCCAAGGTTGCAATGATTCATGTACATAGTGATGGACCTCATGGGAATTTTAGTGCACATAAAACACCCTAAAAATTCTATACTCTTGATCAATTTAGAATAACCTAAGATTTCTAGATTGGATGTCGAGGTGGGTGGTACAGTAATTGAGGATGCTTCTTAAAGGGTAAGGGAATTTAGATACTCTATCCTTCCACCAAATCTATAAAAAGTGAGACTTATAGATTATAGTTTTAATAAATTGATACTATGTGATTAAGAATAAGTTACAAACATAAGTAATAAGAGGAATGTACATGAGGGCCTTGGTAATTAATGTTATTCTTTGTACTATTTTTATTTGGAATATTTTTGTTTGAAATAGTAATTTGTATTTGTATTTTTTTAAATGAATATTGTTAAATGTGTAATTGAGTCAAATGTATTAAATTGATATTCTGATTTTTAAGATATTTATTTCAAAAATTCAAAGTATAGTGAGTTTTGTTTTATTAAGCTTTACTCTAGATGTGCAGAGAATGAATCTATCTCAAGTCCCAAACAAGATTCTTCTTTCTCTTCTTATTCTAGCTTGCACCTTAACACTCCTCCTCTCCTCCTCCTTGCACAAATTTAAACTATGAGGCACAAGGTGGTTGCTGCATATAGGAACATTAAGATATGATAAGAAAAATGTGATACTCTATTGTAATTTTCTCTTCAAATGTGATGGAAATTGTGCCCTAAATGTTGACAATTTCATGGTTAATGTAGTATAAGCTACATGAAAATTTACATTGTTGTATACAATATCAAGAAATCTATGCCCAATATCCAACACCATAGAGCAAGACATGTTCATCAATTCAATAGTTGCTTCCAAATCTCTCTCAGTGCTAGAGTTGTTTTCTCAATAAACTTTTTTGCTATGCTCTTGATGAAAGCCATTGTTGTTGCATATAGGAGCATTTAGCTCTCATAAGAAAAGTGTGATAATGTGTTATAATTTTCTCTACAAACTTGTTGGAGTTTTTTTCTCAATAAACTTGTTTTTACTTCTCTTAAGTGATGAAATCCATAGTTGCTTCATATAGTAACATTTAGCTTTGATAAGAAAAGTGTGATATTGTGTTATAATTTTCTCTACAAATGTGTTCGATTTTTTTTCGCAATAAACTTGTTTTTACTGCTCTTAAGTGATGAAATCCATCGTTGAGTCATATAGGAGCATTTAGCTTTGATAAGAAAAGTGTGATATTGCGTTATAATTTTCTCTACAAATGTAATGGAAAGCCTGCCATGAATTTTGGAAATTTCATTGCTAATGTAATATAAGCTAAATACAAATTCATTTCTTCTACACAAGATCAAGAAAGCTATGTTGAGTAGCCAACACTAGAGAACAAGCCATGTTCACCAATTCCATAAATGCTACCGAATATCTCTTGGTGTTGGAGTTATTTTCTCAATAGCCTTATTTTTACTTCTCTTGAAGTGATGAAAGCCACCTCTCCATACCTTTTTTACTATATTCACAAAGAACAAAATAAACCAACAGTGATACTGAAAAAACAAGAACATGGTAGACACCAGGGAGATCACTGGTAAAGAACAATGTGATCTTTTGAATATTTTCGAAGATCATGAAGAAACTAATACATAGGTGACTAAATAGGAAGTGATCAATATTAAATACGGAGGAACTCCACCAAAAATACCTTTGATTTTGAAGGTAGAAAATCACAATCTATTTCTTTATTCATGAGGCATTCATGTTGGCATGATCAAACAAGGTCTTTAACTTAACTTCAACTTAATTTTTATTTTTAAATTAAATTAAAACACACACACACACATGCACACGCATAGATATATATTCTCTTCAGTTATATCTTATGAGTTTAATATTTTTTCTATCAAGAAGATGCTTCAGAGTTTAAGAACTATATCTTAGATCTGAGCATATGATTCTATTAAAATTTATGAAAAAAATTCAATTTTTACAACTTGTATATTTAAATATATGATTTTGGAAATGATGATGGCTTCTTTAGACACTTATTAGTATTGTGAAAGAAATTTGAGTATATCATTAAGGACTATGAATATTTCGTGTAGCAGTTGCATTACTTATAACAGAAATTAATATCCTTTCTTGCTGATACATACCACCTAATCCATGAAAAATTGTAACCATGTCTGCAATGATATATGTTAATCATTTCAATTTCATGTTGATGCCAACAGGCATGAAGATGCTTCTAATTTTCAATGAAGTAGTCTTCAAAAGTTCCTAGCTCTATTTTAATTACATAAATGCATTGAAAACCATCTGATAGTATTTACTTCAGTTGTTTTATTTGGATGTGTTGCATGCTGACATATTGTGCCAAGAAGTTCGCTATATCTTATCAATTTACTATTTTTTCAATCAAGAAGAGGCTTCAGAGTTTAAGAACTAAATCTTTCTGGTTGATAACTCTTATCATCAATATCTTTGAAACCTCCACGACGTGCTTCCATGGATGCAAAATTTTCCTTTCATTCCTTCACAATGACTCCTCCTCTATTTAATTTCTTTTAGGCTACTCTTTCCTATTCTATTGCCTTAAGGCATTTTTTTTGCAACATGTGATGCAATTGCTACTAATAATCAAGTGAAACAAGAATTCAATCAAGTTAAGTAAAAATACATCCCAAACAGTTATCAATAAAAGATAAATCACCTCCAATTATTGCCCATAAATTTCTTAACATGGTATCAGAGCTAAGGTGACAATACAAAGATAAGCACCTTAAGGAAGGACACCTAAGGGTCAAAGCACTAGAATATCATCAAGAGCAGCAATCGTAAAAAAGGATCGCTGATATCAAAAGCACCACAAGGACAAGGATTATGTCATCATCTTGAAATAAGTTACTAAAGAAGACCTCAAAACCCTAGTTCTTTTAAAGAAGTATTATTCACTTGAAAATTTCTTAGAAACTTCGCACAATCATCACCTGGAGAAGAAGGAGACCTCAAATACCTTACCTCTACTCAAAAAATGGACTACAAATTGGAGCATCTTAAAGCCACTACATCAAAGAAAAGTTAGGAGAAAGGTGTTTTCATCGTCATCAAGGAGCCAAGGTGATCTCCCTCTCTTTGAAGGATCATTTTTGAAGGAAGACATATTATTGAAGAGAGAGTCTTCTAGGATCAACGTCATCATCAAAATCAAGAAGGCATCAAGTTGAAGATATTTTCATCAAGGAGTATCTTCACAAGTAAGTATCTTTATTTCTACATCTGAATCTATCAAAATGACTTCATTTTGCAAGGAAAGCAACAAGTTGGTTGGGTCATCAAGCTTTCTTGCATGGAATAAGAGGATAAATTTCATCCTCATAGAAAACAAATTCATTGATCATGTTATGGGTTCAATCACTAAAACTCCAAAGGAAGAAGCTCAAGCCTTAGCAAAATATATGAAAGGGTAAGTAAGGGCTCAAATGATTCTTATAGTATCTGTCAAATATCCCCTCATTGCATATGTATAAAAAATTGATACATCAAAAGAAATATATGAGAAACTAGTGAAATTTTTCTCCATAAGTACTACTGGAAGGAAGGGCTCTTCATTACCCCAGGGTTCCCGGGTTTTGACACCACAAGCATGGTGGTCACAACAATCTTAGTTTGGGTGAGATTACCAAATCTCCCTCTTCCTTTCTGGCATCATCGGGTCCTTGAAGACATTGAAAATACTCTTAGAAAATTCAAAAGGATGGATCTTGACAAAACAGAAAAAGGTATCTTCACCTTTTCCAGAAATTGTGTAGAGATAGATCTCAATAAAGGTATACCTGATCACATCCATCCGAAACATAAAAAATTTCAATGGGCCTGAGCCTTAGATTAAAATAATGTGACATTTAGACATCAAACATGTTTTGAAATAAGACACTTTCAAAACACTTGCCCATGGGAAAAAAAAAATAATCCAAAAAAAAGAGGCGGGCACATAACCTTAAGGGATGGCAGGTATTTGACCATCTTCTTTCTAAAGAAGAAGAAGATGAGAACATGGAGGAAGTTCCAAATAAGGAATCATGGGTGCAACACGATAACTATGGAGATAGGGGTGGTATGGACCAGTCAGGAATCGTGACCCACATTCACAAGGATACTGAATCAACAGAGATCTAAGCAACAAAAAGAGGAAACACTCAACAAAATAGGAATGAGGGGTATAAAGAGAACTCATATATCTTAGGGCCATGATTTAGACTAAGAATTCCCTTCTTGGGTAGTTGGAAATTATTTGGTAATACTAATAGCTAAACTCATACATGGGTGTTACACAGTATTTTTCCACCGTCCCTGCAATCCCCATTCTGCACATTGCAGGACCATTTCATTGAATTTTGTGTATTTTCATACCTTGCAAAAAGTGTCATTGCATCCCTTGGCATGAGAAGAACATTTCCTCTGTTGACCATTCCTAAATTAGGCTCTCAAAAACACATGAATTTGGGTTGGCACTAATAGGCAGTTATGGCCTCGTGCCCATATAGAAATTAACACTGGGCCTCGCGCCCATTGGCGCTCTATGTCAGTGGATTTCTCGCGCCAAGCTGTTTTGGAAATATTTTTAAAATAGAAACGAAGTTTCCATGTCCAACCACTTCGTAAGCAGAGTCATCATGGTTTGTTTGATTGAATAACATCGAAGTCCTTCCTTTGGCTTCTTGTTTACTATAATTGAGAAACTCCCCAAAGGATAAGGCCTCCCTTCCACCTTATGAGGGATCCAAAACCACCTCCTCCTCTCCTATAAATACATCCTTCTCACACAGTTTCAGCTAGCTGAACAATCCTTACTATAGCTTATGTGAAGAATAAGGCAGAGAGGAATCCATTGTCGAGAGAGAGTTTAGGCCCATTGCCTCGCCAATTCTGACCCCCGACGAATGCTTGAGACACGTTTGACTGAACCCGTCGAAGGAGGCTACAACGTCAAGGCGTTAATATTTTAAACTTATTTTCTCTATCATTAATGCAATACTGGTTTTTTGGTTCCAATTTTGTGTTTAATAATATGAAAAATGTTTGATTCTCCTTGACCAATCAAATAGTTGTGAATGAAAATATGTTTTCGTATGCTGTCACTGTTTACTTGATCCTCATGTAGGTACAGGGACATTATCATTGAAGGACTGTGACGTGTGAAGACGAAGATCAACTGATCGTTGTTGCAAACGACAACAAAAGCGTTCGACCAAGGTAGGCCATCTATCCTAACTCGTTTTCATATATAAGCTAGGAGTCTTAAATTTCAGCTTGTTCCCTTATTGCTAGACCCACTCTAGGGCTAGAGGGATCGCCTATGTCCACAGAGGGGATTTACCTGCACAACAATGGGGTTTTGCAAAAGGTTCAAAAAAGAAAGGCAAAAAGGAGAAGTTAAGCAGTTTTTATCACACTTAACCCCAACAAAATTTATGTAAATTTTTTCGTTGGTTTTTTTTGTTTTATTACTCATCAGTCAAAAAAATGACATGATCAAATACTTAAAAACATCTAGAGATTGTAGTTTTGTTCCAAATTGAATAAAATTACAAAATTTTCTTATAAAAAGAAAGAAAAAAAAAAACTAACTAAAAACTTCACTACAATGTAGGACATTTACATAGAGATTATATGGTTTTCTTTGAAATGTTTAGGGTTCGTTATTATGATCTTATTCCGTTATATTATAATTTTCATATATTTGTCTCATAGTTAGATATGGGAAACCTTTTTACTTTATATATCAATCATTTTTAAGTTATTATTATTTTTTGTTTTATGTTAAACACTACACGAAAAGTATCATGGTAAACATCACATTAATTTAAAGTCGCATAGTGCAAAGTCAATTTTATATTAATGAGATTCTTGCTATAATATATTATAAATGATGTGCTTTATAAGTGTTACCATGTGATATTATTTTGAAAGTACAAACATGGTATAGAAATATTATTAAGGAAGTTATTTATATCTATATATATAAAAAATTACTTTAAAAAATTATGATGCTAGTATAATAAATATATGAAATGTTTGCAAGGTTAAAGGAGTTACCAAGGAATGGTATTGATATTGCCACTGCCAGTAATATCCAGATGAGGGAGGATAATGCATTAACCAAGTGACTTCCATTTTAAGTTAAATAAGTTTAAATTTTTATTAAACATAATATTGAATCTGAAAATTTTAAAAAGATTTCACGATTGTTATTCAATAAAAAAAATATGAAAAAAAAATGCTATGTATTTAGAGAAAGTATTATAGTGACCTGTATATATGAAATTGAAATTATATATATATAGATAGATAGATATATTACAATATTATCTATTTAAATCTGTAATATATAAAATAGTACAAATTAAAATTAGTATTATTAAGGCATGATATTAATAAAATGTTCATGATCTAGAATGCTACTCCATATGCATCATTACCCATAGTAACACTAACACCCATGTATCGTCAAACATAATAGCATCAACACATTAATACATCTTATAACACATTATGATTGCAAATGCTCCTCAATTTTCTTGTTTATCAAATGAATCCATTCATAAACAATGTTCCTCATGTTACAAGCACAATTATCAAAGGAGTTATCAACCTCCACTTTATTCTTATTCTCCTCATTAGTAGGTATGTATTTCTTAGCAATGTGAGACACTTTCCCAATCTCCTCCTTACTCAAACCACCTTGGTCATTTGTGATGGTGATTTTGTTCCTCAAACCAATAATCAAAATGAGAATACCAATGCAATCAAGATTAAATCACATTGATCTCGAAAACTTATTTTGTAGTTGGGATACTGCTAAAGAGATCGAACTTGCTTAATAAGTTGTTTTGGGTTCAAGTTCCCTCACGGTCCTCATATTCTTGATTCAACACACTAAGTTGGTTATATGATTCAATAGAAAAGGCCTGGTCCTTATTTATGGGGATAAGATTGTTCCATGGATTATCTCTTATAACACTATATGTTATTTCAATCCTTGGTGAAAGATGAATCAAATTTAAAGCCAACATATTTAGTTCTTTCTCATCTCCCTCTCCACTAATAAAAGAAACCTACATTGTAATAGAACTAATGAAAAATATATCAAACTTGCTTAACATGTTTTTATTTTGGGTTCGAGTTCCCTCACCCTCATATCCTTGATTCAACACATTAGGGTTGTTATGTGATTTAGTAGGAAAGAATTTGTCCTTAATTGTGGGGATAATAGTGTTCCTAGGAATGATCTCTTATAACATTATTGGTTGTTTTGAGCCTTGGTGAAAGATGAATAACAATTAAAACCAACATAATTGGCACTTTCTCATCACCCTCTCCACTAATAGAAGAAACTCGCACCGCAATGTTGTATGTGATAACCGAGTCCCACAATAAGGACCACATTTTGGGAATTCGAGTAGACCCATCAACAAGACCCACATAATGAATCAAGTTCATGTTCAAATTCACAACCTACATATATTTTTCAACAAAATACATGTGATATTATTAAAGAAATCCATGTTCAACTCTTTGAGTTTAGCATGAGTAATGGTGGAATAAAATTAAATACCTTCATAGAGTGCATAAATCTAAATGGTGATCTAGCCAATGGATGAAAGGCTATTTAAACATCACATAGGTGTTTCTCAATATTATAAGGGCCCTAACAATGTCATTAACGCCCTTATTACACTTTTTTTATTGAATTCTATACAAAGTGGTTCACCAATAAATTATGGAATTCTTCAATATATTAATGCATGTCACCAATAGTGGCCTACACCTCAAAAACATCTCCTTTAATTGTTGGCAAAGAGACATCAAAAGCCTCTCCACCAAAATTGAAAATGAAATAAATCGATTTCACCAAAATTATTAGAGTTCTCATTCATTGCACATGTAATGATGGCAACAAAAAGCTCAGGGATAATTCTCATAAAATTCAACCTAGCAAGGACTTACAAGGGTTTCAAAATAAAGCTGACCTTTGTTATGTCCTCAACCTTCACCGCCACAATTTGGGTATTTTCAATGCCACAAGCTTAATTTTGGTTTTGTCTTCCCCCTCCAAAGAGTAGGGAATCACCATTAATCAACACATCAACCATGATGTTGAGAAATTTAAGGAAATCACACATTTCAAGATAGGAATAGAACCTAGGTGTGTAAATAATACATGGTTGGTTGACCTTGAATCATGAATTAACAAAAAATGAATTTTAGATACTATTCCACACACTATCATCTTGTCAAATCTACCTTACTCCAATTTATGATGTTTGCAATAGATAGTGTTATGATAGTTAGGTTGAACTTTATTTAGTCACAGAGTCAATTTGATATGATCATTAACATGATTACTCTTAGTTGGTTAAAAGCTTGAGGTTTCAACATCCAATAGCTTTTCCCATGCCATTTTCATCTAGTGGGGCCTATTCAAGGACACGATGACTCCATTGCATGTTAGGTCCCTATATTACTAGTGTAGTACCTTATTGTTATTATTTTAGCCCCCTTAGTGGTGTACCCCTGTAACCCCAATATTTTTATTATTGTGCCCTTACATTACTATTGTTAGGTCGGCTAGGATTATATTGTGACCCCATGGACTCCTATATATAGAAGGAGGTTTTTTCATTTGTATCATCCAAGAAATTTTCATTTATTTAATGTAAAGGAGGTTTCCCCCTCGAAGTGTCTTATTTCTAAGGCATTGATCTCTCTTTTCTTCTATTTTTGGAGTTGGTTTCATAACGTTTGGTATCAGAGCTTTGGATTCTAGGGTTTTGCTCCTCCAAACAGGTCATCATGTAGGTTCAAAAGCTGAAATTTTTATCACGTAAAGCTGAAATCCAGAGGAACGTTGTGTAAAAATTTCAGATCTTGGTTCGCAATATTTTCAAAGATATGATCTGTGGAAGTTAGGGTTTTTTCAGGATCCCTAATTTCATCTTAAAGAAGCGACCTTGGGAAAATCGTCATAACTCTCTCTCTCTACGCATCGGATTGGAATTCCGTAAAAAGTGGTCACAAGTACATGGACTGCAGTTTCCTTTGTATCAATTTCAGAGCCGAAGGAGGAAAAAGTGACACATGGAACGTCGTACAAGTTTTCTCTACTGAACCAATCCATAATAAGGTCATTGTGGGAGATTGAGCATAACTTTGCCTTGAAGAATCCAAATTAGGTCAGACTTGTGGCATTAGAAATAAGATTCATAGGGCTACTACATGACCGAATTTCAGATATTGAAGATTTGAAATCACAGAGATAATTCAGTTTCAATATCGAGATCCTCAAAAGAAAGAAAAAGGTGTGTATTTTTTTTTAATTGCATAAGCCTTGTTTGAAGAATCGGTTTGAATTGATTCCAAGTGAATATTTTTGAATAGATATCAGTATTGGGTTCTAAAATTCCCCCTAAAAATAATTCAACACCCATTAAGCCTTCATAAGGCTCTACTGTGACTCATGAAGATGAAGAAGTGCAACATGACATATCAAAATTACACGAGCAAGTGCACCAAATTTCGCTCTCGCAAAGAGCAACAAAAAATGAAATGGAAGTTTTGAAGAAAGGCGAGGAAGCTAAGATGGATGGTTTGAAGAAAGGCGTGGAAGCTAAGATGTATGGTTTGAAGAATGACATAGAAGCTAAGATGGATGGCATGGAAGTTGGCATGGAAGATAAGATGAATGACATGAAAGCTAAGATCGATGAAAAAATGGAAAACATGAAGAATGATCTAAAAGCAGACATGGCAGGTTTGACACAGTTGATACAAGAATTTTTTCCTAATGGCGAAAAGATAGTAGAGGAAACTCATGATGAGAACAAAATAAATGTTAATCGTGATTTCATAAACTCTAATTTTGGCTAGAAGACCCACCATATTCCAAAGATCGATATGAGGAAGTTTGATAGCAAGGATCATTAACATTAATACTACGGATGGAGCAATATTTTGATCTCAATAATGTGCAAAACACACAAAAAGCACATTGCAACCTTATATTTAGAAAAAAATACATTTGTATGGTATACGTTGCATTTGCTCCTATAAAAAAAATTGTCAATTGGTCAATTTTTACGGAGGAAATGATAGCACATTATGAGGATACAAAGAGCAACACCTTATTTAGCCAACTAAAAAATCTAAAACAAAAGGGTTCAGTGGTGGATCACGTTGAGGACTTCTAAAAATTTAATATAAGGGTAGCTAATATTCCAGAGGAACACAAGATTGATTTCTTCATATGGACTTTAAAGGATAACATCCAACACAAGGTTTTCCTTTGGGAACCTGATTCATTGGAGAAGGCATTCAGGTTGGCAAGAAAAATTGATTGTAAAATTATGGCGACAAGGAAGCATACCACTCTCATATATAAAGATGGAAGTGTTTCTACTCCTAGACTTCCACAACCTACAAGGTTGACACCACAATAATTGGAAGAAAAAAGAACAAAAGAGATTTTCTACGGTTGTGATAGAAAATACACTAAAGGTCATAAGTGTGCTGAGAAGAAATTATTTTACATAGATTGTGAAGAGGATGAATAAAATGAAAAAGAAGAGGATATACACTAGGAACAAACCCTAGAGAAAGAAGAAATGAGTCTGACCATATCCTGTAATGCATTGGCAAGAATTACCGCTCCTCAAACTCTCAAGATAGAAGGACATATCAAGAAGAAAAAGGTAATAGTGTTGATTGATTCGGGTAGTACCCATAATTTTATTCATTGTAAGGTAGCCAAGGAGTTGAACTGTTTCTTATACCCAGCACCAGAATGTCAAGTGATGGTTGCCAATGGAGGAACTATAAATTACTCTGGAAAATGCCATAGTATCAAGCTAACGATGGGGGAATATGTATTGAATAGTCCAATTCTTTCCATTCCAATGCGAGGTGTTGATGTTGTATTCGGAGTACAATGGTTACAATATTTGAGGACGGTAGTGTTATGAGGAATTATGAATTATGAATAAATAAAATTCCCTATATGTGGTGCTATGCATTTAGAACAACAGATCAAATACTTTGCAGACACTTTCTCTAAGAGTAAATAGACACATAGAAAGATACAGGAACCTACTTGTGATCCAAGCTCTTCCTATTCTCCTTCTGTCTCTTTTGTTGTAGCTTCCAATCCAACTTAGATCGTTGGATTAGTTCCTGCAAGTATAAACACTAAACAGCAAAGAGATTGCAATATACAGATTCCTATTTATCTTAATCAGTTCAATTGATTAAACATGAAACATATATATCATTTAACAATCCATCATATGAGAAATAGAAACATAAACAGATACATATATGGGAAAATGAACAACAATATTTATTAATGAGTAGAAGGGGGAGGTTACAACCAATGATCGATTTTATGTCACCAGCTCTAGCATCATCCCAGCCTCATCACAATCAACATCTCACTAGTAGCATATCATTCCTATCACTCTCTCAATTGAGAATCCAACAGCATTTCTTTACCAAATTTCTTCCTTTTTTAGCACTAGGATCAGTGCTCAATTTATAGGGCAATTGAAAGTAGTTCCTTAATCAATGACTTTCTAATAATTGGAAATACATGTTCCCAAGCTCAGATGTGTTAGATGGACACATGGATTCGAAGTTTGACACATACGGACTCTTCTAGAAGGCACTGGCCATGTGGAGATTCCGGAACAATGAGAATTTTTCTCCCATTTGACCAACGCACTCTTGAATGTCAAGAAGTGCATTGCAAAGCATCCTTGAATGGAGGTAAATTCATATGAAACGTAGTTAGTCCCTTGAGAGGCAGCGTTGGTGAGCTCATAAGTGATATAAAATATACTTCAAACCTTGGAAACCTTGCAATAGAAGTTATGAATAGTTTTTTCTTGTCTTAGGGTAGTAGCATATGAAATTATAGGGGATGATAGACCCTATTTCATTGGTCATGGGGATGATGTCTAGTTTAACAAGGTCATGGGGAATGATGCCCAAATTTACCTATAACAGTAGCCCCCTAAAGCATGAAGTCAGAATAATAACAATATTTTTTTGAATGAGATGCTTTACGATGTGATGGGCTGGAACTTAAGCGAAGTGGTGATCTGCATCAATCTTACATTGCATTAAATCATGATATATCCTCTTGATCACGAATTTCTGAGGGAGGCATTCCCATGCTCAGCACATAAATTATCTAATAACATGTACATAGTGTAGAAAGTCGTCTACATTGGAATGTTTCCCAATATAGACATGCCTACAGATTTCGGCCCATGTTCGGATGACGATCTGTATGTAAGGTCACTGTACAGATGATGTGTACAAAAATCCTGAAATCGCAGCCCGGATGGCTGAAACTAGATCCGGGGTCTTCTTATCTCGTTCACTCGATCGTTCGGGAACAAGTCTAGCCATGTGAATATATGATTTGTAGTCAAACATGGTAAAACATCATTTGATTACCAGCGAATGATGTGAGTTGTTAACAAACGTGAGAGAACCACCATTGATGTTAATGGCTCTCAAGGTACTGCAGTACATTTCGTAGGGCATGAATAGATGATTTGATGTTGAACACCAAACAAAATCTTTCAGTCAAAGGTCTGGAAGCGAGGATCTTGTCGATGTTGTAACAAGCCTCATGGTACTGGAAGATGATGTTTCTAAGTAAACTTCCTGGATGATGATTTGATGTCGATAGGAAGCCACTTTATCACGAAATGGGAGTTACTAATTCTGAAGACAAAATGTGACTTGATATAGCATTGTTCAGGGATGACTGTCATGATAATGAAGGTTTATGAGTATTGCAGAAGGATGAGTATTCGCTAGATGACTTCCCTTGAACATATCGGTGACACTGAGATGAGTTGGCAGAATTGACCCAAAAGTGAAGTGAAGGTATGATGAACCATAGGTATGAATGAACCGTTAAGAAGATTACCCAACCCAAACAGTCATGATGATGGAATGAAGTGTCATGTTCAAGAGCGACTTGCTACCGTAAAAGTTCTATTCACTTTCCCAAATTTTCCCCCGTCATTTGTCGACCAATACCTCTTTATTTTTTAAGCTTGAAGAGGGTAACATATGTTTGATCTATAATTCAACCCTTCGGGCGAATAATTTATCGCTATTTAATAATTTAACGAGTTTAGCAATGAATGAAACTCGATTCTTGCCATGACCGACAAGCCCGTCGCTATTTTATGTTTTAACGAGCCTAACGATAGTGACAACTCGGTCCTTTTTCATATTTAGAGAGTTTGAAAGAGAGGAAAAAAGAAAACACCATAGGTACTTTTTCATAAAGTTGTCACTCAGATCTGAAAAAGTGTAAAATGATATTTGAGAGAACCTCCTAGCCATGTTTTACTAAGGCATTCCTTTTTCGTAAAGTGATCTATCTCACTCCAGGAAAAGGGTTAAACTTATACTGAGTAGATATCAATTCATTTCCTTTTATCAGCTCGAAAAGACAATTGCTCGACAATATTTTCACATTCTCGGAGTCTGAAAGAGCTAAAAGAAGACTCCAGTGGTACCTTTTTCGTTGTTATCGAAGCTCGAAAAAGAGATAAAAGTGCGCTTCAAGTCCTTTTTCATTTTTATCAAAGCTCGGAAAATAAAAAAGTATGTTTTGTGGTCAAATCATTCTTGAAATAAATGTGCACGACTAATCTGCTCATCAGTTGCAAACCTGTTCATAACCACATCAAATGGATTAAAAATACATGTTTCATGATAAAAATTGAATATAACCATAGTCACATCAATAAATATGATTTTCAAATAATAAAATGACTAATTAAAAGAGCTTTAATATTCATTTTTACCTTTTGAAAGTTACCATTTGCATTTTGGAGCTCTGAAGCAGTTTTTTCCCCCGAATTTCAGCTATTGATTGGGTGCAATTGGTAAGAATGTTTTGAATGCCGCCTACAAGAGCACATGTCGAACACCCCCTGTAGGAGTAGATGCCCCCCAAGCTTCATTTCATTCACCCAAGTATACTACTGGTTAGTAATAGCTGGATGGAATGAAGGTTCATTTACGAGATCAAATTGAAGACTCGTCTTAATTAGGAGAGGATTTGTTTCATTTTGGAACGAGATTGACACAGGAAAAGAAATACGTTCAATAATATGTTTCATTTATCGAGGTTGACACAGTAAAAGAACTATCCTCAAAACCTGTTCATATTTTAACGAGGTTGACACAGTAAAGAACTATCCTCATCACTTGTTTCATTTTTTAACGAGGTTGACATAGTAAAAGAACCATCCTCATTGTGCAGTTGGACTAGTGAGTTTGCGCCAAAAAAAACGTAGTCTAACGGAGTCATCATTTAAGGAGTTTGATGGGCACCACAAATGATAAGTTATAACATGCGTTGACGGGTCTTCTCCAGGGTTTTCATTGAATTTTGGAATTTCAAAGGGTAATTTTTGTGAAATCATCGGCCACCAAGGAGACTAATTGATGGGACCAGCTTGATATTACACTAAAGATGTCAATAAAGGATCGAGTCATTTAGTACTCATAAGGGAGGAACCAGATAGGATTCCAGATGATGACATGGGCGAATTCAATGGATGAAACATCGAAGATGAAGCAACACTAGATGTTGTTGCAGCTAAAATAGATGGTTCATCCTGGGATGTTGTCTCAGCCATGGTCAAATGATCCAGAGTATACCCTATTGGATCTACGGGAACTCGAAGTGAAACAGGATCAACAAAATCAAAGTAAGGTGATTGAGGAAAAGACTCGTACATGTAAAGCTCCCGCCAAAAATGAGTTGGAGTTAAAGGTGTTTCTCCTTGTGGTGTCTCATCAATCGAAATTAAACCAGGTAGAAGGATTTCACTGTCAGGACCAAAGTATATTTCAGGAGGTTGACTGCGAGATATCGGAGACTCAATGGCTACAATAGATTTTGGGGCGACCGATATAGGAACAAATTCCGGTCGTTCAACTTTGGGATTCAGATGTTCTAGAAAAAAAGAGACATGATCTGGATCAAATTCCAGTTGAACAACATCGGGTTCGGGAGGTATGGTCTCACTGATTGGATGGATCGTGACCATGGGTAGTTGTGATGACTCTGTCTCGACAATAGTAGATGAACCGGGATTTGTTGAAACAACTTGTGTCGACTCTGGTATATGTGAATATGATGCTTCAACAGAGGTACTGATAGTATTGGTTTTGGTAGAACGATGTCGTCTTCGCTGACCAAAAGAGGCTTTCAGTAGTAAAGGTGGTTTCAATGCTATTCTACGCGAACGACGAGGAAAGGGATGTTCTTATTCCACGATGATTGATTTATTTTATGATAAAAACAAATAAACAAAATAAAAGGGTAATTCTAGGCAAAAGGTTTACCAAGAAACTATGAACTGCAGAATACCTCCTCGCAAACCAAGAAGTACTGGCAGGAAATCTCCCCAAATGTTGTATTCGGTGTATCACAATTTACAAGGCGGCTCACTCGGTTCACTATGGATGGATAGGAATCTAAATTTTTCCTCCCAAATATACCCGAAGGTACGTGGAGGCCCAAGTCTGTATTAGCGTTGTCTAATGCGAAACTGCACAGTGAGAGCACCCCTTTATACTTTTCGTACTATAACACCGCCTGATATACCCAAAGGTACGTGGATGAGCTACGATATACTTACGTACGTGGAGTGAGGTATCACACTCGGAATGTATCGTAGAAATTTAACGACAGCTTCTATGTTTAACAACGCCGGAACATGTCTCTAGCCTAGACCTTCTAAATGTTATTGTTATGGTTCCAATACTTTTTTAGGTAAATTGATATAAATTTTAAGTTGATCTTGTTTATCAATTTTCCTTTCAAGGTCACCGCGATGATGTGATGGAAATTAATAAAATGCAAACTAAAATGATAAGAAAATTTTTCAAATTTAGTTTTTTCAATGAAAATCTTAGCTACTAAGGGGAAAGAGCAATCAGTTTTGAGAGCAAACAACAAATAGCACAAAGTAATATGCAGCTTTCCTAACTTGTTCCTATGCAAAACACACAATTCACTATATGCAAATGCAGGTTTTTCTTTTCAGTCCCTTTAATGTGAATGCAAAAAGGAAACTATATGCATCAAATCAACAAAAAACAAATGTTTTCTTCTTTGAGAAACGATGAATTTAACAACAATTTCTCTTTTAGGAAAAACGAGGAATGGAACTATAATTTTTCCTATAGGAAACGAAGAATTTGACAACAATTTCCTTTACAAAAACAAATGGATATAATGCAGAAATAAATTACTTTGAATTTGATTTGTCAATGATAAATAAAAACACTTAAAGAGACATTGAACAAACTTACTTTTCAAAGGAGGAAGAATCATGCAAATTCACTGGTCTTTATGAAGTATCTGATAATTGAAAACACAGCAAAAAAAAGGCCAATTATGATGGCAATCACAAATTCAAAGGGAATTTGGTTAGCTAAGGGTGAAACATAGTCTCTAAAGGGAGATAGTGTGTTGCAAAGCACCCCTGAGTGGGAGATAGTGCTTTGCAGAGCACTGTGTCTTGACCAACAATGCATTGGGCGCAACGGAGATTCAAAATTTAAGCTACATAACACACTTCTAATGCAATTCTTTGATTCAAAAGTTTAATAATTGACAGTAGATGCTACTGGGTGGATAAGCAGAGGCAAAAACACCAAGGATGATAGGAAAATTCCCTAACGGAGTCGCCAATTTGTTATGCGGAATTATGAATTACGGATAAATCAAATTCCCTAAATGTGGTGCTATGCATTTATAACAACAGATCAAAGGTTTTGCATACACTTTCTCTATGAGTAAATAGACACACAGAAAGATAGAGGAACCTACTTGAGATCTAAGCGCTTCTTATTCTCCTTCTGTCTCTTTTGTTGAAGCTTCCAATCCAACTTAGATTGTCGAACTACTTCCTGCAAGTATAAACACTAAACAACAAAGATATTTCAATATACAGATGCCTATTTATCTTAATCAGTTAAAGATATTAAACATGAAACATACATATCAGTTAAGAATCCAGCATATGAGAAATAGAAACATAAACAGATACATATATGGGAAAATGAAAAGCAATATTTATTAATGAGTAGACGAGGGAGGCTACAACCAATAATAGATTTGATGTCACCAACTCCAGCATCATCCCAGCCTCATCAAAATCAACATCTCACCAGCAGCATATCATTCCTATCACTCGCTCAATTGAGAATCCATTAACATTTCTTTACCGAATTTCTTCCTTTTTTAGCACTAGGATCTGTGCTCAGTTTATAGGGAAATTGAAGGTATTTTCTCAATCAATGACTTTCTAATAATAGGCAAGACATTTTAAAAGGTCAGAGGTGTTACATGGACACATGGATTCGAATTTTGACATATATGGACTCTTCTACAAGGCACTGGCCATGTGGAGATTCCGGAACAATGAGAATTTCACTCCCATTTGACCAACGCACTCTTGAATGTCGGGAAGTGCATTGCAAAGCACCCTTGAATGGAGGTAACTGCATATGCAACATAATTATTCCCTTGAGAGACGGTGTTGGTGAGATCATAAGTGATATAACATATACTTCAAACCTTGGAAACCTTGCAATAGAAGTCATGAATAGTTTGTTATTGTCTTAGGGCATGTAGCAACTGAAATTATAGGGGATGATAGACCCTATCTTCGTTCAGGATATAATCAAATTAGAATGAAGAATGAAGATATTCCGAAAACAACATTTCGAACTCATGAGGGTCATTATGAATTTCTGGTTGTGCCTTTTTGCCTTACCAATGCACCTTCTACATTTCAAGGGTTGATGAATTCCATTTTCAAACCCTTCCTTAGAAAATTTGTGCTAGTTTTATTTGATGATATACTAATCTACAGCAAGTCTTGGAAGGATCGTGTTCAACATGTTGACAAGGTGCTCAAACTATTGAAGGAGAAACAATTATATGCAAAAACATCCAAATTTTTCTTTGGAGTACAAGAGGTGGAATTTATGGGTCATATTGTATCTCACAAGGGTGTTAAGGTAGACCCTAACAAAATTAAAGTCATTAATGAATGGAAAGTCCCCACAACCATAAAGCAGTTGTGAGGATTTCTCAGATTAACAGGGTATTATCCCAAGTTTGTTAAGAATTTTGGGAGAATAGAAGCACCTCTAACAAAATTATTGAAGAAAGATGCATTTTCACAGATTCTTGAAGCAGCTAAGGCCTTTGAACATCTTAAAGAGGCAATGTGCCTAGCACCGGTCTTAGCTACGCCAGAATTCACAAAAGCCTTAATTGTGGAATGTGATGCCTCAGAAAATGGAATTGGTGTTTTTTTAATGCAAGAAGGAAGACCCATTGCTTTTGAAAGTCCTCCAACCAAATGAAAGTATTTACATAAAGCTATTTATGAGAATGAAATGTTAGCAATACGAAATTTTAGCAATACTATATGCACTAAAGAAATGGTGACCTTACCTAATGGGAAGACACTTCAAGCACTTCAAGGTAAAAAATGATCATGATAGTCTTAAGCACTTTTTGGAACATAGACTATCTTCAAAAAAGCAGCAAAAATGGGTCACAAAGATATTGGGTTATGACTTTGAAATCATCTACAAAAAAGCAAAGCTAAATGTTGTTGTAGATGCAGTCTCAACAAAGAATGAAGAGGTGGAAGCATTTCTTTGTGCCATTTCTATTATCCAACCAGATTGGATAACCAAAGCAAGGGATGAAAGGAATAAGGATGAAGAAGTGTGGACACTCATTCAAAATTTGCAACAATATCATAGTACATAGGATACATTTAGTTGGAAAAATTATTCCTTATTGTACAAAGATTAGTTATATCTTCGTAAGAATTCCCAACTAAAAAAAAAGATTCTTTTGGAATTGCACACTTCTCCTTTAGGAGGACACTCAAGATTTTTTAAAACTTACCACAGGGTGAAGAAAGAAATTTTTTTGGGATGGCCTTAAATCTGATATTCAAAATTTTGTGGCAGAATGTTTGGTTTTCCAGCAAAATAACGTTGAGACAATTAAGACCCCGGGTCTTCTACAGCCTTTATCCATTCCAAGTCAACGTTGGGAGGAGATTTCAATGGATTTTATCACAGGTTTACCTAAGTTCGAAGGAAAGAGTGTCATCATGGTGGTATTTGATAGACTTACCAAGTATGCACACTTTTGTGCATTATCTCATCCATTTAAAGCAAGCACAATTGCTACTACATTTATGAAAACAATTCAAAATCTACATGGAAACCCAAAGATTATTGTAAGCGACAGAGATCCCATTTTTACTAGAAATTTTTGGAAGGAATTACTTTCTTGTTTGGGTACTCAACTAGCTCATAGCTCATCTTATCATCCTCAATCCGATGGCCCAATTGAGATAGTGAATAAATGTTTGGAAGGATATCTTCGTTATTTTGTATATAATAAACAAATACAATGGCTCAATTGGTTACCTCTCGCTGAATGGTGGTATAACAATTCCTTCCATACTGCAACAAAAATGACCCCATTTATGGCACTTTATGAATATCATTCACCGTCCATCACATCATATTTAAGAGAAAAATCTAAGGTTCGAGCAGTGGAAGATCACATCGAGCATCAACAAGAAGTTCTCCAACTCTTAAAGGATAACCTAAATTTGGCACAAAATCGAATGAAACAACAAGCAGATCAACATCGCAGTGAGAGAAGTTTTGATGTAGGAGACTAGGTATTTTTACGACTACAACCATACAAACTAATGTCCCTTGAGCAAGCTAAGAAGGATAATAAATTATTGCCAAAGTATTATGGTCCTTACAAGGTGTTGCAAAATATTGGTACTATGGCATACAAATTGGAGCTTCCTGCTTCATCAAGGGTGCATCCAGTTTTCCATGTTTCATGCTTAAAGAAGGTTATAGGTGAAAAAAATCCAGTTCAAACAATATTTCTAGAACTTGATGAGAAAGGAAAAATAATATTGGAACCTGAAGCAGTCATGGAAAAAATAACTCAACAGCTACAAAATCGATCAATTTCAGAGTATCTCATCAAGTGGAAGAACTTACCCACTGGAGATTCTACATAGGAGGATGAGAATTTTATACAGAAGCACCCAGATCTACTCAAGCGTTGAGGACAACACTTTTTTGAAGGAGAGGGGCATGTTAGGTCCCTATATTACTAGTGTAGTCCCTTATTGTTATTAGTGTAGCCCCCATATTGTTATTGTTGTACCCATGTAACCCCAATATTGATATTATTATTCCCTTGCACTATTATTGTCAGGTCGGCTAGGATTATATTGTGACCCCATGGACTCCTATATATAGAAGGAGGTTTTTTCATTTGTATCATCCAAGAATTATTCATTTATGTAATTTAAAGGAGGTTTCCCTCTCAAAGCGGCTTATTTCTAAGTCATTTATCTCTCTTTTATTCTATTTTTGGATTTGGTTTCATAGCATTGCAAGACACTTTTCAACCAAAAAATAATATTCTATTATTAGGAGCTGGTTTTCCCGCAAGGGTTTTTAGGATAATTTACAGTTTCGATGTGTTGTTGCCTTTTATATGATGTTATTATGTTTTTCTTTATCGTTTTATAGTAGTGGTATAAGAGCTTGGGGAAGAACACTCTATGGAGTAGTGGTTGAGTGGTTATACATGGGTCGAGGAGAGATCGATGTAGCAGATCTATGTTGTGGTGAGGATAGTCAAACTGCATTAAGGAGGAAATAAGTTGCAAGGAAAAGAGAATGCAAATGGAGTTGATGGTGCCAAGGCCTGGTGTAGGAACCAAATGTTATGGAGATTCTTAGTAGTTCATGAACACCCTAGAGCATTTGATCCAAATTGCAAAGCCTGAGCATAGGAATTATATATTCACTGAGGTTTTTGTAAGACTCATTGTTTTGGCATACATGTTGTAATGCGGTAGCACATGATATCATCTATCTCATGCATAAAGAGTATGGAAGATCAAGTCGTGGAATGAACTACTTGAATAGGTATGAGTGTGGAAGGTGTACTCATATGCTAGCGTGAGGCTAGTTTGTTGTAAAACTTATTATTTAGGCATACATGTTGTAGTGTTGTGGTGCATGGAGTTATGTATGATTAAGTTGTGGAATGGACCACTTGAATGTGTATGGGAATGTAAAATGTACTTGTTTGCTAGATTGAGGGGGGAATGTGAGATCTCATGATATAATATGGTTGATAAACCATGTACGAGAATAAGTGTCTTAGAAAAATGGTGGATGCAACGATTATTTATCCATGTATTTCAGTAGATGGTAACTTTTTTATACAAACTTCAATGAAGATATTGAGATCAAGTTAATCTCCTAAAGTCAAGTTTAAGTGGGGAATTGCTAAGATATTGAGGGTAAAATTGACTCAATCGTAGAGTCAAATTGATATGGTCTTTAATGGGCTTATCATTGGCAATTTACGGGCTCGAGGTTTCGATAAACCATGGTTTTTTCATGTAATGTAACATACTTAAGGGCATGATGACTCCATCATAAGATGCCTTTGGACATAGAATAATAGATTTATTATTAGGAGTTGGTTTTCTATTAAGAATTTCTAGTATAATTTATGGTGTCCATGTGTTGTTTCCTTTTATGTGATGCCATTATGTTTATATTATTCTCTCCTTTAATAATAAATATAGAAACCATGGTGGATTATAACAATCATTTGGGAGATGACAAATTTTGAGTGGTTCATCGAGTAAAGGATCGAGTTGGAGGATTGATAGTCATAATCAGATGAATAAGGAGCTAGAAAAGGGCTAAACCATTGACTCTTTAGACACTAGTTAATTGGTCCCTATCAAGCATTTCTTATTTTATCATTACGAATCATTTTGATCACGTTAATCCAATTATATATATTTCTTTTTCTTTTTCTTTTCTTTTCTTTTCTTTTCGTTTGGAACTAGTGGAATAAAAAATTGGGGTGGTCTTGTACTCGCATGATATGGGGTTGATTCGATCCACCACCACTATAACCACTAGGTGCACCATACTAAATCTAATGTAGGCACAGATTAATCGAGGGTATCGAACCAAGGACATCACAATATTTTACATAACATTCTTGCGAAGTAAACTACATCCTTGGCGCCAATAATATTCAATTATAATTGAGTGCTTAATAAGGTAAATTCAATCACATATACAATTCATTTTTGTTGAAATATGTAACTAGGTTTTGTCTTCATAATGACATATGTAATCATGATTTCATGAATTTAATGAAAAAAAGAAAAATAAATTTATTATTGTTACTCTTGAGGCATGGGTTTCATGCTCAAGGAAATTTATTTTATAGGTCAAGCTCCCATTGAGAGATTATAGGGCTTGTCATTAAGTCTACAAGTCAAGAAAGTCATTGTCATGTATGAAAGAGCCTTTTTAGGCATGTTACATATTGTAACAAAAATATTTGAGTCAAAGTTAGACTCAAAATATCCTCCAAGACCTTGTCTATGGACGAAAATCAAATCGACCTCCAAAAGAAGCACCTCAACCTATCAAGAGGACATGTCGGCCCAGGTACAATGACAATTCGACCTACTAACATGGGTGAGGCGCCTATATATATAGGACCCAGCCTCATTCAAAGAGAAAACAATAAAGAATCTATTTCAAGAAAAGAAGTGTGAATAAGGATGAAAGGAATCCTCTTAAGAAACGAGTAAAAAAAAGGAGAATATCAACATCTTTAAGGATAGTTCTTGGGCCATTCATCTCACATGTGTGACTGCAACTAGGTTTTCTGCAGTAAGGTAATGTAGACATTGAAAGAGTTGAAATATCACATAAGAAAGGATTTTTTTTCTAGCCGAACTCATAAGAAGAAGAGTCCAAGACAAGCGAATGAGGGAAACCACTTAATTTTCCCTTCATCATCTCATACGTGCAAGATTTTAGGAAATTATAGTGGGGTTGAACATTGTAGAAGTTTCAGGTAGGCCAAAGTTTCAGTAAGAGAGGTTGAAGTTGCATTCAAGGTGTTGCAGGGCCAAAGTTAAATTCAAAGAAGAAGTTTTTAGTTTGACTTGGTCATGGAGGAGTCTTGTAAGTGTTTAGGTCTTAGAATTCATCAATTGAATTTCTATAAGAAGAGAAGAATTATTAAAAGAAATATTCTGGGAAATCACATGAGAAATTTTGGAACCGACGCGTTTCGAACTACTGACTGTAGTTCATCATTAGGATACTGAAGACTGGTTGATCCAGTCTTCATAGTCGGATCAGCCAGTCTTCAGTATCCTGACGATGAACTACAGTCAGTAGTTTGAAACGCGTCGGTTCAAAAATTTCTCATGTGATTTCCCGGAATATTTCTCTTAATATGGTATGGATCACAGAAGCTTACACTCTGTTGTACGATACAACAACCCTCCCCATTTCAAAATTTTAGAAAAAAATTCATTTAGAAATAGGTCCCCTTTCTTCTTAAAATAGGAATAAAAGACTTAGAGGAAATCTGATCATTTTGAATAAAACAATAAAAAATTCATTAATTAGAAAAGCATATATCGCATATCGCAAAACACAAGTGCATGTAAACAAATGCAACATTGAAAATCTCTGATCCGATGAAATATAAAGTCTTTTATCATCAACATAATACATAAAAGTATTCATATTGAATAAGTCATATATGATAAAAGTAATCGCAAATCGCAAATCGGCGGTTTCTTAAAGTTTCACATTTGTTTTGCAAAACTCCGATGCGATAAAGTAATCGCAATCGCAAATCAGAAGGACCTTAAAAAGTTTCACGTTATATTTCATAAACTCCGATGTGATGCGATTTATCGCAAATCGCATTGCGAAGGAGCGATATCACATGTATTCATTTCATAAACTTCGATGCGATGTAGCCCATCGCAAATCGCAAATCGAAAAACGAAAAAACAACCCCTCATTTAGTTTTTTACAAAACTCCGATGCAATGCGATTTATCACAATCGCATTTCGGAGGGATAAATATCATATTCACTCATTCTATGACCCGATACGGTGGACCCCACCGTCATCGCAATCACAAATCGGCGGAGATCATGAAATGTTATTTGTTGTCCCTTTTGAAAAACCCCGATACGATTAATATTTAGTCTTTATTCTGCACATATGTTATTTATTCATCGCAATCGCAAAATTCAAAAGGAAAGTTTTATATTCTCATTTCAAAATCGCCGATCTCCGATTGTACGTCATTATTAAATAAAAAATCAAATGAATGATTGTAATTGATTCTATTTTGAATGCGTGAGTGTGACTCTTGTAGAGGGCATTTAAGTTTAAGATGGAGTTAATAAATGGAAATCAACGAATAGATATTTTCATACAGTTGTTCTCCTTACTTCATTTTTACCACGTCTGAAAGTTTTTCTCATTTGCAGAACAATAGAATTCTTAATCCTCTCATTCACAGAGCAAGTGAAACATTACCAGACGACAAAATGTCTAAGAGATCTAAGAAAGCTAAGGATGTTGCCGCTGCGAAGATCACTGCTATTCCCATAATATCAATATAAAAACCAGCCAAAATCAAGCTGGTAACAGATACTTCATGCCAGGGTTTGGGAAAAATGTCTTGGGAAGATGTATATAACTTGATCGAAAGAGAAGACCCTAAGGTCACTGAAGTGAAGGCAACAGTACCAGATGAAGAAGACTCAGGTTCTGACTCTGAGACTCCTCTTAAAGCGCTTGCAAATTCATTCCTTCACATAATTGCAGCTCAGGCAAACATTTTCCCCTATTACGTTGTAATTCGGTGGGTGATTGACAATGTCACCATAAAAAACAGGACATTTGTTTCAGCCATGGGAACAATATTTGGATCTTTCAGAGTAGAGGATATAAAGGCAATGTACCATCTGCCAGACCCACAAAAGGTCTACAACAAGGCTTTCATAGCAGCCGCAGCAATGAAACTCAGTCGGAACCAATCAAGGAATGGAGAAAAGCTCCAGAGAAACAAAAAAATGAAGCATTAGGTATGTACTCAGTGGAGTCTCTTTCGCCCCCATATTGTTATGTTGCCGCAATGATGTGTAGGCCTTTCGGAAACGATAATTCTGCGATATTTTCAATCCAAATGGTACCTTTGATTCATTCTACTGTGAATTCTAAAATCATGGACTGGTCAATTATCCTTTCAGATAAGATAGCCAATAGAATCCTAGAGTATAGAAAGGATAAAGATACAGGAAATATGACCCCGTTTTACTTCTGTGCCTACATTTTAGATGCCCTATGTTTCAATTCAGAATTTCCCATTTTAGGTTGGAAATGGACCCCCCAAGATCCTGTTCCTATACATATTTACCAAAAGCTCTTGTGGAAGGTCCATTTTAAAATTCATGTATATATAATTTGTCACGGTTTTCTGATTCCTTTCTATCAAACCATTTTTAACCAATTTCCTCCCCGACTCTTTAAAAAGGCAAAGACTAATATATCCCAGATTGGTGATTGGTTTGGAGAAGAGAAATTTACCTATGTCAGAGTTTTTAGAAGCATTGTGGAGCCCCATATTTTACCCCTATATGTTCCTGACAAACTGCTAGCACAATAAATTTCTTATCAGTTAACAGTAGAAGGTATGTCAAGGTGTCTAAAGAATAATAAGAAACTGATGTGGCCTACTTTTCCCTTTCACTGTGGGAATTATGCTCTTAATGACTTAAAACATGCTGAGAAGGAACTCATTAAAATTAGGGATCTTAAGCTCTCAACAGTCCCAGGTAGGCAGTATGACCCGAAAAAAAGTATCATTTGATTTCACAACTTTGGTTCAAATTGCTAGATTTGAACATGAGCCCGATGTATTTGATGATTTATTTGTTTCTGTTGATAAATTTTCCCAAGTTTATAACTTGGCTAAATCCAAGTTTCAGAATGAGGATATGAATATATTCATGCTATTTAGAAGTCAGAGACTGCTGAAAGCTCCTCTTGACCAGTTAAGAATTATTTTGCAAGAATCTTAAAATATAGAAACAGAGCAGAAGGAAAAAGAAGATGTAGTTAACAAAGCAGGAAAAGAACCCTCTACCAGCAAGGGTAATGTACAGACTGAAAAGGCAAGGACAAGTATCAAGCCTGATGTGCAAAAGGAGAATACTGGCAGCAAAACAGATGAACCTATGGAGAAAGAAACTACAGTTCAAACAGAAAAGGAAAGCACAGGTATTAAGACCAATGTGCATATTGAGAAAGAAAATACAGGCAGTGAGGCTAATGTACAGATAGAAAAGGAAGATATTGGTAATAAGCCAAATAATCAACCTAAAAGAGAAATGACCACTGAAAATGTGGTGGATTCTGCTGAAATTATTCTTTCTTCCCATTTGCTAAGTCAATATGAGCAATTCGCTTAGAAAATAGGATTACAAAATAATCCTCAAGTTGAAATTCTGAAAGATCAAGATATGGAAATCATTCCTGAGCATCCTACAGAAGAAATTGCGTTGAAAGTAGAAGAAATTCATCCTCTAGATATCTTTTATAGTCCTAAGCATAGATTTGTTGTCAGGAAACAGAGGAAGAGAAGAAGAACAGATCAAGAATCACTTTCAACCTCACAAGTTGAATTTATGAACATTGTCTGGAAAAATACTGAGGTGAATCCTTCAGAGGATCTCACCAAATTGTCACAATATGCAGGCGCCTATAGTGCAGCCACTATAGACAAAGCTTCTAAAGTCACCCAAATGATGAAACAAAAGGAAGTACATATAGCTATGCTGGAGGAACAAGCAACAGAAAATCAGCAAAATATTATGCAATTGGAACAGCAGTTGCAAGATGAAGAGCTCAGATCTAAACAGTTGGAAGAGAAACTTGGCATTGAAAAGAAAAAGATTGATCAACAAGCCTTGAACAAGCAACAACAGTTAAGTCAAGAGGTGACAAAGTTACAAACTCTACTGCAAAATGAAAAAACTGCTAAGGTTGAGCAAGAAAAAATATTCCAAGCAAGATTGGACAAATTTAGGGATTATCCTAAATTGGATCAATTTAAAACTGAAGCTCTTGAAATAAATAAACTATTGTCTCAGCAGTTGAATTAATTCTATCAAAAGATGGCACAAGCCGAGCCCTTGTGTGAAATAACATCATCTTTAATAGATGAAGTAGTTAGCCTCAGATATGAATTTGACGATGCAGATGAGAAAATTTCTGAATTTCTTTCATGGCAAGACTCGCAGCAAGGAAAGAATGCAAACCTTCCCAGGATTGAGGAAAGACACAAAGAAATTTTGTTTGCTGAATGGGAAAAATAGTTGATCAAAGTATAAAGAGCCACATCAAGAGCCAAAACTATGATGAATAATATAACACAGTTGGTTAATGATAGCTTATATGCCACCAATTTAATTTCAGATTGTATTCCAGGAAAATTACCAAAGGTAAAAGAAACTGATACCAGGTGGAAGCAAGAATTAGTCAATAAGAATCAACAAATCAACAAACTTCAAGGAATTTCATGGGATATCATGTGGACATTTCTAATCAAGCCACACAGTCAACAAATGGCAATCAAGTTCCTTTCCAATGCCATTAATTGCATCATTCCAGAGTTTTCTGATGCCACGTACACTGGTCAATTACATTCAAGGCTAAGTCATCCAGCAGAGGTCAAAGATATGCTCAAAATTTGCCACCTTGGCACATTGATGCAGGAGAAAATCAATGAATTTGTTTCATTTTAATATCGCAAGTCTATTTCTAGATTTCCGATGATAGATTGTAGCAATAGTTTTAGTTATTTTGTTTTATTAAGTCCCTATTTAAACCCCTTTCATGCATTTAGAAAGGGTCCTGAATTTGTAATATTTTGGCTTGGATGTTACATTTTTCTACTCCATCGACTACTCTGTTTTTATAAAGGATCACATCCTTTGGTTTATGGCAAATTATCTCTAAGAATTGCATTTTTGTACCTTGGAGTTTGTTTTACATTGAAGCACTGGATCTGAATATTGAATTGCATCAAGAAAAGTATCAAGATGAATTTGGTATTTCTATCAATTTACTGTTATTTTTCTTATGTTATGAGATATTCTCTTTGAATTTGCTATCGTTTATATATACTTGCTTTACAAATATTTATTTATACATATCATTTCTGAGTGTATAGAAATAATTATCTCTCACAATATGTACAAATGATATATAAAATGATGAATGCAATGTGTTATTATAGCTCTGTTTAATTTCTTAAACAGAGTTATCATTATTTGATACTGCATATTTCAATTAAATTATAATACATTTTCATGGTTATTGGTTTGATTGAAACAATCTTAAAGTTGTATTCATATTTGACACCTGGGTTAGTTTTAGAATTATTTATAAGTTATAGATTAAATTAGATAAATTATTTCAGTCATTTTATCCACTCATACAATCATTCCATCACCAACCCATTAGCTATTAGGAAACTGGTCCTATAAATCCAGTCAGAGCCACACACCAAACGGAAAAGGAGCTATCCTAAGGTCTCGGCCGATTGGTTTTCCCCCAATGTTTGAAGCAGCGATTTTCGAGGCTTCAACACACTCTCAAAGAGAATAATTCTTGTGATTTTTCCTCTTAGTTGGAGAGGTTTTGGCCTTGGCTAATCACCTATATATAATGTCCTTTGTCTCATTAGTATTTATTATTTAGTAGTTTTTTTATGAAGAAAATACTAATAATAATCAAGTGAAAGAAGAAGTCAATAAAGTTAAGTAAAAATACATCTCAAGCAGTTATCAATACAAGAGAAATCACCTCCAATTATTGCCCCTACATTTATTAACATGGTATCAGAGCTAAAGTGACAAGACAAAGATAAGAAACTTAAGGAAGGACACCCAAGGGTAGAAGCACTATAAGATCATCAAGAGCATCAATCATAAAAAAGGATCAGTCATCTCAAAATCACCACAAGGACAAGGATTACATCAACATCTTTAAAGAAGTTACGAAAGAAGACCTAAAAACCCTAATTCGTTTAAAGAAGGATTCTACACTTGAAACATTCTTGGAAACCTCGCACAATCATCACCTTGAGAAGAAGGAGACCTCAAATACCTTACCTCTACTTAAAAAAAAGGACTACAAATTGGAGCATCTTCAAGCCTCTACACCAAAGAAGAATTATGAGAAAGGCGTTGTCACCATCATCAAGGAACCAAGGTAATGTCCCTCTCTTTGAATGATCACTTTTGAAGGAAGACGTCTTCATCAAGAGGGAATCTTCTAATATCAACATCATCATAAAAATAAAGAAGGCATCAAGTTGAATATATTGTCATCAAGGAGTGCCTTCACAAGTAAGTATCTTTATGTCCACATCTGAATCTATCAAAATTACTTCATTTTTCAAGGAAAGCAACAAATTGGTTGGGTCATCAAACTTTCTTGCATGGAAGAAGAGGACAAATTTTATCCTCGTAGAAAACGAAGTGTTTGATCATGTTAAGGGTTCAATCACTAAACCTCCAAAGTAATAATCTCAAGCCTTAGCAAAATATATGAAAGGGGAAGTAAGGGCTCAAAGGATTCTTATAGAATCCATCAAACAACCCCTCATATCAAAATCCTCTATTGGAATCTTCATTAGAAGGTTCACATCTCTTGGAAGAAGCAAGTGCTTCGCTGATAATTCCACCTTGTATGGGATTCATTGTTTAGAAGGATGATGGTATGGTGACTAAGGAGTGTAGCATGTCGAGATGGTTGAAGTGATCTCAATCAAGGAAAGCAATTTGTTGAAGGAATTCTAAATGGTGGAAAAGAAAAAAAGATGTATGTATGCATATGTTTGAAAAATTAAGTCATGTCATCATGTAGTTGCAAATAACATGGGTGAATACTCTACATCATGTGTATAATAAAAGGAAAGGGATCTATTTCGCTGAAAAGATGCATGAAGGCATGGTTCACATATTGACTAGATAAAATCAACATAATATGTCCTCATATGGAATATGAGGTGGTTGAAAAAGACGAAGGAACTATGGACGGAAGTTCTTAAGAAGTAATATGTGAAGAAAGAAAGAAGAGATCGTGAAAGATGCAACTATGGTCACGTGGAAAATAAATCAATATCCAATTACTAGAATAATTGGCCATGACATCTCTATGAAAAAGGTATGAAGACTCTGATTAAGTCTGGAAACAAAGAAGACCCTTGATATCGAATATCTTGGAGACATGTCAATATATGTACGAGATGTTGATATTTCAAGTAGATGTCATGATGGAAGGTCATCATAAAAGGTAACTTTGAATAAAAGATATATTATGACTTAGAAATCAGCCTCTTCAAGGGGAACACCTCATTTACATTACATAAATGAACAATTCTTGGATAATACAAATGACGAAGCCTCCTTTCTATATATAGGGATACAAGGGTTCACAATATAATCCTAGCCGACATAACAATAGCAATGTGAGGGCACAAAAATAATAATAGTGGGCTTCTATGGGGCACAATAATAATAATATGGGGACTACATGGACACAACAATAACAATAAGGGGTCTACACTAACAATAACAATAACGGGATACACTAGTATTATAGGGACCTAACATGCCCCTCTCCTTCAAAGAAGTGTTATCCTCAATGCTTGAGTAGTTCTGGATGCTTTTGTATAAAATTCTCATCCTCCCATGTCGAAGCTTCAGCCGGTAATTTCTTCCACTTGATGAGATACTCTATAATTTATCGATTTCCTGGCTCTCAAGTTCTTGTTTCCGTGACTTCTTCAGGTTCAATTATGATTTTTCCTTCCTTGTCAAGTTCTAGCAATATTGTTTGAACTGGGAGCTTGTCTCTATAACTTTCTTTAAGCATTAAACATGGAAAACTAGATGCAGGAAGCTCCAATTTGTATGCCATAGTACCATTCTTTTGCAACAACTTCTAAGTACCATAATACTTTGATGATAATTTATTATCCTTCTTAGCTTGCTAGAGGGACATTTTTTTGTATGGTTGTAGCCGTAAAAATACCCAGTTCCCTACAGCAAAACTTATTTCACTGCGATGTTGATCTGCTTGTTGTTTCATTCGATTTTGCGCCAAAGTGAGGTTATCCTTTAAGAGTTTGAGAAATTGTTGTTGATGCTCGATGTGATCTTCTACTGCTTTAACCTTAGAATTTTATCTTAAATATGATGTGATGGTGGGTGGATGATATGCATAAAGTGCCATAAATGGGGTCATTATTGCTACGTTTTGGAAGGAAGTGTTATACCACCATTCAGGCATAGGTAACCACTTGACCCATTGTGTTTGTTTATTAGATACAAAGAAACGAAGACATCCTTCCAAACATTTGTTCATTATCTCAATTTTCCCATCAGATTGAGGATGATATAATGAGCTATGAGCTAATTGAGTACTCAAACAATAAAATAATTTTGTCCAAAAATTTCCTGTAAAAATGGGATCTCTGTCATTTACAATCATCTTTGGTTTTCCATGTAGCTTTTGAATTGTTTCCATAAATGCAGTAACAATTGTATTGGATATAAATGGATGAGATAATGCACAAAAGTGTGCATACTTGGTAAGTGTATCAACTACCACCATGATGACAATATATCCTTCAGACTTGAGTAAACCAGTGATAAAATCCATTGAAACCTCCTCCCAACGTTGACTTGGAATGGATAAAGGTTGTAAGAGACTTGGGGTCTTAATAGTATCGACTTTATTTTGTTGGCAAACCAAACATTTTGCCGCAAAATTTTGAATATCAGATTTAAGGCCATCCCAAAAAAATTCCTTCTTAACCTTACAGTAAGTTTTTAAAAATATTGAGTGCCCTCCTAAGGGAGAGGTGTCCAATTCTAAAAGAATATTTTGTTTGAGTTGGGAATTCTTATAAAGATATAAGTGATCTTTGTACCATAATGAATCGTTTTTCTAGCTAAATGTTTCAGATGTACTGGGATCTTGCTGCAACTTTTGAATGACTATATACACCTCTTCATCCTTCTTCCATTCACCCCTTGCTTCGGTTATCCACTCAAGTTGGATAATAGAAATGGCACAAAGAAATGGTTCCACATCCTCATCCTTTCTTAAGAGTGCATCTACAAAAACATTTTCCTTCCCTTTTTTGTAGATGATTTCAAAGTCATAACCCAACATCTTTGTGACCCATTTTTGTTGCTCTTCTAAAGATAATATTTTCTCCAAAAATTATTTAAGACTATCATGATCTGTTTTTACCTTGAAGTGTCTACCCATTAGGTAAGGTCGCCATTGCTTTAGTGGATGTAGTATTGCCAACATTTCCTTCTCATAAATATGTTTCAGTAACTACTTTCCTTTGATTGGATGACTTTCAAAAGTAATGGGTCCTCCTTCTTGCATTAAAACCACACCAATTCCATTTCCTCAGGCATCACATTCCATAATAAAGGCTTTTGTGAAGTCTGGCGTAGCTAAGACCGGTGTTTGGAACATTACCTCCTTAACATGTTCAAAGGCCTTAGTTTCTTATGGAGTCCAAGAAAATGCATCTTTCTTCAATAACGATGTTGGGTGTGTCGATATTCTCCCATAATTATTAAAAAAAAAACTTGCGATACTACCCTGTTAACCCCAGACATCCTCGAAGATGTTTTATGGTTGTAGTGATTTTCCATTCCTTAATGGATTTAATTTTGTTAGGGTCTACCTTACACCCTCATGGGATACAATATGACCCAAATCTTCTACCCCATGTGCTCCAAAGAAACATTTGGAGGTTTTTGCATATAATTGTTTCTCCTCCAATAGTTTGAGAAACATGTCAACATGTTGAACATGATCCTTCCAAGACTTGTTGTAGATTAGTATATCATCAAAAAATACTAACACAAATTTTCTAAGAAGGGATTGAAAATGGAATTCATCAAACCTTGAAATGTGGAAGGTTCATTAGTAAGGCCAAAAGGCATAACAAAAAATTCATAAATCACCCTCATGAGTTTTGAATGTTGTTTTCAGAATGTCTTTAGTCTTCATTCTAATTTGATGATATCTAGAACGAAGATCCAACTTGGTGAAGTAAATTTTTCCATGTAATTCATCCAATAATTCAACAATGATGGGGATGGGAAATTTATATTTAATAGTGAGCTTGTTGAGCTCCCTATAATCCCAACACATACACCATGATCCATCCTTCTTGTGCACCAATACTATTGGAGCAAAGAAAGTACTTTGACTAGGTTGAATTATACCAGCCTCTAGCATTTCATCAACCATACGTTCAATCTCACTCTTTTGGGCATAAGGATATCTGTAAGGCCCGATGTTTGGAGGAAAAATTCCTGGAATCAAATTAATAGCATGATCATGATCACAAATAGGTGGGAGCCCTTTGGGAGTTTCAAACACCTTGGAATGATTGTCCAAGACATTTTGGAGATCTCAATGTGTACCTTTTGTGTGCTTTTCACATTATGGAGATCAAAATATTGCTCCATCTTTAGTATCCATGTTATCATATCCCTGCCATCAAACTTCCTCATATCAATCTTTGGAATATGGTGGGTATTAAATCCAACATTAGAGTCTATGAAATCATGTTTAACATTCCTTTTTTTCTCATCATGATTTTCATCTACTACCGTTTCGCCATTAGGAATCATTTCTTGTAGTAGATTTGTCAAACCTTCCTTCAAACTTTCCATGTCTACTTTTAGACCATTCTTCATGTCTTCCATTTTGCCTTTCAATTTTTCTTCTATACCATCGATCTTAGCTTCCACACCATTCTTCAAACCATCCATCTTAGATTCCACGCCTTTCTTCAATCCATCCATGTCTTTCTTCAAACCATCCATATTAACTTCCATTTCATTTTTTGTTACTCTTTGCGAGAGCAAAATTTGTTGCACTTGGTCTCGTAATTTTGACATATCATGTTACACTTCTTCCTCTTCATGAGTCATAGTAGAGCTTTATAAGGGCTTAATGAGTGTGGAATTATTTTTTAGGGGCATATTAGAACCCAATACTGATATCTATGCTTCAATATACCCTTGGAATCACTTCAAACAGATTTTTCAAACAACACTTGTGTAATTTAAAAAAAAAGATACACACCTTTTTCTTGCTTTTGAGGAGCTTGATATTGAAATTGATGTATCTCTGTAATTTTGGATCCCAAATATTTGATCTTTGTTCCTGTAGTATCTCTCTAAGTCTTCTTTCCAATGCCACAAGTCATACCTAATTTGGATTCTTCAAGTTAAATTTATGTTCGATCTCCCACAAAGACCTAATTATGGACTAGTTAGTAGAGCGAATTTGTACGACGTGTCATGTGTCATTGTTTTGACCTCCGGCTCTGAAATAGATACACAATAAACTACATTCCGTGCAATTTCTGCCACTTTTTACATAATTCCAATCTGATGCCTGAAACAAAAGTTATGATGATTTTCGCTCGATCACTTGTTTGAGATGAAATTATGGATCCTGCAAAACCCTAACTTCCACAGATCATATCTATGAAAATATAGTGAACCAAGGTCTAAAATTTTTACATCAATTTCTTCAAGATTTCAGCTCCACGTGGTAAAAAATTCAGCTGATTTTTCAAACAAGACTTATGGAATTTAAAAAAAAAAAAGATACATGCATTTTTCTTGCTTTTGAGAAGATCGATATTGAAACTGATGTATCTCTGTAATTTCGGATCCCAAAGATTTGAACTTCATTCATGTAGTAGCCATCTGAGTTTTCTTTCCAATGCCATAGGTCATACCTAATTTGGATTCTTCAAGATAAAGTTATGTTGATCTCCCACGATGACCTAATTATGGACTAATTCAGTAGAGTGAAATTGTACGGTGTGCCACGTGTCACTATTTAGACTTTTGGCTCTGAAATAGATACACAAGAAACTACAGTTCATGCAATTTATTCCACATTTTACATAATTCCAATCTGATGCCTGAAACAAAAGTTATGATGATTTTCCCTCTGTCACATGTTTGAGATGAAATTCTGGATCATGCAAAAAACCCCAACTTCCACAAATCATATCTTCGAAAATATAGCGAACCAAGGTATGAATTTTTTACACGAAGTTCATCAAGATTTTGGCTCCACGTGACAAAAAATTCAGCTTCTGAAGCCTCATATATATATATATATATATATATATATATATATATATATATATATACACATACATATATATATTTATTTTTATTATTATTATTATTATTATTTTATTTATTTATTTATTTATTTATTTATATATATATATATATATATATATATATATATATTAGAGCGAAAATTCCAATATGACATGTTTGAAAGCGAAACCCTAGAATCCCAAGCTCTGATACCAAATGTTATGTAACAAGATCACAAAATAGAAGAAAGATAGATCACGACTTAGAAATCAATATCTTCGAGCGGGAAACCTCCTTTACATTACATAAATGAACAATTCTTGGATGATGCAAATGAAAAAACCTCATTTCTATATATCGGGGTCCAAGGGGTCACAATATAATCGTAACCGACATAACAATAAGAACGTAAGGGCACAACAATAATAATAGTGGGCTTCTATGGGGCACAATAATAATAATATGGGGACTACATAGACACAACAATAACAATAAGGGGTCTACACTAACAATAACAATAAGGGGATACACTAGTATTATATTGACATAAAAGTTGAAGTGCTCTCAATCAAGGAAAAAAAGTTGTTGAAGGAAATCCAGATGATCGAAAAGAAAAAAAGAGGTATGTATGCATATGTTTGATAAATTAAGTCATTTCATCATATAGTTGCAGATAACATGGGTGAATAATCTACCTCATGTGTATGATAAAAGGAAAGAGGTATCTTTCCCTGAAAATATGCATGAAGGCATGGTTTACATATTGACTAGATGAAACCAACATAATATGTCCTCATATGGAATATGAGGTGGTTGAAAAATACAAAGGAACTATGGATGGAAGTTCTTAAGAAACTATATATGAAGAAAGAAAGAAGAGATCATGAAAGATTCAACTATGGTTACGTGGAAAAGAAATCAACATCCAACTACTAGAATAATTGGCCATGACATCTCCGTGAAAAAGGTATGAAGACTCTGATTAAGTTTGGAAAGAAAGGAGACCCTTGACATCGAATACCTTGGAGACGTGTCAATATATGTACGATATGTTGATATTTCAATTAGATTTCATGATGAAAGGTCATCATAAAAGGTAACTTTGATTTGATGTTCATTTTTTTAAACAACATTTGGATGGATTAAAAGGATTGTTGTCGTTGTGATCTCGCGTTGCCTGACCTAGTGGCTCCCTGATCGCAGTGCCTGGGCCTCTAGCCGCCATGGCTCACCCGGAGCCTGATCCGGGCGAGGCCCCTTCCAACAACAACCATGCCTCCTCTATCCACGCTCAACTTGATGCAGTTGCCACAGCTTTCACTTCTTTAATCGCCTCAATGGGCCCTCAGAGAAACAGGCCAACAATCTCCAAATTTGTAAAAAAACTCAAAGAAATCCACAAGATCAACCTGCCTCCCAATTTTCCAAGAAGAGCAGCAATATCATTGTCTGAAAAAGGGTTAGTCGGGAAGTTTACTAGTTTATGGCCCTCCCCCAAGATCATCCAAAAATGGGTGGAACGAAACTGGGCATAAGTCACTAAGGGAAAGATCTCCATTCGATTTTGCGGTAGAGGTTACTATTCCTTCCACTTCAAATCCAAGGAGGACCGTGATTTAATCTTCAGAAGCAGTCTGTACTTCATGGACACCATAGGTTTATATTTGAACAGATGGATGCTTGACTTCGCTCCGGAACTAGATTTCCCTAATGCAGTTATAGTCTAGGTCAGGCTGCCACACCTTCCCTTGCACTGTTGGGGAGATGATTCAGTAGGAGCAATAGGGAATGATGTTGGAATGTACATCGACAGAATCGAACCAAAGGATAATATGCAAGCATGTGCAAGGCTCTGTGTCGAAGTTGACTTAGGAGAAGGACTACCGGAAGCCATCAAGCTCAAGTTCGATAAATGGACGCACATTTAGCAACTGGACTACGAGAAAATACCCTTTGTTGTAAGGTATGTCACAAATACGGCCATTTCTCTAATAGATGAAAAAAAAGAAAAAGATAAAGATAAGAAAACGAATAAATTCAAGACCCAAAATGGGAACAAGTAAAAAAAAAAAGACTGCAAACAAATCTTAGCCTGCACCCCCTCCGCCTCCCCCATCTGATCCTCCCTCTCCTTCCCAAATATCCTCTGCTCAACCCTCCTCCTCCATCCTCGAAACCTCCCCCATTTTGGGATCCAACTCTTTTGAGCCCCTCTCCAATCCATCCAATCCATTTGACCCCCTCAACCCTTCCCTCTCCCTCCCCTTCATTCCCCATAGCACCTTTGAACTCTCCTCTCCTCCCCCGGACTCCCCTCCCCATAAGAAATCAGTCCAAGGAATCCCTATTATATATTGAAAATTCCAAGAAAGCAGGAAGGAAGTCAAATAAAGAATTAAGATATGAGGCAGTCGTGAAGGAACTCACCTTGGGAACACAACAACCAATGAGAACTACCTCGAGAAATGAAACAAGAGACAGGAAAAAACTCAATAGGTCCATAGAGGGAAAGGTCCCTCATCCTCAATTCCCAATAAATAAGGATAATAGTCTCTTAGAACTGCATGGGGTTGGGTCATACCTCCAAACTAAATCTCACCAAAGACCTCAACAACAAAGAAAAACCAGACATCCTCCTTATCCAAGAGACAAAAATCAGCAGCCAAGAGATGGATAGTATCATAGCAAAAAAAAAAAATTATGAAGGAAAAGCTATTTCAGCAAATGGAGCATCCGAAGGGATATGCACCCTTTGGAAAAAAGGAAAATGGAAAATTCAAGACTCAACAATGGAAGCTCACTGGATTAAAACAAATCTAGAAAGTGCAGCCATGGGGAAAAAAATCAGCATATATAACATTTATTCCCCAAACCACTATAGAGATAAAGAAATCTGTTGGAAAAATTTAAAAGAAACAACAATGGAAGATCAAGAAGAGAATCTAATCCTTGGAGGAGACTTAAATCTCATTCTTAAGCCAGAGGAAAAAAGAGGTGGTCTCTTTCAGCCATATCCATCCAAGGAAACCCTTGAAGAAATCATCGAGCAGGGTAATCTTTTTGACATTCCTCCCAAAAATGGAAAATATACTTGGGATAACAAGAGACTGGGAAGGCTAACATCGAAGAAAGGTTGGACAAAATCCTCATTAGGGACAACATGGTGGCTAGCTATAGTAAAGTCTCCCCCAAAATCATTCCATCAGCAACCTCAGACCACAAACTGCTCTCCATTGAACTTGGAGCAACTGAAAATTTTGGGCCTCTTCCTTTCAAATATAATCACCTGTGGAGCAGCCATGAAGAGGTAAAGCAAGAGGTTGAAAAATGTGGAAACAAAAAATTAGTGGTTCACCCAGCTTCATATGGGAAACAAATCTCAAGAGCATCAGAGCAAGACTAAAATATTGGGCAAAGGCTAACTATAAGGAACCACAAAAAGAAAAAGAAGAGTTGCAACAAGAGTTAGAAAAAATACAAAAGGAAATGGAAAACATGGATAACACAACTGAAAATTTATAGGAACATCAGACAAGAGGAGGAAAAAGAGATACATTGGAAAATTTATAGGAACATCAGACAAGAGGAGGAAACCTGGAGGTTGAAGTCTAGGAAGCTATGGATACAAGTAGGGGACAAAAATACTGCCTTCTTCCACAATTCAGTCAAAACAAGAATGATAAAAAATAATATAGAAAAAATCATGGGAGAAGGAGGGACTGAAATAAAGGGGCGAGAAGACATCAAAAAAGAAGTTTTCTGGCATTTTAAAACTCTCCTAACAGTCGTGGATAGCCAGGAAAATCCAGAGGAATTTTTAATGCACATCCCAAAATTAATTGATGAGGAAACAAACAAAGAACTCTCTAGAGAAGTTTTCGAAAAAGAAGTCATGACACTTGTATGGGACCTACATCCAGAAAAGGCCCTGGGCCCGGATGGCTTCCCCATCTCTTTCTACCCTACCTTCTGGCATGTAATAAAAAAGGATCTATTAAAAATTATAAGATATTTAATCAAAAATAAAAAGGTGGGAGGATTCACAAATTCTACCTTTCTTGCCCTCATTCCAAAAGACCCTTGTCCCTCTTCTCTCAATAGATTTCGCCCTATCTCCCTATGCAATGCTTCCTACAAAATAATCTCTAAAATCTTAGCTAGAAAACTTAAACCGCTCCTCCACTCCCTTATCTCTGAAAACCAGGGAGGCTTTGTCCCAAACTGTCAAATTGTTGACAGTATATTTTTTTTCCAAGAGGCCCTCCACTCAAGCTTCTCCCACAATGAACAAGGCTTCACCTTAAAATGGACATGGCCAATGCTTTTGATAGATTCAACCTCTCCTACCTTGTTGTTGTTCTCAATAGATTTGGCTTCTCTAATGACTTTATAGCCACTATCAAGGCCTGCACCAATGGGCCATGGATTTCCCCACTTACAAACGGTAGACAATGTGATTATTTCTAGAGCTCAAGAGGGCTCAGACAAGGCTGCCCCTTGTCTCCCTTCCTCTACATTCTAATGGCTAAATCGCTAAGTAGAAAGTTGGAGCACAACCGAAGAAACTCTTCCTTGATAGGCCTAACCATAAGCAAAGGCACCAAAAGTATCAATCATTCCTTATTTGCAGACGACACCCTTCTCATGGGAGGAGCATCTTGTATAGTTGAAGAAGATTTAAATCTGTTTTGGAAAATTTCATGGATGTCTCGGGAGGGTTGATTAACAATGGGAAAAAAAATTTATATGGTTGTAACACCCCTCCAAGAACACTAAAAATAATGTCACAATTATGGAAATTTCATTCCAGATAAATTGGAGCCACTTCCAATATCTAGGGCTGCCTATCACCAAGAAAAATCTAAAGATTGATATTTGGAGTACGTATGCCGAGAAAATGAAAAGTAAAATCCAAGCCCAGGGGATGATATGGCTAAACTAAGCAGGGAGAATTACTCTCATCAAATCAATTATGTCAGTGTTGCTCCTATATCAATTTGATCTAATAGCAGCTCCAACAAGCATAGATAAACAAATTGAAATCATCATTAGAAGCTTTCTATGGCAGGGAGACAAATCTGAAACAAAAAAATTCAGCCTTGTCAATTGGATCTAAGTCATTTCTCACTACAAAAATCGAGGCCTATCCATTAGAACTCCTGGAACAATGAATTTGGCCCTAGGAATCAAGATCGCCTAGAGGTTTCTCACGAGAGAAATTTGTTGGTGGAAAGCTGCCTTAGAGGCAAAGTACCTCAATGCTCCAAGAATCTCCTTATTGGAAAGAAGTCCCCCACTAATACCGTGCTCTCAAATTTGGAAGTTCATCTCCAACACAATTTCAGTTATAAAGGAAAATATCTCTACAAATCCATGGAATGGGGGAAAAATTAACTTATGGACTGATAGCATCATGGGAAACCCTCCCTTGGGTAGCACCCCAAATATTCATGGCCTAAAGACCTGGATGACAACGGAAGGCTACACAAAATTGGGGGAAATATCCAAATGGGATAAAGATGGAAATTAGAAACAGTGGGACAGACCCAACTTGCCCATCGACCTCACTGACCAATGGAACTCCATGATCTCTCGCTTATTGGGAGCTGCCCCTATAGCTAAGAACAATTAAGATACTCATTTTTGGGTTCCTACAGGTCGGGACTACTTAGTAAAGTCTGGCTACTTCAAGATTCAAGAAAACAAAGGCAACAAGAATGGCAGTATTGGAAGTGTGCTTGGAAGGTAGAGACTCTTCCAAAAATCAAGATATTTCTATGGACCCTCCTCCATATAAAATCTCTTATAGCCGAGAATCTAAAAAAAAGGGGAATCCATGGACCCTATCAATGTCCCCTTTGTCTATAGGAGGAAGAAACTATTCAACACCTCTTCTTAGAGTGCTCATTCTCTAGAGAGTGTTGGGAGAAAACAATATCACCAATCGAATTAAACCTGAATTACAACATCCCTCTAAATTGTTTTTAAGAAAATGGAGGAGCATTTATCCCCACTCCTATAAAAACAAAGTCACTGTACAAAGGTTCTTGGTTAGCATCCCCTCCTTCCTCTGCTGGCAGATCTAGCTTGCTAGGAATGGGAAAGTGTTTAAAAATAAAAATCCAACAGTGAATAGAGTGACTTCAAAGGCATGGGGTCAAATCACAGATTTTCTTTCAGCTAAAGGGATAAATGGAATCTACATGAGGCAACTGCAGAATGAAAAAATAAAATTGGATCAACTTCACCCTCAACAAGATCACAATCCAACAAATGACAAAAGTCACAAAGGCACAATCAATCTGGAAAATCAGAAAGGAGGAGGAAGAATTCCAAAATTGGATTAGATCCCTCAACAGTCCCTGCCTTCTCTTCGATAGAGCTTCCAAAAAGAATTCGAGCAAAGCTGGAGCTGGTGGAGTAATAACTCGCAAAGATAATTCCAGTCCTATACAATTTAATTGGGGGATGGGAACAATATCCAACAACAGAGAGGAGGCATATGGTCTTCTACTGGGCATGAAAATATTAAAAGACAAAGATATCCGCAACCCAATAATTTTTGGGGATTCCTCTATATTCATGCAATGGTAAGTGGCAGCAATCCAAAAAATGTAGCACTTTGTCAAATATTGAGCAGAGCAAAACAATATGCAAAGTATATTGGAAGGATCGACTACTATCACATATTAAGAAGCAACAACAAATAGGCTGACTTCCAGGCAAATGAAGGAGTTAACAGAGATGCTGGACAGGTATAAATAGATGGACAAATCATACTCATCCCCATCCCTTGAAGGCTTCCCCCACACCTATCACCATCATGCTTTTTCTCCCTTTCAAAGGACAACATCTCAGCAGTCACGAAATGACCCGACCCTTTGAGCGCACCTACAGAAATATCCTCGATCTTCGTATTTGGATTGCTCTGAATCCTCCCAAGACACTCTACATCTCCATTCAGTGTACTCACAGTCAGAACTGTAGCACCCATCCCGTGAACCATCATCCCATCTATGATCCTCACATTTTAAATTCACCCCTCCATCCTCTATCCTCAACACTTGCGATCCATTTTTTGAATCTCAAGCAGCCTCTTCACTCCTAAGATCGGTGTTTTCCATTGAAGTTCGGTCCCTCCTTGCCTCTGCTCTTAAGCATAATCTCTCTCTACTATGACATCTATTTCATCTTATATGCTTATGCTACTCTCTGTTATCGATCTGGGCAGTGACACATCACTACTCTTTCCTTAGTCCTCATTATGATCTCAGTCCTTCAACCCCTGCCTACATATGCTCTCCTTATTTACTAGCTACCTTATATCACAACATTTCTTCCATTTCGCCCTTCATAATACCAGCCATGCATTCCCTTCATTCCCAAGGATTCTTAGCAGACACATTCAAAACAAAGCACTTTGCTTCTCAAGAAAAAGGCAGCAAGTCCTCCTGTCCCTCTCACCATAAGAACATGGATCCCTCTGATGATAAGGGGCACCCTTGTGCGTTTCAAAAATCACACAAAGTGGTAATAGAGCATCTGAAGAATCAGATGTTACAGAACAAGGTGCACACTAAAGAGGAAATTTCCCTTCTTCGACAGCAATTGTCCACATGCAACACCGAGTTAATGGATGTGAAGAATCGTTGAAATCACCTTGAAGGGACCATCAACTATCTGCAAGACATTCTCATCAAAAGGTTTGAACACGGTTTCAACTCTATGGATCAGGGGAGTGACCTTAGAGAAAGCGAAAACACAGTCAACAAATGAATCTTCTCCTTCTTTGGCCTTCTCAGTCTTGTCTATTGATTATTAGGTGTTAATCTAGTTTATTATGGAAACAAAATGCAACCTCTTGCTCGACCAGTTTGTTAGACAGTATAGTATAAATGTGATTGTCTCCATTTCAGAAAGGCATGTAAGAAGTAGCAGTAGTAGCAAAACTCTAGCAGTAACGCACTCACAAAAATTATATTTTTTTTGTAAGCTTAGAGGAGTGTGCTTGTAACGAGGAAGTTCTCTTTCTCCCCTTTTTTCAGATAACTATATCATAACCGAACTTGTGTGAAAAAAAAAACATTTGGATGGATTAATACAAGGTTACCTAAAATGAGTTGTAGATGTCACCTACAACTAGCACTCATGTTGTTGGATGAAATATCTTAACGTAAACATGATTTGGAAGATGTATCTATATGAAGAAAAACTAGATGTGGATTGGAATATCACTTTCCAACGAAGAAAAGGATGACATTTCTATGATTCTTGAAGGAAAGTGATGGATGACCAATGCCCTACAAAGAAGTCCCAAAAGAAAAAGGATCCATGAAATTCATGACATGAAAAGGAGGAGCTCTGCAAGTAGCTAAAGGTCCCATGATCTCCACCAAAGGTAGAAAGTTGTTATTAAAAACAAGTATTATGTAACCAACACAAAGAACAGAAGAAAAGATAGATCAATGACTTAAAAAATGTCCTCTTTGAGGGGGAAGGCTCCTCTACATTACATAAATGAACAATTCTTGGATACTACATATGATAATACATCCTTGGTATATATAGGAATTTAAGGGGTCACAATATAGTGAGAGCCTACATAACAGTAATAATGTAAGGGCACAACAATAACAATAGTGGGATTTTATGGGGCACAACAATAACAACGTGAGGGATACATGGACACAAGAATAACAATATGGGGCTACACTAACAATAAAATTAAGGGGAATACACTACTATTATAGGGACCTAACATGCCCCTCTCCTTCAAAAAAGTGGTGTACTCAATGCTTGAGTAGTTCTAGATGATTATGCATAAAATTATCATCCTCCCATGTGGAGTCTTCAGCGGGTAAGTTCTTCCACTTAATGAAATTAATCAATTTTTTAGTTTTCTGGTTCTTGTTTCCGTGACTGCTTCAGGATCAAATATGATTTTTCCTTCTTCGTCAAGTTCAGGAAACATTGTTTGAACTGGTAGCTTGTCACTAATAACCTTCTTTAAGCATGAAACATGGAAAATTGGGTGTACTCGGAAAGATGCAGGCAACTCCAATTTGTATGCCATAGTACCAATATTTTGCAACACCTTGTAAGCACCATAGTACTTGGGTGATAATTTATTATTCTTCTTAGCTTGCTTGAGGGACATTTGTTTGTATGGTTGTAGCCATAAAAATACCCAGTCGCCTATATCATAGCTTCTTTCACTTTGATATTGATATGCCTGTTGTTTCATTTGATTATGCACCAAAGTGGGGTTATCTTTTAAGAGTTGGAGAGTTTGTTGTTGATGCTTGATGTGATATTCCACTGCTTGAACCTTGGAATTTTCTCTTAAATATGATGTGATGGATGGTGGATGATACCATAAAGTGCTATAAATGGGGTATTTTTTGTTGCAGTATGGAAGGAAGTGTTATACCACCAATAAACTAAAGATAACCACTTGCCCCATTGTGTTTGTTCATCATATACAAAGCAACGACGATATCCTTCCAGACATTTTTTCATTATCTCAGTTTTCTGGTTAGATTGAGGATGATAAGATGAGTTATGGGCTAATTGGGTACCAAGACAAGAAAATAATTTCGTCAAAAAATTTAGAGTAAAAATGGAATATTTGTCACTTACAATAATGTTTGGGTTTCCATGTAACTTTTGAATTGTTTCCATAAATGCAATAGAAATTGTACTAGATTTAAAAGGACGAGATATTGCACAAAAGTGAGCATACTTGGTAATTCTATCAAGTGCCACCATGATGAAACTATTTTCTAAAGACTTGGGTAAACATGTGATAAAATCCATTAGGACCTGCTCACAACGCTGCCTTGGAATAGATAAAGGTTGTAACAAACCCTAGGTCTTAATTGTCTCAACTTTATTTTGTTGGAAAACCAAACATTTTGCCACAAACTTATGAATATAAGATTTAGGGCCATCCCAAAATAAATCCCTCTTGACCCTATGGTAAGTTTTTAAAAATATTGAGTGCCCTCCTAAGGGGGAGGTGTGCAATTTCAAAAGAATATTTTGCTTGAGTTGGGAATTCTTGCAAAGATATAAGCGATCTTTGTACCTTAATGAATCATTTTTCTAACTAAATGTATCAGATGTACTGGGATCTTGTTGAAAATTTTGAATGAGTGACCACACCTATTCACCATTCTTCCATTCATCCCTTGCTTCGATTATCCAATCAAGTTGGATAATACAAATGGCACAAACCAATGCTTCCACATCCTCATCCTTTCTTGAGAGTGCATCTACAACAACATTTTGCTTCCCTTTTTTGTAGATGATTTAAAATTTATAACCCAACATATTTATGACCCATTTTTGTTGCACTCATAAAGATAATATTTGTTCCAAAAAGTATTTAAGACTATCATGATATGTTTTTACCTTGAACTGTCTTCCCATTACGTAAGGTCTCCATTGCTTTAGTGCATGTAGTATTATCAACATTTCCTTCTCATAAATAGGTTTGTGTAAATTATTCCTTTTATTGGACAACTTTCAAAAGTATTGGATCTTCCTTCTTGCATTAAAACAACACCAATTCCATTTCCCGAGGCATCACATTCCACAATTAAGGTTTTTGTGAAGTCGGGTGTAGCTAAGACCGGTGCTTGGCACATTGCCTCTTTAAGATGTTTAAATGCCTTAGTTGCTTCTGGGGTCCAAGAAAATGCATCTTTCTTCAATAATGTTGTTAGAGGTGTTGTTATTATCCCATAATTCTTCACAAACCCTCGATAATGCCATGTCAACCCAAGAAATCCTCGAAGATTATTTATGGTTGTGGGGATTTTCCATTCCTTGATAGATTTAATTTTTTTAGGGTCCACCTTAACACCCTCATGAGATACAATATGACCCAAATATTCCACCTCCTGTACTCCAAAGAAACGTTTGGAGGTTTTTGCATACAATTGTTTCTCCTCCAATAGTTTGAGCACCCTGCCAACATGTTGAACATGATCCTTCCAATATTTGTTGTATATTGGTATATCATCAGAAAATATGAACACAAATTTTCAAAGGAAGGGTTTGAAATGGAATTCATCAAACCTTGAAATGTCGAAGGTGCTTTAGTAAGGCCAAAATGCATGACCAAAAATTCATAATGACCCTCATGAGTTCTGAATGTTGTTTTTAGACTGTCTTTAGTCTTCATTCTAATTTGATGATATCGTGAATGAAGATCCAACTTGGTGAAGTAAATCTCTCCATGTAATCCATCCAACAATTCATCAATGACATGAATGAAAAAATTACCTTTAATAGTGAGCTTTTTGAACTCCTTGTAATTCAAACACATACACCATGATCCATCCTTCATGTGCACAAATACTACTGGAGCAGAGAAAGAAATTTGACTAGGTTGAATTATACCAACCTCTAGCATTTATGCAACCATATGTTCAATTTCACTCTTTTTGGCATAGGGATGTCTGTAAGGTCGGATGTTTGGAGGAACACTTCCTGGAATCAAATTAATAACATGATCGTGATCACAAATAGGTGACAGGCCTTTGGGATTCTTAAATACATTGGAATTATTGTTTAAGACTTTTTGAAGATCTGTAGAAATATATGATTTTGATGTTTGAACCTATACTAAGCATAATTCTGCAATTACGCCATGTTGTTATTTCTTCAAAAGTTTTGTCATGTCGTCCACGGGGTCTTCAATAGATGGTGATTAGGTGCACTGTTAAGGCACTCCTTGATGTGAAGTCATCGGTTCAAATCCCTGCCCCGGTCAGGGTGATGTATTTTGACATGACGATGAAGATGTAGTCCTACCCAACTTACAAAAAAAATAATCTCATGCCATTATATATGATTATCTTTCATGGTTTCCTTCTGATACCCCTTAATTAAACTTCCTAATTTCCTTCCCCAAAAAAAATTAAGAAAAGTTCTTGAAAATCAAAAGCTATCATCCCCAAATATTGTAACCATTGGACTCCTAGTACAACATCAACACCACCCATTATAATGGAAATCATTGAACTATTAAATACATATTCCCCCATGGTTAACTTGATATTATGGCACATTTGAGAGAAATTTATATTTCCTCTGTTTGCAACCATCACTTGACAATTTGGTGCTCGATATAGGAAGAAACTTAATTCCTTGGCTATCTTACAATGAATAAAATTATGAGTACTACCTAAATCAATCAACACTATAACCTTTTTCTTCTTGATATATACTTTTATCTTGAGTGTTTGAGGAGTGGTAATTCTTGCTAATGCATTGAAAGATATGGTCAGATTCATTTCTTGTTTCTCAGGGGTTGGTTCATGGCGTATATCCTCCTCTTTTGACATTTCTTGTTCCTTTTATTCCTCCTCTTCCCAATCTATGTAGAATAAATTTTTTCCATCACACTTATGACCTTTAGTGTATTTACTATCACAACTATAACAAATCCCTTTTGCTCTTTTTTCCTTGTAACAACCTTAGTGAAAATTCCATGTAACAAAAGATAATAAAGGCAAAAATAATAACCACGGTTGGTGGGACACTTATTCCAAGATGAATGTTGGGAAAAACATTCTATTAGGTGTTTATTTAGTTTATTATGGCTAAGGAAATTGGGAAAGGCAATGGTAGAGGCTTTGGAAAGTCGAAATGACATTTTTGGCACATTTATTTATGAAAATAATGGAAATTAGGAGAAAAGGGAGGTGAAAGGTCATAGGGTGCATGTGAGGAGGAAAATGAAGAAAATAGAGGCCTCATCAATGAAAAGGCTTTTAAGGATCAATTGGTACCTTTTGTTAGTTCATTTTTGGAGCTCTCTCATTATTCTCTCTCTCTCTCTCTCTCTCTCTCTCTCTCTTGGAGCAATTTGGCATTGGGATAAGAAATAAAAATAAGGCAAGAGGAAGGGAGGAGCAAGCAAGGAGGAGCAGGATCAAGCAACTACAAAATTATTCTTTGCAGGTATTGATTTTCATGTGTGATTTCCTTGCTAGATTTGGAATGCATGGTATTCCATGTGGTTCTTTTCTGTCATGGCATGGGTTTTTCCAGGTGTGACAGTGTGTAATGTTCCAAAATTAGCATGAAGCTAATTTGAACATTAATTTTTCTCATGCCATCTAGGAGATGAATAAAATGGGTGAGGAGACCCATGAGTAGGAATAAAATCCCTCATATTGTGAAAGGGATCAATGGAGCAGCTTTATTTTTCACCTTCCAGAGTGAAAAGGGGCAAATGCATGAGGACAAGGTCAAGTTTGACCAAGTCAACAGTGTTGCCTAAGAGGGTGTGGCTTGCTTGGGAAAACAACGCAGTTTGAGAGGAAGGAAGATCACTTGTGGAAGAAACCCTAATGTGTGGGGTCCAGGGCAAAGAGACATTCACTTGCATAAAGGGAGGAAGAGGCAGCCATAGAGAGACATGTTTGAGTATTTGATTGTTGGTCTAGTACACTATTTGCAGTCTCCGACTGTTTAGCTGAGTTGCAGTGTTGTTTAGCACGAGGGATTCCTGTTTAGGATTTCCTCTCCTTCTTGAGAGGCCTCTTGAAGGATTGCACTTCATTTCTCCACATCTAGGCTCAAGGCCAAAGCCACTTCTTCAGTCACTGCGTTATTTGTGCTGAAGTATAACGTAGTGTTGCTGGGTGTTGCAGTGGAGGGTTCCACAACACCATTCCTTGGCACATCTTTCATAGGAAGGAGCTTCTATTCCTTGGGGAGGTTAGTGAGGAAGGTTTCAAAGCTAATTTTCATATCTTGGCATCAGGCCAAGCATCTCCCATCTATTACAGCGCAGTCCCTATCCTTGATTGCATTATTTCAGTGTGTATCTACAGTGGGGGTTTGCACCACTATTTTAGAGGGTGAGATCTTTAAGGATTGGATCAGCCTTTCACCTGGAAGATCCATTGGATGAGATTCAGCCATCATTTACAGCATCTTCAACTATCTTCATCCATTTCCAGTTTGAGTTGCAGCTGCTGCCCAGCAACTCCGACATTTCTGCAGATTTTCCATTTGTACACATATTTCAGCCAGTCCTTCTAAGGATTGTTGTACAATTGTTTTCAGGGGTTGAGAGCTTGCTCCCCCACATTTCTTGAGCTATTATTGTCATATCATTGTATTTTCATTTTGTATGTTGCAGTTTCTCCATTAAACTGCGCTGATATAGCCTTATGTAATTTCTGTGTAGCAGTGTGCTCATAATTCTTGTATATGTTCTGTTGAGGCTCTCATTGCCTAGCTTGAGTAATTGATTCCTCAAAGCATTGTATACTTTGTTGCTATAATATCAAATGGAAGGATATTTGTATCTTCATGTCTCACAGCTCATAATAATAACACTGTCATTCCATTTTATGTTCTTACATTGTTGCAGTCCCTTCATTGGGCACTTTCTGAAGACAACTAGGTGTGGGAGATCTGTTAACCCACCTAGAGGGATTTATTTTGAGCCACCTCTTGGATTTTAGTGTTAGATACATTTATCTAAGGGATCCAGGTCTTGGTTTCAAATCCTGTAGCAGCCATTCCTGGAAAATGTGTTTTCCAATCATGCCTTGCTAGCTGTTCCAAATTTGGAATATTACAGTGGTATCAGAGCAACTTTCTTGGCTCAACCTGTGAGTCTCAGCCAGAGAGATCAGAAGATTGAAGAGTATGGGTTTTATCTCATCATATTTCAGATCCTTGAAGAACCTCCCCAAGGATGATAAGAAAATAGAAGATGAAGGCCCCTACACTTCCTATTCTCATCAAGAAGGAGACAAAGAGATGAGCAGGAAAAATACTCCATCTTCTGGAGGAGAAAAATGGGATAAGCTCACAAAGCTTCTTCCTAAATCTGTACATAATATTCATGAAGATTTCAAGAAAATAAGGAGGGAGATGTATGAAGAATCTCCAAAAGAGTTTGAGTCTAAAGCAAACTCTAGATTGATATATGAGGAGTGTGAGCATGCAGCCACACCCTATGGTACACAGCGCAGTCACATGCCCAGGATTGCAGAAGAAAGATGGAAAGAGGAGAAGAGGTTGCTAGGAGGGAAACTCTTAGTGATTTCATGAAAAAGTATGAGTCTCAAACTCAGAAATTCCAAGATCATCTCAATTTTTCAGAGTTTTGCAACATCAAGGTGAAGGGAAGAGAGCAGCAGGATAGATTTCTTTTATCTACCTTTGAAGGTTCACCTACATGTTCAGCCAAATATTGGGTGGAGGATTTAGATACCTTCTTGCAGTAGCACCAAATTCCTGAAGATGAAGCCATAAAAGTTGCAGCGCTGCATTTGAGAGGTAAGGCCTATGCTTGGTGGATCTTTGAATCCTTTTCTTTGAAAAATATAAACACTGCATCTTATGCAAGTTTCACTAGGGCCTTAGTGAAAATATTTGGTAGGAGGATTCATGAGACACACATGGTGGAGCTAAACAAGGGAACTCAAACAAAACCCTTGCATGAACACGCAATTCCACTTTAGAAAACCATGGAGGAGGCTGAAAACTTGCACCATACCTTGCCGAAAGAAAGTCTTTCATCTCACACCTTGGAGCAAGGAAGCATGGAGATCTCTTTTGCAAAGAGGGATCCAATCATTGGGAGGTTGCCCATTCATGTTGCAAAGATTAAGGGCGACATTGTTGTCTCATCTAGAGATTATCTAGTGCCTCATGCAGAGGAAGGAGGAGCTCTTGCTCCAAGTAGAGGGATTCTTGCATCTTTGCAAGGAAGTCCCCAGGATCTCATGTGTGGAGATCAAGGTACAACTCATGTGCCATTGTTGAGGAGGTGTGGAACCATGGAGACATAAGGAAAAGGTAGGGAGAAGAACCAGCAGCATGAGATGAGGAATACACATCCCTATCCATTTCTGGAGGTTGTTACACCTAGGAGGGAGACTAGATAGCGCAGTGAGAGCATGGGCAGCTTTTTCCATTCATATATGCAGTCATCTCTTGATGATGATGTCTCATTGCATGGAGACATTTCACCAGGGAGACCATTGGATCAGCAGCGGAGGATGGATGCTTCACATGTTGGGGCACCACTCATTGATTTCAAGAGAGTGGGGACCTTGGGAGAGCTTGATACAGCGCTAGGATTCTTGGGTAGACTCAAGGAGAGAGGGAGCATTCCCTCAACATCATCATTACCCACTTCCATTTCAGATTCTGCGTTGTGGCAGAAGTAGCAGGGGAAGGATATCAGCCTTCCAACTTGCATCTTTGACATGGGAGATGTCAAAGAAGAGGGCAGCCATATGACAGATGTTCTTCATGAGAGATCATCAACACTGTCACTATGGAGGATAGATCCATATTGGAACTCCTAGCTGTTGGTGGAGTATTCCAAGGGTCTTCATGCTTGTAGGATATTGGATGGCCAGTTGCATTTGGAGGAGTATTCAGTCAGAGATGGGGTCATCTCTATCATGGTAGGATCTTCTTATCTGGAGCTTCCAAGCTTAAGGAGAAGTTGCTACAAGCAGCTCATGAGGATTTCCTTTTCAACCCCACTTGTTTTATGAGAGCATACCATACCATCATGAAGGGGTATTTTTTGGAGGGTCTTGAGAAGGAGATATATCAGCATATGAGGAGATGCATGGATCATGTAGAGATGGATGAGAGACATAACTCTTTAGAGTTAGCATAGCCACCTCTTTTCTCTTTAAGGATGAGAGGAGACTCATTTATGATCCACTCCCTTTGTATGAGCAAAACATATGGTAAGGGTGTTGATTGTTTACATGATTATTTATATGATGTATGTATATATCCCTTAACCATATGTGTGCAGGATGTTGCTCCAAGGAGGGGCATTCTCTCTTTTGATCTTCATGGTCTACCTAAGGCCATAAGCATGATTCATGGCCATTCCCTAGGAGGACTTGGGGAAGAGCTGTACTATGGAGGACATGCTCACTTTACACCTTGCATTATTCACTTCCTCCATACTTATGAGGACATTGGAGTAGTAGGCAAGTGGTTGAGAGGCCACTCATTTTATCAGTCACTTTTACAGTTGAGATTCAAGCTGCGTTGGTTACATTTGAGGGACCATTGTCCTTCTCACTTGTTACACATGGCAGCAAGCATGATTCTCATTTTTACTCCCTATGGTTCTATTGTTTATGTCTTTATGAGGAGCATGTTTGGGAGAGAGACACATGGGATGGATGTGTCCTTTGAGGGAGGAATTCCTCACACCTTTTGCACTACATGTTCTAAGGGGAGCATGGGAGATGGTATGGCCACTAGAGCATCACATTTGTTTCCTTATGAGGTGAGCCATATGATGGATGAGATGCCATATGATGGTGATTTCCAACTCATCATATATGGGGACATTTTGGCCAGCATGATTTGTAGCGATGGAGTAGAGATCTCTGGAGATCTAGTCCTCATATTTCCACTTGAGGGAAACCTTATTGCAGCCCAAGATCAACCAACACTCTACACTTATCATGAGTGGAGAGATGGACAGCGTGGGGTAGGCTACATTGTCTACCATATGCAAATTTTCATCCCACCTACTTTGTTGAAGCCAAAGGTGGAGGATAGTTTTCAGGAGTTGCCTAGTTGGGAGGTAACTCATTTTGCATGGCTAATAGCTTGGGGATGGAGGACCCATATGGGAGAGATAGTTCCCATTAGAATTCAGATCCCATTCCTCAAAGGGACCTCTAGACATCACTTTGCTATCCTCTCGAGTATTTCACCTTTACATGATAATAGCTTGATAGCTGACTTGCATGCTGAGGAGGAGCAATGTGGGAACTTGATTGATGAGATAGCATCTCTTTACTTGGAGGAGATCATCATACATGGATGCTACAGGGAGAGGAGGATAAATAACTAAGTTCTATCCTTGCTCCTGCTTGAGGACAAGCAATCTTTGAGAGGGGAGGACTGTAATGTTCCAATATTATCATGAAGCTAATTTGAACATTAATTTTGCTCATGCCATCTAGGATATGAATAAAATGGGTGAGGAGACCCATGAGTAGGAATAAAATCCCTCATAGTGTGAAAGGGATCAATGGAGCAGCTTTATTTTGCACCTTCCAGTGTGAAAGGGGCAAATGCATGAGGACAAGGTCAAGTTTGACCAAGTCAACAGCGCTGCCTAAGAGGGTGTGGCTTGCTTGGGAAGATAACGCAGTTTGAGAGGAAGGAAGATCACTTGTGGAATAAACCCTAATGTGTGGGGTCCAGGGCAAAGAGACATTCACTTGCATAAAAGGAGGAAGAGGCAACCATAGAGAGATATGTTTGAGTATTTGATTATTGGTCTAGTAGACTATTTGCAGTCTCCGATTGTTTAGTTGAGTTGCAGTGCTGTTTAGCACGAGGGATTCCCTGTTTAGGATTTCCTCTCCTTCTTGAGAGGCCTCTTGAAGGATTGCACTTCATTTCTCCACATCTAGGCTCAAGGCCAAATCCACTTCTTCAATCACTGCGTTATTTCTGCTGAAGTATAACGTAGTGTTGTTGGGTGTTGCAGTGGAGGGTTCAACAACACCATTCCTTGGCTCATCTTTCATAGGAAGGAGCTTCTATTCCTTGGGGAGGTTAGTGAGGAAGGTTTTAAAGCTAATTTTCATATCTTGGCATCAGGCCAAGCATCTCCCATCTATTACAGCGCAATCCCTATCCTTGACTGCATTATTTCAGTGTGTATCTGCAGTGGGGGTTTGCACCACTATTTTGGAGGCTGAGATCTTCAAGGATTGGATCAGCCTTTCACCTGGAAGATCCATTGGATGAGATTCAACCATTAGTTACAGCATCTTCGGCTATCTTCATCCATTTCCAGTTTGAGTTGCAGCTGCTGCCCAACAACTCCGACATTTCTGCAGATTTGCCATTTGTACACATATTTCAGCCAATCCTTCTAAGGATTGTTGTACCATTGTTTTCATGGATTGAGAGCTTGCTCCCCCACATTTATTGAGCTATTATTGTCATATCATTGTATTTTCATTTTGTATGTTGCAGTGTCTCCATTAAACTGCGTTGATATAGCCTTATGTAATTTCTGTGTAGCAGTGTGCTCATAATTCTTGTACATATTCTGTTGAGGCTCTCATTGCCTAGCTTGAGTAATTGAATCCTCAAATAATTGTATACTTTGCTACTATAATATCAAAGGGAAGGCTATTTGTATCTTCATGTCTCACAGCTAATAATAATAACACTGTCATTCCATTGTATGTTCTTACATTGTTGCAGTCCCTTCATCGGGCACTTTCTGAAGACAACTAGGTGTGGGAGATCTATTTAACCCACCTAGAGGGATTTCTTTTGAGCCACCTCTTGGATTTCAATCTCAGATACATTGATCTAAGGGATCCAGGTCTTGGTTTCAAATCCTGTAGCAGCCATTCCTAGAAAATGCATTTTCCAGTCATGCCTTGCTAGTTGTTCCAAATTTGGAATATTACACAATGTTTTCAGCATAGTCTTGCCATTTCCAGATAACCTTGATGAGATGGGTTCTCATGTTTGGTTGAGCTAGATTTCTGGATGGATTCGAAGCTGAGTGAGGTGGATCTCTAAAAGGAAAAACACATGGCTTAGTGATCTCTGAACCATATTGTGGATTGTGGTAAAGCCACTAGCCTAACGACCCCTAAATCAGACTGCGAGTTGAGGTAAAGCTAGGATTGTGTGCCTCGGTGGGAATAGGAATAATTTTCAGCGAATGACGGGATATACGGTAAATCCAATAGGTGGATTTTTCTCCATTAGGCCTAGTAGTCCAGGGATGGGATGTACGGTAAATCCTGGAGAGTGTGTCTCAATGTAGGGCCTAGTGATCCCTAGATTAGACTATGGATTACGGTAAATCCTGAGAGACTAGGAGGAAGTAAAATTCCTCACGGTGTAGGTGGAGAACTCTGGTAGCATCCATGCTTGTTTGGTTCTTTTTGGGTGGTTATGAGTCCCACATTCATGCTTGGAATATGGAACGGGGGTGATTGACTAAAGAGAGATTTGGTTCAGCCAATCTATGATCAGGTGGAACGTGGGAGTCCCATCCCGGGTTGGTTTTTACATTCATTAATGATAGGTTCATTTCCTTGGCATTTGATGTGTAAATGTACTAGTTTATATGTGTATCATATGGTTGATGTATCCCTAATATTTTTGTTTTTATTTTTTTGGTTATAAGCACGTATTCTAACAGTGATGATGTATGGCTATTCTCATGCTTTTATTTGTAAATGAATAAACAATGTATCTATGACCTAATATATGATACTGCAACCAATGATGTAAGGGGAAAATGCTTCTCAACAATTCTCAGATAAGTATGAGACCCCTATTTTCATATATGTTATTTAAACCCGTAGATTACGTATTCGCGACATGTTTGACGAAATATCTGTAATGGATAGTAGTGGTCCATTCAAGTCCTTATCCCAGTATTTGATTTTGCACCATTGCTTCGTTGTTATTTTTCATGTCCGAGCTTGTCATTGAATTCTAGTAAGTGGCCTGGGCTGCGGGCCTGAAAAAGTAGCTCAAAACCTGGGGATACTGGCACAAGTATCAGAAATTTAGTCCCTAGACGCATGCTTTCATACTCTTTGGGAGCATCCAGAGCCTCCCAGACACACCCATGCCTATATTGTGGGAGCGCCTAGGGGTTTGAAGGCCTAAAACCTCGGTGAGACCTAGTGCCTAGATCTTTGAGTGGTTCGGTTGGCTTCTGGAGGTCCTGTTGCTGATGTGGAAGGCTTGTGTGATGTGTTTCCATCGATTCCACTTCCTTAAGGTAACCTAGGAGTTGAATCTTATTATATTAATTCTTCGTCACATGTTTACCTCAGTTGGTCAGTTACTTGGGTAGATGTGGGATGAGGGTGTTACAGAGTGGTATCAGAGCATGGTTCACCCCTTGGACTAGATGGGCGGTGTGTGTTGGTCATGCATTCATGTCAGTTTCACATGTGTTAATCATCCTTGTGGTCTATATGCTTGTTACACATGCATAGTGTCGGTCATGGTTGTAGTGATGTTGCCATGTGAAAGAGGATGTTGTTTTTGTGAAGTGTGTCGTCATGAGTGTAATATTGGTTATGCATTGTTGTGTGTGTCAGTGCTTACATGTTGACAATGTACATTAGTATGGTTGTCGTTGTAATGCATGAAGTCATGGTATGTGTAGTTGATATGGTCATGCATTGATGACTGGACTCTATCTAGAATGATTCTTATGTGTTGGTACATTTATTTGTTATATGTCTATATGTTGTTATGATTATGTTTGTACATGTATTATGCTAATTTGGATGATCTTGTAGATGAGGTATCCTCCCTGAATTATACTAAGGTACATTGGTTTATTATGATTTTGTTTAGTTGGCATACTATGCCTTGCAGGAGAAAGATCAAAATGAATATCAAGATGGTAGACTACAAAGACTCTCCCTATGAATCAGATGAGCAGTGTGGTGGGTACTCTTTTGATTTGGTAGACACATTGAGAAGCTTACAGGAAGAAATAAGGTGTTGTAAGGTATACAATGACAAATTCATACATGCACAAGAGAAACAAGTAGAGGTTAGTGCAATGCTTCTTCATAGCTTGTCAGAATTGCAGCAGCAAGGGCCACTTCGGATCAACGATGGGTAGGAGGAAATAACTAATGGGGCATATGGCAGTAGGTCTCCCGGTAGACATAGGTCAGGTAAAGCTGATGCAATGAGTGATGGAAAGATGTTGGACACTCCGGATAGGAGGGGTGATGAGTACATGTACTATTCTAGTTCTGGTTTATATAGACATCATGATCATCATCGTTATCATCCTTACAGGAGGAGTGACAATGTTAATTTTTCAATATTGTTCTATGTTGTATTGATTACTTTAGCCCAATTTACTTCTCATTAACAGTGCTTCCAAATATAAGCAGTGTAAATAACCATAAAAAGTAACTGAAGATAGAACAATGCATGCAATTACAAAGAAGACAACATCACAACCACAAGAGACAACAAATTGGTCCAAGTATGGACAAAAACCCCACTGCGGGGGAAACCCTTTCAAATATTCTTCTTCAATATATCGTCATAACAAATTTCAACAGAGAGTATAATGAGCCCAATACATATATGCAGTGGAAATAAGTAGATCAGATATATAGATATGAAGATCTACAATATCAAAAGCATGGATCCGATGTATCGCCAAAACCAAGTGATCTCACTTGCCCAGTTTTAGATCTAGATCTAGAATGTTGTCTATGGTTGTTTTGAAGCAACTGTGACTGATTGACGAATGAATGATGACGTTGTGCAAGCAACTGACTGTGATCCAAATAAAATCTTCCCAGTAAATCTCTTAACCACGGCTTTAAGATGGTATACCTGTGACTGAAGCACCGATAACCGCGACCTGAGCGTACTGTGCCCGCGGTTGAGGGTCTGATAAGCCCTTAACCCTAGTCACGCCCTAAAAATTCTCTGCCCGTAGCTTTACCAGCTCAACCGCGACCTTAACATGACCTACCCGTGGTTTTGGCTAAGATAAATCACTACCTGCCCATGGTTATGGCCCAAAACACCCAAATCAAATGCGAGACCTCGCCTATGATCCCAATATTTTGTGTGAGCTCCTCCTGACATACCTGTGTGATCCAAAACAAAAAATACAAACCAAATACCAAAATAACATGAAGACGATCTCATGAGAGAATGTCTGCAAATGAACTTAGGGTCACTTCTATTTATAACTTTATGATGGACTGCTTGGGACTTTGACTGAATCCACATGCAATTAGGCTGACCCATAAAATAATAAAATAATTCATAACTTAACTTCTACTTAACCGATTGGGGCGATCTATAGGTCAATTTTGGTCCTCTCGAAAAAAGGAATCTAATGATTATAATCTTAACCATATGATTTTTCCAATGTGGAATTTGACTCTATTTTCTAAAAATTAACACTACCTCTCAACTAGGAAGAATTCCACTTGGTAATCTTTGCTTGTAGATGTTTACATCAAGGTGTCATCACGACTCAACTCTATCTACTGAAACTTTATCGAATCTAGAAGAAGAAGAATCAGGGAGAAATATCTTCCACTCGTACCTAGCAACGGGATAGTCCAACACATAAGGAAGCACATCTTCGACCCTGGTTCCTTATTGGGGAGCCCAGTCTCAACCCAGAATCATTAAAGGGGAGAAAATCTCAACCCAATACTATCGCCTACCGATATTCCCATCAATTACTCTCATCAGTCAAGTGGTAGAACACCTGCATCAAAATCAACTTAGGTTGTACACCCCAAGTACACTCTCAACTCATTGGTCAAAAGAGGAGCGATATTCCCATCAAGCCTTGCTTAAGGGTATGATGCTAACCGGGGTATACTATGCATAAAATAAATAGTGGAGCAGCGTCTCCGACCCTATGAAGATAGGGTAGCAACATCTCAACCCTAGGTAACAGATAGGAAAACACCATACTGTCTAGAGATCCCTCAACCCCAGGAGCCCTTCATCTCAATTCCTCACCCCGAAAGCTCAAGCAAGGTAGGAAGAACTTGCATAGTTTCCTCGATCATTATTGCCCCTTATCCGGAGGGGTTACATCCATCAGTCCAAGTTGTTCTCTGAAGACCAAGAAATTTCATTTCAGTAGAGCCTTGGTGAGAATATTTGTTATCTGCTCGTCAGTCGATATATGGTGGAGTCTAATGACTCCTCTTTGCACAATGTCACGGATGAAGTGATATCGAATCTCGATATGCATGGACTTGTCATGAAATACATAATTCTATAGTAAATAGATATCTCACTTGTTATCACAGTATATCACTGTGGTATCTAAGACTTTACCAAAGACCTCACTAAGGAGCTTCCTTAACCATACAACTTCACAACTAGTCGTGCTAGCAACAATGTATTCTGCTTCTATGGTTCTCAAAGGTACCGACTTTTGCTTCCTGCTCATCCAGGATATCATGGCAGAACCAAGACTGAAACAACATCTAGATGTACTTTTCGGTCGATGACATTACCTTCCCAATTAGCATCAGTGTATCCATGAAGTTGGATATCTCCAACAGAATATCTCAGACCAAGTGTGATCGATCCCTGTAAGTATCTCAATACATGTTTGGTAGAAATCCAATGCGCATGAAGGGGCTCAGTCATAAAATGACTCAATGTGTTTACTGCATAACATATATATGGAATGGTGTTCACAAGGAACATCAGAGCCCTAATTAACTGTCTATACTCAGATTCGTTTTCCATATCAGGCCCAACTGCTTTTCCACACAACTTATTTAAGTTAATCTCCATCAGAGTATTCATCAATTTGCACTCGGTCATACCAAACCTTTCCAGCAGCTTAACTACATACATTCCCTGTGAAAGAAATATCTCACTAGGTCTTTGCCACACCTCAAGGCCCAAAAAGTAATGCATGAGACCGAGGTCTTTCATCTCGAATTCAGAGACTAACTTCCTCTTACATTTCATCATCATCGGTTCACTTCCTGTTAAGAATAGATCATCAACATATAGAACCAGAATTAGTGGCAAAAATTGGACAACCTTAAAATAGAGGTTGGGATAAACATTGCTTCTTGTGAAACCCATTTTCATTAGATAGTTGTCAATGCGAGCATACCAAGCTCGGGGAGCTTGATTCAATCCATACAATGCTTTCTCCAACCTGAAAACATGTGTTCTGTGATCTTCCACTTCAAATCCCTAAGGTTGTTCCACATATACTTCTTCATGTAACATACCATGAAGGAAAGTGGTCTTTACATCCATCTGATGAAGGGTCCATCCTTGACTATCAGCAAGGGAAACTATTGATCAGATAGTTGTATATCGAGCCACAGGAGAAAATATGTCATCGTAATCTTCTCCCTCTTTCTGAGTGAAACCTATAGCTACAAACCTTGCTTTGTATTTCTCAATGCTGCCATTGATTCCATGATTGATCTTAAATAACCATTTCAAAGTCGCAACAACCTTCCCATGCAGTCTCAACACAACATCCCATGCATCATTTTTCACAATAGATTTTTATTCCTTGGCCATAACATCCTTCCAAACCTATCATTGACAACTTCTTCAAATGAGGATGGTTCGACTTGAATCATGGTGCTCATAATAGCTATATATCCCTGATACCTGCAAGGTTCCTTTCTTTCTCTGAATGATCGACGAATGGGAATACTTATTTGTCTATCTTGTAGAGTGTCGCGATGGCAAAGCGGTATTTTCCTTGTATGAGGATCACTGGTAGGTGGATATAGAGGATCCATAGGTTCCATGGGAGTATCAATATCATATAAATCTCGCATGGAAGGACCATTTAAATGTCCTTGTCATTGTCATTTTCCTTGGGAGGCAGAGGAAGATCTCTTTCTTTACTGAGTGAAATATTTTCATCAAAGGTTACATCCCTGCTAATTTCAACCTTCCTTTGACCAGGAATGTATATTCTGTATAACCCATAAACATACACCTGTAGCTTCCAGCGTATTTCTTTTGTCTTTCGGCACATGAAATAATGTTGGACATCCAAATATGCGAAGATGATTGATGTTGGGTTTGTTACCTGTAAAAAATTCTTTTGGAGTCTTGTTTTTCAATGCTTGATGAGGCACCCGGTTTTGAAAAATACAACAGAATGTGTGGCTTCAACCCACAAAAACTTTGGTACCTTATGATCATGCAACATGGTGTGAGCAACTTCCAATATTGACTGGTTCTTTCTTTCAGCTAAGACATTATGTTCAAGTGTGTAAGGTACAATATTTTCCTTCTTGCAAAATACTATGAATTCTTTTGACATGTATTCTCCTCCGTTGTCAGACCTAAAAACTTTGATTCTTTTCTGTGATTGATTCTAGACCAAAGATTTGAATTCTTGGAATATTTCGAAGGCTTCATCCTTGTGCTTGAGGTAGTACAACCATGTATTTGTTGATAAATCGCCAACGAAGGTAATATAATAGAAATGACCACCAACCAAGTGTACAGGCATCAGACCACATATGTCTGAACGAATGAGATGGAGAGTGTCACTTGTTTTGTTCTTACTAGAGGGGAATGGTACCCTTGTTTTCTTGCCACTTGCGCAACCTTGAAAAACTCCATTATGGTGAGCTTGACCATTGGGAATACCTTATAACAGTCTCTTCAATTTCGAAAGAGAACCATGGTGTAGATGAGCCATCCTGCGGCGCCATAATTTACTGAGATGATTGATCTCGTGAACTAATGCTAGAAGTGGTCTTCCTATGACCTTGTAGAGTTCCTCAGATATCAGTCCTAATGTGAATGTGTATTTCATATGTGAATCAACATACCAAGTCAAGACATTTCCATTTATGAAGGCAACCCTCATCCCTTTATCTTCTTATGCGGATATAGAAATCAAATTCTTCATAAGTCCTGGCACATACATAACATCATTTAGCAATACTGATTCCCCAGAGTTCAACTAAAACTTGACAGATCCAAATCCTTTTACGGGATGGGTGGAGTTATCACCAAGAATGATTTTCAACTTGGTCCCCCTCTCTACTAGATTAGAGAGGACTTATTTGTATTTAGAGAAGTGATGAGTGGTCCCGCTGTCAACTAACCAACTATCCCATGAATTTGGTGGAAAGAACTAGTAAGTGCATGAATAAGAATATATCCAGTTTTGATCACAACATTTATTTCATAGCTGGGAGCCCTTGACTTCTTGTGATAATGATGTTCTTCTTCACGGTCGCTTGAAGAGTCTCTTCTCCATTCATATTTTATGTCGTGGTTGTACCTTTGATTGTCCCTTCTTCTTTTATCATTGTAGTTGCTTTTGGTGTTGTATCGTTGCCTCTTTCTCTTATCGGGACAATCACAAGCATATTGACCTTTTTAATGGTAGTTGTAGCATTCAATATGGTCTAGTGACCTGTCATTCCTTCCTTTTGAGCTTTGAGGAGGAGGTCTTCTTGAAGGACCTCCTTTTGATCTCTTTCTTTTGTTGTGAGTGACATATGCAATAGGCTCTCCTTCTCTATGCTTTTGAATCCTCCCTCTTTCTATCATTATCGATTCTTCTTGAGTGAGCTTTCCAACAATCTCATCAAATGTTGAAAATAAGTTGATGTTACTGATAGTAGTGATGAAATTTTCTGAGACATGTTACACTAAAAATGTCACCTTGACATTCTGCTAACTGTATGAGCTCATTAAACACTCATACATGCCTCCTTTGCAAGTCTTACAACCTTTTTTCCTCATTCCAAACCCTGAAAATCAGAGAAAAGTTCCTAAAAATGGAGGAAAAACCCTTAAAACTCAAAAAAGCCTTGGGTACGCAGGTAACATGAAGCCTGCCTGCGTTTTTAGCTAGGGTACGCAGGTAATGTGAAGATAAAATGCGTTCTAGAACGCATTTTTCCAGTGTAATGCCTGCAGTACCCCTGTAAGATCAAAAAAGTGCGAAATTAAACTGAAAAAGTTGATTTTTGGTCAATTCTGGAAGGTTCTAGATGAGATTTTTTGGGGATGAGTACGCTTTAGTAAGGTGCATGTATCCCACACCTTAAGGAACTAATCCCTTGATGTGAGGAGCCTATCCTTTTGAAGGAGGGTTCTATCCCTTTAAAGGTGGAATCCTAACCTCCTCATCTGCTCTATAAAAGGAGGCATTGGGTAGCCTCAAGGGGTTAAGTTTTAAGAAAAATTGAAGAAAACTATTGGAGGATTGAGGAGTTGAAGCTTTATAATATTTAAGATTAAGTGCTGTTAAGATTTAGACTTCTTTCTGCTGAGATTTTGAGAGGAAAGATCACATACCTCTTTATGCTCCTGGAGGAAGAGTGCAAGACTTATCAAAGTAGAGGAGACTCCTGCTTCGGACCCCGGGAAGGCCTTTCGAACATCAAGGCTAAGGTTGTAAGGTTCTTCTGTATATTTTAAGATTAATACAATCAAGTTCTGTTTTTCTCAATAAATTGTCGTTCGATTGTTTATTTAAATAAGCTGTCGTTTGATCGTTTATTTCATAGATTCCTTGATCACTATGATGGATATGTTTTATAATTATTTGTTATACAGGTGCTATTGATATTTTCTTGTTTGTGATTGCAGATCAACAAAAGATGATACTTTCTTGCGACAAAAGAGCTCTTGTTGCGACGAAGGATTATTGATGCGACGGAAGTACTACGACCGCAAATAAGCATTTGGATCTAAGGTAGGATCAACACCTTCATAACATTTATTTGTAAAACGAATATATCTAGAGAAAGACAAACTTAGTTGTTCGTTTGTTGCTAGATTGTCTTCTAACACTAGGGAGATCGGTCTTGTCCGCAAGAACGATTTATCCGACCAACAAATTGGCGACTCCACTGGGGAAAGAACTTGTTGTTTTTGGTTCTCTTTTATTTTGATTTGAGGAAAAGTTTTTCCTGGTTTTTGATTGATGGATATCTGCCTGGGTAGCTTAGTTTTTCTTTGTTTTTGAAAGTTTTGAAGTCTTTTATGTTTTTCTTGAAGTTTTCAGGGGACCGCACTTTGTTTTCACACACAGTGCGGGCATCTCCGCACTTTCCTTAAGTAAACAGTGCGGGACCGCACCTTTTACTTCTGGCACCTGCGGACCTTGTTAAAAGTCTTGAAAAACTTAGATTTCTTCTTTTAGTTTAGTTTAGATTTAATTTAGGATTCTTAGCATCTACCCAGATCTGTATTTTTCTGTCAAAAATCTCTTGTTTCTAAGTTTCTTTCAGCAATTCTTCATCTCATCAATCTCCATTAAGTTAATTGGGTGTTTTGAGTCTCTTTTTTGAGAAATTCTTAATTTGATTTCCTTTGGTCATTACTTGAAGGTTTGTCTCAGTCTTTTCACAATTTTGCATCTTTTTGCTTTTGTTTTTGCAAAATTGTGTATGAGTGTTAATCGCCTTTGAGTGTTTTATGATCTTTGGAACTCTCACCCGATTTTCTTGACTTACACTTGATTGGTTCTTAGATCACATTAGAATCATCTTGTGTTTGAGAATTATCTTGCATAGATCACATTTGCATAATTAGAATTCTCATTTTCAGAATATGAATGAAAAATGTGCATAGATTACATTTGCATACTTTTCAAGTGAATTGTGCATAGATTACAACTGCATAGTTTACATTCTGAAAAATCAATCATAGATTTAGATCAGTTTTCTTCGATTTGAATTTAGATTTTTTTTATGTTTGTTTTAAAAACACAAAAATATAAAAAATTGTTTTGGGATTGATTTGCATTAGTTTTTATTGATAAAATTAGTGCATTAGAGAATTTGTTATATTTTCTCTTATTTATCAATCTTTGCATTGTTGGAAGTGGATGGAAACTCTCTCCTTACTTTAGTTAGGATTCATCGAATTGAAAAGATTACATTATATACAGTTGCATTCGATTTTCAATTTCTCAATTTGGTCTATGCTTACATTGGTTCTATATCCATTTACCCTTTTGAGTAATACTTATTATAAATACTATTATTAATTAGCATCCTAATTAATTTTTACATTTTATGGGGCTCTTTCCACCAATCATTTCAGGGACTAGTGCTTTGGATAGGTTGTAGTTAACTTTCCAAAGAAACAAAAACAAACAAGTAGTCGATCTTGCGGTAGGAAAAATTCCAATTGTTGCATGTATGCTCTGGGAAGCTCCTCCTAAAGGAGTCAAGCACGAGATCATATCTGAACCAGTGAGGTAATCAATCATTCCTCATTGGGAACGATAGAAGATATACACGTATTAACAATGGTAAACCTCGGATAGACCATTGTCGAGGAGCCTGGGGTCACTTGTCGGCATACCTTGGATTATGTCAAGGAGCCTTCAAGGGGATTGAGCTTTGTTACTCTACCCTTGCGTGTGTATCGGATTGTAGACTGTTCCCCCAGGTATATTTGTTTCTGTTGGTAACCTTAGTGGCCATAATCTTTAGGATTTTTTCCTAAGGTGACGGTGGAGGGAAGATCCCACTATACCTAGAGCAGACGTCGACTAGACTCACTTGGACTCTCTGGGGGTTCTCTTCACTCGAGATGGTTTTGTGAAGAAACTTGTGCCAGTCTGTTTCATTAAGCAGGTTGTCGGGGTAACTGTTCCAACCGCCCTTTCTGTATTAAATTCTATGATGTTGGATTTCATCACCAACTAGTGTTTTTAGTACGGGAAGTTACTATTTGTGTGTGGGTTGACTCCTAGATTTGACAGCATTGTTGTTTGTTGTTTGACTTTTAAATTATGGTGTGATGGTGTGTTAGGTTTAAATTGTTAATAAAATTCACTTGAAGTTGAATATAATAGCTTCGCACATTAGAATTTACCAGCCAAGGAACCCCTCTTAATGAGAATCCTAGTACTTTTCCTTGCTTTGGAAATGTTGGTCCTCCTTATATGGCTACATTGTCATTACCTAGATTTACAACAGGTTTATCGATATGGTTATTTTCAACTTCGTTGGCCCCGAATACTCCATTTGTTCCACCTCAACCGGATGTTTCACCTCAACAGAGTTCACCATCTCAACATCACCAACCTTCTGTTGACCCTTTACCTTCTTCGCCTAATTTTTCTTCCTCCATTTCTTCCTCTTCACCTGGTAAAAGCCTTGACGCTAGTAACCAGGTGGCTAAGAAGAAGAAGAAAGGGAAGAAGAAGAATAAGAAGAAGAAGCAAGATAAGAAAGAATTCAACCACCAACCATGGATGTAAGTGTTAGTTATGTTGAGGAAACTTCCAAAATGCATCGTAAACCCAAATACCCTTGCAATCTTTGTAAGGGTGACCACTTCCTTATCAATTGTCCCGGTATTCCTAAGGTCTTGGAAGTATGGTCAGAAACATCTCATCAACTTTCCATTGATCCATCAACCAGTGATAGTCAGGTTCCTGGGAAAAAGGGTAAAGTTAGGTTTCCTTGTAAGTTATGCAAAGGGAGTCATCAAACTCACATTTTCCCTCACATGGATGAAGCCTCAAAATTATTGGAAAACCTTACTGTTCTACAGCAAGAATTTCCAACTAGTTACCGTAAACTTTCTCCCGACCTACCATCAATTGACGGAGTGATTAATCTAATTTCAAATACAGTCGATCCCACTCTTCCATTGGAGAGTGAAACTCATATCACTCAGGTTTTTGATCCTTTAGTTGATCGAGTGGTCGATTCGATTTCACATTCGGTCGATCCCACACTCCCTTTAGACAGTGAACTTCATACCACTCAGGTTCTTCTTGTTACATCAGATTCTTCTACGTCGGGGGGCATTTCGCCTGTTTCTACAGAACCCCCTCCAAGTACTGAGGTCTTTTCCTTTGATTGGAATAGACTGACAGAACCTCATCTTCCTTCCTCCATCCCTTTCCAAATCATTGTGAAATTTGGTGGTAGGGACATACACCGCACACAGGTAGATGAAGGTGCTTCTGTTAGTATTTTATCCTCAACTGCTTGGAAAGCTTTGGGTTCCCCTCAGCTTGTGCCTATTACGCAGAATCTGAAAGATTTTAATAGAACCATTAGTGAACCTTTAGGGATCCTTCCTAATTTTTCTATTACTTTGGAAGGTAAAACTATCTGTATTGATCTTATGGTAGTTCGAGGCCCCTTGGATTTCAATTTACTCCTTGGGCGAGACTATGTCTATGCAATGAAAGCTGTCGTATCGACACTCTTTCGCGTGATGTCTTTCCCTCACAATGGTAATATTGTGACTGTAGACCAGCTTTCGTTCCCTAGTCTTGATTCGACTACCAATAATCCGACACCCCTCAATGTTCCTATTTCTAAAGTGGTATCTACCCCGCCACGGGTTAATTATGTGGCAACTAGTCCCATGTTTTCAGTTACCGATGCAAGCGAGCCTATCACTGTTTGCTCGACTTCCTATGACTTAGATCCGGTAATTGACATGGAAAACTCTATGGGATTATTTGAACACGATGTTCTTATCCCTTTTGAGTCCCTTGACATGTGTTCCTTCCAGAGAACTATTCTTCCTTCTGATGAAGACCTCTTGGAAGCCATGATCAGTGAGTCTGAGGATAGTTCCTTTTACTGTGTCAACCTCATTAAAAAATGAATCAGTGGTTGGTGAGGAAAGTTCCTTGTACTATGTCAACCTCATTAAAAAATGAATTAGTGAGTCCGAGGATAGTTCCTTTTACTGTGTCAACCTCGTTAAAAAATGAATCAGTCAGTCCGAGGACAGTTCCTTTTACTGTGTCAACCTCATTAAAAAATGAATTAGTGAGTGTGAGGATAGTTCCTTTTACTGTGTCAACCTCGTTAAAAAATGAATCATGAATGTGAGGACAGTTCTTTTCCTGTGTCAACCTCATTAAAAAATGAATCAGTTAGTCAAGAGCATAGTTCCTTTTCTTGTGTCAAGCTCGTTTAAAAAATGAAACAAGCTTCCATGAGGACAGTTCTTTTCCTGTGTCAACCTCATTAAAAAATGAAACAGTAGGTAGATTGTAGAGAGTAGATTGATAGATTAGAAATAAGTAGTTACTGAGGATAGTTCCTTTTACTGTGTCAACCTCGTTAAAAAATGAAACACGTTGCCATGAGCATAGTTCTTTTCCTGTGTCAAGCTCGTTAAAAAATGAAACAAATCCTTCCCTAATTGAGTCGAGTCTTTGACTAGATCTCGCAAATGTTAAGTCATATTTAGGTTAGTTTTTGCATAGTTTTTCTTACAGTTTTAGGTCGAGTCTTTCATATGATCTCGTAAATGAACCTTCATTCCATCCAACTATTAATTACCAACAGTATACTTAGTTGAACGAAATGAAGCTGGGGGGGCATGCGCTCTAGCAGTTACGCTTAGGGGGCATCAAGCACAGTTTTCTCTCTGTTTCAAGCTTGTGTAAAAATGAAACCACTCTGAAGCATAGTTTTTCTCTGGTTCAAGCTTTTGTAAAAATGAAACCTATCTTGAGTCAATTTTGGTTATTTTCAAGACTCGTTAAACTCATGAAAATCCTGAGATCATTTTGCTATTTTTCATTCTCGTAAAACATATAAAAATGCTGAGTTCTTTCCGTCTTTTCCTGCTCGTAAATTAAATTGAAAGTCGGCCATATGAGTACATTTTTATCCCTTTTTCGAACTCATTCAAACTTACAGAAAACGCGAAACCATGGACTGATCTTTTAAGCCCTTTTTAGACTCTCTAAACATGAAAATATTGCCGAGTACTTGATTGTTCGAACTCGTTAAAGTAAATGAATAATCGTCCCTTCGGTATAAGTTTACCCCTTTTACGGACTGAAATGGACTATTTACGAAAAAGGTATACGTTGACTAATTACGGTCAATAGAGTTCTCTCCCGCATTATTTTATCCTTTTTCGGACTCGAGAGACTAAATTTACGAAAAAGTACACCCATGGAGTCTTCTTAAGTTTTTCTTCTGACTCCCTAAAATTGAAAAGCAGTTTCTATATTAGGTTCATTAAAACTTGATAAAGGACTGTTCAATTTTAGCAGAGACATATTCTTAGGGTTCGAATCTTAAACTAAGTTGGACTCATCTGAAGGATGAGCTTATAAACAAGCAAATGTTATCCTCCTCAAGCTTGTAAAAAATAAAGAGGTACTTGCTAGAAATGGTGGGGGAAAAGAGAGAAAAATAGACTTGTTTGTTGTATTTTGATTATTTAAAAAGCTATTAATCACTCTTGAACACGACACTTTTGTTCACCTGGGTTGGGAAAATCCTTTGCCTAACAATTAATCAAACCATATTGAAAGTCTTCAGCCGGTTTCTGGGTATTAGCTTAGTCAGTGTACAATATGTAATTGTGTTCTGCTATTTCAAGAAGGCGATTCAAATAAACCATTCATCTGCAAAATATCTGTCATCCATTTTTGACCATCCCTGAGTCAGTCCTTGCCAATATATTTCTTCAAAACTTGATCTATGATTTAGTGTTGTGGGCTTTCCTATGACGAATCACTTTCTATCGACGACAACTCATTATCTAGGAAGTTGATCCAGAAATCGTCAGTACCTTGAAATCTGCATGCCTCAATGGCAGGTTTCTCGCCTTTGACGACAGGTTGCATCATTGACCTTCGATCGAATGATTCCATGACATGTTCGACTTCAGCTCATTGATTCACATTTGCAGTTATGCTAGGTACAGAATATGATACTAGTGGTTTTCTCTCACATGATAGCAGTTTACATCATTGACTGGTAATCAAGTGGTTTCTACCATGTTCGACTTCAACACATCTAATCACATGGATAGAATCGTACTGGTTCGAGAAGCGGAAATCAAGACCCTGGATCTAGTTTCTACCATCCAGGTTGCGAGGAATTTTGTTATCATTTATACAATAGACTATTTATTATAGATGGCTGGGCCCATGCTGTGTCTACACTATTGATGTAATATCAAAATCATTCCTGTATCAGAACAATTTAAGTTAGTTCTAGATAGTTTTGATCTGAGTATGGGAATGCCTACCTCAGTGATGATATGTATCCATATATATATTTTGCATTGAATGTTTTTACAGGTTTCGACTGGGGTGTCCACAGGATGATCCTTGAAATGATAAATTACTTCACTCTTCATATATGACAGACTTCATCTTCATCTATTCCAGACTTCGCACTTTAGGGGGCAATCTGTTACACTAAAAATTGTCACCTTGACATTCTACTGACTGTATGAGCTCATTAAAAAGCATATTGTATACACACAAGTCTTCCTTTTCTCATTCAAACCTTGAAAATCGAGAAAGTTAAAATGGAGGGAAAAATAGCAAAACTCAAAAAAGCCTTTAGATACATGAGGTAACATGAAACTGCGTTTTAGCTAGCGTGCGCGAGGTAATGTGAAGAAAGCTAGGACTATAGGCACATTTTCTGATGTAATGCACAGATACAATAAAGAATCAAAAAAGCGCGAAATTAAAGTAGAAAAAGTTGAATTTTAGTCAATTCTAGAAAGGTTCTGGATGAGATTTTTGGTTGATGCAGCTTTATGGTGCATGTATGTCCCACCAGGGCTAATCCCTTGATGTGAGGAGCCTATCCCTTTGAAGGAGGTTCCATCCTATGTTGGAATCATAACCTCCTCATCTGCTCTATAAAAGGAGGCATTGGGTAGCCTCAAAGGGTTAAGTTTTAACAAGTTTTGATTGAGATTTTGGAGATTGAGGATTCGAGTTCAAGCTTTATGTGTGATTGAGTTGAAGTGATATTGAGATTTAGACTTCTTTCTGCTGAGCTTTTGGGAGGAAAGATCACATACTTCTTTATGCTCCTAGAGGAAGAGTGCAAGACTTATCAAAGTAGAGGAGATTCCTGCTTCGGACCCCGGGAAGGCCTTTCGAACATCAAGGCTAAGGTTGTAAGGTTCTTCTGTATATTTTAAGATTAATACAATCAAGTTCTGTTTTTCTCGATAAATTGTCGTTCGATTGTTTATTTCAATAAGCTGTCGTTTGATCGTTTATTTCATAGATTCCTTTATCACTATGATAGGTATGTTTTATGATTATTTGTTATACAGGTGCTATTTGATATTTTCTTGTTTGTGATTGCAGATCAACGAAAGATGATACTTTCTTGCCACAAAAGAGCTCTTGTTGCGACGAAGGATTATTGATGCGACGGAAGTACTACGACCACAAATAAGCATTTGGATCGACACCTTCATAACATTTATTTGTAAAACGAATATATCTAGAGAAAGACAAACTTAGTTGTTTGTTTGTTGCTAGATTGTCTTCTGACACTAGGGAGATCGGTCTTGTCCACAAGAACGATTTATCCGGCCAACAAGACAGAAGGAAGACCTATAAGAGTCACGAAAACCACCTCTCTATCAACTACATTCTCTCCAACCCTCTGTAGTTGATCTCTGAGATGAGAGATCCTCATAATGTAAGACTAAATAGTTTCACCTTTGTTCATATTCACTTCCTTGAGTTGATATTTCAGGGTGATGATCTCATTTATATTGTTCACTTCATACATGCAAGATATCTTATCATACATGTCCTTGGTTTTTCTTAAATTTCCAACATATGAAAGTAAATGATCTTGTAAACCATCAACTATGATTTGTTTTTCCATGGATTCACCTTTCTTATATATTTTCAAAAATGATCTCCAATCTGACTTTCCATGCAACAAAGTTAGATGCATCACACAGTTTCTCATGCTCCTTGAAGGTAGAGGAAGAAATATTGACCTTGGCTTGCAGATCTGCTTTCTAATAGACTTGTAGATCTTCTTTCTGATAATGAGGGCTTCACTGCTTGTCTTCTCTTGGGCTTGTCCTTCACCTTAGCTCTCATACCATGTTAATTTTTCAATATTGTTATATGATGTATAAATTACTTTAGCCCAATTTACTTTTCATTAATAGTCCATCCAAATATAAGCAGTGTAAATAACCATAAACAATAGCTGAAGGTAGAACAATGCATGCAGTGACAATGAAGACAACAATACAACCATAAGAGACAAAATATTGGTCCAAGATCAGGGAAAAACCCCACTGCGAGGGAAACCCTTTCAAATATTCTTCTTCAATAGATCGTCATAAAAAGTTTTCAACAAAGAGTATAATGAGGCCAATACATATATGCAGCGAAAATAAATAGATCATATCTATAGAATTACATATCTACAATATCAAAAGCACGGATTCGATGTATCACCAAAACCAAGTGATCTCAAATGCCCAATTCTAGATCTAGATCTATAATGCTGTCTATGACTGTTTTGAAGCGACTGTGATTGTGTGACCAATGAACGATGACGTTGCGCAAGCAACTAACTGTGATCCAAATCAAATCTTCCCAGTAAATATCTTAACAACGGCCTTAAGACGATCTACCCACAGCTGAAGCACCCATAACTGCGACCTGAGCATATTGTGTTCGTGACTGAGGGTCTGATTAGCCCTGAACCCTTCATGCCCTGAAGACTGTCTGCCCGAAGCTTTACCAGCTCAACCGCGACCTTGACATGACTTGCCCACGGTTCTGGCTAAGCTCAATCACTACATGCTTGCGGTTATGGCCCATAACACCTAGATCTGATGCCAGACCTCGACTGTGATCATGATCTTTTGTGCGAGCTCCTCTTGAGGTACCTGTGCGAGCCAAAATAGAAAATATGAACCAAATACAAAAAGCATGAAGATGATCTCATGAGTGAATGTGTGCAAATGAACTTGGGGTCGCTTCTATTTATAACTTTGTGAGGGACATCTTGAGGATTTGACCGAATCCACATGCGGTTAGGCCGACCCATAAAATAGTAAAATAATTAATAACTTAAGTTCTACTTAACCGATTGGGGTGATCTATACATTGATTTTGGTCCTCTCGAAAAGATGAATCTAATGGAATTATAATCTTAACCATATGAGTTTTCCAATGTGGAATTTGACTCTAGTTGCGAAAATTTAACAGTCAAGGGATACTTGGCGGATGAGTTTAAGAAAGCAAAACTAACTACTTTTGATGGGGACTTGAAGAAGCCAGAAGATGCATAGGCTTGGATACTTGTGATGAATAAATTATTTAAGTTGCATGAGTACACTAATAATATGAAGGCCATAATTTCTACCTTCAGCCTGAAAGTCAAAGCAGACATTTAGTGGGAAGATGTGAAGCGGGTCAGAGACATCTGGACAAAGGACTTGAGTTGGCATGACTTCAAGAGGATTTTCAGGAAGAAGTACTAGTCAAAAAGGTAATATGACAGTAAGGCCAAAGAATTGTATGAGCTAAAGATGGGGTCAATACAAATTAAGAATACAGGACTAAGTTCTTGGAGTTATTGAGGTATGTACCATATCTTAAAGATGAGAAGGCTAAATTTCATCGATTTTTTGTGGTTTTCCATTAGAATTTAGAGATCGGATTGAGTATGATGAGCTTTGGTTACTTGAGGAATTCGTTGGGAAATTAAAGCATTACTATGCACAATCAAAGCGTAATAATGAATCTCAACAATGATGGAAAGGGAAAGACAAAGGTAAAGGTAAATGGTAGTTGAAAAGAGAAAGGCCTCAAAATGCAGAGGAGAAAGAAAATGTGGCACCACAAAAGAAGTTTAATGCAGCTAAGCAAGGACATGGGTCACAACAACAACATAGAGGTAATGGTACTCGACAGTTGGAGTGTTGGACATGCAGTGAGGAACACCTTAGGAGAGATTGTTCACAAAATCAAGGTGGTAGGCCTCATATATATAGTGCACATGAGGCGCAGACTATTGGGGATGTTGGGAAGATCATTCATGGCATTTATGCAGATGTGGACAACAGGCAGGCATAGCATAGGGCATCTATCATTGAGATGGATGGTAAGATTTGTGATCAAGTTATTTATGTTTTGATTTACCATGGATATAATTATAGTTGTGTTAGTCCTGACTTGGTGGATAAGTGTGGCTTAATTAAAGTGATGCATGCATAATCTTGGTTAGTGCAAATGGCTACATGTACAAAGAAAAAAGTTCACTATTGGGTAAGATCTTGTGAATTTGAGTTGAATGGCAAGTCTACAGCATCGCACTTGAACATATTTCCATTGGGATCATATAGCATGCTATTAGGTATGGACTGGATATACCTTCACAGGAACAAGGTGGATTGTTATGACAAAGCCGCATTGAGTGCTTGGATGACAATGGGGAACTAAGAGTCTTATAGGGAAAGAAGAAAGCCACATATGTTAGGATGGTGAAAATTATTCAGGCCAAGCGCAGTAGTAGGAAAGGGTGTGTGTTGTTCTCAATACACTTTTCTAGTGAAAAAGGTAAGGAAGTTGAGGATACATATGTTTTGAGCAGGTACCCAATTCTACAGCAGTTTCAGGATGTATTCCCTGCAGATATTTTAGAGTTTCCAATTCATAGTGAGGTGTACTTTTCGATTGAGTTGGTACTAGGGGCATCTCCAACATCAAAAGCACCTTACAGGATGAGCACATATGAGTTGGTATAGTAAAGTTGCAACTGAAAGAGATGCTTGACAAATGATATGTTAGGCCAAGTGTATCTCCATGGGGCGCACCGATATTGTTTGTGAAGAAGAAGGATGGTACTCTAAGATCGTGCATTGACTACAGGTAGTTGAACAAAGTGACCATCAAGAACGGGTATCCATTGCCGAGGATTGATGACTTGTTTGATCAGTTGAAGGAAGCAACAATGTTCTCTAAGATCGACTTGAAATCAGGATACCATCAGGTATGCATCAAATAAAAGGACATCTTCAAGACCACATTCAAGACTAGTTATGGGTATTATGAGTTTATTGTAGGTCTATTCGGTTTGACTAATAGTCCAGCCACATTTATGTGTTTGATGAAGAGTGTGTTGCGTCCTTATTTGGACAAGTTTGTTATTGTATTCATTGATGACATATTGGTATATTCTAAAAATGAGGAAGAGCGTGTCGAGCAGTGGTTGAGAATTTGGCAATAGTGTTGATATTGTTGAGAGAGAATCAGTTGTATGCTAAGCTCAACAAATGCAATTTATTCCCTACTGAGGTACATTACTTGGGACATGTTGTATCCAATGAGGGAATTTCAATAGATCTAGAAAATATTAGGGCCATCATGGAGTGGGTAGCTCCTAGAATTGTAGATAAGGTGAGATCCTTCATGGGGTTGGCGAGTTATTACAGGAGGTTCACCTGGAACTTCTCACAGATTGCTTATCATATTACATCATCGCAGAGGAAAGGTAATAATTTTTATTGGAAAGTGAAGTGTGAGACCAGTTTTGAGCAGCTTAAGTAGTTGTTAACACATGCTCCGGTGTTAATGATCAGGAGTTCATAAATTTTACTCAAAATTATAAGTTGCAGGAATGGGTTGAAACTAGGATGGTTTTGTATATCTCGTCTTCCTGATTCTGGCACCGTAAACGGTTCTAAAAACCGATGTCGTATGAGGAAGATGTCGCGTTCTTACCGAAATGCCAAATAGTTAAAAATGCGACAGTTTGACCAAGTTTGACTAGGATGCACAGTCAGCGAAAAATAATTTTATGAAGAATATTCCTTTCCATCAGGCCAATCAATGGATAACAAGTGTCATTGTTTTATTCGTTATACAGGTTTGGAGAGCCAATTAAAGGGGGCCACGTGGTTAGCCCCGAGGCTGCCACGTGTCCCTGAAATGGTGTGGCAAAATTTTGGAGATTCCACAGGAATCGACCCCAAGACCTCTCGTTGGGCACAAGCAAGTCTTACCAATCGCTCTACAGATTTGTTTCTTAACCCCTAAGGGCGCGGGTTTATGTTACAGTGTAATTCAATGGAGTTTGGGGGGTTAGGAACCGCCGGCGATCCCAACCCGCAAGCAGTTCCCTTAAACATATCACATGGAAAACATAAAAATTCACCTCCGCACATTCTACACATTAACCGCCAAAGTTTCGCAGTGTATTTAAAACGTTAAATCTGCGTGGTTATTACAAACCTGCCAGCCTTACCACAATTCAACTCTTCAAAGATTGGTTTATCGCGCGAGTTCCGCCCAACTGCCCAACTATTGTTAACCACGTTTTGGGGTGCATGTGCCCAACCGAAAATGTTTAATGCTGCGATCAATTCGGCGGGCAGTTAGCGAGCGCTCTAAAATTGGCGACCTATGCCTAATTTAACTCTAGTTAAGTGTAGTTTTCCACTTTTAGTGGAGCTTTCCTAGGTGAAACTAGGAAACAATGTAGGAGGCCCAATTTTCGACCATTTAGAGTGATTGAAGAGTCATTTATGACTAATTGGAGCATTTTGGAGCCATTGGTGTAGATAAAACAACCATTAGAGCACTGTAACTACATGTAATAGCAAAAATTTTAGCATAATGAAAGATGGACATGCCATTGGGAGCTAGACCAATAGATGTAGCCCAGGAGGGGTGAACTGCTTCATCATGCCTACTGTGTAAATTTCATGTGGTGACTTATTTCTCTATTTTACATTGTTGTTCAGTGTTATTTAAGCTTATTTTATGCTTCCAATTCACGTAAAATCATCTACAATTCATGGACAAACACCTCAAACCTTATGCAAACTAATGAAATTATTATGCACATGTTTTTAAACCAAAAAGACACTTAACACCGCAAAAATAATACAATGATTTTGTAGAAATTTTGAATAATAGCTGAATTATTCACCGAGATTATCCTGATTACACACTATTTAAGCTTCATGCATAATACATAACCTCTTCTACAGTTGATCATCAATATGCGGAAATAGAAGCAGTCGCATGCACACATTAAAACATAATCAAGCACACATATAACAGAGTATGTAATGGGGAAAGCATACAGCTGAAAACCCCCAACTATCTGTATATTATAATGATAGAGAACATGTAACAATACATAGCACAAATCTCCTCACAGCTCTCAACACTATCTCACATGCTACACACAAACTAGCTCAGATATGAACAAGTCACAAGTTCAAATCTCCTCCACAAGTCTGCCTGCCTCTACTGCGCAATCCAAGATGAATAATGATGAGATCCAAGTTCGAATCCACCTGGCTTGTACTGCGCAATCCTCATTGGAAATCTCAATCAATGTGTGTGCAAATCTCATGCACAACCATAGTCACAACTGATAGTAGACTCACCCTTTCACCCACCTCTAACACTGGTCTCCACTGAACTGTCCATGCATTGCAGTTAACTGATGTATTCTTTAGTTGATTTATGAGTTAATAATTAGTGAATTAATTTAATAATTAATTCACACCACTCATCACTAGTGTATTTTTCAGTTAGACTAAATACAACTAGTTCAACTAAGTTAAACCGAACACAACTCCACCAACCGTCTCATCAACTCCACCAAACTCTGCCACATGAGTTCTAACTGAAGTCAACCATGCAATAGCTCAAAGAACCCTTAGGAAAAGCATATTTCCTTCTGTCAGCTGCATGTGCCACATCCAAGCATCAAACTGAAGTGCTCCAAGAGGATAAGATAATGTTTATAGTCTAAATATTATTAAGGGTTAATAATATTTGACTGTTCTATTTTTAGCCCGGCAGTATAAAAATAGAACCACCCAATGTCTAAAATAGAGGTCCATCTATTTTTACCAACTCGACCAATCATCCATAAATAGCATCCTGCAACTCATAGACTGTGATCCATATGTCTAAAAATAGACTTTGCGCCAAAAATAGCCTGCGGGCCCACTTAGTGAAGGCGACTTCATTTCACTAAGCTCCATCATCTTGTTGCATTTTCAACACTCTCTCTCAACAAGATATGGATTATCTGCAACCCCTATCCTGCCTCTGTGGTATTCGAATTTTCTCCTGGTGAGCGCCTTCGTCAAGATATCAGCATCCTGATCCTCCGTGGGAATATATGAAAGTAACATGATTCTCCGCTGCACACAATCTCTGATATGATGGTACCTGATGTCGATGTGTTTGGATCTATCATGAAATATTGGATTAGCCGAGAGTTTAATGCAACTCTGGTTATCACAATAAATCACAGTAGGCTCCAAGTGTGACCCGAACAATCCGACCAGGATCTTCCTCATCCATATAGCCTCGCATGCAGCCAAGCTTGCTGCCATATACTTGGCCTCTGCTGAACTGAGTGCCACGGATCTCTGCTTCTTGCTGTACCAAGAAACTGTTGTCGACCCGATACTGAAGATCCCTCCAGATGCGCTCTTTCTGTCTGTTGTGCTCCCTGCCCAATCTGCATCCGTGAAGCCACATAGCTTCACTTCATCCTCATGTCTGTACCACAAGCCATATCCCGATGTGCCTCTAAGATAACGCAATACATGCTTGCCTGCCTTCCAAAAGAGCTTGGTAGGCTTAACCATAGCTTGTGAAATCTGGTTAACAGCATAGCATACATCGGGTCGTGTATTGACCAAATACATAAGCGACCCTACCAACTGTCGATAAACAGTGGCATCCACTACTTCCACTGAAGTAGCATCCTCCTTCCTCCAAACTCTAGGAAGAGGAGTATCGACAGGCTTGCAGCCATGCATGTTGAACTTCTCCAGTATCTCCCGGGCATACTTACCCTGAGAAACAAACAGTCCATCACTGCGCTGCCAAATTTCCAATCTTAGGAAATAATGAAGGAGGCCCAAGTCCTTCATCTCAAACTCTCTAGCAAGATCCTCCTTGCATGAAAGTATCAACAGCTCATCACCCGTCAAAATCAGATCATCTACATAAAGTACAATGATCAACAACTTCCCCTCCACCACAATCTGGTACAGGTTAGGATCCACCTCACTCTTAGAGAATCCAAGTCCGGTGAAATAACTGTCTATCCGTGTGTACTAAGCACGAGGTGCTTGTTTCAACCCATACAAGGTTTCCTTTGACTGCACACATGCGACTCACTGCTGAAGATCTCGAAACCTTCGGGCTGCTCTATGTACACCTCCTCCTCAATGACTCTATTGAGGAACGCAGTCTTCACATCCATCTGATGAATGTGCCACCCCATCTGCGCTGAGAGAGCTAAGATCATCCGTATGGAAGAATACCTTGCGACAGGTGCAAAGGTCTCCTCATAATTGATCCCCTCAATATGTGAAAAGCCTCAAGAAACAAATCTTGCCTTGTACTTCTCCACACTCCTGTCAGCTGCCTACTTCACTTTGTAGATCCATCTCGAACCCACCACTGATTTCCCCTCCGGTCTTGGGACAATCTCCCATGCACTGTTTCTGACAATCGAATCATACTCTTCCACCATGGCATCTACCCATGCGGGGTCCTCCACAGCTTCCTCGAAAGAGGATGGCTCTATCACGACACATTTTCTCACAAGAGCCATGTATCCAGTGTACCGGTCCGGTGACTGTCTCTGTCTGCGCTGTGCTGTAGGTGGTCCTACAACCTTCTCTACATCTTGAGCCAGTCGCTCAGCTTCTGTAGTTCGCTTCCGCCCTCTGATGGTTGGCGCTGCATGAGTGGTCTCTTCCACTCCATGAACTTCCTCTTGTGGCTGATCCACATCCTGAAGCTCATCCTTAGGAACTAATAGCTCCTCATCTGCATGCAAGTGTGGCTCCCTCTCAAGCGAAAACTTCATGGCTTTCTCCTCCTGAAATTTGATATCCCATCGCACAACAATCTTGCGACTGTCTGGAAAATACACACGATAGTTGTGGGGCGTATCAGTGTATCCCACAAATATCCCAACCTCTGCGGTCGGCTCCAGCTTCTTCCTGGCATCCTTTGTCACATGCATGTAGACAGGTGAACAAAAAATCCTCAAATGGGAAATATCAGGCCTCTTGCCAGAAAACGCCTCCTCCGGTGTACTCATGCCAAGTATCTTGTGAGGACAACGGTTCTGCACATATACTGCAGTATTTCATGCCTCCGCCCACAAGTGAAGGGGTAGGCCCTGATCATGCAACATCGCCCGTGCAACACCCACGACCTATGTTCTCTTCCGCCTGCCAACCCCGTGCCTTCCGCCGTGGGTTATGAGGTGCTATGAGCCTTCGAATTCCTTCCGCGCCGCAAAAGTCCCAATTCGCGACAGATGAATTCACCACCATCAAGCCACTCCTAAGAGCCTTCACATGCTTCCCCGATTCCTTCTCAACCGCCGCCTTGAACTCACAGAACTTTGAGTATGTCTCGCCTTTCTTCGATGAAGAAGATCCAACACTTCCGAAAATCATCAACACAGATCACATAATACCTGTGCTTTGTTGTCGAAGCTATTGAGAAAGGTCCACACACGTCTGTGTGAATTCTCTCAAGGATCGTCGTGGCGCGACTATCCTTCTCGTGAAAGGTGGCTTTCACAAATTTTCCCAAGGTACACCCCTTGCACTAATCTGACTGCGCAAGAGTGTCCTTAGGAAGCCCAGTAGAAATCGGCTGCAGTATCTTCAAAGCTACATGGTGAAGGTGGCCCACTCTCTGGTGCCACAGCTCGCCATCGTCCCGACTCACCACTCCTTCCGCCTTGCATGCCATTGCTGCGCAGCCATCTACTTGCAACTGATAAAGGTTCTTGACTCGAACCCCTATCTTCCGGGTTTCTCCAGTTGTCTTACTGCGCAAGAAAGCCTTTCCTTCGCTGAAAACAACATCGTACCCCTTGTCTTCTAACATCGCCACAGAGATAAGATTCTTCTTCAATCCTGGAACATGCATCACTTCCTTCAATACGAAGGGTTTACCAGACTCCCTCTCAAAGGAAATGGTACCGATACCGGTCGCACTGTATCTACCATCATCGCCCATCTCGATGTGCACTCCAAGATCTTTCTCATCCAAATCAATAAACAAATCTCGATCTCCTGTCATGTGAAAAGATGCACCACTGTCAAGAAACCACACTGAACCCATCACACTTGAGACCAAGCATGCGATCAGTGAAAAATCCAGCTCAAACTGCGAGGCTAAGGCCTCTCCAGCTGCAGATCCAACAACCTGCTTATTTTTCTTCTTCTGCGGACAATTTGTGGCATAATGTCCGTGTTGGTGACAGTGAAAGCACTTCACCTTGGACATGTCCTGCTTCTTGCCTTTCACACCAGAATGAGAAGCTTTCTTGCTCTTCCCATTCTTTGCTTTGGCAGCCAAAGCGCAATTCTCTTCATCAGATGCCTTTGATGAAGATCCGTCCCTGGTACTTCGCCTTATCTCCTCTTGCACAAGATCTGATCAAAGTCGCTCCCATCCCGGCAATTTCTCCCGACCATTGACAGAGTCCTGATAGGAATGCCAACTCTTCGGAAGACCAAGGAGAGCCAAGCTCACCAATTCCTCATCATCTACAGTCACCCCCACACTTCCCAGCTCATCCCTGCCACCAACTGTCTCATCAACTCCACCAAACTCTGCCACATGAGTTCTAACTGAAGTCAACCATGCAATAGCTCAACTAACCCTTAGGAAAAGCGTATTTCCTTCTGTCAGCTGCATGTGCCACATCTAAGCATCAAACTGAAGTGCTCCAAGAGGATAAGATAATGTTTAAAGTCTAAATATTATTAAGGGTTAATAATATTTGACTGTTCTATTGTTAGCCCGGCAGTCTAAAAATAGATTCCGCCCAATGTCTAAAAATAGAGGTCCATCTATTTTTACCAACTCGACCAATCATCCATAAATAGCATCCTGCAACTCATAGACCATGATCCATATGTCTAAAAATAGACTTTGCGCCAAAAATAGCCTGCGGGCCCACTTAGTGAAGGCGACTTATTTTCACTAAGCTCCATCATCTTGTTGCATTTTCAACAGATTTCAGATCGTGTTGGTATCAGAGCTAGATTTTATTCTCTGGTGTTGTTTAGTGCAAATAATTGTTTAACTGTTTGCATGTTTTAGATGCTTACAAGGGTCAAGCTCAAAATAGGAGAAGGAAAATTGGTGGAAGCAGAAGGGTATAAAAAGGAGCCAAAGCAAAGGAGAGTAATATTACCACAATCTCCACCACCTAGTTCACCTCCTAAAGAAGCGAAATCTTCATTAAGCATGCCTCATTAAGAAGAAGAAATCCATGAAGAATTTGACCCTAAAGAGGAAAAAAGAGTGTTCAAGAAAGCATTTCTTGACATGACTGAGATGGTTAGAATCATTTATCAAGAAAGGAATGAGAGACTGGAAGGAGAAGGATCTAAACTTCACAAGGAAGGACAATGATCTTCAAGAGGTCACCATGATGAAGATAAGTCAAAGAAGGGAAATGGAGGAAATGGAGGCAATGGAGAGCCATCATCCTCACCTTCATCATCATCATCCTCTACTTCTTCTTCAATACATCAGCCACACAATTCAAAGAGCACTGGTAAAAGTGTTTTTTTAAAACTTGATGTTAAGTTAGAATTGGCTATGTTTAATGGTGAAGTAAATGCAGAAAATCTTGATAATTGGATTAGGCAATTGGAGGTCCATTTGAGAATCCAGAACCTTCAAGTTGATGGTACAAAAATTCAATTAGCTTCTTTGAGAATGGAAGGTGCAACACTTGTTTGGTGGGAAGCCAAGACAAGGGAGGAAATCAAGAAACATGTTAAGGTTATTCTATCATGGTCAGATTTTATTACTACTATTAAACAACAGTTTTATCCATTAGCTCATATGCAGAAAGCCATCATGAAATGGCAGAACTTTAGACAATTAAAGGGACAAAATGTGCAAGAATACACCCAAGAATTTAGGAGAAGAGCTCTCTTATTAGGGGTGGATTTGCAGAGTCAAGACACTTTGCTTAAGTACATAAGAGGCTTACATAGCTACCTTAAACATACTATTCTCATGTCTAACCCCACCAATCTAGATGAAGTTTGTGTTCAGGCCACACATCTAGAAGCTAGAGGGAAAAACATTTCTGAAGAGGGTAGAAAGAAACCTTTTAAGGGTAAAGCCAAGGAAAAGACCTCAAAAGGTAAAAACAAAAATAATGCAACTATTAAGAAAGAGGGAGAAAAATTGGTTTGTAAACATTTTTCAAAAGAAGGTCATGTTGAAACTCATTGTTGGAATTTACATCCAGGAATGAGGCCAAAGAAACCCAATAACAAAGGGAAATAGAAAACTGCAGCTACAACTCAACATGATTTAGGATCTGATTTAGGTGATGAATCTAAAATTACAACCATGGGATTGAAGAACATGAAGCAAAAGGAAATTGAAACTAAATCCAGTACCAGTACATCAAACTGTCACATAAACAATCCAAATGAATAAGAAATCATAGAACTGTTTCATGTGAGGGTCATATCCAAGCATACCAATATTGACACATTGTTTGATAGTGGGTAACAAGAAAACTTAATCTCTGAAGATTTGGTCAAGAAACTTAACCTTGAGACCATACCACATCCAAAACCATATCCATTAGGTTGGATTTGTAAGGATGAAAATCTACAGGTTTCAAAGAAATGTATATTGAGGTTTGCAATCACTACAAGATTTGTTGACATAGTTGAATTAGATGTGGTTCCGCTTGACATAACTGGTATTGTATTAGGGAGTCCTTACTTGTATGACATGAAAGCGATCTTCTATCACCATGAGAACAAGTGTCATTTATTCAAATATGGCAAGGAGTTCATTGTTAGAGCACATCGCAAGAAGACAAACATTGCTATGGTAAATGCTGGACAGGTAAAGAGGCTGGTAAATTCAAGTAAGAATTTTGTTCTTCTTATGATTAAGCCTAAAGCTGATATTAATCATGAATCATTTGAGGGATGTGATCCTAAGTTGAAATCAAATTTATATGATGTGGTTAATGGACATCATGAGATGTTTCGGGAGCCAACAGGATTGCCTCCAAAAAGGGAAATTCAACATGAGATTCAGTTACAACAGGATTGTCCTCTTCCAAACATCGGTATGTATCGCATGTCGATAATGAAGAATGCCGAAATAAAGAGGCAAATCAAAGAGATGTTGGATAAAGGAATCATAAGGCCAAGCACCTCACCATGTTGTTCACCCATAGGCTTGATTGTTGGGTATGTGTTATATTCTTTCCACGACTAAGCACGCGCGGGGGGATAAGAAGGGGGGCGATAGCCCCCCCTTTACGTCGGGCGCAACAGGGGGGTCATAGGGGGGGCGATAGCCCCCCCTATCGGGATCCGGGGCAGACCCTGACAAAATTTTTTGGTCCTTAATTTCCGATGGGTAGTCCGCGTCCATGGTTTTGTGCATGGTTTTGCACATGGTATTGGGGCACGATGGTTTTCAGCCCCTGGTATTTTTGTAGATCTAGTTAAGGGAACTACGGTTATGTTCTAATCCAGGGTTTATGGATTGGGTTTTATGTATGCTTCAGCATGTATATATATGTGTTGTAACACTAAAAGGAATATAATGAAAAATCAAGCTGGTCGTCCCGATTTGGGATCCAGGGGAAAATCTTTGTGTTTATATGTTTTATGTTTTATGCTCTCATTATTGTTTATCTTCTGTTATAAGATTCGTGAGTAAATAATTTATGTTCAGGGTTAAAACCTACATTTGGTATCAGAGCAGTTTCGGCTTCAAGGGGACGCCTTTGCTGCTGAGGGTTTTTTGCTCGGGCCTGTGGTAGACCCTGTTCAATGGGAGATCTGCGGGATCGATTCTTGCGGTGAAAGAAGATGGCGAGTAGCGGGAAGATAGAGATCGAGAAATTTAATGGTCAGATTTTTGAGTTATGGAAGCTCAATATGGAGGATCTGCTGGTGGATAAAGATCAGTGGATTGTGGTATATCCAGGTACTAAACCAACGGCAATGTCAGATGAAGACTGGAAGAAACTGGATCGGAAGGCTAAGAGCATAATACGGTTGTGTGTCTCAGATTCAATATTCTTGAATGTATCTGGGGAAGCTATGGCGAAGACCTTGTGGGACAAGCTAGGGACTTTGTACCAATCGAAGTCTCTGGTGAATAAGTTGTTCTTGCGTAAAAAGCTGTATAACCTGAGGATGAAGGATGGAGACTCGGTGACAGAGCATCTGAACGCCTTCAATACTGTGGTAAGTCAGTTGTCATCTGTTGATATTAAAATCTCAGATGAAGATAAGTGCATCAGTTTGTTGTGTTCTCTACCAGATTCGTGGGACAGTCTGGTTATTGCAATACGTAGCAATACAACTACCTTGAATTTTGATGACATTGTCTTAGCCTTTCTGTCGGAGGAAATGAGACGGAGAAATATGGAGGGTCAGAATGGAGATGCCTTATCTATACGAGGAAGGTCCCAGAACAGAAACAAGAATAAGGTTTCGAGCGGGAGATCTAAATCTAGAGGGAGATCTAAATCTCCTGGAAAGTTTGTAAAGGTGTGCTGGAAATGCGGAAAGGAAGGGCACTACAAAAAGGAATGCAGATCTAAAGCTCCTGAGAAAGGAAAGGGATCTGATGAAGCTCCTTCTGCAGAGGCAAAAACCACCTCCGATGAAGGTGGGGATGTGTATTTGGCTTCTTCTTCAAATACACATGTAGATCATGAGTCATGGTTGATTGACTCAGGTGCATCCTTTCACTTCACTCCCCATAGGGAGTGGTTCTACGAGTATGAGAAATATGATGGTGATGTCTTCCTAAGGGATGATAGGAAGGCCAAAATCGTTGGACGTGGAAAGGTCAAGCTGAAGCTACAAGGTGGAAGGATTAGAACACTTCCCGGTGTTCTGCATATTCCTGCATTGGCCATAAATCTGATTTCTGTAAGCAAGATGGATGATGCAGGTGTAAAAACAGTGTTCGAGAAAGATGCCTGCAAGATGGTTTGGGGAGCACTGGTATTAATGCGGGGATTTCGGACTGGAACTCTGTACAAGCTACAAGGTAGCACTGTTATTGATGGGTAACAGCTCTAAAGTGGTTCAGTGACGTAAAGCCTAGTCGTTCTGAGAAAATACTGCTGCTGCATCAAAGGTTTAACATATTAGGCTAAGAAGGGCCTTTGGATACCGCATAGAAATTCGGTATGGTAGAAGGTATGTCTAATTGTTCTCTAGATTTCGATTTCTGTGAACATTGTGTATATGGGAAGCAGAATCGGGTGAGTTTTCCTTCTGGTGCTAAGAGGGCAAACAAGATATTAGAACTTGTGCACAATGATGTGTTTGGGCCTGTGTCAGTTCAATCACTGGGAAAGTCTGTGTACTATATTTCATTCATAGATTACTTCTCAATGAATACATGGATATATTTCTTGAGGAAGAAATCTGAAGTCTTTGACAAATTTAAAGAATTTAAGGCTCTGGTGGAAAACCAGACAGAGAAGAAGATAAAGGCGTTGAGGACAAATAATGGTGGGGAGTTCTGCAAGAAGGAATTTGAAGAGTTTTGTGAGAAGTGTGGTATAGCATGGCAGAAGACTACTCCATACACACCTCAGCAAAATGGAGTTGCAGAAATAATGAATAGAACATTGATGGAAAAGGCAAGAAGCATGCTTAGTGGTACCGGGTTAGGACAAGAATTTTGGGTAGAGGCAGTGGAGACTGCATGTTACTTAGTTAACATATCACCTTCATCAGCGTTGGAGGATAAGACCCCACATGAGGTATGGAATGGTAAGAAACCCTCTCTTTCACATCTAAGGGTATTTGGATGTGATGCATATGTGCATGTTCCAAAGGATAAAAGGACCAAGTTGGATAATAAATCTGAAAGGTGCATCTTTATTGGGTATAAGGATGGTTTAAAGGGTTACAAGCTTTGGAACCCATAAACAAGGAAGGTTGTGTACAACCGAGATGTGGTGTTTAGAGAAGTGAAAGATGTTGTTAAACATGAAGTCCTACCAAAGGAACCTGAGAAGATAGAGTTTGAGCTAAAGGAGGATGAATCGGACTCTACAACAGAAGAAGACTCAGAAGATGAAGAGCCACAAACTCCAGCTTTGAGAAGATCAGTTCGGGAAAGAAGGCAACCAGAAAGGTATAGTCCATCCGCTTTCTGTTCAGGTTTTGCCTTAACTATAACTGATGATGAACCCAGAACTGTCAGGGAGGCAGTAGATTCAGAGGATGGAAAACTCTGGAAGGAGGCCATGGTTGATGAAATGGCATCCTTGCACAAAAACGATGCATGGGATCCGGTGGAGTTGCCGGCTGGAAGGAAGCCCATTGGGAGCAAATGGGTGTTTAAGAAGAAGATGAATGTAGAAGGCAAGGTGGAGAAATACAAAGCTCGGTTGGTAGCGAAAGGTTATTCCCAGGTGCCGGGAATTGATTTTGGTGATATTTTTTCTCCTGTTGCCAAAGTTACTTCTATTAGATTACTTTTATCTTTTGCTGCTGCATTTGATTTTGAGATAGAACAGATGGATGTGAAGACAGCATTTCTTCACGGGGATCTAGAAGAGGAGATCTACATGAAGCAACCTGAAGGCTCTATGGTGAAGGGTAAGAAAGAACTGGTATGCAGGTTGAAGAAGTCTCTGTATGGGTTAAAACAGTCACCGAGGATGTGGTATCAGAAATTTGATACCTATATACGGGGACTTGGCTTCACCAGAAGCAAGGAGAATCACTATTTTTATTTTAAATTAATTGGTGACCGTGTTATTTATTTGGTCTTGTATGTGGATGATATGTTGTTGATTGGAAATGACAAAGAAATTATCCAAGATTTGAAGACCCAACTGTTCTCCAAATTCGACATGAAGGATCTGGGTGCCGCAAACTATATTTTGGGCATGGAAATTAAGAGAGATCGGGAAAAGAGGAAGCTCTGGTTAAACCAGAGGAAGTATGTCGAGACTATATTGCAGAGGTTCAATATGCAGGATAGTAAACCGGTGAATGTTCCTATTCCCGTAGGTGTAAAGCTGTCTGCTGAACAGTGTCCCAAGACACAAGAAGAAGAGGAGTATATGTCTCGTGTTCCATATGCAAGTGCAGTGGGTAGCCTGATGTATGCAATGGTCTGTACTAGACCAGACATTGCACATGCAGTGGGAGTATTGAGCAGGTTTATGTCAAACCCAGGGAAGGAGCATTGGACAGCAGTGAAGCGGGTTTTCGGATATTTACGTGGCACTAGTGATTATGGCTTGTGCTACCAGGGAAGACCAGGATTGGAAAGAATGTTGGACATTCGTGGTTTTGTTGATGCAGACTGGGCTGGAGATCTGGACCAAAGGAGATCTACAAGTGGGTATGTGTTTGGCCTATTCGGAGGTGCAGTCATTTGGATGAGTAAAAGACAGTATGTAGTGGCTCTTTCAACTACATAGGCAAAATACATGGCAGCCACTCATGCAAGCAAGGAAGCAATTTGTGTGTAGAGACAGTCATATAAATATACAACAAGGCCATGTGATGGATTTATGTGATGTGCCAAAGGCAATTTTTCTATGGGCAGTGAGAACCTCATTATTGTAGCTTCAAAGATGGAAAAAAGAGTACTGCTGATATTAAAGAAGTATTACTTGTTGAGAGAGACAGGCTAAAGGTGTTTATGTGTGTGACACTGGGAATGTTGCAGATGCATCAGACAAAGCCTCAGAAGCACCTTAGTGTTTCTTGTAGGAACACAGTGTTAGTACTGGCCAATGACAGCCTGTATCCCTGGGAAAGAAATGTCAGTGGAGAAGAAGCAGCATGTGTGAGCAGGTTCCTTTGCACGTACTGGAAACATGGGGGGGTGGGGTGCAGGCCTCCCCACGGGGTCTAGAGCCTGGGTAACGCCTAGCGAAATTTTGGTCCCACTGTGGGTAGTTCATAGCCCATGGTTTTGTATATGGTTTTGCACATGGTATTGGGGCACGATGGTTTTCGGCCCCTGGTATTTTTGTAGATCCGGTCAAGGGAACTACGGTTATGTTCTAATCCAGGGTTTATGGATTGGGGTTTATGTATGCTTCGACATGTATATATATGTGTTGTAACACTAAAAGGAATATAATGAAAAATCAAGCTGGTCGTCCCGATTTGGGATCTAGGGGAAAATCTCTGTGTTTATATGTTTTATGTTTGATGCTCTTGTTATTGTTTATCTTCTGTTATAAGATTCGTGAGCAGATAATTTCTATTCAGGGTTAAAACCTACATTAATACCAAAGAAAGATGGGACTTGGCGCATGTGTGTAGATTTTCGAGCTTTGAACAATATTACGGTAAAAAATCGTTACCCACTCACAAGAATAGATGATTTGCTTGATCAGCTGAAAGAAGCAAATTTTTTCACTAAGTTAGATTTACGAAGTGGATATCATCAAGTAAGAACTGCAGAAAGTGATATATGGAAAACTGCATTCAAAACCAGACAAGGACTCTTTGAGTGGCTAGTTATGCCTTTTGTTTTATGTAATGCACTGACAACTTTCATGCGTGTTATGGATAATGTTTTGCGTCATTCCTTGATGACTTTTTTATTGTGTACTTAGAAGACATATTGATTTTCAGCAAAACAAGAGAAGATCATGTCTTGCATGTGAATAGAGTGCTTGATATTTTGAAGAAAGAGAAATTGTTTCTTAAGATGTCAAGGTGTGAGTTTGGAAAGACTTATTTGGTCTATTTGGGACGTATTTTAGGAGGAGGAGAATTGAGGATTGATCCTTTTAAAATGGAAGCCATTGTGAATTGTCCCACACCCAAAACAGTAACCGAGGTAAGAAGTTTCTTAGGTGCAGCTCAATATTGGAGAAAGTTTATTGCTAAATTTTCTTCCATCGTAGCTCCTATGCATGCAGTGACTAGTGTGAATAAAGTATTCCAATGGGGAGGAAAACAACAGTAAGATTTCAAAGCTTTAAAATACAAGATCAGTTCAGCTCCAATCCTTGCATTACCAAATTTGAGACAACTATTTGAGATACAAAACGATGTTAGTGATTATGCCATGGGTGCAGTACTTTTGCTGCATAGTAAGCCTATCGCTTTTCATTCAGAAACTTTTAATGGTGTTGTGACTAATTATCCTACATATGAAAAAGAACTATATGCGCTGGTACAAAGTATCAAGAAGTGGAAACACTAATTGATGGGTAAAGAGACTATTGTACACACCGATCACCAACCATTATAGTACTTGCATTCACAAACAAAAATGCAGCAATTAAGACATTTCAGGTGGATGGGATTTCTTCAACAATTTCACATGGATATAAGGTACAAGAAAGGTATTTTCAATAAATTTGCAGATATTCTTTCAAGACCAATCATTAGTGCTTCTACTTTACTAAAAAATGATTCTGTTGTACATGAGAGTTACATAGAACAATATGCACATGACATTGATTTTCAAGATGTGTATGCTAGTTTGAGTGAAGGGAATCAAGTTGAAGAAAAAGATTATCACTTGCATAACAATTTGTTGTTTCATTTGGGCAAGCTATGTATTCCACATGGAGAGAGGCTAAGTGTCATGAGAGAAGCTCATTCTTCTCTTATTTTTTGACACTTTGGGGTAAGAAAAATAGTGGTGCATCTACAGAGGTATTGTTATTGGCCTCGCATGATAGATAATGTGTCACGTTTTATAAGAGGTTGTTCTATGTGTGTAACAAGTGAGCCTAGTAATAGGAAGCTTGGATTGTACACACCACTACCGGTACCATCAAGGCCATGGGAGAGTGTCTCCATGGACTTTGTTGGAGGTCTACCTATGTCAAGAAAACAAGATGATTATCTTTATGTAGTTGTGGATAGATTCAATAAAATGTGTATACTTATGCCATGTAAGAAAACCATTACTGTTGAACAAACTATTGAACTTTATTTTTAAAATGTTTGGGTTCATTTTGGATTGCCAACTTCTATTGTTAATGACGGGGATTCTAGTTTCATTAGGAATTTTTGGTCAAATCTATGGAGAATGATGGACACAAAGTTGAAAAAGAGTACCGCTTTTCATATATAAACAAATGGACAAAACGAGGTGGTGAATAGAACCATTGTGCATCTATTGAAAGGATATTACATCAAACATCCTAAGTTGTGGGATGAGCAACTACGTTACATTCAACGCGCTTACAACCGGGAAAATCACTCTTCAACACAAACCTCACCTTTTGAAGTATGCTTTGGGTATTTTCCAAAATCGCCATTAGACTTCATATTTTGGAAAGATGTTGCAATTGATGGTCATAGTGACATTGATAAGGCTCAAAATTTCATTGAGAAAATTCAGATTATACATCAACAAGTTCAAGAAGTGCTTGAGAAAAGTCAAAGAAAATACAAAGAGAGGCATGACAAACACCGAGTTGATCACAAGTTTCAAGAGGTAAATGAGGTATGGTTCCACATTAGTAAAGAAATGATGCAAGGGGAAGGTAAAAAGCTCAAACTCATTCGCTATGGTCCTTTTAAGATCATAAAGAAATTTGGTAATAATGCATTCCAACTTGACTTGCCTTCTTATATGCAAATGTATTCAGTTGTTAATGTTGAAAACTTACGCTTTTATGAGCCACCTTTGATCGATGATCAAGGAAGTGATGTTCAGCTACCTTCTATTGAAGATTTCTCGCCAGAATTTATGGATGAGCTCAAAGAAGATACAATTCTTGATAGGAGGACAAGAGCATAAAAAAGGTGAAGTGTTGACTACCTTCGAGTTGGGCTCAAAGGCACTAAACCAAGCAAGGAAAAATGGATGGAGGTTGGAAAGGTGAGGGAGTTGTAACCTCATCTACTGAATAAGTAATTAAGTCTTTTGGGGTCCAAAAGCTTCCCAATGGGGAGGAATGATCAGGAGTTCATAATTTTTTCTCAAAATTCAAAAGTACAGGATTGGGTTGAAACTAGGATGGTTGCGTATATCTTGTCTTCCTAATTCCGGCACCACAAACGGTTCGAAAAACCGATGTCGTATGAGGAAGATATCATGTTTTGATCGAAATGCCAAGCAGGTAAAAATGCGACAGTTTGGCCAAGTTTGACTGGGATGCACAGTCAGCAAGGTGGAGGTACAGTCAGAAAAAATGAATATTTCGAAGAATATTCCTTTCCACCGGGCCAATCAATGGATGAAAAGTGTCATTGTTTTTATTCGTTCTACAGGTTTGGAGAGCCAATTAAAGGGTGCCACGTGTCCCTGAAATGGCGTGATAAAATTTTGGAGGATCCACAGGAATCAACCCCGAGACCTCCCGCAGGGCACCCACAAGTATTACCAATTTCTCTACACATTTGTTTCTTAATCCCTAAGGGCACAAGTTTATGTTATGGCGTAATGAAATGGTGTTTGGGGGGTTGGGAACCGCTGACGGTCCCAACTCGCCAGCGGTTCCCATAAACATATCACATGGCAAACATAAAACTTCACCTCTGCGCAGTCTACGCATTAATCGACAGCGTTCCGCAGGGTTGTCACATGGCCATGTTTAAAACGTTAACTCCGTGCGATTATTACAAACCCTCCTACCTTGCCACAATTCAACTCTTCAACCACGGGTTTATCGCGTGAGTTCCACCCAACCGCCCAACTGTTGTTAATCGTGTTTTGGGGTGCATGTGCCCAACTGAAAATGTTTAATGTTGTGGTCAATTCGGCAGGCAGTTAGCAGGCATGCCAAAATTGGCGCCCTATGCCTAATTTAACTCCAGTTAAGTAGAGTTCTCCACTTTTAGTGGAGCTTTCCTAGGTGAAACTGGGAAAAAGTGTAGGAGGCCCAATTTTCGACCATTATGAGTGAATGAAGAGTCATTTTTTACTAATTAGAGCATTATGGAGCCATTGGTTCAGAGAAAACAACCATTAGAGCACTATAACTACATGTAATAGAAAAATGTTTAACATAATGAAAGATGAACATGCCATTGGGAGCTGGACCAGCAGATGTAGCCCAAGAGGGGTGAACTGCTTCATCATACCTGCTGTGTAAATTTCATGCGATGACTTATTTATCTATTTTACACTGTTGTTCAGTGTTATTTAAGCTTGTTTTATGCTTCTAATCCACCTAAAATCATCTACAATTCATGGACAAACACCTCAAACCTTATGCAAACTAATGAACTGATTATGCACATGTTTTTAAACTGAAAATACACTTAGCACAACAAAACTAATACAATCATTTCAGATCAGTTAAAGATTGCATATCCAGACAAGGAGTTTGTAGTATGTATAGATGCATGGAAGAGAGGACTTGGTGGAGACCTTATGCAATATGGATAGGTGGTATGCTATGAGTCACGAAAACTAAACAAGCACGATCAAAACTACCCAACACATGATCTTGAGCTTGAAATTATCATACATGCATTGAATATGTGGAGGCACTATCTTCTTGGCAGGAGGTTTGTACTGATGACTGATCACAATGGGTTGAGATACTTGTTTGACTAGCCGAATCTGAATGCCAAGCAAGCTAGATGGTTGGCCACGATCAGTGAGTTTGACTTCAAGATTAGGTACATAAAGGGAAAGGATAATAGGTTCGCATATGCTCTTAGCAAGAGGGTACAAGTTATTCACATAACAATTATGAGCTCCTATGGGATGGATTTATAGGATATGATCTTGCAGGTAGGTCATCATGATTCCGTGGGGCCTATAGACTCCAATGAGCTTAATTGGCTTTTGGTTTATTTCACCATCCTATCCAATGAATGATTTAGATTCCTATATGATCTTATGCAGTCATAGGTTCCATCGTTCCATAGCTTCTATCTAAATTCCCAGGTCTTCCCTCCGCAATGGAGCCGGGTAAGGAGAAGGTAATCATATTGGTAGAAAAATTCATATCCCTGGGTGGGATAGGAGGATTGATGAGGGGAATAGGGATGATGATAGAGACAATACTGAAAAACGGAAAAAATTCCATGTGGGTACAACTATTATTTGAACGAAGTGCTCAGGGTGCAACAAAGTACATGTATAGGTACAGGTACAGGTTCAGGTGTACAGTATGTGGACTATCATCTCACGATAGGTGGATTGGTCAGGTTTTGAGACAAGATATATGTGTCGGAAAACCATGAGCTCAAGAAGGTGATCTTGAGGGAGTTTCATGCGAAACCATATTCGAGTCACCTAGGCTATCAAAAGACATTGACTGCAGTGAAGAGGTTCTATTATTGGCCAAATCTAAATGAGGATGTGGTAGAGTTTGTAGCTTGGTGTTTGGGTTGTCTGATGGTTAAGGTAGAATGTAGGCATCTAGGTGGACTACTGTAGCAGATTACGATTCCAAAGAGTAAATGGGATGTCATTTCCATGGATTTCATCATAGGTTTGCCTAGGACAAATAGACAATGTGATTCGATCATGGTTGTTGTGGACAAGTTGAGAAAGGTTGCACACTTCATTCCATTGAAGACTACATATTTCACTAGTAATGTGGCACAAGTGTTCATCAAATATGTGGTCACATTGCATGGCGTTCCAAAGAAGATCGTGTCATACAAGGATGTGAAGTTCACTTCCAAGTTTTGGAAGGAGTTGTTTGCAAGTTTGGGAACAAAGTTGGCCTTCAATACAACTTATCATCTACAGACAGATGGACAAACTGAGAGGGCCAATAATATATTGGAGGATGTGTTGAGGATGTATGTGATGCATCAATAGTGGAAGTGGGAATAGTATCTTCCACTAGTAGAGTTCACCTACAACAATAGGTGTCAGGAATTCTTGAAGATGAGTCTATTTGAGGCATTGTATGGGCAGAGTTGCAATACCCCCATTAGTTGGAGTGATCCGGTTAACAGGGTATTGATTGGACCAGACATGTTGTCAGAGGTGGAACAGGAAATGCAGGTAATCAAGAAGAATATGAAATCAGCGCAGGATAGGCAGAAGAGTTATGCAAACTAGAACATGTTGTTTAAGGAGTTTCAGGTTGGGGAATAGGTGTACTTGTGCATCAAACCCAAGAATATATCCCTGCGGATTGGATTGTGTGCCAAGTTGGCACCCTGGTTTTGTGGGTCTTTCAGGATCATTGATAGGATTAGACCAGTGGCCTATCGACTTGCACTGCCTTCCACAGTGAGATTCCATGATGTTTTTCATATATAATTTCCAGATGGAGAATTCCAACCAAAGCCTTAATGTATATTGCAGAAAAAGGTGCTTATGCTCTAAAATCGGGAAATAGAGTAAGTTAAAGTGCAATGGAAGGACTTTGGGCCCGATGAAGCTACATTAGAGATGGCAGATCAGATGTAGGCTATGTATCCTTCATTATTTTCTGGTTGAGGCAAAGCAGTTTTGGTATGATGTTTGGTATATGTTTTGGCGTATGTTTTGGTGTGATGTTTTGATATATATACATATGTATATGAATGAAAATACCACCACGAGATATGTTATGAAGCTCCAATAAGCGATATGGGTGTCATGTCATTATAGTTGTCATGTTGTTATGTTGTCATGTTGGTTTGCTTTTCAGTAGGCGTGATCATTGTAAATACCGCATCAAGCTATGATATAAAGCTCCATGAGAAGTATGTTTTATTCCAACTGTTTACTGAGGTATATGTGTGATTGAACACTAAGGATGGTGTCCCCCAAGGGGGAGGGTTCTGTAACAGCCCTGGTGAAAATTCCGCGTAGTAAAAGTTAACAAAGGCAAAAATAATAACCACGGTTGATGGGACACTTATTCCAAGCCAAATGTTGGGAAAAACATCCTAGTGGGTGCTCATTTGGTTTATTATGGCTAAGGAAATTGGCAAAGGAAATAAACAAGGCTTTGGAAAGGAAAAATGGAATTTCTGACACATTTATTTATGAAATAATGGAAATTAGGAGAAAAGGGAGGTGAAAGGTCACACGTTGCATGTGAGGAGGAAAATGAAGGAAAATAATGGAAAATGAAGAAAATAGATGCCTCATCAATAAAAAGTCTTTTGAGGATCAGTTGATACCTTTTTTCAATTCAGTTTTGAAGCTCTCTCATTACTCTTGCTCTCTCTCACTCTTTGACACTTATAATTTTCTTGGAGCACTTTGACATTGGGATAAGAAAGGCAAAGAAGGAAAGAGGAAAGAATGAGCAAGCAAGGAATAGCATGATCAAGCAACTATAACATGATTCTTTGCAAGTATTGATTTGCATGTGTGATTTCCTTGAAATATTTTGCATGCATGGTATTGCATGTGGTTATTTTATGTCATGGAATGGGTTTTTATAGGTGTGACAACGTTTTCAGCTTAGTCTTTCCATTTCTGGATAACCTTGATGAGATGGGTTCTCGTGTTTGGTTGAGCTGGATTGCCAGATGGATTCGAAGCTGAGTGAGGTGGATCTGCCCAGTGATCCTTGTATAAGAATGTGGATCGTGGTAAATCCACTAGCCTAGTGACCCCTGAACCAGACTGTGGGTTGCGGTAAAGCCATGATTATGTGCCTCGGTGGGCTTAGGAATCCTTGTCGGTGAATGTAGGGATATACAGTAAATATAAGAGGTGGATTTATCTTCGTTAGGTCTAGTAGTCCTGGGATGGGATGTACGCTAAAGCCTGGAGAGTGGGTCTCAGTGTAGGGCCCATGATCCTTCGATCGGGCTGTGGATTACAGTAAAGCCTGAGAGATTAGGAGGTAGTAAAATTCCTCACGGTGTAGGTGGAGAACTCCGATAACATCCATGATTGTTTGATTATTTTTGGTTGGTTATGAGTCCCACATTCATGCTTGGAATATGGCACAAGGGTGATTGGTTGAAGAGAGATTTGGCTCAGCCAATCTATGGTCAGGTTGAACGTGGTAGTCCCATCCATGGTTGGTTTTTACATTCATTAATGAGAACTTCATTTCGTTGGCATTTGATGTGTAAATGTACTAGTTTATATGTGGATCCTATGGATGATGTATCCCTGATATTTATGTTGTTATTTTGCTGGCTATGAGCATGTATTTTAACATTGATGATGTATGGCTCTCCTCATGTCTTTATTTGTAAATTAATAAAAAATGTATTTATGACCTAATAGATGATATTGCACCCAATGATGTAAGGGAAAACTACTTCTTAGCATTTCTCAGATAATTATGAGACCCCTATGTTTAGATCTATTATTTAAACCTATAGATTAATTATTTGCGACATGTTTGACGACATGCTTGTCATGGCTAGTAGGGGTCGAGTCAAGTCCTTATCCCAATATTTGATTTTTCACCATTGTTTCACTATTATATTTCATGTGTGAACTTGTCATTAAATTATGGGCAGTGACCTGGGCTCTAGACCTGAAAAAAGTTGCTCAAAACCCGGGGACGCTGGCATAGATCTGGCCAATTGAGTCCTTGGACGCATGCGTGCATACTCTGTGGGAGCGTCTAAAGCCACCCAGACACACCCATCCCTATACTGTGGGAGCGTTTGTGGGTTCGAAGGCGTAAAAACTCAATGGGAACCAGGGTCTGGATGTATGAGTGGTTGGGTTGGCTTCTGAAGGTCCTGTTGTTGATGTGGAAGGTCTATGTGATGTGTTTCCGTTGATTCCACTTCCTTAAGGTCACCTAGGAGGTTGAATTTGATCATAGTAACTCTTCATCACATGCTTATCCTCGGTTGGTTGGTTACTTGGGTAGATGTGGGATTAGGGTGTTACATTCCTCCAATTGTTGTGGAGTCAACCTTGTAGGTTGTGGAAGACCAAGAGCAACAACACTTCCATCTTTATAGTTGTGAGTGGTATACTTCATTGTTGCCATAATTTTGTTTTCAACTTCTCTTTCTACCTTGAATGCCTTCTCTAGTGAATCAGGTTCCCAAAGGCGAACCTCATGTTGGATGTTATCCTTCAAAGTTCCTATGAATAAATCAATCCTATGCTACTCTCGAATATCAGTCAACCTGATATTCAATTTTTGGAAGTCCTCAATGTGCTTCGCCATTGAACCCTTTTGTTTCAGATTTATCAATTAGCTAAAGAAGGTGTTGCTCTTTGTATCCTCATAATGTGTAATCATTTCCTCTATAAAAATTGACCAAGTGACAAGTGGTTTACGAGAACAAATCCATTGATACCATACAAACTGATTTGGTTCTAAATATAAAGTTACAATGCGTACCTTTTGTGTGTGTTCCACATCATGGAGATCAAAATATTGCTCCATCTATAGTATCCATGTTACTAGCTCCTTTCCATCAAACTTCCTCATATCAATCTTTGGAATGTGGTGGTTCTTAAACCCAACATTGGAGTCTCTAAAATCATAATTAGTATTTCTTTTGTCCTTATCACGATTTTCATGGATTACCTTGTTACCACTGGGAAGCCTTTCTTGTAACAACTTTGTTAACCCTTCCAATTTGACATTCGTTGCGTCCATGACAATTTTAGAAACTCCCATATCTACTTTGAAACCATCCTTCAAACCTTCCATGTGCCTTTTTATTTTTTCTTCTAAACCATCAATCTTAACATTCATCATCACTTCCAATTCATTTTTGGTTACTCTTTGCGAGAGCAAAATTTGTTGCACTTGGTCTCGTAATTTTGATATATCATGTTACATTTCTTCCTCTCCTTGACGCATCATAGAAGAGCTTTCTGGTTGCTTATTAGGTGTGTCCGTTTTTTGTTTTGTTTTGTTTCGAGGCATTTTGGAATCAAACAATGATATTTTGTGCTTCATTATGCCCTTTGAATCACTTAAGTTATGCAATTTTTAAAAAAAATACACACCTTTTTATTGCTTTTTAGGAGCTCGATATTGAAATTGTTGTATCTCTATAATTTTAGATCTCTAAGAGCTAAAATTCCGTCCCGTGTTACCATTCTGAGTCTTCTTTCCAACCCCACAAGTCATATCAAGGTTGAATTCTTCAAGAAAGAGTTATGCCCAATCTCCCACGATGATTTGATTATAGACTAGTTAGTAGCGCGAACTTGTATGGAGTGCCACATGTAATTGTTTCAACCTTTAGCCCTGAAAATGATACCCAAAAAACTACAGTCCCTTCACTGTTAGTCACTTTTTTTGAAATTCAAATCCGAAGCTCGAAGAGAAATTTATGACAATTTTACTTAGGTAACTTGTTTGATATGGAATTCTGGAGCCTGTAAAAACCCTAACTTCCTCAGATCATATCATCGAAAATACAACCAACCAAGATTTGAAATTCATACATGAGGTTCACCAAAATTTCGACTCCACATGGTTGAATTTCAGCTTCGCTTCACAGAAAAAAAAAATAACTATAGCGAAAAATCCAAGATGCCCAATTTGAAGAAGCGAAACCCTATAATCCAAAGCTCTGATACCAAATGTTATTCAACCAACTCAAAGAACAGAAGAAAATATAGATCAATGACTTAAAATTTTTCCTCTTCGAGGGAGAAACCTCCTTTACATTACATAAATGAACAATTCTTGGATGATACAAATGATAATACCTCCTTGGTATATACAAGAGTTTAAGGGGTCACAATATAATCATAGCCTACATAACAATAATAATGTAAGGGCACAACAATAACAATAATGGGATTTAATGAGGCACAACAACAACAACAGTGGGATTTTATGGGGCACAACAATAATAACATGGGGGATACATGCGCACAACAATAACAATAGGGGGCTACACTAACAATAAAAATAAGGGGAATACACTAGTGTTATAGAGACCTAACAAAAAGTCCCTGGTTAAGAGGGGGCTTGGGTACATTCCTTTTATAGGAATGAGTACATTCCTTAATATAAATGGGTATATCCTTCATAGTTGAGAGGGAGATATGGACACATCATTCTTGTCTTCACTTTGGAAGAAATAATGGAGGATCGGGTAAGCATCTGACATTCACTACTCTTTGAGGACAAGACAGGGCATCCAAGATAAGACTAGTCGTAGAGGACTAATATTCTTCGAGGATTGAGAATCTAAGATAACAATAATCTTGGGAGGACGTACCCTACGAACACCTCGGTGGGATGCCTTGAGAGATAATGATGATGGTGTCTATAAGTCATTGGTCTTGCCAACATCGTGCTTTGATCGTGTGGAGAGATAGAGTTGTTAATTAAGGCCTTTTTATGTGACAATGCTAATTGGGATGATGCTATACAAATGGGTTACCAATCTGACTCTTCTTATGATAATTCTTCAGATTGAGAATGTCCAAGTACCTTGTATGAATAATGAATACTTCCCTAGTTAAGAGGGAGTGTTGAAATATGTAACTAGGTTCAGTCTTCATAATGACATATAAAATCATGATTTCATGTATTTAATGAAAAGAGAAAAATAAATTTATTATTGCTACTCTTGAGGCATGGGTTTCATGCTTAAGGAAATTTATTTTATAGGTCAAGCTCCCATTTAGAGCTTTTAGGGCTTGTCATTAAGTCTACAAGTCAATAAAGTCACTGTCATGTATGAAAGACCCTTCTTGGGCATGTTATATATTGTAAAGAAAATGATTTGAGTCGAAGTTAGAGTCAAAAGACCCTCCAAGACCTTGTCTATAGATTGTAATCAAATCGAAAGAAGCAAGATGACCTATCAAAAGGACATGTTGACCTAGGTACAATGACAAGTCGATCTACTAGCATGGGTGAGGAGCCTATATATAGGAGGACTCTAGCTCATTCAAAGAGCAAACAATCAAGCATCTATGTCAAGAAAATAAATGCGAATAGGTAAGAAAAGGAAAGGAGAAAATTGAAGTCTTTAAGGATAGTTTTTGGGCCATTCATCTTACATGTGTGATTGCAACTAGGGTTTATGTAGTAAGGTATTGTAGACATTGAAAGAGCCGAGATATCACATAAGAAAGGATTGTTTTGCTAGCTGAATTCATAAGAAGAAGAGTCCAAGACAAGCCAAGGAGGGAAACCACTTAATTTTTCCTTCATCATCTCACACGTGCAAGATTGCAGGAAATTACAGTGGGGCCGAAAATTGCAGAAGTTTCAGGTAGGCCGAAGTTGCAATCAAGGTGTTGCAGGGCCAAAGTTGAAGTCAAAGAAAAAATTGCTAGTTTGACTTGATCTTGGAGGAGTCTTGGTCAAGGGTCTAGGTCTTGGAATTCATCAATTGAATTTCTATAAGAAGAGAATAATTCTTGTGGGTTTTCCTCTTAGTTGGAGACGTTTTGGCCTTGATTGATTGGTTATATCTTGTGTCATTTGTCTCATTGTTCTTTACTATTTGGAAGTTGTTTGATGAAGAAAATAGTTATAATAATCAAGTGAAACAAGAAGTCAATCAAGTTAAGTAAAAATACATCTCGAGTAGTTATCAGTACAGGAGAAATCACCTTCAATTGCCACCCACATGTTTCTTAACAATTTTTACATACGTTAGATCTAAGACTTTTGTGATCCTTATTCTAGATAGATGTCTTTCAGATTAATCACATCATTAGGATTTGGTTGGCATTTCAAACCATCTAATGTGGTTCATCCTTAGGACAAGGTGAAAAAGACAATCGATCTTAATGAATAACGACTAGTTTTCAATGACTATCTCCATCTAATGTGGTTCATGCATCCACACTATTTATTCATTAAGATCGATTATCTTTTTTCACCTTGTCCCGAGGATTAACCACAATATATGGTTCGAAAAATCAATCAAATCCTAATAATGTGATTAATTCGAAAGACGTTTATCTAAATTTTTACATGGTCAAATTAGTAAAAAAAATTATACTTCCATATATATGATATTTACTAGATAATACAATATTATTTTGCTAACAATACAAAATTGTATACTATAATTTTAAAACATTTATATATAATTGAAAAAATATTACAACAATACACTATTTAGAAACATTAAAAAATTAAAAAATTTATTTTATAGCTATAAAGTGAAAAGAATAAACTATTTAGTAGACAAACTAATATTTTTTACATTTAATTCTTTCCGAATTACAACAAATCAATTAATGTTAAAATTATTTTCCCATTCCCATAAAGAAATATTATAAAATATAATTACATTTAATTTAGAAAATAATATGCATATGACCATTTAACATTATAATTTATTTATTAATTGGGATTAATGTTAAAATTATTTCCTCATTCCTATAAAAGAAATATTATAAAATATAATTACATTTAATTAAGAAAATAATATGCATGTGACAATTTAACATTATAATTTATTTATTAATTCTTTCCCAGTTACAACAAAACGATTAATGTTAATTTTACCCATTTTCATAATTTTATTATTAAAAAAGATATTTACATTTAATTAAGAAAATAATATCCATTTGACCATTTAACATTATAATTAAATAATATATTACATAATTTTTTAAGATTTTAAAGAAATTAATAAATCGAGATAATTTTTATCTTAATATGCACATTACATAGTAGTATTTGTTTTTTATACGAAAATATATGATAATATAATTTGGTTATATTAAGTGTATGATTTAAGCACCATAATTTTGGTGGAGAAGAATCAAATTACTAATAATTTTTGTGGAAAAAGAATAGAATTACTAATAATTTATTGTATATGATAACATAGTTTTATGAAATAAAAGTAAATAACAATTATATAATTAAATTATTAAAAAAATATATCAATGAAAAAAGTGAAAAAAACATTGTTATTAGAGAAAAATATTGTTACACTAAAAATGCAATAATTATAGATTAATAAATATTTATTGTTAAAGATAAGTTTGATAATAAATAGAAAGAAAATATTAATTATGGAAAAATCTATATATTTGTTCTTTTGAAAAATTAATATTACTTAATTAACTATAGATTATATTATTAAGTATGATAATTAATTTATGAAATACTAGATAGTTTTTATTTAAAAAAAATATTTTTAAAGAATTATTAATTTTGAAAAATTAATTTTAAATGACATAAAAATAATCATCAACCCATCAAAAATTAGAAATTCAAAATTTAATTTTTAATTTCAAAAAAATAAATTTAATATTTAATTTTAATTAAAAATCAAAACATTTTGTACCAAACTAATTACAATATACTCTACTTTCCAAATAAATAAATAAAATTATTTATCTACTTCCATTCATTAAAACAACAAAAGCACAAACATAAATATAAAGCAATTGGATAATTAAAGAGTTATTTTTAATGGAATTTTTTGGAAGTTTTTCCTTGGTGTTTTTCCGTTTAATTTCTCTAAATTCCAAGAACTTATTGAATCACAAGCGTAACTATGCACAATAATCAAAGTGCCCTATAAAATATTCTGCAGGAAATTTGACAAATAAACTCAATTGCTAAGATATTCTATTTGATTTCTTTCTTCACAAAACCCCAAAGGAGGCACCTCAGGAAATGCAAAGAAAAAATATTCTGCAGGGCATCCATTGAAGGGAATAACCATCCGGGTTTTCGTTCGATGCATTCCGAGGCGCAATCCGATCCGATCTGTGATGTGATATTATATGGGAAAAGCGTTGTTCGGTACTTTAGAATAACATTCTATCTCCATTGAAACCGGCCGACCTTGTTTGTCGTTTGTCGTTTGTCGTCGGGCGCCATGCCACGCCACGCCGTTCTTCCCCTTTCAAAATTGTTCCGTTTTGGGTCTAAATTCAGGAATTCCATTAACATATCTATCTTCTCCGCCCCCGGAGCTCCTCGTTGAGCTCGATTTCCGCTATGCAATCGACGGAATTCATCAGCCACTGGAGGTTTGGGGTTTTGAAGCCTCGTTTCTCCCGGAAAGAACTTATTTTTAATTTTGTATGAACGAAGGCGGAGACCTTTGGGATTGTGAAGATCGAGACAGAAGCATGGGTTCGGAGGATATGAATCTGGTTTCGTCTCAGAGGATAGAAACCGCTCTTAATTCCCAGCGGGTCTACCAGCCCGACCATTTGCAATACCGCTGCGCGCCCTCGGTGGTAAATCAGAGGCGGGGGGATTCAGGACGGAAAGCCCGACCCGCCGGCGTGAGCGGTTTCGTTGAACCGGGCGGCAAGCTGTATACGAATGATCGGGATAGGTATCTTGCTCCTCAGAGGGATTTCAGAAGCGGTATTTACAGCGCCGATGATGGCAGGCAGGATGGTATAGTGGTGGAACCGGATTCCCGGAGGGGGACTGTGAACATGAACATGAACATGAACATGAACAGTGGCGGCTTACAGATGAGAGGCATGCTCGCCCGGAATGCTGGAGGGAGAACGGGCCAGCCGGAGTGGGGCGAGCGGGTTGGCGTGATGGGCGGTGATGGAAGTGCAGGGTCACAGAGCGAAGAAGGGTCTGAGGACGAGGATGACGATGAGGATGACGGTGATGGGGAAATGGAAGGAGAAGTGGAGAGAATGCAGGACTCCATGGCTGCCAATGACAATAGCGGCAACAATAACAACGGCAGCAACAATAACGGCAGTAGTGTCCATGGCAGTTTAGAGGGCTTTCAGAAATCAAATTTAGATCGCGAGGGTGGTATTCCGAAGGCCGCTTTGCAAAACCACCATACTTCCCTAAATATGTTCTTGTCGCCCCCATTTCTCAATTCCTTCCCTTCGCCCTCGGGCGCCCCTGCATTGCTGGATGCCACGTCAGCGGCACAAAATGGAGCGGCAGGGGCAGGAGGAGGGGTGGCTGCATCCTCTGGTTTTTATAGAGATGGGTTGGTGAAGGAACCTCCTGCACTTCCCAGAGAGAATAATAGCAGCAGTGCCACTGCCAACACGGCCTCTTTACATGAACACCACCAAGCAAGGATTCCCCCTGGCTTGCAGCACGAGGGGACCCTTCCAGTTGCCTCTGTGCCCGACGCCGATAACTATTACACTCAATTGCTGCAATCAACCGCGTCGCTTGCTTCGAAGGACGCAGGAGTGGACGAAGGAGGTGCTTTCGGAGAAAGGAAAGGCACGACCGCAAGCACAGAGTCATCAGAGTCCTCGCTGCGGATAATTCTATCCGATCCTCTCACGTAAGTACGGTTGCCCTTTTTGTTTGTGGTTATTTTATCCATAGAACTATGTTATACATATCTATTCTAAATAATATATCGCGAAGGGTACAGAAAGAAACTTATCAGAAATATCACGGAAAATATTGGCAATCATAACTTGAACCTGGAAAGGCCGAAAAATCGTCAATTTGAGAAACCTCGAAAATATCGGGAGAACCCGGAGATATTTGCAAGGCGTCAAGCAATTCGCATTTTCTGTCAATCTGATGTTTTGCATTTTTGGCATTTTTTCATGACAACACTTATATTTAGTTGTTTCAGCAAAGCTTTTAAGCAATTCCCCTGAATTGTTTTTATTTTCTCTTGCAAATGCTTTGAAAAACGTGGTCTGAAGGGTTGCATTGCATTGAGAGTTGAGATTCACAAGCGATAGCAAAACAATTCCCGACTCGAACAATAACGAGAAAATAAACCACCGACTCGAACAATAAAGAGAAAATAAATCAGTACCAGGGAAGTGCAATACTTGAAGAGAAATCAGCCAAGAGAAGTGTAGCCCGAGAGTGAATTAGAGAGAGAATTAAACCCAAGCAAAAGAGAGGGCACTTTTCCCAGGAGGGGTTTGAATTTACGTGTACAAGGTCAACCCTAGCCATACCTAGAAATACAATATTGATTACAATGTAAACAAGGTTGGCTGTGGCTGAAAGGGAATCTTATAATATTTTAAACATTTCTCTCACTTAGGTGCCATGCTTGAGCCTTGAGGGGTAAGTAATATACCAAAATTACCCGTACCCTGAGAAAAAGTTAGTCAGAGAGAGAACCTAGAACAAATGAGTTAGAGATAAATAATCCCAAGCAGAAGAGAGTGCAACATAGGTGCCCTTAGGCAGAGTTTTATCAAGATTGAAAGATAATCACAAAATTATCAAATCTCAAATGAGGGTTGTGTATTTGCTATTTACAGACAGCTTAAGAATAGGGCACTTTTCCCAATAGGGGTTTCGAATCTACATGTACAAGGTCAGCCCTAGCCAAACCTAGAAATATAATAATGATTACAATGTAAATAAGGTTGGCTGTGGCCAAATGGGAAGGTTACACTGTTTTAAATGTATTAGGTGCCATCCTTGAGTCTTGAGGGGTAGGTATTTCACCAAAATTGCCCGTAACCTGCACTTGGCCTCATCCCTTTGAAACTCATGACTATCATGGTAGACGGTAGACCACAGCAATAATTGAACCCCGATGGAGTGCTTAATACTCTAATCTCACATGTGAAGCAACATCTTGTTGGCAATTCACCTGAATTCACCATTTATGGCCTTCCAAAAGTCTTCATTAATAGTCCTAGGAAAAGGTCTATATTTTTCTTTTCATGACATATTTGATAGTTGCAGCAGCAAACAATGTCAAAACTCTACAAACAAAGGTTGAAAAAAACAGAAGAAGTGCTTCTTTATGGGCTTGAAGCAACACCGTTTACTGCATATTAGCTTCTAAAATCCCTGAAAAAAACATGCACATTTATCTCCAAATGCAAGGTTTTGTTCCTTTTAGTGTGCATGTTTTATTTTATTCACAAAGCTTTGTTACTGTTACCATTGATTAGTTTCCCGGAATCTAGCAGGTTTGTTTCACATTTTGGTGATGCCAAGGGATATTATTTGGAAGAAAAGGTGAAATTCTTTAGTAATTTTATGATTTGAAGCATTTAATAATTGATCCTAGAATTGTTTTGGACCAGATGCATGCTGGTTAAACTTGTTGGCAGGTTGGCACTATGTGTCAATGACTTTTATTGTCTGCTTGGTCAACCTCATGTTCAAGAGTGTTTTTGAGTAATACCCTAGTTCTGATTTCCAGATCAATATTGTGTATATGACGAATGGCTAAATGCCAAATGATGTAATATGTAGGATTGTACGTTGAATGATAGTTCAAAAAAATACAACATAGGCTGCTGAAGATAAGGAGTCAGGACAAAAGAACGAGGGGCTGTGACTCCATAAGAGGGGAAAGAAAGGGGACTTAAGGGGCTCAAGGGGGCTAAAGAAAAATAATTATATTTGATTGAAAAACCCAAGTGCTCAACTTTGTTTAATTAGTGCTATTCAATCCATGTTTAATTTTATCTTAAGCTTTGGATGATTGCGTGGAGGAGGTATATGGGCTCTGCATAGAGATACGTGGCCCTTTCATGCCAAGCAAATTTATGCCATAAATTTTTGCTATGCAAGCGAATTATCATTCAGTAGGGGGAAATTGAGAGACTTATCTCTGAGTAAACTACTATGAGCTTACTGTAATTGAATTATACCAAGCTATAGCCATGGATTAAAGGAATTGTCACTGTATGGAATGATTATGGTTGTCATTGAGGAATTTCACTAGAATTGATAATCCCTGGAATCCCAGTAGTGAGATTTCCAAGCCAACCTGTGCTGGAGTCCTGGAGGGAAGTGGGATAGCTTGAGGGACGGTTAAGCAGAGAATGGGGTCCCCGTTGTGTTGTGCTGGTAGATGGGGAAAAAGAGCTGTGGATTGGGACCACTATAGGAGTATTATTGATTGTGAACCTTTCAATTGGTCTATGAGAAGAGAATTAGAGCAAACCATAGGAAGAGTTCACCCTTGTAGATACATAGCCTCAACTTGGGGGGTAGCCTCATTTGCAGAGAGATTTGGTGCAGCAAGAAGTCTATGGTTGGCTGGAACATCTTTCTTTTACAGCTAGTTAGTGGACACTTTCTAGACAAATAAGTGTTCATGAATGTGTTGTGCCGAATTACTGTTGTTTTTGTTATGGATTTTATTACTTGCTGGTTTGTTCAATCCTATTTGCTTGTGTAACCTTGCAATTGTCATTTTGTGGTGCCATTGTGATCAAATGACTAATTTTTCTTGCATAAGTCAGCATTGTCATGCATCCAAGTATTAATTAATAGCAGGACAATGAGGAAAGGTATCAAAGAAACAATCTTGGGTCGAAAAATTGGTCGTTTCAAGATGTACCCCACATCTTCAAAGTGCACATAGGGTATTGGGTACATTTCATTTTGGCTTTTGAAAACTATGCATTAGTTGATTAATGCCCAGTGCTTTTTTGATTTGGATAATATGACATCACTGATCTGCTGTGATATAGCAAAATACTCATCAAATTTTATTTCTTGTTTGTGTTACAGTTACACAAATGGTGGGTGCAATCGAAATTGGCAGAAGAATCTAGTGTGGGTGTGGCACTTGTTTTGTACTTAGGAATGGAAGAATCGGAACCCCAACTTTTTTTTATAAATGTATATTTAAAATTTAAATTTATTTAAAAGTTAACTGAAATATCAATTAAAGAATATACATTGTGTAGCTTCATATTCATATTTCCCATGGGGGAATTGGACAAAACCACTGAATTCATTGAATATTAAATGATTGCAATTGCTAATAGATATCATTGTCAAATTATATATATTCATGCTATAACACGAAAAACTACTATGTGTTGAATTTCCACGACCTTGGGTCTAGGTAAGAGTCTTAAAATCACCGATGCTGCCAAACCAAGAATCTCAACAGAACTACTTTGCACAGCGGAATATAAACAACAGTAAATCACATATACACAGAATATAGCCAACTTTTTACAATTTTTCAACCCAACTTCGTTATATTAAACAACATATAATACAACAGTCTAGGGCTCCCATGGGGGGAATTGGACAAAACCACTGAATTCATTGAATATTAAATGATTGCAATTGCTAATAGATATCATTGTCAAATTATATATATTCATGCTATAACACGAAAAACTACTATGTGTTGAATTTCCACGACCTTGGGTCTAGGTAAGAGTCTTAAAATCACCGATGCTGCCAAACCAAGAATCTCAACAGAACTACTTTGCACAGCGGAATATAAACAACAGTAAATCACATATACACAGAATATAGCCAACTTTTTACAATTTTTCAACCCAACTTCGTTATATTAAACAACATATAATACAACAGTCTAGGGCTCTCCTACCAGGGATAATGGCCCTCATACATCCACTAGTACAGGATACAAATAAGATACTATGACCATCTGGCTGTAGTGCTCTCTCAACTCCTCTCGATCGTACCTTGTACCTGCTTGGTCCTTCGGCTCCCGATTTGCAGCTCCTGCCTCTGTTAATGCTCCAAGTCCATCTGGCCACTGAATCTCGGCTGTCAATCTGCTCTCTAGTTCTGCCTTAGTCCATCAAGGTCACAACATTTCGAGACTTTTGTCGAGTTGTTCACAGCTCCACTTGTGAACAACTCTCAAACTGTCCACTACTGCTCCTCAACTACTTAGGGACTTCAACCCACTATGGTCTTTCTGTGTTGCACCGATGAGACCAACATAGGGTATGGAGCGCTGCCACCTATCATTACAAGATGCCCATCTCCCACATTGAACATGAGCTCAGAGGACTGCCCATCATCTGTTGCAGAAGTCCTTCTCCACACACAAGTCTCGGGCTCCACAAACTACTCTTGGCTGATCAGACCATTGAGCTCCACCAACTTCCACTCTAGCAATCACCTTTGTCCATCAAGGTGTTGCACACTGGGCTCCAACTTGGACACTATCACGCTGTCCTCTTGCAGACCTTAAATGTCCAATCCACGTCCACACTTGGTCCACTCTCACGCTTCCCTCCAACAGTTCACGAGTGACCGGGTCCACGCTGTAGCCTCTGCCCCTAGTTAGGGCATCCTCACACCTAGGAGACCCTTACACACGACTGCCAACAAACTTCACCAATCGACCCTTTGCTTCTACAATAGAGGAGCTATTGCACAAATCTGGGCACCAATCATGTCCTCACCTAGGACATCTATCCAACTTTTATCCAAGGGAACATCTGCAACTCTCCTTGCTGCTGTCCTCTTGCCTAGGAATGTGTGCTTCCCATTGTAGCATCTTCCCACTAAGAAAACCTTTCTTCTAGCTGCCACAACACATGTAAACACTACATCCCTAGCATCAAAGTCATCATAAATACATACCTCTCATCTGATGTGCCTGCTGTCACCTTGGTTGCTTGGTAGGCTTCCCAACAGTCCACGTTAGGTTCCTCCAAACAGCTCCTAAGGCCTCCTACAACTGCCCATCAATTGATCCAAACACTGGTCAACTTCTTTGACCCAACGTCCCTCCAAAATACTGTTGTAGTTATGTTTGCACTTCGCTCTTCGTAACAATCTTGGTTAGGGCATTTGTTGCAGCTCTAAATTCCCTTGATAGTCCCCAAACATGCCCTTAAAGGGTTGCGACACAACTTAGTAGACCTCCTCCCTTGCCACACTGCTTCTTTAGGACATATGTCAACCCTTGACAACCCTTACGCAAGCCCAACTGTGTGCTATGGCCTGCGACCTAGCACAACAACCCTCCTGTAGCAATCTACCTCCAAAAACGGTGCCCAAACAACCTTGGCCCAACAATGTTTTGCCCTTCAAGGACTCGGCCAAGCAGCCAGCCACCTCGGCACTTGGGACAACAACCTCAGACCTTGTTTCAACCCCAAAACAGACCTCCTAAACTCGCTGTCTTGTCTCCCCCTTTACTGTGGCTAGGGCTAGAGTTCTTCCTCTCCAACGAATCCTTATCTAGAGGCAACGTTGCACAAGATGGATGCCTTAATGACTCCTCATCACCCTTTATTTATACACAAACAAAGGGGCTCCACGAATTATGAAGAGACACATCTATTGGACGAATTTTACTTCAAGCCTACATGACTTGAAAACCAATAATTATTTGTCAACTTCAAAAATTCATTTCTCCACTTCTACAACTCGGAATTCGACGATTCTTGAAGCGTTGCATTCCCCTTTCCGCCCTCTATCTTCTCATGCCATCACATGTAGAAATGTGCTCCCGAAAATGCCCAAACACGATTTGGTGCAAAACCCCATACTTGGGTTCCAAGCCCACAAGCCTACTTGTAGCGCTTTGACCTCCAACCCTCGAACACTAGGGCTTGGAGTACACAAAAATCAACACTATGTGCCAAGATGGAGAGTGGTGAGAAGAAATGAAATCAATTACTCTAATTGCTAGAGGAGAGACAAAACTTACTAGTTGTGGAATACAGTGCAGTGTGAACACTTATAATTGAGATCACCAAACTATGATAATGCATGAGTTGTGATGGCTAGATACAAAGAGAGACTCATCAAATACATAAAGACACGTTACATATGAACTTTAACCTTTAAGATGAGAACTACAATTCTCTAGAAGATTGACTACACTGAAGGCAACTCATTGTACAAAACCTATAAAATACAATATTGATATAAACATGATTATCATTAGCAAATAATACAATATTGCTCAATTTTTGATCATTAGCAGATACTTATTATGTAAATTGTGTGCTCAATGTTCTTGGAGGTGATGGGAAAAATTGTTCCAAACATGCAACTAGGGGGTAAATCTAATATAGGCTGAGTTAGGTGAGGATTCTTCTACAAGTAAAAGTAGAAAGGTCAAACAATTGAAATTTTAAGAATGCCCAGAGCCTCTAGTCAAGAAGAAATAAATGGTTTAGCTGGGTGTTACCTTTCACGTTGATATGAGTGGTAAAGGTATATTTTTCTTGGCTTGAGGGTGGTTGAGCATAGTGATCCTCCTTAAGGGATCATTTGGTGTTCTTGGTGGTTGCTTTCTTGGTGATCTCATGCTCCTTGGTTAATGATCTTGGTTCATGTGTGATGCTTTTATTTTTTCTTGAGATGGTCATGTATGTGTGTTACACATTGTTTATGTTGGTTCATTTGGTGGATTATCTTCGTTTGTTCTCTCCTTTCATGGTTACATATGGATAATGGTGACATAGTCTTTTGGCACTATGATAATAGGTGGATGGTATATCCATTTGCACTATTCTCTTCATATTGCATATTTACCTCACATCAACTTTGGCCTAGTCATGATTTTGGTGTTATGTGGCTATCGTTGAAGAGCTATTGTTTCCATATATCAAATATTATTTTTGATTTTGGTATTTCTATTGGATGGATTCATAATCTATGAAAATCATGTTTTCATGGATCACTTTGGGTCCCTTGTGACTATTTTGGAGTATTTTAAGGGGTCTTTTCTTGGTTATTCCAATACTATTTAGTATTTACAATAACTTTGAAATGGATTGCTAACCATTCATTGGCACAATCTACCTTCCAAAAAAAGCACCTTGATCTGGATTGGATCATTATATTATTTCTCATCCATCTCGATGCTTTCAAAGTGGAAAAATTGGAGCAATCAACTTGCAGGTCATTTTTATTAGGTCCCAATTTGGAAAATTGTGGGTGAAAAAATTTAAGAGCTATTTCCAGGCCTTAATGACCTCTTTTTGTTGTCCTGGACTTATTATGGACCTGGATTCCATAATCTACATATTGATACCATACCTTTCCAATGGCGCAAGAATCACGTCAATTGGAGCTTGTATGAGAAAGTTATGCCTCCTAAAAGTTTACCTATCATGATTGACCACCTTAATTTGAGAGGACACCACGCCAGCCCCAATTACTCATGGAAAAGGGGCTAGCCTTGTGGGAAAGAGGGAGAAGACCCTAGAAGTTCGAGTTGTAATTGTTGTTGAGGGTTGGATGGGTAAAATTTAACTCCTAGTTGGCTATCTGGTTGTGTTATAACTAGGCCACTATTGGAGTGCATTTTGTTTCATAGTAGAACAAAGTTGTTGAAAATGGTTGTTATTGATGTCAAAGGTTGTCCAAATGAAAAAGAAAGTTACATAGTCAAATAACATATTTCGAGACCTTTCCAACCATATATGGCATGCCTTCTGGAAATATTGTTTTTGGATTTTTGGATACCCTATCTTTGAATGCATTTTTATTCCAATTACCTAGCTCAAATGGGTGCATAATATATTTGGTGGGAAAGCTTCTTTCACGACTTTTCCAAAGATATATGGAACTCCCTCTAACTCCTCATGGTTGAGGGGATATTATTTAATGCCCTGGCAGAGGTTAGCCCAGCTAGTGGGCAAGTTGGCACTATTTTTGGGGGTTAGATGCACTATATATAGGTGTTGATGAAGAGTCATTGAAATTATTCTCTCAAGTGGAATTTGGGTCTGTTTTAGAGCAACGAAGGAACAATTTTGAGGTTCATACTATTAGAAAATCAGAAAGGCAGAAAGGTCTTCTTATACTTGATAATTACTTGTGATATTCTTCTCTTCTTATTAACTTTCTTATGTTCTTCTTTACTTAGTTCATCAAGCAATTACCAAAATAGTAGCATGCAGATCAAGGACACCAGACATAGGCGGACAACCAAGGGAAAAACCCCACTCTAGGGGAAAACCCAGTCAACAATTATTCCTTCAATAGTTTTTATGAGATAATCCAACACCCTAGACTTTGACACAGACTTCCTCCACACCAAATCAAACCTCTTCTCCTTTTGTAGATAACACTATCTTTGACCTGGCAGCAATAACAGTGTGATGCAACACTCTTCTTCGACCTAGCAACTTCGATTTTGCTCTAGTGACTTCGATCTTGACCCAATGACTTCGATCTTGATCCAATACTTCTTCTTAGGGCAACAACAACCAACAATAGCAACTTTGACCTATTAGCAACAAACTTGTCCTTGCAACAACTTGCAGCAGAGACTTCGATATAGCTTGAGAGACTTCGATCTCCTTAGAGAACCCACACAATTGAAAGATAGGTGCACCAAAACTTCGATTTTATCTTTCCCTTGCCTCTTGCCCAACTTCGCACTCCTTTTAGCCTCCTCCAATTTCGCACTTTTTCCAACTACTTCTTGATATCAAAATTGTGAGAGAGTGATTGCTTCAAATGAATTCCATTTGCTCAATATATAGCCTTTAAGTGAGGTCGAGTTGCCCTCCTTGAGGCCGACTTGATCTTCTTGAGGCCGACTTGGTGTGGAGGTGACATAATTCATATTTAACTCAAAAATAAACCTTTTTACATGATTCAAAAGCCGAAGAAGGGTCTTTTTAAATGTATAATGACTCTATTGACTCAGAATAAATTCTAGAAGTCCTCAATTGTGGCTTTGACCTAAAACATGATGACCCAAGCATGAAGCCTATGCTTTACTAAGTCATTGTAACAATAATAAAAATTCTTTTCTTTATTCTTTTGACAAGTACATTACATAGCAACTCAATTACATTTATGAAGACCAAAACTAGTTATATTCTTCAACACATACCTCATGAACTAGTAGTAAAGTAAAGCTGAGTTGGAGCAGCTTTTTGTGGAAGGGTTTTGGCACATATTTTGAAGATTTTTTGGCATTGTTCTTGGGAAGGGTTTCTGGTTTGTTTTAAGGGCAAAGTGCTGGAGGTTTTAGGCCAAATTTCACGTTTGATTTGAGGGCTGAATTCTTGTTTGGAGAAGGTTGCGCTGCGACCTATTTTGACGAGTTCACATGTCTTATGAGGCTGAGTTCAGAGGTTGTTGGACCAAGTTTTGTCCTTGTTTGAAGCCAAGGTTTGGTTCAATTGAAGAAGGCCAAAACCTGTTCCTATTAAGGTTGAGTTCTGTCCCTATTTGAGGCTGATTTTCAATACTATTTTGAAGACTTAGTTCAGTTCAAGGATGTCGAGCCCTAGCCTTGTCGAAGGATTTTTTATAGCCCAGTTATGAGGTCGAATCTTGTGTTGCTCCTGCTACATTTGAAGGAGACCAAACAAGTGAACAACAAGAACACTGCCAAGGTCATGTCAGAGATGAGGATCTTTATTGTGAACAAGCATTAGAGAATGTGTCGAAGGGTGACCAGAGTTAAACCCTGATGTTGTAAGCCATTTAAATGTTTGAGGGTATGCAAACTCACAACATTGAAATTGTGCAAGTATTGACCAATGTGCTACCAATGTAAGATTGTGGATAGTTGGAATGAGTAACCAACGAAGTAAAGATCAGTGTTGTAGTGCATCTTTATTTTGGCAGGCCATCAAAAGAACAAGTTATAGTGATCATCCTTAAGGGAGCAAATCTAAGAGTAACATGGTTGGGTGACAACTCCTATTGAGGTAAGGAAATTGTGAAGTATCTTAAGTAGGTTGGTGCCTAGTACCCTACAAATTGTGAATTGGTGCTCAATTGAAGGCAATAGAGTCTCTTGTAAGTTGGTGCCTATGAAGTTGCTGAATTGGAGCTCAACTAGGAGACTGAAATCTCCTATGGGTTGGTGCTAACGAAAGTTGTAACTTGGTGTTTATAGATGATTGATGTCCTCACCTTCTTGACATGTTGAAGCTTGCAACTTTTGGAAGTTGGTGCCTACAGAGGATTGGTATCCTCACAAATGGATGTAATAAATTGAAGAATGTTTTCAAGTGTTAACTTGCACTTTGATCTTCGTGTTCATACATTATGGATGATTGATTATGTAGTGAATTCAGTCTCAAGATTAACTAAGTGAAAAATTGTTAAAAGTAACGAAATATTGATTCACCCCCCCCTCTTAGTATTTCCAACAAGAGTAGCTAAGAGTGGATAGGGAGAGAGAAAAATAGAGGGGGTTTGTGGTTTGTAGTAGCCCACAGGTGATAGGCCATAGGTTTCAGGCAACTCCATAAAGAGTGCCTTCTCGTTTGTATTTACATCATTTCCATTCTAGACAAAAGAGCAATGTCTAGTTGGGTCTTCTTCCGAATGGTCTTTGCAGATCATATCTTTGTGTTTATGGTGTTTGGTGTGTGTTTGTATTTCATTGTTTTGTTCTCTATTTTCTACATTTTAGTGCATGCATAAGCAAAATAACAATAATTAGTAAATCTGAAATACAAGGAAAAATTAAACCCTATGTATAGATTTCATATTTCAGTCTATTTTAATCAAATCTATTGTGACAAATTGTCCAATGGAATATCAATGGCAATTTATAGATCACACCCACAATGTGCAACACATAATAGTGCATATGTTGTATTTCTTTCTTTCTTGGCAACCATTACTTTCTATATGTTTCATAGATGCTGGTTAAGTTCATTGAAAGAATGCCCTTCATTACATCTATCTCTTGCATATTGATCCCTTTTAAGCTTGTCATAATAGACATCAAGATAGGGTTGGTGGAAAGACATAAATCAGATTGTATTTGTCCTTTGATCTGTGTAGAGACTATATAAATCAGGAAGGTTGTAGGTTTAGGGGGTTTAAATACGCTTTTTATCCAGTGTGGCTCAACGAAAGCATGAAATAATGTAACATTTGTATTTCATTTTTCTCTATTTTCTACATTTTATTGCAGGCATGAGCAAAATAATAATAACTAGTAAATCTAGAAATCTAAGGAAAAATTAAACCCTCAATATAGATTTCATATTTCAGTCTTTTTTTATCAGATCTATTGTGACAAATTGTCCAATGGAATATTGACGACAATTTATAGATCACACCCACAATTTGCAACACATAATAGTGCATATGTTGTATTTCTTTCTTTCCTCGCAACCATTACATTCTATACGTTGCATAGATGCTAGTTAAATTTGTTGAAAGAATGACCTTCATTACATTTATCTCTTGCACATTGATCCCTTTTAAGCTTGTCACAATAAACATCAAGATAGGGTTGGTGAAAAGACATAAAGCAAATTGTATTGGTCCTTTGAGCTGTGCTAAGACTATGTAAATCATGAAGGTTTTAGGTTTAGGGGGTTTAAATACACCTTTTAACCAATGTGGTTCAACGAAGGCATGGAATAATGTAACATTAGAAGTACTATTCTCGAGTTGAAGAGTAGAAAGGTGCATATGTTTTGACAATCTTACAAACATAGATCCCATTGATGAGCTAAATTAGATCCTTGAAGACCTAATAAAAGGTGTATTCCTAGAGGCAAGGCCAAATGGGGGATGTTGTTAAGGTTTTTGCCACCACCTTTGACATGGAGAAGATTGTGTTGAGAAATCTAGGGCATCTAAATTAGGTGGTTTCTCTTACTTTGATAACTGCTTGTGATGTATTTTTACTTAACTTGATTAGCTTCTTCTTTCTCTTGATTATATTTAATGTTCTTATCAACAAACAACTACCAAATTATAAAAAACAATGAGACAAGAGGACACAATATGTAGGCGATAATCCAGGGCCAAAACCTCTCCACTTGAGAGGAAAACCACAATAATTCTTCTCTTCTTATAGAACTTCAATTGACGAATTCCAAGATCTATGATGCTTGACCAAGACCCTCCAAGACCAAGTCCAATCTTTCCTTCTTGACGAGCTTTCCATCCAGCAATTCCTCAACAACTTCTGCAATTTCAACCTTCAACAAATTCTTCTGCAACTTCGACCCCCAACAGAGTCTTCTGGAAATTTGTCTCAACAATTTCTTCTGGAACTTCGACCCAATAGTTTCTTTGATCCAGCCATTACAACTTGCCTAACAACTTTCCAACACTTCGATTTGCCCAACAACTTTCCAACACTTCGATTTGCCCAACAACTTTCCAACACTTCAACTTGCCAAACAACATTCCAACACTTTGACTTGCCCAACAACATTTCGACACTTCGACTTGACCAACAACATTCCAACAACTCAACAGGATGAGGTAGGGCATCCAAGATAAGAGTAGTCGTGGATTGATATTCTTTGATGACTAGCTATCCAAGACAAGAATAGTCCAAAGAAGGTCATACTCGGTGAACACCTGGGTGGGGTATGCACCCTGAGAGACAATGATGATGGTGTCTATAAATCATTGGTCTCGCCAGCATTGTGCTTTGATCTTGTGGAGAGATAGCGCTGTTAGTCAAGGCCTTGCTATGTAACAATGCTAGTTGATATGATGCTAGACAAATGGGTTACCAACTTGACTCTTCCTATGAGATCTCTTAAACTGAGAATGTCCATGTACCTCTTATGAATGCCTCCCTAGTTATGGGGGAGTGTTGAAAAATGTGTAACTAGTTTCGGTCTTCATAAATATGAAATGTACTTTTGATTCTTGTAAATTATAAAATGAAAGAAAAATTATTATTGTTATTTTGGAGCATGGGTTTCATGCTCAAGGTCTTTTATTTTATAGTTCAAACACCCATTGAGTGCTTCTAGGGTTTGTCTTAGGTCAAGAAGTCAAAAGAGTCATTGTGATAAGGTGAAGACCCCATTGAGCATATTGTAACTTTAAAGAAAATTATTTATGTCTTTAAAAGTGTCAGAATACCCTCCAAGACCAAGTCGACATGGCAGTTGGCAAGTTAGCATAAAAGGAAGAGCCACACCCACCTTGAAGAGCCTATATATAGGAGAGAACTCGCCCTCCTTGAGACACATTCACTCAACACTCATTCTAGCAAAGGAAGAGGAAGAAGGCAACGAAGAAGAAAGAGGACTAAGGAGACTTTTGTTTGGGCTATTTTTATCTCACATGTGCTAAGGAGGACTAGGGTTTCTGCAACAAATCTAGGGTTTCTATCTACAAGTTCGATCTTGGAGAAAAGAAGGCTAAGAGGTCAAGCAGAGGTCACCGAGGGTCATCCTCAAGCTCCAGAAGTCGGAGAAAGTAAAGTGAAGGTCAAGGGAAGGCTTAGAAGGAAGATCGAAGTTCACACATGTGGCAACTGCAAGTTGCAATTGCAGGGAGGCCGAAAATGTTGCAGCAGGAGGTCGAGGAATTGCTACTGGAAGAGATTTGACTGGGTTCGGCTAGATCAAGGTTAGCACATCATTTGAAAAGGTTGGTCTTGGTCATGGAAGGTATTGGTCTCAGTCTTAAGGTCATGTTCTTCGTCAATTGAAGAACATGTAAGAGAAGATATTTGCAAGTTTTCCTCTCAAGAGTAGAGGTTTTGGCCTTGGCTTGCAACCTATATTTTGTGTTCTTGTTCTTCTTGTTTTGGTAGCCGTTTGATGATTCACACATATAATAATAAGGAACAAAGCTAATAAGTAAAAATACATCACAAACAATTATCAAGTAAAGAGAAATAATCATAATCATTGCCCTATAGATTTCTCAACATAAGGATTGTCTCAACATCTCCTTTGACACTAATGAGGTACCTTGTCCTAAAGTAGATGTGATCCCCTTGATCTTAGTGTCACAACACATGATAGAACACTAAAGGTAACCTTTGTCAATGACTTGCACTCATAATTCAAAGTTGCACATGTGTGTCTTACATTTACGAAAATGCTTCTAAAACTAGTTGCTAGAGGCGTCAATTCTCTAAAATAATGAATTTTTTTGTGGCTCACCGTGATTCTTATGTTATTCAAAAAAGCATGATGAAAGTAAGTTGATCTAGTGCGTCGTTGTTTGAAGTGGGAAGTCTTTTGCTTCCTCTCATAGTCTCCTATGAGCTTACCAATAAAACTATCCTATTGGTTGTTTCTAGTCAAGCCATCCATGCACATCCTTTTTCTTAACTTTTTTTTCTATCATATTTTATTGCAATGTTGTTGAAAATGCAACCCTCAGGCCTAGGCTAACATCCTTTCTTTTTTTTTGCTATGCAGAGAGAAAATGGAGTGAATAATGTATGTTTTCAACTTTGACATTTCATGGCGATGCTAAATCTAATGCTAAATCTTCTATGGCTATCTATAACAAGTCTTTGGTAAACCTTTACTTGATCTCTACGTCTTCAACACGTTTGATAGACTCTTTTCTTTAACAAGATTTGCAAAGAAAGATCTTGAATTGATCCTTAAAAAATGCTTTTGATGGAAGTAATTGGGCTTAAAACACATTACAGGTTAATTGGATACTTGTTTGGCCAAGACTTTCTAAAACATTGGCACGACCTAAATTTACATAATAACAATTCAATAGGTTATACCCATCAACATAATAAGTACTATAATAGGATCAATAATCCACTTTGTAATGAACAATTTTGGCTTCCGTAATTTTTTTATAAAAATTATTTAATTAATTTATTTATATGGCTAGAGGAATCGACAACTGAGTCGATTTCGTACTTGCATGGCACGAGGTTGATTCCGATTGCTACCACTATAACCCCTAGGTGCCTACGTATGCCCCTTTTGTAGACACTAGTGAATCAGGGGGATTTGAACTTTGAACACATACATAACACTTCATTTTCACGGACACCTTGTACATACCACTTCATTTTCATGGCCATTGCCGATTGAGCTGCCCCCTGGGGGCTTATTTGTAAAGATCCTTTAGTAACAAAGTACTGACTATAATAAGAAAATCTATGTTTACTTGATAATTGTTGTGGAGGTAAATCTCCTCTGCGGACAGAGGCGATCCCTACTAGCCTAGACCGGGTCTAGCAACAATCGTTCACGCTATAGTGCAGGTTCCTAATTGCAAATACTTGTCTCTGCTCACAGGTCACGGAATGAGCCCTCCAATGTGTGGGATGGGGAATGGCAGCGACGGTGACAAATTACTGTGTAACAATAATGAATATGGATGTAGAGAAATTTTTGCTTAACAATAAAGCACCACTAACAAAGTATACTTGCTTGATAAGGCATGACATACATTTGTCGCCTCAAATTTATAAAGTTTTAGCTCATGACATTATTTTCTCGACATGTTATCTGAAACAAAAATAATGTCTACTTCCCATTTTAAATTGATAAAAACAATTCATTTAAAAGTGAATCCATTTTAATTTGACATGTCACATACTTTTCTTTTGTTGCAAAATACTTAATATTGGAACATATGTTTGAATATATACTTCTTATTGGAACATATATATTGGAATTAATCACCCTTGAAGAATAGTGGATAGATATGTTTGAACATGCTTCCAACATGACCTAGCCAAATGACAACCCCAAAATAAATGCTTCACCTTTTCTGCCATGATATAGTAATGGAAAAGCCCATTTGAGAGGCCATTCTTTGTTGGGGGCCTTGGAAGGAATGCCTTAATAAGTCAACAACCAAGCAAATACTCGAAGTGTGTAAGACACTTGCATTTGAAGCGAACAAAGTTCCTTCTCAAGTTAAATAATCCAAAAGACTTGGAATATCAGAATATCCATGATGATACAAATATTATATTAAATAGTCTGAATAAGAATGAGATTAGATGATTGAATGTTACAAATGAGTCTTGCTTATATACCTACGCAGGTGCCTCTTCACAAAAGGTCATGTCTTATCAGACATGGCCTTTCAACCTAATTACTAATTAACTAATTAATCACTATTTACATTATTTTATTCATTACAAGATTGATCATACACTATGCAATATCTAGATTAAATGGCTCTCAAATGTAGAAAAATATAGGATGTTGTAGCCCAACCTAGTTTTCAAGTTTTGCATGGTTTAATGCCCAAACCCATCATAAAACATATGATTGATATTTATATCAGATTAGCATTTACTTGAAACAAATGAGCTACTCTACTGTTTACTTTTTTGCAACTGATACAAGAGAAAATATCAAAGACACATGAATTTAACACACTTATTTTTGATCAATTGACCCTGGAAAAACTCACAAGGGGAAAACTGTTTCTTCTAGGAGGATTTTTGTTTGCTTAGCAATTTTATACAACAAAAATACAACAAGAGATTAACGTATCTCTTTCCTTCAAAGAAGCATTTATGAGGTTGTCTTTGCACAAAGATCTCGACTAATAAATTTAAGCCCATAGTCTGGTCTCCTCCAACAAAAATACTGCCTCTCTCAAAACTCCTTCACTTTTGTAGTGGACCCACTGTACAGTCACCCAAGTTTCCTCACTCAAAAAGTGCTATAAAACAAGTTGCTTGAACTCGGAGAAAGCATGCTTGCAATTTTCGCTCCACAGGACTGAATTCTTTGCTGTGAATACACAAGAAACATAGCTTGAAATTTTCATTGAGCTAGCTTGGAAATTTCGCGAAGTATATGTTGTACTCATGTTTGTCAAAGTTCCAAGGAAGCAGATGTACCAATTTTTTCAAAATGATCGGATCATCAATCAATTGTTTATTGAGTCATTGTAAACCCATTCTGCAAATTTGTAATGTAAATGATGCTACTAAGACCTTATATGTATGTAACAACCTAGGTAAGCCTATTATTTTAGCAAAATTTCATTCTAGGAAGTTTTTCGTCTCATTGACTCATTTATGTTTCTAAACACGAATGGTTGGCAAAGATTTTCCTCCAACCTCACCCCAAAGCTAGGGTGGAATTCTTCGTCAAAGTCTTTGGTGAGTCCTAGTGTTTTAGTCGAGTTTTATGTAAAAGTTATTTGGGAATAATTTAAGCTAGTTGGCTAAATTATTTTATTACAAATCACTTGGTCTACTAGATCATATTGTGTCGCAAAATTGAGTGTGTAATTTGAGGGTTTATACCAAACGGGTGTTCCCCTTTGAGGGTTGAATTGTAATTATCTTATGTAAAAAATATTAGTGCATGGTTCCTCATACTTAGACACCATGGCTAAAATATTAGAGGGTGGAAAAAATATTTAATCCCCTCAAGTGTCAATTAATTAATATTTCTGGCAAAAATTAAATTAATCCTAAGCCAAAAAAATCAATTAATTAGCGTCAAATTTAGAGTCTTATAGAAATTAAACTCTCTAAGTGGAAAAATTCGTGGGTATCAAAGAAATGAATTTTTGGAGGTCCCCCATCAAGGGAATTTTGAAAATTTCAAGAAAAATTGGACCCTTGGACCTTGGTGGCTAAGTCAAAGTCAAATTTTTGAGGAAATTAAAAAATGGTTTAAATGAGAAATTTGAAAATTCCTCAAAAATAAATATTTTTCGATGGCTGAGATTATTTTGATGAGGATCAAGCCAACTAGCCTTTATTTTTCCACTTGGAGGGTTTACTAATAAATTAGAGAGTCATTTGTTTCAAGAGCCATCAGATGTTTAGCTAAGAAAGTTCTGCAGAAACGCTGATGTAACACTACTGTCCTGCTGGGAACGTTTTCTGAATTGTAATAAAGACTTTGGAGTGCAGTTCATGGTGTTCATTATCTACTGATTTGTGGTATGTGCTGGGTACATGCATTCCTATATTGTGCTTAAATATTTTTAAAATTTGTTTTTCATTAGATGGTGATAATAACATTCTATTGGTAGATTTTGTGTCTATCTTAGGTGACTTGATTCACCATATGTCTAACAAGCTTTCTTGAAGAAAATATGTAGTGTTTGCAGGTTCTCTAGTCCTTGGGCTCCAAGTTCACAAACTGTGGACGTAGGTTGACCTTGTTTGGACTCCAAATATTTTTATGGTTTATTTAACTTTCCTATGGCTGTAACTTGCATCTATTTTTCGAAGTACACTTGGCCATTTACCAATTTTTATTTTATTTATTTATTTCTCTCTAAAAAAAATGTTTCTCAAAGTTAAATAAGGCTGTAATTTGCATCTATTTTTCGAAGAACACTTGGCGATTTATCAATTTTTATTTATTTTATTTATTTATTTTCTCTAAAAAAATTGTTTCTCAAAATTTGTTACAAAACCCTTGTATATTTGTACATTTGTAAATAAATTTGTAAATTATTTTTCTCTAACTGGGGTTTTGGGGTTTTGATATTTTTTGTATACGTTGGGGTTTTGGGTATTTGTGAATTCATTTTCGCAGGTGTGATCAAGCAAGAGGAGTTGGATTAGCGATAAATATAGGCCCTTGAGGGTAAGATCTAGCCTCCAATTTTTTTTGCAGGGCCAACCATTGATGGATTTGCAGTAAATTTCAAATCTAAAGCACATTAATTTTTTGAAGCAAGGATTTCAATTCTTTAGTTTCCCCGGATTCGGATCTGCCCTCTCCATGCCCTGCATTAGCCTCCTCAGCCCCTGTGTTTGCCTTTTGTGGCCCTGTGTTGCCCCCGAAAGCCCTCCAGAGCCAAGCCGTCAGCCCCATTAGGCCTCGACCTTCCTTATCTCCCCCTGCGTCTGAGTTTTTGGGCCTTTTAGGTTGGCTGTGAGGCCTATGGCCTTCAACCTGTTGGCTGTGGAGCCTCATTATCATCTTGATTTAAAGGTCTTTGTTTCAGCCAAGTGTATACTCCAGGAAGACTATATACCCCTCCCCGCGGGGGGGGGGGGGGGGGGGGACTTGTCTCCCTCATGGGGGCTCGAGGGTTGCACCCTCGAAGCTAAAAATATATGTAAATTTTCCTTGTAAAATATTGTAATTTCGTAGTCAATTTGGGCCGTTCATTAGGCGAATGATCTGATGGTAGAAGTTATGTTTAATTTAGGGTTTTTGCCCTAGAAGACAACCCATCTGTTAGATGAGGGAATTGTATTGTGGCTGTGTGTTGGATGTGTATTCTAACCGAGAAAGAGAAAGGGGGATTGTGTGAGAGAGTAGAGGATATTACAACGGATCTGTTGTAGGTTGTGTCTCTTCATTTTGTTGGATAATAGAAAGGAAGGACTGGCTGTTTCTCCGTGGATGTAGCCCAAGTTGGTTGAACCACATATATTTGTGTCTCCTTTGTTTTATATGTTTTCTATGTTTGTGCGTTCCATTGCTCTGTAATATATAATTTTCTAACAACTGGTATCAGAGCTGAAGGTCTATTTGGCTGATAAACTCACAGGAAAGAAGGGTTCCTGGTTCGAGTGGGAGCAATGGCGGAAGATGGTAGGTTTAGGGTCGAGAAATCTAACAGCCAAGACTACCTGCTGTGGAAGATGCAGATGGAAGATTATTTGTATCAGAAAGATCTGTACCTACCATTGAGCGGAAAAACAAAAAAGTCGTCGAGTATGACAGGCGCAAAATGGGAGATTCTCGACAGCATAGTTATCAAAACCGGCCGGTTTGAACTGGTAATTGGTCAAACCGAACGGTCAGCTCCTCCTCCGGTCAGAACCGACCATGCAACTGGGTTTAGAGGAGGGCTTCACCAATTTCGGGCAGTTAACCGAACCTAACCAGACATAAACCGGACATAAACCGACCACCTAACCGACCGAGGCAGAGGTTCCCTTGTGACGAGTTATGTGGATGTAGCAAAGGTTAGAGGCAGAGATTTGAAGGGCCTACTCCTGCAAATCATACAGGGATATTGTACAAGAAGTAAAGCAACATATTGAAGTCTATTCATTGCCTTGGAAGTCAGGTTCCCCTATTTTCTCAGATCTTTAGCATATGCCATTAAATGATAATATGACTGTATTTTTCAGCATGTTGTTAATGCAATGTATATTCATGTTTTATGTTAATTTTTGAGTAAATACTGTATAAGAGTTGTTGGATTGAAGTCTGCTTACATATTCCTGTCTCTGTATGTTTATATTCGAAACAAATAGAAGAAAATTACAGCTACAGCAGTGTGCTAACAAAATGTATGCCAGAAACTCTCATTGAAGACTTCATTAAAACTCAGTCATTAGTTGGAAAATTTAAGGTACTCCCAGGGGTGGTATCTTACCCAAGTTGCATGTGCCTCGATTTGGGTAATTTTTGTTAATGTGGTGTGCTTTTTCCTTTGTAGGGCCTGCATTTCATACCCAAGTGGATCGCTTTCCACTTGAGAAGCTTCCTCCTTACACTGATGTGGCTTTTCTCTCATAGCTAAACCCTATTTAATTTAAACACCAAATTGGATTCCAATGCATCTATTATTTTTCTCTTCTTATGCTTGATACTGGGTTGTAATAGCATGACAACTACATTTTGATATATTCACCTTTGCATGGTATATAAATGAGCAAACTTTGCATATTTTGTCTCTATTGGCTTGGAATCATGGTTGCAAATCTTAAAAATAGTTTTTTTTTTTATTATTATTAAAAAATAATTATTTAATGTATATATATATATATATATATATATATATATATATATATATATATATTTTTAACCGATTGATTGAGATCTGACCGCTATCGGTTAGACCGGTTCCGATTCGAAACTCGGTTCATTAGGTCCACCGGTCCGGTCACCGGTTCCGGTTTTAATAACTGTGCTCGACAGAAAGGCACTTGGAACAATACGGTTGTGCCTCGCAGTGTCGGTAGCCTTTAATATTTCAAGGGAACAATAATAGAGGGTTTAATGACGACATTGGCCAGACTATATGAAAAACCCTCGGCCTTGAATAAGGTATTTCTTATGAAACGTTTATTTAATATGAAGATGTCGGAGGGTGGATCTGTTGCTGACCATTTAAATGAATTTAATACGGTTACCAGTCAGTTAAGTTCTGTAGGGGTAAACTTTGATGATGAAGTTGGGGCTCTGTTATAACTTATTTCTATGCTCATTGCCAGAAAGTTGGAATGGTTTAGTTATGGCCATTAGTAACCCTGTCTCTGGATCTAGTACTTTAAAGTTTGATGATGTGTTGGTGCTATCCTTAGCGAAGAAATGCGGCGAAAAAGCTCTGGTGAGACATCGGGTAATGCTTTGAGTGCAGATACTAGGGGAAGAAAAATGGAAAGAGGAAAGAACCTAGGATATCGCAATAAGTCAAGGAAATGTAGATCCAAGTCTATATCGGGGATAATGTGTTGGAAATGCGGGAAGAAAGGACACCTGAAGAAAGATTGTAAGTCTCGGAATGGAAAAGGAGGCACACAACAAGAAAACAATCATGAAGTGAATGTGACAGGTGATATGTTGCAAGATGCTTTGATTCTTTCTTTAGAGAATGTTATTGATGCTTGGGTGGTAGATTCAGGGGCCTCATTCCATGCCACACCTGATAAGAAACATTTTCATGACTATGTTCAAGGAGATTTTGGACAGGTTCGTCTAGGTGATGATAAATCCTGTAAAATTGTTGAAATGGGTAAAGTTCTTGTAAAACAATAGAATGGAAACCAATGGTTATTAAAGGAGGTAAGGCATGTTCCAGATCTGAAGAAAATTCTAATTCTGACAGGGCAGTTAGGCGTTGAAGGTTGTGTGACATGTTTTACAGATAAAACTTGGAAGGTCACTAAAGGAGCCCTGGTAATATCAAAATGAGAAAAGGTTGGTACAATGTATTTATGCAATGTTTTTTCTAATTGTGTTAATGCTTTAAACTTCACGTGAACAGATGCAACATTATGGCATCATAGGTTCAAACACATGAGTGAGGAGGGGATGAAGATTCTTCACTCAAGAAATTTGTTGCCAGGGTTGAAAAATATTGATTTGGATTTCTCTGAGAATTGTGTTTATGGAAAACAAAAGAGAGTAGGATTTCTTAGAGTTGGGAAAGAAAAGAAGAGCAAAAAATTAGAGCTTGTGCATACAGATGTATGAGGACCTGCTCAAGTATCATCTCTCGGTGGCGCTTGTTATTATGTCACTTTTATTGATGATGCAACTAGAAAAATTGGAATTTGTTGTATTTAGAATAAATATGATGTATTCGATACTTTCAAGAAATGGAAAGCTTTGGTTGAGATTGAGCCAGGAAAGAAGTTGAAGTGTCTCAGTTCAGACAATGGAGGTGAATATTGCAGCAAAGAGTTTGATAGGAACTGTTCAGAGCATGAAATTCATAGAGAAAAGACAGTTCCAAGAACACCACAGGAAAATGGTGTGTCAGAAAGGATGAACAAGACAATCATGGAGCGTGCAAGGTGCATGAGATTGCATGTAAGATTGCCTTTACAATTTTGGGAAGATGCTGTAGATACTGCTATTTATCTAATAAACAGAGGGCCTTCAAGTTTCTTGGATGGTGGTATTCCAGAGGAGGCATGGACATGTAAAAAGGAAAACTACTCTTTTTTAAAGCCTTTTGGTTGTGAGTCCTTTGTCCATATTAATAAAGAAAATAGAACAAAGCTTAAGGCAAAATCAAAGAAATATACCTTTATTGGATATGGTGTTAATGATTTTGGTTATCGCTTATATGGTTATGAAAATAAAAAAATCATTAGGAGCAGAGATGTAATATTCAATGAAAAGGTCTTGTATAAGGATCAGATGTAGGAAAAGAAACATGATAAAGAAAATAAAGAATACACAGACTATAGTGCTTGATGAGATCACAAAAAAAGCAAAGGTGCCTGAAAATAATAATAATCAATAGCGACGACAACAACAACCACCACAACAGCAACAGGCATCTCAAACACCTGAAAGTGGTGTAAGATGATCTACCAGGATAAGTAGATCCCCTAAACGATACTCTCCTTCATTATATTATGTATTGTTGACTGATTCTGGTGAACCAAAATGTTATGAAGAAGCAATGCAGGTGGAAACCTGGAAGAAGTGGGAGCTAGCCATGAAAGAAGAGATGGACTGCTTGGTACATAACCAGACTTGGGACTTATTCAGGTTGCTTGCAGGTAAAACAACATTGCTGAATAAATGGGTTTACAGGTTGAATGAAGAAGATGGAGGAAAACAAAGGTACAAAGCTAGACTTGTGGTGAAGGGGTTTGCACAGAAGAAAGGTATTGACTTCGATGAAATATTTTCTCCTATTGTTAAAATGACTTCAATCATAACTATTTTAAGTCTTGTAGCAACGAAATATTTGCATCTTGAATAGTTAGATGTAAAGACAAATTTTCTCCATGGAGATTTGGAGAAAGAGATCTATATGCAACAACCACAAGGATGTGAGGTCAAAAGGAAAGAAAAATTAGTGTGCAGGGTGAAGAAGAGCTTGTATGGCTTAAAACAGGCTCTGAGGCAGTGGTATCTAAAATTTGACAGGTTTATGTCTGAACAAGGTTATACTAGATGTTACTCTGATCATTGTGTTTATCGGAAAAAACAAAATGATTGCAGCTATATTATATTGTTATTGTATGTAGATGACATGCTTGTTGCAGGTTCTAACATGCAGTAAATAAATGTGCCAAAAAAAAATTGGCAAATTCATTTGCAATGAAGGATTTGGGAGTTGCAAAACAAATCCTTGGTATGAGAATAACTAGAGACAGGAAAAATCACAAATTAACATTGTCTCAGAATGAGTACATACAAAAGGTGTTGGAAAGATTTAATATGCACAATGAAAAACCTGTTAGTACACTTTTGGCCAGACATTTCAAACTTAGTAAGGAGATGTGCCCCAAGACCCAAGAAGAAATGGATTATATGTTTAAAGTTCCATATGCATCAATAGTTGGAAGCTTAATGTATGCAATGGTCTGCACAAGGCCTGATATTGCACATGCAGTGGAAGTTGTAAGCAGTTACATGAACAATCTCGGGAAAGGACATTGGATGGCATTGAAATGGATTCTCAGGTATTTGAGAGGTACCACAAATCAAACATTATGCTTTGGTGGTTCAAACATTGCTCTACAGGGATATGTTGATGCAGATATGGCAGGTGATAGAGATAGCAAGAGGAGCACTACAGGGTATGTATTTAATGTCAGGTGGAACAACGGTCAGTTGGGTTTCGAAAATGCAAAGAGTTGTTGCACTGTCAACAACGGAAGCAGAATATGTTGCTGCTACAGAGGCTAGTAAAGAAATGATTTGGTTACAAAGGTTTATGGATGAATTAGGTAAGAAGCAAGATATGGGCAGGTTATACAGTGTCAGCTAGAGTGCCATTCATTTTGCAAAGAACTCAACATTTCATTCCAAGATTAAACACATACAACTCAAGTACCATTTCATACGGTTAGTGTTGGAAGATGGACAATTGAAGTTGGAAAATATACACACTAGCCAAAATCCTACAGATATGTTAACAAAAGTTGTAACTAGGGAGAAACTGAGGCTCTGATCAGTGTCAATTGGTCTTCAAGTATGATGATGAAGATGGGAAATAGCCAGGTCCAAAGTAGAGTCATTGTCTAGCAAATGAATCAGCGGTAGAGTTTCTACAATCAGTCTCCAAGTGGAAGATTGTTGGGTGTGGAGCCTAATTATCATCTTGATTTAGAGGTCTTTGTTTCAGCCGGATGTATACCCCAGGAAGATTGTACACCCCTCCACGCGAGCAACGTTCCCGAAGCTAAAAATAGATGTAAAATTGCCTTGTAAAATATTGTAATTTCGTAGCCAATCTGGGCTATTCATTAGGCAGATGATCTGACGGTAGAAGTTATGTGTAATTTAGGGTTTTTTGCCCTAGAAGGCAACCCCTTTGTTGTATGAGGGAATTGTATTGCGACTGTGTGTTGGATGTGTATTCTTAGCAAGAAAGAGAAAGGGGGACTGTGTGAGAGAGTAGATGATATTACAACGGATTTGCTGTAGGTTCTCTCTCTTCATTTTGCTGGATAATAGAAAGGAAGGAATGGCCGTTTTTCCATGGATGTAGCCTAAGTTGGGTGAACCACATATATCCGTGTCTCTCTTGTTTTATATGTTTTCTGTGTTTGTATTCTTGTATATTTTTGTGTTTCATTGCTCTGTAATATATAATTTTCTAACACGGCCCCCTTCCTCCCCTTTTCTCTTAGGCCGCAAACGTAAAGGGTTTGTGGCTACCTCTTAGAGGCCTCCCTTGAGGTGCCACAGGCCTTAGGGCCTTAAAAACCCTAGGCCATAGCCTCTTAGGGCCTCTCAACACTCCCTCTAGCCAAGCGGCAACCCTCTAGGGATTGCCGTGGGCCTCCTTAGGCCCTTCCCTTAAGCCGCTAGCCCTTTTGGGCTTTTTTCTTTACCTCTTGCCATTCTCTTAAGCCCTCTCTCTATCCCAACGCTAGCCCTACTTGACCTAGAATTGGCCCTAATTGGCTCTCTGCTCATCTCTGAATTTTTGGACTGAATACTTGGTGTGTTTTGCAGAGAAATTGGCTCAAAATTTTTATTTTCAGGTGGTATAATCATTGGATCAATTTTGGCAAATTTGGGCAAGTCTTATACAAGGCCCTGGGCCTAGGGTTTGCTTTCTAAACCCTCACTTTATCTCTGTCTTACTTCAGCTTTTTTAAATTATTCATAGCAGTGATATAAGTGCCCTAAAAACATATCTAAGTGGTCTAAACACCTTAATAATTTCATGATAAAAGTTCGCTAGTGTTTTGGCCACTTTGGTATTAAATATCTAGCCTAGATCTACTTGTTAACTTGCTGGAAAATCTCTGCATAACTGAATATATCAGATGTAATAATTTCTGAATACATATCTTAAAAAGCCATAATTGCTCATTGGTAAAATTTGTTTCAGCATTTATTAAGTTGTGGGCATATTTTGGCATATATTACTACACTAGCAGCTCACTAATTGCGTACTTTTCTTACTGTTGTAATTAGAGTTTTCAGCTCTGATATACACTGAACATTGCATCTTGAATGGGTTAAAATTCATAGTTTACATTGGCAAGTCGTTAGGCTACTTATTGGTCATTTTCTGCTTCATATGTTTGGCAATTTCTTGATTTGAAGTGACATATTCACTGCTGTCTTATACTGCATCATAAGTGACTTTTTCAGAAATTATTTGGTTGATGGTGGTTTATGTGGTTAAGTTCTAATAATTGCTTGTTTTGTGTTAGATTTGAAAATTTTGTTAACTTGACACTAAAATCACCAAAACATCTAGGCTCTTAATCTTCTAATCTTATTGGTGGTCTAAGTCACAATGGCATTAAGATCTAATTGACATTGTGAATGAGTAGTTAAGATCATATTCTTGTCTTCTTTCATAATCTTAAGAATCTTTGGAAATTTTATTGTCTATCTTAAGAAATTGCCAGCTTGAGTTTTATTCTAATTGAGCATCTTTCAATATTGACATTATCTAAGAGCATAATCTTGGCATAAGATTGTTGATTGAATATATTGAGTAATTGACATTTTGTGGATTTGAAATTGACATTTTCTTGGTTGTGAGATTGCATATAACTCATTGATAAGTACTCTTCTCGTTAAAGATTCATCATAATTTAAAGTACTTAAGCAAATCTTAAACCAAGAATCTCACTCATAATCATTGCATAAGCATCCTAGGCTTAACTTGCACTAATAACTTACCTCCAAGCAAAATCTTGGTCGATAGACTCATATGACAACCCTTTCTCATCTAGCTTGATGGATTCAACCCCTTTTTAGTGGTTAACACAGTGACTTTGCAGTCGTCAGATCCACAGTTTCTGCAGCGCAGGAGGCACTGTGTGGTTGGAACACAGGGGGAGGTATTGTTAATCAAGTCTCTGCTGACTTCCTGTTGGCTTCCATCCCACAACCTACTCTAAACATTGTTCCTGAAACAGTTAATAAAGAGGTTCCATTTAGACTAGGCATATAATTTAAAGGTAAGTTAGGTAACCAAGATCCTTGCATCACACTTAGATCTTAGAACTTGCATCTCATATAGGTTAGTTATTCATCTAAGCAACAATTTTCCATCCAGTTACTTGTTCTTAATTTGTAACAAGCAAGAATTTTGACTCCTTAGGCATTGGTCTCATTTCTGAATCTAATCAAATCTTTGAGTCTTGCTAAATTTTACCAAGTAGCTAGGCCACTCGACTGTGTCTCTCGGATAAGTTAGTTCCCAACTTGTCTTCCATCACCGCATTTCCATAGGGACTACCCCCCATAGCCTGTTGTTGGGAGACAACTAGAACGGAGTGCGCGGGGATCAGAGTGACAACCCCTGCCCTGAGGGATTCTTGCGGTTCCTGTACAATTTGAGTGACAACAACATACAAAGAAAAATGAGCCCTAAGTTTTCACTGTACAAGCCCGAAAATCTCAAGATTCGAGTAGCCGAGAGAAAGAATACTTTTTTCTGCTGCCTTAACATTGATACAAATAGACTTCAAACCAAAAGCATGCCCAAAATAAGCAACAAATAGTTTCTCTGACTTTCTCCTTGAGATTCAAGCTCCCTCATAGGCTTAAACTCGACCTTCTAGAGATTCAAACCCTGTAGCTTGACTCTTGCTCTCTTTACTGTAAAATTTCCAAGCTCTCCTCCTCTTATCTCCTTACTCCTCTTCTCAATGCTCTCATGAGAATAATCAATAATAGCTGCCTCCCTTCAAGCAGACTCGAGCTCCTTTAGCTGACTCCTCTAGTTTGACCTTGATTTGACTACTGTTGACTTGACTAGTTATGGTAGTCAACTGCTGTTGACTTTTTGCAGATTTGACAGTTGACCAGATTAGATTCGTCATCATCTTTGACATCGGTATATTGATTTGTTTGGATATTGGATACTGACATTGGACATTGGCTAGTCAAAGTTTGACTTTGACTCTTAGATGATGTACTCTCTCTGTTGAACATTTGAAGACAATCTAATAGAAGAAGATTTGGAAGGGTTTTTCCCTGGTCATTGACCAAATATTGTGTTCTTGTCTCTTGGTTGTCTTTCATCATGCATTTGTCTAATTGTTCTATCTACTATTGCTTTATTATCATTGGATAATTGAATAAGTAAATTGTTAAATTGGTTGCTATTGGATATTGTTAAAGTAATAGTTGCAACATAGAACAAATTGATGAAAAATTAACATGGTATTGCAGCTGAGGTGAAGACAAGCCCAAGAGACATAGAGCAAGAGCATCCATTTTCTAGCAGTTGATCGAAAAAGCGAAAAAACGTTTGGTAAAAATGTCTTCCTCTTTCTTCAAGGAGCATGAGAACTTGGGTGACTCATCTAATTTTGTTGCATGGAAAGCCAGGTTGGAGATCATAGCTGACAATAATGATGTTTTGGAATTCATTCAAGGAAGAGTACCTGAGCCTCCGGAAAATGCTTCCGCTGTTGTAAAAAAACAAGCATAAGAAAGGTGAGTTAAAAGCAAAGAAAATTATAGTTGATGGTTTACAAGATAATCTACTTGCGTATGTTGGAAATTTGAGAAGGGCGAAGGACATGTATGATAAGATACCTGGCATGTATGAAGTCAACAATTCGAATGAAATTATCTCTTTGAAATATCAACTCAAAGACACATAGATGAACAAAGGAGAATCTGTGCAATTATACATTATGAAGATATCTCGTCTTAGAGATTAATTGCAAAGAATTGGGAAACCACACCTGACAGAGAATTAGTGATTGTAATTTTTAGAGGCCTCCCTCCCATTTGGGAAACCTTCATTACTACTATAAGCAACAACAATAGCTTCCCGTCATTTGATGAGCTTGTTGGAAAGCTCCCTCAAGAAGAATCAAGGATGGTATCTGGAGGAAGAATTCAAGGATCAAAGGAAGGAGAGCCCACTGCCTACGTTGCTTAAGGAAAGAAAAATAATGCAAATAAAGGAAAGGGAAAGCCATCTAAATCAAGAAAACCCCCTCAATCTAATCGAGATTCCAGGGATTCAAGAAGGCGAGATAGAGATGTTGAGTGCTACAATTGTCATTGAAAGGGTCACCATGCTCGAGATTGTCTTGAAAAGAGAAATGCTCCAAGGAGAAACTCTTCAAGGTCCTACAACAATAAACCGTGGCTTCAACAACAACATGTCACATGAAAGAAGAGACGTTAGAAGAAGGAATGAAAGAAGAAGAAACTCTCCCGATGATTGTAAAGATAACTATTTGTAGAAATTTTATAACCCACTCCGGTTTTTAGTCTTTCCTTATTTCTCCCATTAAGTTAAATGCTCATTCCCATAACCATACATTCAACAACCTTGAAAAATAAATATTTTCTGAAAACACAAATTCTAGAAATTTCACAGTGCTGAAAATGCAGAAATAAAAACAAAGAAAATAAATCAGTGACACAGAGAAATTTGACATGTTGATTTATGGTCAATATGACCCTGGAAAAATCCCCTACAACTCTTGGGGAAAACCAGTTCGAAAGCTTCTCTTTATTTCTGAATATGCTTTTATAGTGAACAAGAAAACAGAGTAAAATTTACAACAACCTCACAAATGTACTTATCTTGGAAACCGTGCACAACTCCACCTGGATTTTCGTGTCAACGCAAAACATAAATTTTACAGAAAAATGTGCAGCATTAAATGCTGTACAGACAACATAGAAAAACGTGTTGTACGACCTCCTCGAAAACATTGCTGTATGGCCCGCCGAAAACTACTATACGGTTGCCTCGATTTCCGTGCTATACGACTGCCTTGAAACTACTTTATGGCCTCGATTTATGCACTGTTTCTTTGTTGTACGTAAATCTAGGAAACAGTGCCTCAAACTGTTGTACAACCTCCTCGGGAATCGTGCCAATCGCTGCAATAAATGTTGTTCTCCTCTCCTCGATTTTCGTGCCCTCTTGCATTGAAAACCATGCTCTGTCCTTGCTGTACGGATTTGCTGAATCTCCTTGCTGCTGTCCTCTTCCTCTCACTGCTCAGAAATGTCTCCTTTGCTTTTTCTTCTCCTCTCTCAATCTGCTCATGAAAGATTGAATGATCTTTTCCCTCTTTTCCTCCTTTAACCTAACCCTAAGTGACTTTTGGGGAATCCCTAAATCCAATGGCTGAGATAGCTTTAGATCTAGGGCTGAGATTAAATGTGCATTTAAATCTCACTTTCAATTTTTTAATTCACCCCACTTTAATAAAGACCCTCCTAGTCATTTTTTTCCAAAGTCACTTTTCACTTTCTAATTTCACATTGACTTTATTAAAGTCACTTTAAAATTAGACTTAGTAACCTTATCACTTTAAAGTCACTTTCAAATTAGATTTGACTTTATAACTTATAAAGTCACTTTAGGAGAAAAGTGAAATACATTTGGACACTTTTCCCTAGGCCAAAGATCAAAGCCTTAGGGAACCGCCTGTCCTCTGGTAACCAAATTTCAACACTATCTTTCTCCAAAGAGGTCAAGGAACACTAGGTATGAAGGAAATGCTACTAATCAATCTGAATATATTCTTATTTCCGCATATCTAATTTATCTCCTCCGGCTTCTTGGGATAGTTGGCTGGTTGATAGTGGGGCCTCTCATCACTTCTCTGGATATAACGAGGTTCTCTCTAATTTGGTAGAGAGGGAGACCAATTTGAACATTATTCTTGGTTACAATACCATTCATCCTGTAAAGGGCTTTGGGTCTGTCAAATTTCATTTGAACTCGGGGGAATCTGTCTTGCTTCATGATGTGTTATATGTGTTGGGATTAAAGAAGAATTTGGTTTCGATATCTGCTTTGGAGGATAAAGGAATGAGGGTTGCATTCATTAAAGGAAATGTACTTTCTGGGCTTGTTGACTTCTATATGAGAAATGCTTCACATTGGGATCTAGGTTTGAAGGACTCTATAGAGTCACAAGAAGACCTCTTCTAGCTATGGTCCATAATACAAATATTCAAAGCGAGTTGTGGCATCGAAGGCTGGCCCATCTACATTATGATGCTCTTCCAAAATTGAAGAAGTTGGCCTTCAGGATCCTTGATGTTCAAGCTCAACATGATGGAGTATGCACTGAGTGTGCTAGCGGACAGAAGACGAGGGGACCATTCCCCTCTAGCAAAAACAAGACAGAAGAAATTCTTCATCTCATTCATTCTGATATATGTGGTCCAATGCCTGTGCATTCTCTTGAGGGTCACCTTTATTACATCACCTTCATCGACAATTTCTCAAGGAAGACATGGATATACTATTTAAAGCACAAGGATGAGGCATTCGAAATGTTCATAGAGTTCAAGGCTTTGGTTGAAAATCCTACAGGGAAGAAAATAAAAATCTTCAGGTCCGACAACGAATTTAGAATTTTGCAAGAAGGAAGGAATTAAGGAGGAGACCATTGTGCTCTACACCCCTGAACAAAATGGAGTGGCCGAGAGAAAGAACAGGTCCATTGTAGAAGCTGCTTGAGCCATGCTCCATGATCAAAAGCTGACAAAGTTCCTTTGGGCCGAAGCAATAAACACAAAGTTCAAAATAGGTTGCCTCATCAAGCTTTGGACAACAAGACTCTCGAGGAAGTATTCACCAGTGTAAAGCTTGATATGGTCATCTTCGGATTTTTGGCTACCTCGTATACTTCCATGTGCCAAAGGACAAAAGAAACAAGCTAGAAGCTACTGGAAGGAAAGGTACGTTTGTTGGATATAGTGAAGATTCCAAAGCATTTTAGCATATATATTTCTGGTCAAAGGAAGGTTGAAATTAGCACCGATATAACATTCGATGAATATGCTGCCCTTAGAAAAGCAAGGGACCTCCCTTGGCCTCCTCCTCTTGAAGACAAGAGTGATGATATGGATATTCTAGAAGGTCCTTCCGCGCCTGAATTTGAGGACATCGTTGATGATCCCATGGGGCCTATGGACCCCTTGGATCTAGCTCCAAGTGATCCTCTTACCAGGGAAAGACCACTTTGGCTCAAAGACACTCTACAGGATGCCGAGAAACACGCTGCTGCTCGTGGAACTTTTAGGGAAAGCAAGAAGCCATGTAGGTACCAAGCATATGTTGTGGCTATGAGCAATATGATTCAAGTTGAGCCTAGCACCTGTGAAGAAGTTGTGAAGGAACAAGTCTGGAAGGATGCCATGGCCAAGGAATACGAGTCAATCATGAAGAACAATGTATGGGATATTGTGCAGAGACCAAAGGGAAGATCTGTCTTAACCTCCAAATGGCTCTATAAGATCAAGCATCGGGCTAATGGAAGCATTGAAAAATACAAGAAAAGGTTTGTAGCTCGTGGATTCTCTCAAAAAGAGGTAGAAGAATACGATGATATATTTGCTCTTGTGGCCCGATATACATCCATTCGTTCGATAGTAGCCCTTGCTGCAAGTCAAGGATGGAATCTCCATCAAATGGATGTGAAGACCGCCTTCTTACATTGTTTGCATCAAGAAGATGTGTACGTTGAACAACCTCTAGGATTTGAAGTTCATGACAGGAAGACCCATGTATGCCAATTTAAGAAATCTCTCTATGGATTGAAACAAGCCCCCATGCTTGGTATGCTTGTATCGACAGTTACTTGATAAAGCTGGGATTCATAAGGAGCAATGCTGATCCAAACTTGTACTTCAAAATGGTCCAAGGTATGCCTCTCATTTTGGTATTATATGTTGATGACTTATTCATGATAGGTGCAAACCCTCTCATTCTAGAATGTAAGAGGAAGTTGGCTTCTGAATTTGAGATGAAAGACCTTGGTTTGATGCACTATTTCCTAGGACTAGAAGTATGGCAAAAGCTGAGCGAGATTTTCCTTTCACAAGGAAAATATGTGGTGAAACTACTAGAGAGATTTTCCATGTTGAGTGTAAGTCCTTGCCTACACCTATGGAGATGAATTTCAAGAAGCTGTGTGGAAAAGCTGCTAGATCGGACCTAGCAAACCCTTCTGAGTATAGACAACTGGTTGGTGCTCTGATGTTTCTCGTGAATACTCGCCTCAATATATGTTTTGCAGTTAACACCTTGAGCCAGTTATGGCCTAGCCTCACCAAGTACATTGGGTTGCTGCCAACCATGTATTGAGATATCTACTTGGGACTATTAACCTTGGACTAAGATATGTCGCTGGAGACGTTAGACTACATGTATATACTGATGCAGATTGGGCTGGTAATGTTGTTGACAGGGAGAAGTATTTTTGGATGCTGTTTTGTTAATTTTTGCAAATAGGGTGAAATTCCACATTGGACAGCTAAGATGATTAAGATAATAATTTAATTAGATTCCTCTTTTCATGAGGATCAGAATTGACCTATAGATCGCCCCAATCGGTTAAGCAGAAGTTGAGTTATGAATTATTTTATTATTTTATGGGTTGGCTTAACAACATGTTGATTCGGTCAAAGCCCCAAGTGGTCCCTCACAAAGTTATAAATAAAAGCGATCCCAAGTTCATTTGCACACATTCGCTCATGAGGTCTTTTTCATGCTATTTTGGTTTTGGGTCGTATTTTTTGTTTCTGGCTCGCACAGGTACGTCTTGAGAGTTTCGCGCAGTGGATCGGGATCACAGACAGAGCGTCGCAATAGATCTGAGTCTCGTGGGCAAGAAATGTTGAGGTAGCGGCCCAGTTGAGCAGAGTTGCGGGTTGGGTGTGTTATGCCCACGACCAAGGATCTCAGAGCCGTAGGCAGAGCTTGTGAAGGGCGCGACCAAGCTCCTGAGGTCAGTTCGGGTTGATCTGAAGCAGAGCCGTGGGCACAAAGTGTGCTGGTAGTGGCCAAGGACCCCAGAGCCGCGGACAAAGCGTGTTAAGGTCGCGACCAAGAGATTTTTTGAGCAAATCTGAATTTGTCACCTTCTGTTGTTTGTGCAGTGCTTCTAGACATCCGTCTTTTAGTCACAATTGCATCAGAACAATCATTGACACTCTCCTGGATTCAAATCTAAGACTTCAGAGTTGAGATCACTTGGTGATCTATTAGATCCGTGTTTTGGTATTAGAGATCTGCTGATTTGTAGATCAAATATGTTTGTTTCCGCTTCAAGATGTATCTACAGTCCTCATTCATCATCAACTGTATTCATCAGTTTGCTACAACCAGTGTTAGTATATTTCAGTTCTCAGATTCAGGCTCCTTCAAGCAGAAGTATGGTTATGGTTTTATTGCGTGCATGCTAGTTGTTTTCTGCATCGTGAAGATATGTATCTATGGACCATTGTAATCTTGTTGTTGAATCATTTAATGACGATCTAAGAAGAGTAATTTGCAAGGGTTTTCCCTGTAGTGGGTTTTGCCCTGGTCTTGAACCAATCTTGGTGTCTCTATGTGTTCATGCTTCTCTTCCTTTGATTTTTTACTTTCCGCTGCTTAGATGATTATGGTATTGTTGTTTTTGCATAGTTTCATATTCTGATGGTTAATAATATAGATCTGTACAATGGTATAATTATTTGGGGTGAGCTTAACATGTTATATAAGAAATGTAACTATCAAAGTAAAGAACAATGATGCTCTATGAAAAATTAACATGTTTTAGTTTGGGATCTGCCATGATATCATGGATGAGCAGGAAGCAGAAATATGTAGCCCTTAGCACTACTGAGGCCGAGTATATTGTAGCTAGCCTTGCAAGTTGTGAAGCAGTTTGGTTGAGGAAGCTCTTTGGAGAGCTATTTGAGTAGGTTCTGGACATGACAGTCAAGAGTGGGATTCGTTTGTCAGAGAATCCCGTGTTTCGTGACAAGTCCATGCATATCGAGAGAAAATATCATTACATGGTGCAGAGAGGAGTCGTGAGACTCCTCCACATTTCGACAGATGAGCAGATAGCCGATTTCCTCATCAAGGCTTTTGCCGAAAGGGAAGTTTTTGGTCTTCAGAGAGCAACTTGGACTGGTTAAGATGACCCTTTCGAATAAGGGTCCAGACTGATCAAGAACATTGAGCAATGCTCTTCCCCCCTGGTTGAGCTCCCAGGATGTGGAATGGAGCTATAGGGCTCCTGTGGATGGGAGACCTCTGACCGATAGGATGTTGAGACTTGGGATCTCCCCTAGTCAGAGTATGCCCCAGTTAGCGTTCTGTCCACTCTGTGGGATAACCTCTCCCATCTGGCCAATGGGTTGAGGGACTTGGGATAGAGTGTGATCCCTACCCCTTGTAGTAGGTGGATCTTACCCAAGTTGGTGGATGCATGTGTTCTACCATCTGACTCTTTAGGGTTAAGATGGATGATCAGGGACAATAGGGTAGAGTGCGATTCTTACCTACGGTAAGTTGATCTCACCTATTGTCAAGGACTTTGGGATAGAGTGTGATCCCTACGCTTGGGGTAGGTTGGTCTCACCCATTGTCTTTGGTTTCAGCTGGTAGCTATGGCTCCCCGATGATGATGATTCCGGGTGGTAGCAGAGTCTCCCAGATGGCGATAGAGGCAGGGTGGTAGCTGAAACTCCCCTGCAACATTTCTTCTTCTTTAGATTTGAGAATGTTCAGCATGGGATGAGCAGAGACAAGCAAAGATGATACGTGATGACAAGATGACAGGATGACATGATGATCGTTGGACAAATATTGACAAATGGAATTGTCCCTAGTTGAGGGAGTGTTAAATTATGCAACTAGAGTCAGATTCCACTTTGGACAACTCATTTGATGGAGATAATTATTTCATTGAATTCCTCTTTTTGAAAGGACCAAAATCAAGGAATTCTGAGCAGTTTGACTGTCATTGACTTTTTTGTTTGACCGCAGAAAATTGCACTGTGACAGCAAACTTTCTCTCTCCATTGACCAAGGTTGACTGAAGTTTTGGGAGCTGCTTTGACTGATCCTTGACCAGCAAAAGAGGCCGCATTGACTGGGCATTGACCAAATTAAATTAGAGCAGATTTGACCTTGATTTGACTGGTTAGGGCAGTAACTGCCATTTGACATTTTGCAGATTTGACAGTTGACCAGATTTAACTCTTCCCCATCATCTTTGACATTGGTATATTGATTTTGTTTGGATATTGGATACTGACATTGGACATTGGCTAGTCAAAGTTTGACTTTAACTCTTGGATGATGTAATCTCTCTGCTGAACATTTGAAGACAATCTAATAGAAGATTTGCAAGTGTTTCCCCCTAGTGGGATTTTTCCCTGGTCATTGACCAAATATTGTGTCTCTTTGCTGTCTTTCATTGTGCACTCGCCTAATTGTTCTATCTACTATTGCTCTACCGTCATTGGATAGTTGAAGAAATAAATTGTTAAATTGGATGCTATTGGATATTGCTGAAGTAATAGTTGCAGCATAGAACAAATTGATGAAAAATTAACAATGCAAAAGAGTGAGATATTCCATCCATCATTTCTCTTTTATTTTTGTGAGCGTATTTTATTTTTGAAGCAGTTTTGACTTATTTCATCCCAGTCTCTGATCATCTAGCTTTATTAAGTGTATTGTTCATTTATAAAGTCGATCTCTGATTGCATTTTGTTTCTTTTCTTCCAGGATATTGCTATTACTTTATTTGGTCCATGGGAACCCCATCCTAGTTTGTTTGGACGAATGCATGTTCTTTTATTGTTTAAGTATTAGGAACATTGTGTTGTGTGATAGACACACTATTTGAATTCAAACTTCAATTTGTAGCATTTTTTGACTCTTGTAGAGAGATATTCCAGGAGTTCATAACATTTGTGGTTTCGAGACTTTATATAAGCATGATATCTCATTTGTGTTTCTGCCATGCATCTTATGATTTTGAATGAACGGAATCATTTAGAGCTCTTTGAAATTCTGGCCACCAGTGTTATTTTTTGTCTATGAATATTGCTTCAAATTTGTTTCACTCACTGTGTGAATGGATGGATGTGATGGAATGAATTTACTTACTTCTGTTTGTGAGGTTATCATCTTTCAGCTATAATTTATTTGTTACTTTTTTTTTCAACCACCTGTTCCACTCATAGGTGTAGATATAATTGAAGCTTGATTTTATTATTTGCAAAAGTATATTGAAAATCTAAGTGAGAAAGAGGAGTGCCACCTTTATAAAAACATAGAGGGAATCTTAATAATTCCCTAGGACGTTGACTCTTGTCCCTAACAGGAAAGGAGATCAGCATTTGTCTCCATGAGCCATGTCACATTTTTCAAGGAACTATGTGGATTTGGGTGGAATCACACACCCACAATGTTTTAGGAGGACATAAGATTGCTTGATTGGTTAACGCATCTGCCAATGTGTTTTACTCTCATAGTGCATGGATGGCTTGGTATTTTGGGACAGAGTATAGGCTTGATTTAATCCTCTTAAAGATGGTTTGTAATTTTAGAGTTGAGGGAGTGGTGCCAAGATTTAGGTGCTTTATACTCTTATTGTAATCCTCAATGCTAATTATCCTATGCATTGAAGATTTCTTGGCTAGATTGATGCGTTGTAATAGCATGTACAACTCCTTTTGTTTTTTCTATGCTGTGCCTAGGCTCCAGGACTCAGGAGTATGTTAGATCAATTTGTCCCCTCCATGCACCTGCCACCCCCTGTTTTTACGATTACCATTAATTACCCAGATTACTATTAATTACCAAAGTCACAAACTCCTCAAAGTTCTATCCCCTATCTTTGTTCTATCTTAAAGGGTTGTTGGACAAAAAGATCAAGGCTAGTGACGCCCGGGCAATCCCCTGCTTGCGGGGGGAGCACCTATATGCTGCCATTTTGGGGAAACATGTTCCACACACTAGGGAAATGTTTCCTGATACATTTTCTCGAGTTTCCCCCAAAGGTGCGGCGTGGGGAAACATTTCACTAGGGCCTCCCTACCCCTGGAGCGCGGGAAATGCGGGGAGCACATCTGCATGGAAGACTGTTAATATGCCTAATAGTTGATGCACAAATTCATGAACTGGCATGAGTCTCTTATTAATTTTCAAATTTGTTCAGATAAAATTATTTTTGTTTTATATAATGCTAAGGTTCTTCAACAATTTTCTGAGTTTTATGTTTGTTAGTTTTGTTTGGAGGTTGCTACAGTCAGTGAATTGTTATTCAGTTAAAGCACCTTGTAAGAAGTTTGGTTGTTTGTAGAATATTGCAGTAATATGTAGCATATGCAAAGTTCATTCATGGTTTGTGGGAGCTTGTTCAGTGCCTGTTTCTTAGAATTTAAAAGTACATTAAGTGTTATTTCTGGTTCAATTGATTTCTACATATATAATGCAATGGTAATCTTAGATGTTTCTTCAATATTATACTTGTATCATGAGAGGTATGAAATTTGGCGTACATTGGTAGAGTCATATTTATTGGTCCGCAGTCTTCCTGGTTCATTTTCGGGGTTTTTAGCCTTTTCCATAGAAATTTTGAACTATGCTTTGCATTTTTGTCTACTAGAATTTTCTTTGATGGATCTGCATTGCATATTTAGTGAAAGCTGTATTTGGAATTTGTTCTGCTCAACTGTGAAATATCTAGTGTTCAGAGTGCTCACAGCTAGTTCACAATTTGATGTGATATTGTTTCATAGGGCTTATTTCATGTTTTTATGCTAATTGTTTCCTATGCTATAATTCTATGTATCAGAGGCGCACTAATGGATGATGCAACAATATTAACATGTGGACACTCATTTGGAAGTGGTGGTCTCCAACATGTACTCGAAGCGGTGGGTAATTTACAAAAAAATTAATATTAAATGTTTTCTAGCTTAGATGCTGATAGGGTGGGGCTTTATTGATCTGAGGAATTGTCATATTTAAGGTTTTACCATTAATTTCTTCAATGTTATTATCTGGATTTTTCAGTGTTCTTTTCAACTGTTCTATTTAGCTTCTTCCTTTTTTTTGGATCAACATCTTGATATTGGCATTTATATCTTATGTTGAAAAGTGTAACTAGGATCGGTCTTCATATTGACTATGTAATTATGAATTTATGTAAAGAAGAAGACAGATAATAAAATGTATTTTTGTTATACTTGCTTCATGGGTTTCATGAGCAAGATTTTATTATAGGTCAATAGACTTCTTCTTGATGTCTATTAGGGTTTTTTTTCTGTTTATAAATATAATTGAGAGTCATGTATATGAAGTGTCTAGTCTGAAGAATGTGCTCCAAGACCTTGTGGAAGAATGGCTCATAACAGCCCTCAAGACTATAAACAATCAATACTGGAAATTAAGCTTATTATACAGTGAGAAAGCTGGCCTGTTATACAGTGAGGATGTCGGCCTACATACTTGGTGTAGGGTCGGCCTAAAAACAAGTAGAAACACTGTATATGTGAAGGAACCTGCGGCTCATTTGAGAAAGGATTTAGTGTGGGTTAATGGACAGAATGAGAATGCGGATTTCTCTGAAGAAGATTCAGGTGATAAATGCGGATTAAGGACAGCAAGACAGTGGATGCCTTAGTACCCTATGCGGATATCAAGAAGGACCTAAGTGCAGACATATCTGTGACTGCAACAGTAGAACCAAGTCTGAGTTAAATGCGAGTTAATGCAGAGAATGCGGATCTGGTTTTAAGGCATCCTGAAGTATCTGAAGTGTGGATTAGCATAAAGAAGATGCGGTCAAGACTGAACCTAGTATATCAGTTCGGATAGAGGATGTAAAGAAGTGCGGATATCACAGCGTAAAATTGAGAGAATAGAAGGATTTACCTTCTTATCTTCAGTACACAAAAAGGAATATATCTCAAGTGAACAGGAAACAAGAAGTATGTTGATAACCGAATACTAAATCAAGGAAGATATAATTAGAGAGCGAGTTCTCTAGTGGTGGTGCAGGTCAGTGCAAGAGAGAAGGATCAGCGTTGTGAAGCATACAAAGAAGCATTGACAAGGTCTTGGAGACATTTCTAGGTCAAGGGTCTGAGTCTTGGTCATGGTACTTGTCATTTGAAGATCCATAAGAAGAATTCTTTTTGGGTTTTCCTCTTCAAGAGGGAGAGGTTTTGCCCTGGCTCTGGGAGCCTAATTTGTGTCTCGTGTATTTTGATAATTGACTTGATGAAAGACTAAATAAGCTAAAGAAGAGAAGACATAAGTAACTCAAGTAAGCTCACAAGTAATTATCAAGAAGATAATTTGAATTAATCACCAACCCTCTAAATTCTCACCATGGTATCAGAGCTAAGGTGCTGAAATCTAGGGCTACTTGACAAAAAGACACTCCAGGAAGCGAAGATCAAAGTTTGTGTAAAAAAGTAAAATCAGTTTACCAGGAAGACCCTCAAGCTATCTCATTCAAAGGATCAAATCATTCAAGAAAAAAATCTTTGCCATCAAAGATTTACATTCACGACATTGTTGGAAGAAAACTTCATCTTTTGAAGACATCCTTCATCATCAAGGAAGCTGCAAGTCACTCTACTCAAGTAAGTATCTATAACCTTACTTAAATCTGTCAAGATGACTTATTGTAAAGAGAGCAACAAATTGGTTAGGTCATTAAACTTTAGTGCTTGGAAGAAGAGGACAAATTTGAATCTAATTGAAGACGAAGTTATGGATTACATCGAAGGATCTACAATTCAACCCTCAAAAGAAGATGCTTCAGCTCATGCCAAGTACATGAAGGGAGAAATCATAGCCCAAAGGATTCTCACAGAATCCATTAAGGACTCACCCATTGCCTACGTATGAAAACTAAAGTCTGCTAAAGAAATATATTAGAAACTGGTGGAGCTATTCTCTGTGAGTACTGCAGGAGAAACAATCTCTCTGAGAAAAGAACTATACAAAATGAAATTGTCAAGAGAAGAAGGAATCACTTCATACTTTATGAGGATTTCTGAAATAAGAGACCAACTGCAGGAACTGGGAGAAGTAATGTCTGACACCGAGATGACTACAGTGGTGTTGAATGCTCTACCAAAAGAATGAGGAAACTTCACTTCAAGTTTATACGGGAAGAAAGAAGGCACACCATTCCATGATTTATGGTCTCTATGTAAAATAGACAAAACAAGATTGAAAACCAAAGCTGATACATGAGCAAGTGAAGGGAATCAAGCCTTTGCAGCCATGTCCAGGAAGAAAGGAAGATTCGGTAAATTTGGTCTTCAGAACAAAAGAAGAAATATGGACAAAGTATGATGCTTTGGATGTAATGATCTTGGGCATTATAAAAGAGATTGTCCTAAATCTGAAAAGGACAAGAGAAAAAGGGAAGAAGCCCATGTCTCAGATATGAGGGAAGAACATGATGCAAAGAAATCTAAGAAATAAGAAGCGAAAGATCTCTATTATGATTGAGAACATCTTCCTCTTTAAGTGATTTCTGTTGGTTGTAAAATAGTATGATAGGAAGCAATGTATATTGATAGCATCATGATAAAAACATGGTAGGAGCTCTTGGTGAAACAACTCCGGGAAAACCCACTGATAACAATACTGATGGAAGGCAGTCATCAAGATCAAGGGTCATCATGGAAATTGGGGCTGACATTTTCTAATGGAGTTCTCTATGAATTCACTGATTAGAAAGAAAGCATAATGGTTTTATCAAGAATTCTATGCTACAAAATTCTGGGATGTTATGACATATTGATGGAGCAGGTTAAGTGAATAAAGCTCTTCATTCTAGTAAAACTGCTACAGGATGACTCAAAGGAAAAAGGTATGAGGTATATATATATATATATATATATATATATATATATATATATATATTTATATGTTGACACTGGATGTTGTGAAGTCATGTCATATTGTTGCAGGTAATGGACTTCTATATTTAGAAGTATGATCTATGGAGGAGGATCTCTCACAGTGCACTGACAGATGAAATCATCATAATATATCCTCATGTGGAATATGAGGTGGTTGTATATGGACAAGGAACTGGAAATTGTAAGTTCCTGGGAATGAAAATGTGCAGAAAGAAAGAGATCATGAAGTGCAACCATGTCAAGAGGAAATTATCATCCAAAAGCCAAGAAGATGTGATTGGAATATCTCGTGGAGGATATGTAGACTCTGATAGAAGTTTGTTAAAGAAGCAGCCCCTTGACAAGACATATCATGAGGAGATGTGTCAATCTGAATAGAGGATGCTGATGCCTACAAGAAGATGTCATGGTGAAAGATCATCACTGAGGTAACTTTTGTTTTTAAAAGTTCATACGTATATGTTTGTCTGGATGAATTTGTGCAGGGCTGCTAATCATGTGAAAGGATGTAAAATCCTTAGAGATGATTCGAAAGAAAGCAGCATGGCATAAAAGGTGGACCAGATACGAAAGGCAGATGAATCACTTTCTGGTAGATGACATGACTCATGAATGAAAGTGATGGATGATCTGTGCCCTATGGAGCTAAAGTTGAAGATTCCTCAATATCGAAATGCATGACATTGGGGGGAGGAATTCTTCATGAGCAACTGGGTGTCTCACCATTGTTGCTGTAGGTCCTTGATTGAGAGGGAGCCTGGTGATAAGTTACTTACTTGGAAGAAACTGGGTAATTCCTAAGAATGAGCTTAGGTACATTCCTTATATAGGAATGAGTACATTCCCTTGTGGAATAGGTCCTCCCTGGCTGAGAGGGAGAGATAGACACATCATTCTGGTCTTCACTTGGGAAGATAGAATGGAGGATTGGGTAATTATCTGGCATTCAATACTCTTTGACAATGAGTTAGGTCATTCAAGATAAGAGTAGTCGGGGACCGATATTCTTTGAGGGCTAGCTACCCAATAGAAGAATAGTCCAAGAAGGTCATACTTTGGGAACACCCAGGTGGAGTATGTACCTTGGAGAGACAATGACTATGGTGTTTATAAGTCATGTGTCTCGCCAACATTGTAGCCCATTGTCTCGTTGAGAGATGGGGCTGTTAGTCAGGGCCTTGCACTAGGAGAATGCTGGTTGATATGATGCTATGTAGATGCAATTAGCAATCCGATTCTTCTTATGATATTTTTCAGTTTGAAAGTAACCATGTACCTACATGAATACCTCCCTAGTTAAGAGGGAGTGTTGAAAAGTGTAACTATGATCGGTCTTCATATTGACTATATAATTATGTATTTATGTAAAGAAGAAGACAAAGATAATAAAATGTATTTTTGTTATACTTGCTTCATGGGTTTCATGAGCTTGATTTTATTATAGGTCAATAGACTTCTTCTTGATGTCTATTAGGGTTTGTCTTCTGTTTATAAATATAATTAAGAGTCATGTTTATGAAGTGTCTAGTCTGAAGAATGTGCTCCAAGACCTTGTGGAAGAATGGCTCATAACAGTCCTCAAGACTATCCACAATCAACGCTGGAAAATAAGCTTATTATACAGTGAGAAAGTCAGCTTATTATACAGTGAGGATGTCGGCCTACATACTTGGTGTAGGGTTGGACTAAAAGCAAGTAGAAACACTGTATATATGAAGGAACCTGCGGCTCATTTGAGACCATCAATCTATGCAGATTGCTCTGAATAAGTTAACGGATTTCAGAAAGGATTTAGTGCGGGTTAATGGACAGAATGAGAATGTGGATTTCTCTGAAGAAGATTCAGGTGATAAATGTGAATTTAAGGACAGCAAGACAGCGGATGCCTTAGTACCCTATGCGGATATCAAGGAGGACCTAAGTGCAGACATATCTGTGACTGCAACAGTAGAACCAAGTCTGAGTTAAATGCGAGTTAATGCAGAGGATGCGGATCTGGTTTTAAGGCATCCTGAAGTATCTGAAGTGCGGATTAGTATAAAGAAGATGCGGTCAAGACTAAACCTAGTATATCAGTTTGGATAGAGGATGTAAAGAAGTGCAGATATCACAGCGTAAAATTGAGAGAATAGAAGGAAGGTAAATCTGAGATTTACCTTCCTATCTTCAGTACACAAAAAGGAATATATCTCAAGTGAACATGAAACAAGAAGTATGTTGATAACCGAAGACTAAATCAATGAAGATATAATTAGAGACAGAGTTCTCTAGTGGTGGTGCAGGTCAGTGCAAGAGAGAAGGATCAGCGTTGTGAAGCATACAAAGAAGCATTGAAAAGGTCTTGGAGGCATTTCTAGGTCAAGTGTTTGAGTCTTGGTCATGGTACTTGTCATTTTTTTGGTTTTCCTCTCCAAAAGGGAGAGGTTTTGCCCTGGCTCTAGGAGCCTAATTTTGTGTCTCGTGTATTTTGATAATTGACTTGATGAAAGACTAAATAAGCTAAAGAAGAGAAGACATAAGTAACTCAAGTAAGCTCGCAATTAATTATCAAGAAGAGAATTTGAATTAATCACCAGCCCTCTAAATTCTCATCATCTTATGCATTTGTAATCTGCAAAATATATATGATCCAAAGTCTGTCTACAAGAATAAGCTAGATGTGCCTCAAATACATTCCTGGGGATGCATCCTTCGTATTTCCTGCATCACAGTGTCGGGGGAATGTGTTCCTGCCACCCCAAAATGCATGGATGCCCCCTTTCCTGGCTCTGTGGGAGAGGTAGGACGTCCATTGATGGAATTGGGGACAATTGGACTTCTCTTTTATATATATATATATATATGGGAAACAGTCTATTAGACTGAAAACATGAGAATAAACTGATCTCATTGTCTAGCATTTAGGTGAGAATGAGGGTGCTTGTACAGTGCCAGCACTAGTTACAATAGGCACAAGGTCCAAGAAGGTACAGGCCCAACATAAGCCACAATTGAAATACGCACGCAGGGTAGGCAAATGCCCACCAGGTCATTGTGGTGATGACCGCTCCAAGTTTTCACTAGGCCACAGGCTACAGCCCAATGGAAACCCATCAATATATATATATATATATATATATATATATATATATATATATATATATATATATTACAGCTTCCTCTTATCATGATGCGGTGACATGCCTTTTCCCTAATCCCAGTGTAACATTCAATTTGGAAACCAACAGATAAAATTGCAATTAGAATACTGTGAAATATTAATATATAGCTGGAATATATTTTTATATTTTTATTTATTTTTTTAAATAAATTTTGGGGTGGCATTCCCTGAAGTTTGGGAGGCCTCTCCAGCTTTTCCTGAAAATCCTTCCCGTGCACTTCTGTCCCACAGTCCTGTTGACGGGAAAATATGTCCGGCCAACAGTAGGGGATCTCCCCGGTAGAAAGTCCCAATTAGACTTTGAACCGTTTGGAGTAGGGATCCCGTCCGGGGTGTGGGTCCGGCTACCACCTAAATGACTATCTCTTCGGCTTCGAGCAACCTGATTGAAACTGCAAACATACACTTATTAACACGATATAGAATACATGACTGATGAATAAAACCGATATATGACACTGTGCATAGCAAGGTAATAGACAAAATGCATAAACTCAGGAAATGTCGTTAGCAACACATCTATGAGGTATGCATGCAAGATAATCTGACCGCCAAAGAAACAATCCTTTGTGGTAAGAATATCCCTTAACTTCCGAAGGATATAACGAGATGCTAATAAAACAGTTCATTAACATTCATCATGAAGTAAATAATAAACTTGAGCATCATCAACACAATCACAGATAACTATGGTGCATGAATGACACTATTAATAACACAGATTCATTAATCAAAAGATATTCTGAAACTGCACGCATAATACACACAATGTTGTCACGGCTAAACACATCATCCAATCAAAGGGGTTTTAACATGTATTGTATTTCATATATCAAGAGTATGCTTCTTCAGCTACAATGCAATAATGCCTTTCAGTCCCAAAAGAGCCAGCCCTTTACAATGCTTCCCACTGGGGTATTTATAGATTCAACAGCCGCACTTATGGCCTTCCGACGGTTCAACTTCCCGACGGTTCAACTTCCTGTTTGTAAAAATTGCGACCTGCGACCTGGTCGCAAATGCGACCTGCGACCTGGTCGCAAATGAGACCTGCGACCTGGTCGCAAATGCGACTTGCGACCCAGCGTTTGCAACTTATGAAGGTGGTCGCGCAATCGAGGGTCCTGGAGCGTCGACCTTCTTGCCTTTGATGAAGTCTTTCCAAGTTTGGTAATCCGCCGTTATAGGAGCGACAAGAGGGCTTTCCTCTTTTATCCGATGCATACATTCTAGAACATTCGGCACCAGAGTCTCCTTCTTCTGGGAGATCATCATTGAGAGAGAAGCGAGCTTGGTGTAGATTTGCACTGGGGTGACAAGCAACTGGTTCAGATTCTCTTGTGACGCTTCGAATTCCGGTGCGGCGGCAGCTTGTTGTACTGGTTGCAGAAAAGACTGAATTTCCTGCTCTACCTGTTCCCAGCCTTTAGTTTCATTTAGTGCCCCTAATGATGGAATGTGATGAAGAGCGTTCATGGAGTCGATACCACTGATTAGGTGGTTATACGCAGACACTACTGTGTCCAGGTCTTTGGACAGCTTGTCTTTGGATTGCATACTCATCCGAATTTGCACTTTGGCCTCTTGCGTATGACTCCAATCCTTCCGAGGCACGTGTTCGGGAGCTTGCTGATACTGGGCTGTCCAATTCATCATTTTGTCCAAGGCCGTCGAGGCTTCCTTGAGTTGTTCGTGTTTCTGCTTGGTTTCTTCCCGTGCCTCTGCCAATGGGGCCACTGTTTGTTTTAGGGTGAACATTTCCTGGTATACTTGCCTCATTGTCATCTCCAACACATCACATTCCTTCTTGACCGCCAGTGGAACCTCATTCACTTGAGCGGGCCTACCCTGGAGCTGGAGCATCTCATTTTCTAGCCTTGATTTCTCTTGCTCTGCCGCTTTTAGCCGGTTCTGTAAAGAAATAATTTATCTGCTCATCCTCGTGACATTTTCCTCTATGGCTGCGGCAAAGGCGGTGCCTGCTGACGCTATCATAACCGGATTTGTCCTTGTGTCTGGGACAATGTCCTTTCCGGTGGAGACTGTGGAGATGGCAGGGTAACCTGACGTCAAGGATTTCCTCTTCTCTTGTCGTATCTTGAAAGAGAATTGGTCAAAGGTTAATCTGGTCAAGTCGAAGACTTCTTCTTCTTGCTCCCCCAGAAAGTCATCAACACTGAGGGCACCTCCCGCGCCACCTGCAGGGATATTCAGGGGAGATAGATCAATGTCATCTATTAGCTCGTCCTCTACATCCTGTGTTTGACCCTTTTCTTTCTCCTTTTGCTGGCGCTCTGCTTCCGCCTTGTCACGCTTTTCTTTCTCCCGGCGTTCTGCCTCTGCCTCTGCTTCCTTTTCTTGTTTCCTCTTTGCTGCGGCGGCCTGTTCTGCCTTTTTCTGATGATCGACTTTATTGAGCTCTTCTTTCAGTGCCTTTTCTGCCGCCGCTTGTGCCTCTTTTTCCTGTCTTTCTTTCTCCTCCTCTTTTTCCTTTTCCGTTCTGTTCTGGCGTCTTTCTTGCGTTTCTCTTCATCTTCCTTCCTCTTCTTTTCCTCTTCCAGTTTGGCCTGGGCTTCTGCTTCCCTTTGCTGATCTGCGGTGTCAGGTCCTGCACCGGTCTGTGTTCTTTTATCTTTGGAGGAGGAAGAACCTCCAATGTTCTGATACTCTGCTCCTTCTCGGTCAGGGTCGATTCCTGGTGCGAGATGCCGGCTTGCGTTATACCAATTTCTTCTCTCATCCTCATCCGGGCACTCGACGTGTTGATAACTCCATCTGAAATTGGCCCTTTTACAATGTTCGGGAACTATCCTGACGGGATCGTAATTTCGGCGGTCCAGATTTCTGAAGTGATAGCTTTTCACCTCTTCCCCTTCACGCGCTACTTCTCTGGAGTCTTTGACCGTATAGGAACCAATGGTGAGAGGTAGAGTAGGCCAAGGTTTCTTCTTCCCTTTGGCAAGGACGTTAGAGAAACCCAAGGTCATCTGAAAACACACCTCTTGTATGAGCACCTTGTCGGTAACAAACTTAGGTAGAGCGTGTGGTGCTTTAAACGAGCCAAATACTCGGATGATTGTGAAATCGGCGAATGGGAACCAATGTGCCACCTGACCCAGTGTTTCCATTGCTCGCCAAGACATGCAGGGGGCATCTTGACCAAATAGTTTCCCGTAGAGGGCGGGCATGAATATGTGAGAGATTTGCTCGATGTCCGACTTGTACCTAGATTCCCAGAATACCCCGGTCTGCAAGTGTATTGCCTGGGTTTGTTCGGGGTCCCAGTTATGTGGCCATCCCTCGACATGCATCTGGGCACAGACAGCATCTAATAGATACGAAGCCATGTAGAATTCTGATGGCGCTCCCTCATCTGGGGCTAAAGCTGAAGCCAAGTTTGTGTGCATGGAGCCCATTAATATTCCCGCCCAATTGAATCGAGTGTCGTGGACTGTTACGTGTTCTATGATGGTTGCCCATGTTCCATTGAAGGTGGTGGCGTCCGAACGCCCGTATATCCTGCACAGCATGGCGGCCACTAGCTTATAGACTGTCCTCAGACTGGCCACCGGGTACTCCTGGTCCTTCTTGATCTTAAATTTGTCTGGTTCTGCCCACCATCTTCTGATCGTGTCAACCATCGGCACTTCATTTGCAGCAAACCATCTTGGGGTGAAATTCACCTCTGCTTTGGGTAGCGAGTAGTAGACCCGTGCTCTTGAACTTTCCAATGTTGCGAACGCTTTCCCTGCACTATCTCGGATTGTGAAGCTTTTCGGATCAGTCTTCTGTATGATCCAGTCCAACATCTCTGGGCACGGAAAGATGGCAGGATGCGACCCGACTAGGTGTAATCTGGACCTTTTTACTTTCAGGTATATTTCACGATCCGGGAGATCTTCTGGGAAATCTCCTTCTAGCATGGCGAACTCACGGTATACTTCATACCACCTAAGGCTATCCTCCTTTGTGAAGGTGCAAAGGGTGTCTCTGTATATTGGCGGCGGAGATATTTGTATGTCTGCGTCTGATTCTTCCTCCACCACCTGCCTGCTTCTCCTTCGGGATACCCGGGGTGCCATATTGCTAGAGTCGGAGGGGACCGGTACTGTGTCTGCTCTGAATTCACCTGCTGCATTTAGAACATAATCACAGGATAAGAAAGACATGATGATAATGGCTAAAAAGAGTCTGAACATGCAAAGATAATTTACTGTTCTCTGGGAGTCGCTGGGTCGCTGCTCTACAAAAGGACTCACCCGCGACCTATGCGACCTTGCGACTAGGTCGCAGCGTCGCAGAATCGCTGAGTGGGACTTTTGCGACCTTGCGACCTTGCGACCTGGTCGCTAGGTCGCAAGTCGCATCTGCGTTTTGCGCGCGCGCGACCTTGCGGCTAAGTGTTTACTAATGGGAAAAATCCGCGGTCTGAAAGGTCCAGAATTTACCATAAGGCACAGCCATGAGAATTTAGGCAAGGGGCGGGTGACCTTGGGGTTTGTGGGAAACACAATGACGGCAACAATCCAAAGAAAAACCCCATCCTTCTTAGTAAATAAATAAGACCGTGGGGAGGCTCAAAAATGGCAAGAAATGTTTATGCAGGAAACATAGGGAGGAAAAAGAGGCAACTTACCCGGAAGAAAACGCGCCAGTCAACCTGTCAGAGCAACTCCGCGGTTTTCGCTGAGAGTCACAAATGCGACCTAGCGACCCAACCTTATATAAAAAGGTCGCACGTGCGGACGTTTAATGCGGTCGCAAGTTGCAAGTTTGCGACCTTACGACCTTGCGACCTACAGGTCGCTGGGTCGCAAGGTCGCTGGGTCGCAAATTTCTTTAAAACTTCACTTCGCGACCTTGCGACCTTGCGACCCCAAGGTCGCTAGGTCGCAAGGTCGCAAATTGTTGAAATTCTGACTCTTGCGACCTGTGCGACCTGTGCGACCTTAGGGTCGCAGAGTCGCATAGGTCGCATGGGTCACAAATAATGCATATGCGACTTAGCGACTTGCCTTTAGAACTTTACTTGGTCTCTTTTCCTTTTAGTTTTAAGGGGGGCTCCAAAAAATTTTGAAGTGTGTGTTATGATTTTATGTATTTTTTGGAGGGTGTTGTAGGAGCTACAACAAGTCCCCAAAAACTCAGTGAAAAATAGACCTATGCAGTCTGCTATAGCCAAGTTTAATCTGAACATCAGTTGCAAGGCCATAGTGATTATGATATACTTAAACTGCAATTATTCATAGCATCCATGATTATAGTGACTGAATGTAGTTTACAGTTCAACCAACTGTAGTAGTCTGATTGAGTTATTTATCAGAAGGGTTTTCATTTGGTGAGAGGAAATGATTCTTGTATTGTTTTAGGCAAAGTAGATGGTTAGTATGAAATCATAGTACTTTGGACTGGCGAAGTTTAATCTCTTTGAAAATTTTGGATTCTGTTTATAGACCATTCTACCATAGGATGTATTGGACAACATTTTGTTGTTTAGCTATTGGATATCACATCTGCTGGATGCACTTGTGTGCTGTGTAGTTGGAATTTCTGCTTCTGTATGAGCATATGCAGGACGTCTCTATGATTAAAAATTCCATTACAGGATTAACAGCTCTATTGTCATGGATAACTCAGGTTGAAGGGGAGTAGAAACTTGTAGGCGGTGTGACATCAAAGAAAATAATCAAGCCATTTGTAAACAGCCATGCCATTGTTATATGTCAGATATATTGTACAAAGCTGTGTTAGGATCTGGTCAAGAAAGATTCAGACATGCTTCCAGATATCATTGAAATGAAATGAAATGATATTTTAACGTCCACGAGACTAAGAATAGTCTATGGGACCATGAGTTCCCTGTTTTTGGCCTTTTGCATTTCAGTCCTTTTCTTATTCAAATTGATGATGAGCTGACCCAACCTTCCAACAATCCCATCGCTGAAAAGACAATGACAAGAAACCGATGCTAACATGTTACCATAACTTTCTCTGATGTCTTTGAATGCATCACATTCCAAAATGAAATGTTTTTGCGATTCCACTGCCCCAGACATAAAAAATGTACACACCCGTTCTTCCCAAGTTTCTTTAGGCCTTTTCCACCATCCTGTTTCACACCGAAGTTGATGCATGTTGGTTCTTAATTGAGCAATAAGAACCTTTGCCCTCCACGAAATGTTAGCTCCAATGTACTCTTTTTGTTGGAGATCATACGTAGGGTTCAATTCTGCGATGTAGTACTTCTTCTTTCTACCCAACTCTTTTCCCCATACCCATTTACAAAACTTCTCCATAACAAAATTCTTTAGCTCTTTGCTATTTGTGGGACAAGCATTGAGATATATAATCCATTTTTGCATCCATGTGTAGTTTTGTCTCATCCATGTTTTCTTTCTTTCACTCATGCCTTCCTTGAAGATAACATTAGGCCATCTACCTACTCCCATTTGCTCAATTCTTTTTAGATATCTTATGAGCTGCACCATAGCAATTACTTCGATGGAAGTTTCTCCTGTTTCACTCAACATTATCTCATAAGGTCCCAAACTTTTTATTTTGAACTTGCTCATGATCAAGCGTTTTTGGATTTTCTCAATTTGCTTCCATTTTGAGACGGGTGCTGTTAGCCTACAATTTACTAGTGTCAAACATAAGGTACCTATTATACATTTTTACAGAAGTCTTCTGGATCATTCACACCATAAGTTTCTGATTGAAATTGTTTGTCTGATTTAGAATTCTAAAAGTTTTCAGACAATTATCTGTGGCAAATGATGCCAGTTTGATTCCAAAAAGGAGAAACAATACTGGACAGGAAGAAATAATTTTCTCAGCATTAGTGATCATCTCTCTGTATGAATTAATGGATTTTCCCAGAGGCAATATTTCTATTGGGTTGACTTGGTTCATTAGAACTGCATATCAGTCATATGCTGTGATGCCAGATCCCTCGGGGATTTGTCCACGTCCGTCTTGCATGTGGCTGGATCCTTTGTGGGCTAGGATATGCCGTGGATTTGTAAGAGATCCATGTTGGATAGAGCCAGGATGGAATTCCAGCCATATCTTACCAAAAGAAAAGGCAAATCGAAGCATGAACACTTTAAAATATCCTCTTTAGAAAAAAACTTCTCTATAATATTCAAAATTATTTTCTTTTGGGATATTATGCATGCATTACTTCAGAGGTCAAATCAGTACATCAAGGAACATAAAAATTGCATTGCACTGACAACTGGGGTATTGGGAAAATCCCGCCCTAGAGAAGCAAAAAAAGGCAAGCATATTAATTTGCACACCAACAGAAAGGGACTCAACAAGCATAGCCAACTCCTGCTTAAAAGTATTCATCCTCCAGGCTAAAAGAAAAGGGGATTTCTTGTGACAAGTAACTTTAATGTTTCCATAGAATGCAATAGTAATTAACTGTACTGAATGCCACAAATGCCGCAATTATCTTCAGCTGTCCCAAATCATCCCTGTGTCACCTAGAAGAGGGCCTTACCACAAAAGCAGGGTAGTAAAGAGGAAATAAAATTCTGCCTGAAACCATGTCCAGAAACTTTTCATAACCTGACGTCTCCAAGAAGCATGCACTATCATTTCATCCTTCTGTACAAAACACAAGCAACATTTGTCACACTTGCTCTATGAAGCCTACTTTCGACAACTGACTCTTGTTGGAGGAGGAGCCAACCCCAAACTTTTGTCTTAAAAGAAGAATGTGCTTTCCATATGTACTGTTACCTCCTCAACCTTTGTGCCTTAGGATCCTCCAAACCCCACCTTTTTTTCAATCAAGGGATTATGTCAGTAGTGCCCCTAACCGTATCAGATCCTCCGTCACATAGATGTAAAAAGGCTTGCCTTTCCTTTAACTCCAATCTCTCAAGCATCGACCTAACAAATGCAGTTGTGTTTTAGAAAGACACTCTTTATGAATCATGAAACAAAGGTCATTAACACAAATCTATACAAACCAGTTTTGGGTGTGGTTTAGAGCCTTCTGGGTATGGGAATGTTGTTGCTCATGTTTCCATAGGTTCTTCCACAAAACATACCCTTCGTACTTAGTCTTTTTATATGAAAACTCAGCAAGAGTTTGACCTGTGTACTGGAAGATAAGAATTTCCAAAACAGTCTTGATGCCAGCTTCAAAGCATCATGAAATCCCATAAACCGCCAATCTAAAAACGTAGACACACTCTACCAAGTAGTCCACACCCTTTGCCTTTAATATTATGTCACACAAGTGGAAAGGACCTTTAATACTGTAGGGGTGTTGAGCTTGTTGAGTTTGGTTCTGAACTAAAACTTGCCATGGCAACTCCCCCTTCTTTACACATACTTCCTTCTTACTGAGAAGAGTTTCCCTTTGTGCTCTTATATCTAGAAGCCTCGACCCCCCTTGATTAGTTGTTAATGTGTATACATCCATGATACTAATGAGAGCCCTTTTGTAACCCCCAGCTTGCCCTAGAGCTTATGAGAATGTGCTCCAACCATTTCTATGTTGCTTGAAAAAGGAACAAGCATGATGAATAACATGTCTGTTCAATTGCTAGAACCCTGTCAACAATCATAACCTTTCTTGCAATAGGAAGATTGAGGTGGATCTAAACTTGGAGCTTCTTCTCAAACTTGGCCATAATCCATCACCATTGATCCTCAAGAGAAACATGCATACCAAAAGGGATTTCGAGTAACAAATGATCTTGACTAGGTTACTAAGTTTCCACTCTTTTGTTTAACCAAGGAGGATGATATTCAAAAGTATTCCTCACTTCATCATTTCGTCACGCTTTAGAGGTTTGTTTACATGCTTGTTGGGAACAAGCTTTAGTGGATGACGGAAAGCCCTGTTTTCAACATTGGATAGCACAACTGTTAAATTTGGACAACTAGGTCCAAACTCCATCTTGTGATGCTCAGACGAAGATTCCAATATTTGTATTGGATTCCTCTTTCGGAGAGGTGTAAAATCGATATAAAATTGATATTAATCTGATGAGCAGAACATTTATTTTGAATTTATTATTTATAATAAATTTATGTGCAGGTCGGCCTTAAGGTTTTACACCCCCAACAGATGTGTCACACACCTCAATGATGGATATAAATACAATCAACATTGGAGAGCATTTCACTCACTCAACATCACACATCTTCTCCTCTAATTATCTAGGAGCATTTGAGAAGCAGTTTCATCTCCCACGTGAGAAGGAAGAAATCTACTGCAGCAAAAGGACGAAATTTATTGCAGCAAATTTTCTGTAGTTAGGGTTTCTGGGGAAGTTTGACCAGCGTTGACTTTGGTCAACGCATGGTCTGTTTGAGCTGAAATTTTGTGGAGAGTTCGATTTTTGAAGGCCGTACTCATTGGCACAAAAATCGAGGTCAAAAGGTTGATCGAAGTTGGAGTTGCGTTGACTTTATTGTTGCCGTTCGCGCTGACTTTTTTGGGTTGACTTATTGTTGACCGGGATGATTGATTCATAGTACCGTTGTACACATTTTGGAAGTTTGCCGACCAAGAAGACTTTGTCGGTTGAACCGTACTGAGACTTTGTTGGTTGAAGCATCCTGCTGACCGCCGTAACGCACCAACACATTCTCCTGTTTCTGGTTTGTCTTCTATAGATCCACTGGTATGTTCTATCAACATTTTTACTTAACTGTTTATGTGATTGCTGTTATAAAAGTAAAGTTGCATCAAGCATAGAACATCTACAAAAATTTACATGGTATCAGAGGTGAGGTGAAGACAAGCCCTAACTTATAGCAATCACCAAAAGAAAAAAATGAGTTCCACAAGTTATGGCTTCAAGGAGGATGACAAGCTAACTGGAAGGGATGACTTCCATGCTTGGAAGATGATATTAGATCTCAAATTGGAAGACCATGATCTCATGGACTATGTACTGGGTAAGATACAAGAACCTCCATCCACTGCTACCGCTGCTGCTAAACCAAGTATAAGAAGGGGGAGATCAAAGAAAAGCTAATGATCAGGGAATCCATACATAAAAGTCTGGTTGCCTACATATCTGAGCTCTGCACATCCAAGGAGATGTATGATAAGCTGATACAAATGTTCAAAGTAAACAATGCAAACCAGGTGCTATTCTTCAAGAATCAATTGAAGAATCTGAAGAAAGGCAGGGATGAATCTGTCCAAACATACTTTCTGAAACTGACCGAGATCAGGAACAATTTGTTGGCTATTGGGGAGACAATAGCTGATCGTGAGATGGTACTCACCGCACTTGGAGGGCTCCCATATGAATGGCAAGTATTCAACACTACCATTCTCAATAACAATACAATTCCTAACTTTGACGAGCTACTATCAAGATGCATGCAAGAAGAGACAAGAATGAAGGAATACGAAAATGACAGAAATGCTGCCTACGCTGCTCATTCTAGAAAGAAGAACTCTGGTGGTCCTAAGAACAAAGGAAGAGCAAGGGCCCAAGGAAAGAAGGGCAAGTGTTTCACTTGTCATAGGCCTGGTCACTATGCTAGAGAATGTCCTTCAAGAAGGATTCTCCCGATAGTGACGACAACAACAACAACCAGAGAAATGGAAATCAAAGAAACGACAGGTCCAAAGGAAAGAGGAAGGCTCCCTCTGGCGGAAACAATCAACCTTTCAAAAGGTCTAGAAACTCCAGGTATGAGAAGTCAAATGTTGTTGATAAAAGAAATGAATACATTCTTGTATCTGCCCTCTCTGCTGCATCCCCACCCGACACTATGGATGTCTGGCTGATAGATAGTGGTGCCTCAAGACACATCACTGGGTTCAAGGAAGCACTCTCTGACATGGTTGAGAAGGATACTAATCTGGAAATTATCCTTGGAGATAATGCCACATATCCCATGAAAGGGACATGGACTGTGACCCTCCACTTGTCTCAAGGACAAGTCCTACATTTGCAGGATTTACTCTATGTACCAGAATTGAAGAAAAACCTTGTGTCTATATCAGCCATCGAAGACAAAGGCTTCAATGTGGCATTCACTGATGGAAAGGTGTGCATGTGGAAGAAGAATCTCAAGGAAGCTATCGTGATTGGTTTTAGAGTTGGAACACTCTACCAGGTTGAAGGAAGTCCACTAGGAGCTATGACATGTGATACTATCCGACAAATTGAACTATGGCACCGGAGGTTTGGACACCTTCATTACAAGGCCCTTCCCGAAGCAAGGAAGGTGGTGACAGGGATGCCCGGTTTTGGAAATAATCATGAAGGTGTATGTAAGGGTTGTGCCGAAGGAAAGCATACAAGGGGAGCTTTCCCCTCAAGTGTCACAAAGACATCTGATATTTTGCAACTGGTCCATTCTGATCTATCTGGTATGCTACCCATGACATCCCTGGGAGGATGTTCTTACTATATGACATTCACTGATGAATTCTCCCGCAAAACCTGTATATAATTCTTGAAGAAGAAGGATGAGGCTTTCATGTGGTTTCGTACCTTCAAAGCTTTAGTGGAAAATATGATAGGGAAGAAGATCAAGATTTTGAGGACCGACAATGGCACTGAATATGAGTCAAATGAGTTCAAGGACTTTTGCAGAGAAGCTGGCATTAAGAGGGAGACTACTTCTGCCTATACTCCTGAGCAAAATGGCGTTGCTAAACGAAAGAACAGGACCATTGTGGAAGCTGCCCGTGCCATGCTATGTGACCAGGGTCTACCGAAGTTTTTGTGGGGAGAAGCTGCGAATACTGCTGTATACATTCAAAACCGATGCCCTCATTTTGCCCTGGACTCCAAAACTCCCGAAGAGGTTTTCACTGGTAAGAAACCTGACGTCTCACATTTTAGAATTTTTGGATGTCCTATTTATTTTCATGTGCCAAAAGAAAAGAGAAGTAAGCTGGATGCTTCTGGGAAGAAATGAATGTTTGTGGGCTACAATGAAACCTCTAAGGCCTATAGAGTCTATGTACCTGGTCAAAGGGAAGTAGAGATATGCCATGATGTCACTTTTGACGAAGATGCTTCCCTGAAGAAAGTAGTAGATCTTCCGAGATCCGAGGAAAATCATGAAGCAAGGCCTGGAAATCAAGAAGAACCGCAAGATGAGACAATGCCTGATGTTGAAGGACCAATGGATCCAATCGATCCATCTCCTTCACTGAGAAAGAGACCATCATGGCTCAGGGACACTCTCGAAGATGCCAAAGGACATGTTGCCCCGAGGGGGACATTCCAAGAAAGCAAGAAGCCGTGTAGATACCAAGGTTATCTAGCTGCCATGAGTACTATTGTACAATCTGAACTTGGATCTTTTGAGGAAGCCGTAAAGCATCAAGTCTGGAAGGATGCTATGCACGAAGAATATGAGTCCATAATGAAGAATAATGTCTGGGATGTGGTTCCAAGACCGAAGGACAAATCAGTTGTCACCGCGAAATGGCTCTACAAGATCAAGCATGGATCTGATGGAAGTGTTGAAAAGTTCAAGGCAAGATTTGTTGCCCGTGGCTTCTCTTAAAAGGAAGGAATAGATTATGATGACATATTTGCACCTGTGGCACGATATACCACCATTCGATCAATCATAGCCCTTGCTGCTATGCAAGGATGGAGTCTTCATTAGATGGATGTCAAGACCGCTTTTCTGCATGGTGCAATAAAAGAAGAGGTGTATGTAGAACAACCTCTAGGGTTTGAAGTCCAGGATCAGGACACTCATGTCTGCAGGTTGAAGAAAGCCCTCTATGGGCTGAAGCAAGCACCCAGAGCTTGGTACAAGAGGATAGATAACTACTTGATGAAGCTAGGCTTCACTCGAAGTAATGTTGATCCGAACCTTTACTTTAAGGTTGTCAAGGGGAAATCTCTCATTCTGGTGTTGTATGTGGATGACCTCTTCCTGACAGGTGTTGACCCTCTCATTCATCAATGCAAGAGGGAGCTCGCTGCTGAGTTCGAGATGAAGGACCTAGGACTGATGCACTACTTCCTAGGCCTGGAGGTCCGGCAGAGACCTGGAGAGATTTTCCTTTCTCAAGGAAAATATATTGTGAAACTTCTGGAAAGATTTGGTATGGTGGATGGCAAGTCCGTGTCAACACCAATGGAACTCAACTTCAAGAAGTTGAGTGGTAGCGCTGCTGGGCCCGTATTGGCAAATCCTACTGAGTATCGTCAACTCGTAGGGGCTCTGATGTTCTTAGTGAACGCTCGTCCAGATATATGTTTTGCAGTGAACACTTTGAGTCAACAGATGGTTGAGCCTCATCACTTTCACTGGGTTGGTGCCAGGAATCTTCTGAGATACCTTCGGGGCACGATAAACCATGGGCTGAGATACACTGTCGGGAGCGTGACACTCCGTGGATATACTGATGCCGACTGGGCTGGCAGTGTGGTGGATCGTAAGAGCACATCGGATGTTGCTTCAATCTTGGTTTTGCTTCGATTTCATGGATGAGTAGGAAGCAGAAGTCGGTGGCTTTGAGCACCGCAAAGGCCGAATACATTGCAGCAAGTATGGCCTGTTGTGAAGCAGTTTGGTTGCAAAAGCTCTTTAGTGAGTTGTTTGGACATGTGCTAGATACCACCGTGATACTCTGTGATAACCAGAGTGGGATTCACTTGACCGAGAATCCTGTGTTCCAGGACCGATCCAAGCATATTGATATCAGGTACCATTTCATCCGGGATATGGTACAGCGAGGCGCCGTAAGGCTCGATCATATAGGAACTAATGACATCTGAAGAATGATGTCTGGGATGTGGTTCCAAGACCAAAGGACAAAGCAGTTGTCACCTTGAAATGGCTCTACAAGATCAAGCATGGATCTGATGGAAGTGCTGAAAAGTTCAAGGCAAGATTCATTGACTGTGGCTTCTCTCAAAAGGAAGGCATATATTATGATGACATATTTGCTCCTGTGGCCCGATATACCACCATTCGATCTATTATAGCCCTTGGTGCCACGCAAGGATGGAGTCTTTATCAAATGGATGTTAAGACCGCATTTCTGCATGGTGCGATAAAGGAAGAGGTGTATGTGGAGCAACCTTTAGGGTTCGAAGTCCAGGATCGGGACACCCATGTTTGCAGGTTGAAGAAAGCCCTCTATGGGGTGAAGCAAGCACCCAGAGCTTGGTACGAGAGGATAGATAGCTACTTGATGAAGTTGGGCTTCACTCGAAGTAATGCTGATCCGAACCTTTACTTCAAGGTTGTCAAGGGAAAGCCTCTCATTCTGGTGCTGTATGTGGATGACCTCTTCCTGACATGTGCTGACCCTCTCATTCATTAGTGCAAGAGGGAGCTCACTGTTGAGTTTGAGATGAAGGACCTAGGACTGATGCACTACTTCCTAGGCCTCGAGGTCTGGCAGAGACCCGGCGAGATTTTCCTTTCTCAAGGAAAATACATTGTGAAGCTTTTGGAAAGATTTGGTATGGTGGACTGCAAGTCCGTGTCAACACCAATGGAGCTCAACTTCAAGAAGTTGAGTGGCGGTGCTGCTGGGCCAGTATTGTCTAATCCTACTGAGTATCATCAACTTGTAGGGGCCTTGATGTTCTTAGTGAACACCTGTCCAGATATATGCTTTGCGGTGAACACTTTGAGTCAACAGATGGTTGAGCCTCATCACTTTCACTAGGTTGGTGCCAAGAATCTTCTAAGATATCTTCGAGGTACGATAAACCATGGGCTGAGATACACTGCCGGGTGCGTGACACTCCTTGGATATACTGATGCCGATTGGGCTGGCAGTGGGGTGGATCGTAAGAGCACATCGAGATGCTACTTCAATCTTGGTTCTGCTTCGATCTCATGGATGAGCAGGAAGCAGAAGTCGGTGGTTTTGAGCACCGTAGAGGCTGAATACATTGCAACGAGTATGGCCTATTGTGAAGCAGTTTGGTTGCGAAAGCTCTTCAGTGAGCTGTTCGAACATGTGCTAGATACCACCGTGATACTCTGTGATAAGAAGAGTGGGATTCGCTTGTCTGAGAATCCAGTGTTCCACGATCGATCCAAGCATATTGATATCAGGTACCACTTTATTCGGGATATGGTACAGCGAGGTGCCGTAAGGCTCGATCATATAGGAATTGATGAGCAGGTCGCAGATATTCTCACAAAGCCCCTGGGGAAGGTCAAGTTCCTAACCTTCCGTGAGAGTCTTGGTATCGTGGAACGACCCTATGATGTGGGTCCTGTTGGACGATGAGCTCTGGGAACTCTGGGGGGCTTTGGGGATAGCTTCTCAGAGCTATAAGCAACCACAAGGCTAGGCTTGCAGAACCTTGTTGGTGTGTTTGGGCCCCACCGTTGTGATTTTGAGTTGGTTCACCTCTCATTATTTGTGCCCCGTATGCATCCTACCCATTGAGTTCAGGGCTCATGGGAAGTACCTCTCACTTGGCCAATGAGGTGGGAAAAGCTAGAGACTAGTAGCAAATACTGATGGACGCATCAGAGATTGACGTACTCTCTATCTAGGATGGCACGGTCCAACCACTTGATCTGGGATCAAGTCTAGTGAGGTCTCGGACCTCTGCTTGACTTTGGGTCAGATGAACCAACTTTGGGTTGGTTGGATACTCTTCATGAGTTTGATAGAGGTTTGGAACCTCTGGACTGATTATGTCAGTCGGGGGATGATGTCTTTGTGACTGACCCACTTCTGTTCTGAAATAAAGAGGCCAGCGAAGCAAGTTACGGCGGGATGACGCACGATGTTTGATTGCACTGATGGATGGAGTTCTCCCTAGTTGAGAGGGAGTGTTAAATTTGGACAACTAGGTCCAAACTCCATGTTATGATGCTCAGATGAAGATTCCAATATTTGTATTGGATTCCTCTTTCGGAGAGGTGTAAAATCGATATAAAATTGATATTAATCTGATGAGCAGAACATTTATTTTGAATTTATTATTTATAATAAATTTATGTGCAGGTCGGCCTTAAGGTTTTACACCCCCAACAGATGTGTCACACACCTCAATGATGGATATAAATATAGTCAACATTGGAGAGCATTTCACTCACTCAACATCACACATCTTCTCCTCTAATTATCTACGAGCATTTGAGAAGCAGTTTCATCTCCCACGTGAGAAGGACGAAATCTACTACAGCAAAAGGACGAAATTTATCGCAACAAATTTTCTATAGTTAGGGTTTCTGGGGAAGTTTGACCAGCGTTGACTTTGGTCAACGCATGGTCTGTTTGAGCTGAAATTTTGTGGAGAGTTCGATTTTTGAAGGTCGTACTCATTGGCACAAAAATCGAGGTCAAAAGGTTGACCGAAGTTGGAGTTGCGTTGACTTTATTTTTGCTGCCCTGCGTTGACTTTTCTGGGGTTGACTTTGAGTTGACTGGATGATTGATTTGAGGACTGTTGTGACACATTTTGGGTTGGCCGACCAAGAAGACTTTGCTGGTTGAAGCATCCTGCTGACCGCCGTAACGCACCAACACATTCTCCTGTTTCTAGTTTGTCTTCTATAGATCCACTGGTATGTTCTATCAACATTTTTACTTAACTGTTTATGTGATTGATGTTATAAAAGTAAAGTTGCATCAAGCATAGAACATCTACAAAAATTTACAACAAACAATAGCATGCCATTTTCTAGAGGTAGAGAGTACAATTCTTGAATAGGTTGTGTAATATTTCTTTGTTCAAAGAATGAACTATTTTTTCTTTTCCCTTTTGCATTTCTTGACCATGTGGACACATCATCATAGTTAGGACAATGGACCATCTTCTTTTGTGAGCCAAAATTTAAATTTGATTTTTTGGCCTTGTTACAACATACATTCTACGAGGCTCCATCTTGTGATTTTCATAACTTTGATGGACAACTTGCTCCTGGGGATCTTAAGCATTGGACTAACTTGGGGGGTATATCTTCATAGACCCCCTCCTTTTTGTTGCATTTGATCGCTTGATGGAGTTCTTTGGTTGGGGGAGTCTCACTTCTTATTGGTTGGATGGTGATTGTGCTTGTGCTTGATGGTCTTTTCACATGTGCTTTCCTTCTTGATCAACACTTGGTTGCAATTTTCATGGATGTCGAACATATTATCTTATTATGGTGGTTTAATATATATGCTTATTTTGGATGTGGATGGTGGTTCTAGCTCCCTAAGGGTTTAGATGAAGATGGTTAGGACATACATGTTCATGATTTTTGAAGTTTCCTAGTGACCTTTGCATGAAGATGTCGTATATTTGACCGCACTAGTAAGGGGTGTTCTACATGGCCCTTATATGTTGGATGTGTGATGGGGGACACATTTGATGGTTGGATGGGTTAGCCTTTTTATCATGTTCTTTTCTTTTATGATGTCGCTATGGTGGGATTTTCCTAGGTGATTTGACTTTTTAATGACACATTTGCTAGATATCAGTGAGGAGGGAATGTGTTTCATGAATTCAATACAACTTTGGTATGTTATTTCCTAAATTTGAGTTAAATAGGGGGTATTATGTTATGATTTAATGGTGATGTAACTCCTAAGGTTAGATGGTGATTTTGATTTAATAATTCCTTGGTGGTGGTGCACTTTAGGTTGGAATTTATGTTTTTGTTGTTTTCATGGAGGGGTTTTGCTAGGGCGAACATCTTTTATTTACGCGGTACAACATTTTATGAAGTTACGTCTCTCATTGGCACACATGTTGATGGTGATTTAGTTTGTTGGTGATTAATTGGGACGATTATGGCTATACTAGAGCATTAACCTTTGTGCACACATGTTGAGGTTGATTTAACTATTCAACATGTAAATTAGTCAAATCCATCCAAATTAAGATTAATAGCATGGGAAAAGTACTTTATATGTTTCCTTTTCACACTTGAAGTGGCTATTTGGACTTTGTTGAAGCTTTCAAGTGGTGAGACCCCCTTGTCATTCGTAGCTCCAGGTGGCACTTGGTCAATTCCTCTGACTTGCCCTCTCAAATAACAAGCATCATGCCCCATCAGAGAGCAAGGGTACGCGGTGCAACATATTACTAAAAAAGAGGTTGTTCCAGAGCGCAAATGCATGTTGAGAAGTTGACATCTAGATATTAGAAACTCATCCTTCAGTTGGTTCAAGAGGAAATCACTCAGGCAAAATGAGAATTAGTTGACGAAGGGCACACTCTTACAGACATAGGTTCTAGCAAAGGTGGCAAATTGGGTTTCGGATGCAGGGCACAATAGAGGCCACTCCAACAACTTACAAGTGCATGTACATTGTGGATGTTTACTAGCGTTTGAAATTTCTTCTTGGTAGAGTTCTTGTTGACATAAATGAGATCAAGGAGGACATCGTCTGACCCTGAATCAAATGTAGAAGCACATGATAGCAATGGACCGAAGGCTCAGGAATATAGAGAAGCAATTGGGCATCCCTCTTGACCTTGGCTACTCGCTAGGCAGCAACAAGGAGCCCATTCCAGTTGAAGCTACGGATTCTGAGAGGTCTGGTTGATTTTCTTGCAAAATTTTTGTTTTACTATTTCTATGTTTAAGCTCAATAGTTTTTCGACTAGGAATGGCCCTAGAGTCCCAACAATTAAACTCAACCTTTTTGTTTTCATGACTTCGATTAGAACTGTTTCTTTTTGGATAATGAAACAATTGATGTTCTACATCTAGTCTAGTTTCCTCAGTGGCAGACCAGAACAAAAGTTTGAAGTTATATTTGTATATCCCTGATTTGAAGGACACATTAAGGACATGGCATATGGAGTAGTTTTCCATTGATGAGTTCTAACTACCTTGGCACATTCTCTTAGGGTGCACTTCGTTGAAGAATATTTTATTATTTATGTGGTTGAGGTAGTTACATGGCATTCTTGTTTAGGGCGCACCTCTCCTAAGTGTACTCTCATCTTTATTGCATGGATATTTCAGCTACACTTGGCATTGTTTAACCTTCACTGGTGAATTGCCTCGCCTCTTTGACTTGGCATTGTATATTATTTTATATGGGGTGGTTATGGAGATTGTTATTGGGAGGTGTGTGTTAGAGGAGGGGGTCACGTGTGACTTGACATGCTCTTGTACTTGGTCTTCTTGCTATTTTTGGGGGATTATTCTTCGAAGGGATAACTATGAAAGGCTTCTTCTTTCTATTTTTGGATATTCTTGGAGGGTGCTTTTTTATGGAGTCATTATTATTATTCTTTGAGATATTTATATTATTATTTTAAGGAGTTTTGGCATGATTAAAACCCTAAACCTCCTTCAATTTGCTTTGTGGAGATGGTCCGTTTGCTTTTGGGGTTTTGACTACATCTTCTCTTGTGGAATGCACCACCCACTTGGCATCTAGCTCGTTCATCCATGTAGTTGGTTACCTTGGAACTCACACATGTGGAGTGGTTGCATGCATACACAAACTCGGAGGGCGTATTTCATGTGGATACTTGGCATTTGACTTGGTTTAATGTCTATTTTTGGTGGCATGTTCTCGTCATGACATTTTTTGGTGCATATTCTCTATTTTTGGATGAGGGCAAATTTCCTTTGAGAGGTTTTCCACATGTTGTAACATGATTCAAACTTGGATTTAGGAGAGATCTAACCACTACATTATTATAATTTATTTTGACTTGTCATGGAGTTAGTTAGAATATAATATATTTTATTATATAGGAGATTCAAGTCATTCTATATAAAGGTAAGTTGCATGAACTGCTGAAATGTTTGGAAGTTTTCGAAATGGGTACAGTTGGAAATGCGACCCTCGGAAAATGGAAACATCAGCCGAAATGTCATATATATGCACACATATGTATCTGTATGTATGCATGTAATTTTTTTTAACAAATAAAGTTAATAATGCATTATCTTGCAAGAAAAAAATGAGACACATAAATGACATTTTAGAAGAAAAGTCCAGTCTATATTAACTCTCATAGATGATTACTGGATTCAAAATCCAAAATTATCCTTTATAGTTGTGGCTGTACATCCAAGATTCAAAAATCAATCTTTTTACATGAGGTTTTACATCCAAAATCAGCTTTTATACGTGGCTATATGTGCTGAAAATGAAATAAAACATGAGCTAAAGACAAATACAATTACATATCTTCTGATCCTATTCCTCATCTTCATTAACAAAAGTAGAACAAGAATCTTGTTTAGCAGAACTAGAGCGTGGATTGATTAGAGATAGATTAGTTTGTGGAGTGATTAGAGATAGAATTTAGTGATTAGAGATAGATTAAATCTTTTTTGGCCATAGAAGGGCCCCACACCTTTCTTGGGTGCTTGAGTGAGCCCGCAGAAGCAAAAAAGTCACAGGGGCAGGGTAGAATTGGGCAGAAATGGGGCAGATTTGTGCCGAAGCGCCCCCAAAATGTTTTTGTGGGGTTTAGGTGACGTTTTCAAATCATGAAATGCCACCCAGGCCTTTCGGTCATGTTTTTGCAGCGTTTTGGCATTTGGGGTATGAGTACACTAGCTTGGGGGCCGTTTCCTGCAACATAGATATGAAGGTCAGTTTCTCTCCATTTCTTTTGGAATTGGGTTATTGGCAATTGGAGGATTGTAAAAGAGAATAGTGGCCTAAGATTGGAGCTTGGAAATGATGCTGTTGGGCTCCCATGCTTATAAATTTAAATATTAATTAAGGAGGAGGTATTGCTGCTTTATAGTATGGCTATTCTTAATGCTATTCATTTATTTTTAATCTGATATAGTAACTTATTGTTTTTACTCTAAGTCATAGGACACGTCCTCTAGGGTCACGTGTTTCGTATTTCACGTGTCAGACACGAAAAATGACCTAAAACGTATCCAATACGATTTTGGTCGTGTCCTCCGAAACAGAAAACGTGTCCTTCGTTTTTGAAAACGTGTCCGTTTTTGAAAACATGTCCTAGGATATTTCAAGATAGAGCATCTTTTCTTGAGGTGGAGGAAGGCTTTGTAGAGTTCTCCACTGGCACTAGGAGATTTGGTGGGGATGATGTACTTGGAGATAGGGGGGTCAAAGATGCCTATGCTTGGTGGGCAAGTCATGGGGCAGCATGCCCTATTCTACAACAATTAGCCTTGAGGGTCCTCTCTCAAGTTATTTCATCTTTTTTTTGTGAGAGGAATTGGAGCACTTATGGCAATCTATATAGTTTGAAAAAGAGTAGGCTTGAGCAATCTAGGGTGGAGACAATGGTGTATGTGCACACCAACCTTCGTCTTATTTACAAGTAGCGATAGGAATGGTTGAAGGGAAAGACAAAGATGTGGGATGTGTTTCCTGATGATATGGGCTTGGATGACAGTTTTGAGTTGGCGTTAGCCAACATGGATCTTAATGACCCAGTGCTAGAGCCAGTGACTTTTGATGATGAGTCTCTTGAGGGGTCATCCTCCACACCAGCAAATGTAGCAGGCGCAGGAGATCTTGGATTGGGCATAGAGGAGGAGGATGGAGTAGGGTCAGATGGTAGTGGCAGTTATGGTGAATATGACATGGAGGAGGACATGGACTATTGATAGAGTGATGAGTTGTGGACTCGTGGCTAGTGACGTGGTTCCTACTTATTTTGTATCTACTCTTTTGTATTTTCTAGTGGCATTCCCTCAGTATCTATGTAATACATTTTGATTTTGATGACTTTATGGAAAATCTGCATTTTATGGTTTTACTATTTAATATCTTCTAAATTTAAAGTTATTGTTATGGTTGTAACTTTTAAATTTTAATCACTCATGGAGTCATTGACTATTGTTGTGGTTTTAATGACTATTTAGTATTTCTTATGTGCTTGTAGCCTTGTATAATTGTAATTTGTTAATATATATATATATATATATATATATATATATATATATATATATATATATATATATATATATATATATAAAACGTGTCCCTCGTGTCATGTTTTCGAGGTCACGGTGTCTCGTGTCGAATACTCGTATTTACGTGTCCTCCGTGTCTCGTGTCCTCGTGTCATGTGACTTAGTTTTTACTTTAACATTAAGGCCTACTAATGAGGAAATTACTCTTCTAGCAACAAGTAATGTGAGGAGCTTTCCCTCTTGTTTTATTTGCAGTTTATTGATGCTCTTATTATGTTCCTTCTATCATATCTAATTGCTGATTGGGAAATAATTTATCTATTAAACAAAACCTTTATTTTGAGTTGATGTGTGGCAAATTAAGCCCTCCAAGACTAGATTCCATATCATAATTTCCAGCAAGCATCTTAAGGTTCAATGAATCAAATGAGTTTAATTTACCTTAAGTACACAATTAATTGATGAGGGTATTCGAACAAGATCTTTTATCTAAGTTGGTGGAAGGTGTCAAATTAGTTCTTTTACCTCATAGCCTACCTCGAAGTACTTGACGGTGCAAACAAGTTCATTCATTTTGCTATATTTCATGATTCCATTAGCTCATAGATTAGTAGGCACTGACCCCACATCATCTCATTTTCTTGTTTTGTCTTATTCCTTTCACCTTATTCCCATTTCACTACAACTATTTGTTTTGATTAGGCTAACTCTTCACAAATAACTTTGAGCCTCTACTCCATAGTGGCATAGCCTTAGTGTAGAAATTTCACCCCCACTCCGGTTTTCTGTTTCACCTTATCACTCCCATTTGGTTAAATGCCCTTTCCCATAGCCATACATTAAAAAATTTTGGAAATGAAATAAATTTCTGAAAACACAAATTTGGTGATTTCACAAATGCTGGAAATGCAGAAATAAAAACACAAGAAAATAGAACAACCCCACACAGAAAATAACACAGTGATTTTTGGTCAATGTGACTCTGGAAAAATCCTCTACAACTCTTGGGGAAAACCAGTTTGAGAGCTCTTCTTTATTTCTGAAAAATGCTTTTACATAGAACAAAAATACACAATAAAATTCCAGCAACCACAAATTTACTTATCTCGAATTCTGTGCTTGACCTCCACCTCCGAAAACGTGCCAACAACAAAACATCATTTTACAACAAAAATTACAACATTAAATGCTGTACGGACAACCTTCAAAACTGTGCCAGAACCACTGTACGGACTGCTTTGAAATTCATGCCATAACCAGCTGTATAGATTTCTCGAAATTCATGCCCAAAAAAGTGCTGAACATTGCTTCGATTTCTGCGCCTGAAAACCAGCTGTACGACCTTCTAAATTCGTGCATGAACTGCTGCAATAAATGTGGTTTTCTCTCTCGATTTTCGTGCCAAGTTGCCTCGAAAATCGTGCCCAAATTTTGCTGTATGCACCGCTGAAATAATGCCTTGGAATGCGTGCCACAGTTCTGCTCTTCTTCTTCCTCCATGCTCAGAAATTCTCCTTGCTCTCTTGCTCTTTCTCTCAATCTGCTCTTGAAAGACTGAATGACCTTTTCTCTTCTTTTCTCCTTTTACCCTAACCCTATGTGACTTTTGGGGAATCCCTAAATCCAATGGCTGAGATATCTTTAGATCAAGGGTTGAGAATAAATGTGCATTTAATTCTCACTTTCTATTTTTCAACTCACTGCACTTAAGTAAAGATCCACTTAGCCTTTTATTTCCATATTCACTTTTTCACTTTCTAATTTTTCATTGACTTTAATAAAGTCACTTTAAAATTAGAATGTAACTTTATCACTTATAAAGTCACTTTAAAATTAGAATGTAACTTTATCACTTATAAAGTCACTTTTAAATTAGACTGACTTTACCACTTTTAAAGTCACTTTAGGAGAAAAGTGACTTTAAAATTAAAATGTAACTTTATCACTTATAAAGTCACTTTTAAATTAGACTGACTTTACCACTTATAAAGTTACTTTGGGAGAAAAGTACAAATACATTTGGACACTTTTCCCTAGACCAAAGATCAAAGCCTTAGGGAACCACTTGTCCTCTGGTACCCAAATTTTAACACTTAGCAATCCTCTCTTTAGGGGAGCCCCTCTGAGTTGGAGAAGAGCCAACCAAAAGTGTGGGGAAGACCTACTGAGGTGACAATGGGCAGTCGTACATATTTACAGAAACTAACGGGTTCCGCCTAAGCAAAATATTATTCCACCTCTTTTAATGAAACAGTGATGGATTCAACTTGACTGTTGGTGTACTCGACTAATGTACCTCAACAGGTCCTTAGTTGCATTGAGGGCTTTTATCTGTCGTTTCAGCTTTCCTCTGTGCTTCTCTAACCCTTCCTAGTTGCCCATATTTCTTTTTCCTCTGCTAATTACGTCCTTCACATAGTACAATATATCCTCTGCAAGCTTATGCTCTGCTTCCACCTTATAAACTAATTTCCTCCAAGTATGGCCTGGATCCTTTGGAAAAACTAGATAGTCTCCCTACCCTCATTCTGCTGAGGATTTTCACACTGCCGGTTCTCTGACCCTCCCTTCATCTAATATTCATGTTGTTTTCTAGCTTATGGGGTAAGTTGGGCCTCAAACTTGTCCTTCAGTTTCCAGTTCATTTCATCCTTGCTTAGATGCAATTTCCCTCTCCTTTTTGAAGTCTGCCGACCCTCCATCAACACTGTCCTGGCCCTTTTCTCTTCCCCGGGGGACATTTATAATCCGCATTTGCACATTCACAGTGATTGATGATGATAGGCATAGCTCTATTTCCACTGCAGATTAGTGACCCTCATCTCTTATCTTCCTCTTGTATAATTATGTAGGGTTTACCCCTTTATATTCTCTATTTCCATTTTGTTTTAGTTCTTCCTTTCTGCATAAGGTAGTTGTGTTTAACACTCCCACATTGCTATTCTGACTTCCTGTACACTCTAGTCTCATTGATTATTTTGGTCACTTGTGGACATAAATGTGACTTCTTTCTTTCTTCCTTCCCTTTTAGTTTCAAAACTTATAATTTTGGTCATTCTTTCTTTCTCTCTTCTACACCATATGCTCTTAAAAAACCCCTCAATCTTCTACGGTGTGTTGTTTACACTAGTTTTTCTCTCTTTAATGTAATTCACCTTGGTTGAGAATAATTATTTCTCCTTTTCACCTTTGAATGATCTTGTCTTGTCATTGTTACCCACTACTTTGTGGGTGATATCCCTAGGATAAAAATTTTCACCATGATGGACCTCAACCGACAACCATCAACCCTTTGCAGCCTCTTACTAACTCGTTGTGCCATTTCTCTGCCCCCTGAGCCAGCCATGTGGTCCCTCACCCATTAGCATCGATCGTATGTTTGAAGGTGGGCCTCCCAAATCTAAAGGTATGTCTTGTCATTTGGTAATTGAGTATTGGGTTTACTTATCATGGATACTTGTGGGCATGGATTGATGGGGGGATTTGGTGGAAAGAGTGGGCTTAGTCTATGCTCCTGTCCCCTTGATCTCTTTTGGGTGTTACCCCTGCATCTTAGTCTTGTGGGATCTCCTTTATTGACCATTTGGTTCTAGGATGGTACTACTTGGGAAACCCTGACTCTGGGTGCGTGGTCCCCTTCTCTATCCACATGTATTACTCCCCTTCCACTGATTATACTCCCATTCATCATTTCTCCCATCTGTCTGCCCTGGAGGTCGAAGCAGCGAAAGAAAAAGAGAAAGCATAATTGGCCACGCTTAACAGGAAATTGTACCGCAAAATGCAAAAGATGGTCGGGACAAAAATATAATTAGCATGTGGGCAAAAACCAATGCATGAGCTTTGTCCCTTACCCATGGCCATCACCTTGGTTCCATAGGCCCTAGATGAGCTTACTTTGTCATACATGAACCCATCATTGTCCCAACCCCCTGAAGGGCAATGAACCGCCCTACCTTAAAAGGGGAAATCACTGCTATATCTGACACATCATGCTCTCATCCTTGAGCCTCGAGCAGTCAATAAAGACAATTCATAAAAGGCAAAAGCATTATAAAGATGGGTGGGAAAATCAAGGCTAGGACACCTCATGTACCACGATTTCTCCCTCCTACACATTATATACCCTGGTATGGGCTTCCCCTTATTTGGCTGCCCCTATACCCCGATATGTGGCCCATGATTGCCCCTCTCACTCACTACTTTGTTTCACTTATCTGTCACTTGTCACCTCCATTCAAAGGATGTACCTTGGACCTACTATCCCCTTTAAAGGTCGAGACCATTTAATAAGGTACATGGTTAGCCCCCCTTTGGAATATGAAGACACTAGCACATGCCAAAGCCCACTATGGAAGGGCATGCCATTGTGAAGTGTCCATTTTGTTATCCATGATTTGTAAGCTCTTTTACATGATTATTCTAATGATTGATTGTACTGGAAGCCTAAGTGGCACAATGGATTTTATAAAGGATTGCAGATGGTTTCCATTTGGGTTTGGTCTCCCTATACGGGATCCTAATCGCCAGAGAGATACATTGGCACACATAGGGTGTGCATAGAGAGCCATGGGCCTCCATAGCAACAGCTAACACTCGACAAATCCTCATTGATGTTGAGGGACTACTAGCGATCCACTTTTGGGATGATGGTGATGTACCTGGTACACTATGCCCAAAAAGCCCCACAGGAGTTGCACACTCTTAGTAGGTGTCCCAAGATGTGTATGATGTCATGTCAACGTTCATTCCAATCACTCGAGCCCTTGTAGAGGATCTACAGGCATCCTCGATTCATATAGGGAGACCCATAGGGTCATTTGTGTGCCCCCACACCCACTAGAAGCACCACAGGTCTACTACTTGGAGAATAAGGGGCCACCCCCTTGTCCATCATATTTCGAGGAATTTATTCCTCATTATGGCACTCAAGACATTATTAGGCCTTTGGAGGGCTCTGCAACATGTATATATTATTATTTGCCCCCTTGTGAGGCTTATTTTTTCCATTTTGAGCTAGTTTGGTGGGCTTGTCACCAATAGGGGTTTTATTCGCACATTATTTTATCATTAGGGGCTAATGTAGGCCCATAGGGTAATTCGAACTCCTTAGGAGGGTATATATTGATGTTAGATACATTCATTTGGATCATGACTTGACTTGGGATCTCTCTAATCATAGAGAACTTCACATTTTTTCCTTGGTGGATATTTTTGGAGATGGATGAATTTTGATGTATGGATCTGGGCTATTTTTCTTGTCTTGGAGCTTTGTCTTGCAAACAAAATGTTGGTTGCATATACTCTATAACATTGTGAGTAAATTTTAACGTTGTTATTCTTGTTGCTGCATACTGCTAAAATTAGGGCTAATTGCTGCATGATTGAAATGTGGAATTAAGCATGTTTTTAGCTTATTTAATGTATGGGCCAATGCTATATGAATGAAATGTCCTAGAGATTATTTATCTCTATAAACTTGCATCATCTTCTTTGAAGTATAAATGCTTGAAGGTCACTTTTCTTTTATTTCTCTCAACATTGGATGGAGCTGATTTTAAGGGCCTCCTTGATCAAGAAACCAAGTTCTTACTCATCATCATCCTTGATTCCATATCCCCAAGTGGATTAGGCGACGATCCCTAAAAAGGGTGGTCATCCCTTTCACCTTTTTCACCTTTTTCCACTTTTCCCCAGGTCTAGTCCTCATAGGGCATCAATTCCCCGGGAATTGACCCAAGGAAAAATTTCGATCTCCTAGAGGCTACTGCGCTGGTAGGTCCCCTCCCTCTCCTCCGAATTTGAGGCGATTCTAACAATGGAATCTCCATTTGTCTGAAGCCCTAGCTCTAGGATCGAATTATGCCTAGGCATCCCCAAGGCTAGACCTCAAAAGGATCAATTGAACCTTTTGAAGTAAATATTCTTCTTTGGTCCTATCCCTTCACCTTGTCTAGGATAGGAACATCATTGTTTGCTGCATTGCATCCCTGAACCTGCCACTTGGCCCCGTGTGGTCCCACTTCTCAATAAAGATTATTTGTCAAGGACCATTTGGGAATCCAAGTTTCCCAAGGATTATAGGGATTGAGAACCCTGCTTCTGCGGCGCTTCATTCTTCCCTCAACCCTCCAATCCTCATCCCTTACCCCCAGAGACGAGCTTTCCAGCTCTCCAAGGCTAGACCTCAAAAAGATCAATTGAACCTTTTGAAGTAAATATTCTTCTTTGGTCCTATCCCTTCACCTTGTCTAGGATAGGAACATCATTGTTTGTTGCATTGCATTCCCGAACCTGCCACTTGGCCCCGTGTGGTCCCACTTCTCAATAAAGATTATTTGTCAAGGACCATTTGGGAATCCAAGTTTCCCAAGGATTATAGGGATTGAGAACCTCATCTATAAGCCCATTCCTTCTCCCTCAACCCTCCAATCCTCATCCCTTACCCCTAGAGGATGAGCATCCCCAAGGCTAGACCTCAAAAGGATCAATTGAACCTTTTGAAGTAAATATTCTTCTTTGGTCCTATCCCTTCACCTTGTCTAGGATAGGAACATCATTGTTTGCTGCATTGCATCCCCGAACCTGCCACTTGGCCCCGTGTGGTCCCACTTCTCAATAAAGATTATTTGTCAAGGACCATTTGGGAATCCAAGTTTCCCAAGGATTATAGGGATTGAGAACCTCATCTATAGGCCCATTCCTTCTCCCTCAACCCTCCAATCCTCATCCCTTACCCCTAGAGGACCAAGTCCCTTGCTTGAAGAGCAAGCAAGCTCCATTCTTCACTCCATCCTAGGGAAAGGGTTTCCAGGGTCACTTTCCATCTATCCATGGACATATACTTTACAAGTGATTCCTACACTACTGGGACTCCTCCCATTGGTGAAAGTTCGTAAAGAGCGGGGAGACTTAGCTGTGGTGACAATGGGCTAAGCCTTTGCCATTGTCCTTAACCTAGCAGTTGCCCTCTTAGAAATCCCTTTAGGTCCCCTGCTGGTTTGAGTGGTAACAGTCACCACTATCATTACCTTGCTCTTTTCAACATATTAATACATCGAGTAGTGTCCTTCCCTACCATTATGGCAAGGAAGGCTTATAAGGGTCATCAACAACCATGGATGTTTCTCTTCTGCCTCTTTACTCACTGATCCATATTTGGAACTCTTTTGGTGTCTTGCCTGTCCCATCTTTAGTTGGTAAGCCCCTGGCCCTCCTTTGATTTTCTAGGGCATTAGCACCCTATGCATGACATTGATATTAATATAACTATCAAACAGATTTTGAGTTAAAATCAAAAGCTATCTTTTTGTAGCAGTTGCATAAGAAAGAGCTTAAAGAAATAGTGAAGTAATAAATATGGCAAAGATTCTTTCCTTGAATACAAATTCCTTGCCATAGGCAGGGACAATAAATATTAAATGTTGATGTCTACTTTACCAAATTTCTTTATACTAAATGATGATTTAATCTTGAAAACTTTTCTGTTCTCTTTGGGATAGGTCTTAGGGCTGGTCGTCTGTATCAAGAATCCTCTGGGATGGGAATTTACTGGGTTCTCTTTCAAGGAGGCTAAAAACTGTTAAACTCCTGAGAGATGCTTTTGGAGTTTCCAGCTTTGTGACAGTTTTAGGGGTTTCCAGAGATTTATATGGGTTTCACTGAAGTTTCTAGGTGTTTGTAGGGTTTTCCCAGAAGTGCCCAGCAAGCAAAGGCATTTCTTGCCATTTCCTTTACATGTCCTCCAAAGTTCGATTTATATGGAACCCTTGTCATCCCAGTTTTCGGAAACTTGTTTCCTACTGTTTCTCATTTAATGTTCTGACTTGGTTCAACATGACCAATAGTGACAAATCAGGGATGTATTTTTGCAGAAAACTAGTAGAATTTAATGAAGAATGAAGATCACTTACTTTACAGTAACAATACTTTTTTGAAGAAATGATTTGGTTTTGAATAGGCTTCAGGATTACCCAAATTTAAGTATAATTTGCTATTTGGCATTCATGAGAATACTGGCTATATATGATATCTTTTTCAGTTCTTTTCAATATTGCTAACCTATTCTGGAATGGTTTTGTTTTGTTTCACAGCGGGCCTGCATTACTTGTGGTCAGCCAGTTGCAAATGATTCTGTAGCTCCTAACCACGGTAAGAAGACTTTGACCATTTTCTGATATATATATATACTTGGATGATAGGTTTCTATTAACCATGAGAATTCAATTTTTTATGGCACAGTTTTCTGCTGCTATGCAGAAGGATTGGAAATTGTTGCAGTTCTTTATGTGTTTTCAGTAGCTGTATATTTTTTTTTTCCATTGTAGTGTTTAATATCTTGAAATATTTAGAAATGGTAGATTTCATATATGGGATGTGATTTTTAGAAAACGTGATCTTATAAGTGTTACTAAATGCGGCCATTATCTTTAGAAATGACAAATTTAATCTATTTGCCAGTATCTACTCCGTATTAGCTACTCTAGTTTCTTTTCTTTAATGTTGTTTATATGAAACATGATGTGTGACACTATGGACACATTGAAGTCATACATTTCCATCGTTAATATTGTGTAGTCTTTGCTTTTACATTGAGTAAAAATAATAATGATGCATGTGCTAATGATTGCTTAAACATCCTCTTGCCATTGCTGAAATGAGAAGGATCATTTTTCTTCACAATTTCACTCTGAACATTAGTTATCACTATAAAAGGAGAATTATAAAATTTATATGGGAAGGCAATTCTTTAAAAGGTTTGACATTCCTCTCAAGTAAACATAGAAGTACCTGATTTATTAAAAGGTTCTAGTTAACTATTTATAGAGTGGATGAAAGGTCATATCACCACAGATGGAGTCAATGTCGATACTTCCCTTCCGCTCACATTGCAAGGTCATCTTGTAATAAATATCTGTTTAGGATGATGTTTTCAACCACTACGTCTTCTTTTATTTCCAAATAATATTTTCATTATGCCAAGCTCTCAAATTAATGCTTTTCCGTATGGAATCATGGATTGAAATCAATTTCCCAGTATGGTTAACTTTTTGAGTGTTCCCCTTTTTTTTTTGAATTGTTTTAAATTTACGTGTAACAAAGCATCCTGCCCTTCAGTCCATAAGCAAGGGTAAGATATTCCTCATGGCTGATAGCCTCAGCAACAATTGGCTCATGAAGAATGAAACATGTCATGACTGGGCTGTGGGATTTGAACCCAGGTGTGGAGGATAACATTTCTTTTTTTTAATCACCTAAGGTAGATCCATTTGACATAGTGTTGCTCCTATTTGCTTTAAAATGGTATCAATTATGAGCATCAACATTAAGAGGTCCCAACAAGAAAACAAATGAATACTAATGTCTTCTACCAGTAGAATATTTTTCCGCTGTACTCCAATGACTGTAAACATCATGGACATTGTGCAGGCACATATGTGTATGTATGCATATAGAAAAACAGAGTGACATTATTTAATGGTTGAATTTTGTGTGTGAGCCTATGAGGTGATGCCTATTATTGTTAGTTCTTGAGTGTTTGTTGTATTGTAATATGAGGTTTGAAATCAGAAACACACATGCAAAAAGAAAACGTTTACAATTACTTGCTATAAACATTACACATGCAAAAAGAAAACGTTTACAACTACTTGCTATAAACATTACAATTGCTTACGAACTAATGTTGATGGTATTGTGACTTCCTGTCCTGTAAAGAGAATAAGCATGCAACACTTATCCACCTCTACTTATTTCAAAACCTATTAGTTTAAACTTTAAAGGTTGTTTGGCTTTTACCCTTGATATTTTTCAGTCCATCCGTAACAAAGAGATGTATGCCAGTATCATGTCGTCTTGAAGTTTGATGGTCAGTATCAAATTTCAATCAATCAAATGTATGGAATCTGATAATATTGTGAGAAATGAAGGCATTGCTCAAGTTGGTGAAGGAAAATGAGTAACAAGAGAACATGCATGCATTCAAGATTCAGGCATTATAGATATCCAATTCGACTATCACAGATTGGAGAATTCAGAAGGAGAAATTGTGTTGCTTCCAAAACGTCGATGAATGCAATATCGCTAGAAGAGAATCTCCCTCAACGTGAAAAAGGAACATCATTATGTTCAGAGCTGTGAAGTGCAGTCTACAATCTCGATATTCAAACTCCTAAAGTTTGGCAGATCACCAAGCCGACAGATTTAATCCATTTTTGGAAGAAAAATGCAGGTAGAAACCTTTTATTTTTTGAACTCGAAAACAATAATGCATTCCTTGACTTATAGGGATTAAGGTTTGCTCGTGTTGAAGAAAACGAGGAATCCTCCGGTTGAAATGACAAGTTAATTGCTTAACATGTCGATAGGGCGTGCTTGAATTTGATGTGAAGGGAATTACATAAACACCATTTAACATGTTGCATGAAATGTAGCTTGAAGACGACTTATTGCATGCTTAAATTATAAGCTTTAAAAAGAAACGTGTAAATCACTTTTTTATAAAGTGACTTTATAAAGCAACTTTAATATAAAACATGTGAAAGTATTGTATGGGGTGATAAGTTGTGAGAAATAATTAGTGGAGAAGAGAAAGAATTGCGGATATGCTAGATAATAAGTGCTTAGTGGAATCTTCATATGAGATTATGATATTTTGGTTGGTTTGTAAATGTGTAAGGGTTTTTTTTTAATGTTGGTAAGAGAATTAGTGGTGAGAGAAAAGTTTAAAGGAACGTTGAAGCAAAGTTAGAGTAACAGTCCATCATTAATCATGGTAATCATTGTAAGGAAGCTACGATTTGAAAGTTAAGTCCAAGTCCAATTAAAGTTCGAGAAGTTGTCTATATATTGTATGAAAAGGGTGCATTTTCACCCAAGGTCCATTAATGAAAAGTTGATGTCAAAATAGAAGTATGGAGTCAAAAGGAAAATTTGAGTCATAAGTCAAGTCAAAAGTGCATTTAAGTTTGAGTCACTGAATGTATTGGGTGCATGATCGGTAGAAACCGACACCCAGAGTCTGGTCAATGTATTGTAAAGACAAGGAATATTGCAGTTGTTTGCAGCAAAGGAAGTAGAGTACAGAGGAGCTTATGCAAGGGAAGAAGGAAACGAAGATGACTATGGATAGTCACAATGTTGCCATAACAGTTGGCGTAAGTGATGAAGAGTTCGAAAAAGAGATCGTTGAGTTGAAGGCACGACTTAATGTGTTAATGGAGCTGCTATAGAGTCAGAAACATGAATGGATAATGAAGAAGACAGTTAGATGGCCAATCAAGCAATTGATTGCAAGAAGACAGAAGCACAAGTTAATAGTTTTGCTAATGGAAGCAGAAAACTCCAGATAACTGAGATGAATGTATGCATTTGTGAACCAAAACAAGGACTGATGCTTGGTGAGGACAATGATGATACTAAAATGAAATATATTGATTTGAACGTGGGTTTGATTCCCACATATGGCACCACAAACTGTTTAGAAGATCCACATATGATGACTGAATCGTCGATGAAAGATAATAATTATGATGGTTTTAAATCTGACAATTGGTGTGTGGATGCAAGATGTGTTGCAGATGATGGACAAAACATTAATTGTGTTTCATGCAGGGATGAAGACCAGTCCGTTGAAATGATTTTTGAAAGAGACCGTAAAATGCTGATGAAATGTGAAGAAGAATTACAATTGCTAGAAAGGATGCTGATGGAACTTGAATCTAAGCAAGTTGTAGATAAGTAAGAGAAATGTTCAAGCAGTAAAAATGTGGAATGTGAGATAAAATATAATTTGCAATTTAATGTTGGAGACGGTGAATTGATGTTTCAAACTAGTAACAACAAACTTCAATCAGAAACTAGATTGAGTATTGAAATTGAAGAATTAAGGAAACTAATGGAAAAGATACTTAAACCAAGATATTGCAGGAGGAGAATTGTAACATAAAGTTTGGAAGCTTGGAAGATGGGAAAAGACAACCACAAAACATCAACAATATAACAGACTAGATGAGCAACGACAGACTAAAGTTTGGGATCCAGGAGGAGTTTTATTAACTTATAAAGATATATGGTTGAGAGACCATGATTTTCTTTTACCTGGGGAGTTTGATGCAGGAGCATCTAACCTAGGGTATCATGTTTACTAAAGGAGTTAGTTTCTTAAGATAGGATTTAATTTTTTATTGTATTTTCCTACAGTTTTAGGAGAGAATGAGAATTATTGTAAATAGGAGAAGCTTCGAGAGTATTTTGGAAGAGTTGAGAGATTTGAGGGAGGGTTAGTTATATCTTATCTAGGGATAAGGGATTAGGTGAGAGATTTTATGGATCATGAGAGATATTGTGGGAGTTATTTTAGGATCTAGAACCTAATTTGGGTTCAGATCCAATTGTATAAATCTAGGTGAGCCCATGAGACATGTAACTATGTAGAAGCAAGTGAGTGAGAGAGAGGAATGAGAGGCCAATAATTAGGCCAAGAGTTCTCTTGTAAATATTTTATATATTAATGAATTATTTCTGAGTTTTTATATGCCTATGTATGTTGTGAATCTTAGAATTATGTTGTGTGTGTTAATTATTAAGTGCAGACCCTATGGTCTGTGCATCATAGCTCTACTTCGAATGGCGCAATATAGTGCCTATGTTGATGATAACTAGAAGAAAGTGATATGAGAGATTGATGGCCTGAACCCTGTCACAGATCGGCTCTAGAAAGATAAATGCACTATATGATGACATATAAAGGAAAAGGAGGAGCCATGCAACTGCTCAAATATCTCCATGAAGAACTGATAGGTGATGTATTGTTGAAGACACACTAAAAGAACTTGTAGTTATGACTTCCCAATTGAAAGGAAGTAAGGGTTCTCCTCCCTAGTTGACAGGGAGATGGACATTATATTCTCTTCTTCATGTGTCATGCAATAGGCTAGGACTAACAACCGTACGTCTAGTGAGTCCATGAAGGGAGAATGGAGTTCAGAGGGTTGGATAATCATCTAAGATTGATACTCCTTGAGGATAGAGAATCCAAGATAGGATGTGGACCAACACTCTTTAAGGATTGGACAGGTATCTAGGACAAGAGTGGTCAAAGAGGACTAGGATTTTTTGAGGTTGGGTAATCCAAGATAAGAATAAGCCTAAAAGGACATACCTAGTGAACATCCAGATGGGATATGTGCCTTAAGAGGTAGTGTAGTGTCTCACATAAAGCCTCCCAACATTATGCTCTGATATAAATAGAGCCTGTCAAATAAAGGCCTTACTATGTTGACAATGTTGGTTATGATATTGATGCTTAAAGATGGCTTATCAATCCGACTCTTCTTATGAGAATATTTTAGTTTGTGAGTATCCATGTTCAAGGTGTACAATTATGAATACCTCCCTAATTAAGGAGGGAGTGTTGGAGAATGTAACTAGTTTCAGTCTTCAAAATTTGTACTATTATGTATTTTATGTAAAAAAAAGAATTAATTATTTTCTAGACAAGCATGTACTTCACGCTTCTTAGTTTTTGAGTCAAAAGAGTCAAAGTCCTATTTGGACCTATTGTAAAGAAAAAGGAAAAATTATTTTTAAATATGTAATTTTGGGTTAGAAACCCCTCTGGGTGCCAAGTCGACATACATGTCAAGTTGGCCTTGTCCCAATGGATATGTCTATTCACACCCCTCTGAACTGTATAAATAAAGGGAAGATGGAGCTCATTTGGATACATACACTTGATGGATTGTGGTCTGAAATATTGCAGAGAAGGCAAAGAAGAACTGGAGAGCCGAAGTTTGAAAGAGAGGTTTTCTTCTTGAGCTAAAATTTGTGGAAGTTCTACCTTGGTACTTCTCTTGTTGCTGGTCTCTTGCTGATGGATCTGTTGGAAAGAAGAAAGGCTTGACTTGGCATCTAGAGGTGGAAGTTTTCTGTGGTTATGGGTCTTGGTTATCTCATTTGATCTAATTCTATAAGAAGAGAATTTTATGGGTTTTCCCCTTGGGGGGTTTTGCCCTGGCTTGGAGCCTATATCTTGTGTTCTCTGTTTTCTGGTGATCTTCATGTTTATGTTTTGATAATTGTTTGATGAAGAACATAATTAAATAAATAAGAAGCCAACTAATTTCACAAGCAGTTATCAAAGAAAGGAAATTCTAATTAAATCGTGAAGCCTCTCAATTTTCCAACAATAAGAACCCCTATAGCTTTGTTCGAAGACTAGACGACTTGATCTTCCTCTTCATCCAACCGAGTAGCATTGTCGTTTAGATCCCTTGTAAATCTTTCCCATTCCCAAACCATATTTCCATTTAACCCTCTGAATTCAATCGAAATCCAATAATTATTTCTGTGATCCCTCTATCCTCTAATAGTAGCTTTAAATATATTTATAGCCTCTCATTAATGTACTATCCCAGAATCTCAATTTAGTGGAAAGTGGGAAAGAATGGATCAACCCCTAAGATAACTCTACTTTCCTTGCCTATTTTCCAGGCTACCCATCCTCGAAGAATGGGATAGGCATAAACCAACCCTTTCCATGTGTTGGAGATACCCTGAATTGACTTAGTAGGTGAATGGATTCAACCTTCCATAGATAATTTGGGGAAATATTTTTGATAAGATAGGATAATTTTATTAATATTTGGCAAGTGACCATAAAAGTAGGTCAATGGGATTGAAGAGGACAACTAGTAAGAATCCAATGTAGGAGTGCAAATGCCTCTCCTAGAAAATGTTAAAAATAATACAAAAAAAGAAACCTACATAAGCATAACATCAAAACATATGAATAAAGTCGTGACAAAGGGACAGTGATATAAAACACAACGTGGGTCTCCTAGGTCTGATGGGTGAACAATTTTTCTCCAAATACCTCTAGAGAATAAGATATACCAGAGGTTGTGTGTTGCCAATGCTTCTCCAAATATAACAATGTACTATAAATCCCAGCCTCCCCAGATTTGGGTTTTTCTATATCTTTCTAGTGGAATTCGTTCTTTGGATTTGAGGCACACGAGCAAGAGAAAGCCAATATATGAGAATACTCTAAAAAACAATTTTAATTAAAGTAAGATGATCTCGCAGAGAGAGCCATCTAAAACACTAGCAACAGATTCGAGTCCTGATCTTCTTCACACGCCACATCCAATATGCCACTCTAATGATTTAGCTTCAAGAAATAACCCAAATACTGAATACTGGATTCCAAGTGGTCCTTAATATAGGGAAAAATTGGATCCTCTGATCCATTAAATTAGTGGAGATACTATTGTATAATATCAAAGGCTTTGCATTGTTGATCTTCATACCTGTAGCATTACAAAATAAATACAGAATATGATGGAGAGATCTATATTCTCTCGTTGTGCCTTCACCACAGAGGAGAAATCATCAACAAACGTAAGATGAGACAATATAACATTCTTAGTTATCTGCACACCTCAAATCTTCCCTTGAATTCTAGCCCTTGATAATAATCTACTGAATTCTTTGCCACTGGTGAAAATAAGAAAGGGGATAATTGGCACCTTTATCCCAACCCTCATGAGGCCTTTGTTGGGAATTTTGATTGCTTAAATTGTTAAATATTAAATTATCGATTTAGATGCTCGTAAGCTTCTGAGATGTAGGTATTGTATATGCAGGATCAGAGCATTTACCTAAAGGATTAACTAAAGGGTATCCACCATATTAACACTTGCCAAAGTGACAGTTCCATGATCAAAATCTCTCACTTGCTCAGGGGATTCATGTATTCATATTTAGTTCAATTCAATGGATGAGGCTAAGGATGGATATAACTACAAACACAAATCAAGTAAACTACATGAATATATCAATAAAACAAAGATTTCTCTATAAAACTTCAAAGATTGCTTGAAGTTGCACATAACATAAACCTACTATTTGACCAACAAATATCAATAGGAAATGAAATTTCCTAGCCTAGACTCTAACTACAGTGGCTGATCACAGGAACCGAACCAAAGACGGAAATGAATTACTCAGATACATACAGGAAATGAAGCAAGCCTACCTATTCTACCTATAGGATCTAATTGCAATGTAGGGCAAGTTGAAGGGCTCTACCTATAGGATCTAATTGCAATGTAGGCCAAGTTGAAGGGCTCTACCTATACGATATAATTGCAATGTAGGCCAAGTTGAAGGGCTCTACCTATATGATCTAATTGCAATGTAGGTCAAGTTGAAGGGCCCCTCCCAATTGGATTGCATTGCAGAATTACAATGCTATAAACAAATTATTAAAAAAAAAGAAAAGGAAATAAAGGATTGGCTCAAAACATCAACAAGATGGTATTCTACTGATTCACAGGTTCATGATTACATCATAACGTTAGATTCCATACTTTTTTCCTTACTCTTTACACATATATCTCTCTGCTCTATCCTCTCTCTTCGTCCATCCCCACCTCCTTATTATGTCCTAGGTATTATTACAACATCTTTTATAAAATGTACAATGCAGAAGGGAGTTACATCCCATAACTGCTTGATCCTAAACTTTTGGATCTTGAACTACTTTCACTCATAATAGAAGATATGTATCTCAATCAATGGACAACTCGATCTCCTAAAGAGAGTATCATTACAAAAGCAATTCATGGTCTTTACCATAAGTAGATTTCATGACTGGGAGCATGAAATCCCCTTCTTATGCTCAAAAGCAATTATGCTATCAATGGTTGACCGAATATTTGACCTTGATTTTGCAGTCTTGATAATGAGATCTAAGTTCATCTAAACAACAAGAAACCATCTCGAGACATTGAGTAGGCACTATCAAAATTCTTGAGGATCAACCACTACAGGAATTTCGATAGCAGATGGCTTTCCATCGAAATTCTGAGCTGTCACGAAAAGCTGTTCAATCCATTCTCTGTAAGATAAGAACAAATTCTAATCTAAATATTGATTAAATCATTGGGAAAATAACTTAAATTTATCAATTGATTACCCGATGGAGCTCCTTAAAAGTACAATTTAATTAGGGAGTAAATATTGTATTGAAGGCTTTAAAATGATGGAGATAAGGGAGTGTGGTAGGTGAAAAACGGAGTTTGGCATTGCAAAATGGTGACAAAATCTAGGCTCATAGCCTTGAAGAAATGAGAAGGTGAACCATTTATCAAAATTGCAAAGTTCGTAAAAGAGAGACACCCACGATCTAATTCACATTATTCAAAGTCAATCCAATTTGCAAGAAAACCAATTGAAGAGAAGACTAATCTACCTTATCATATGGTTTTGTGAGATCAAACTTCATCACCAAAGCAGATAATTTTCTTGATTTGATAGAATGAAGACATTCTTGCACTGATCCAACTGCATCTAGGATCTTTCAGGTGAAAAAAAAGTGAATCACTTCTTTGATATGCTAGATGAAAGAAAACTATGTTGAATTTTCTATGCAAGGGTGCAGTAGATACAATTTTCTTCTAGATAATTACTCCCTAATGATATTTACACAATATTCTTATGTTATTGATATCATTGGGCTTTTACACTTAAGAAAATATCAACAGTAAATGCAACAGAAATAGTGAAGATCATAGAAGGACAACCATGCATAATAGAGAGTAATTTTACATTCTTCACCAAGGTTTACAAATCAACAATCTCTCTAGAAATCTGTGCCAATAGTCCAAGTCAAAATACCAATCAAACCTGGTCACAATCAATAGCTAGTCAATGCTTGTCAAACCAACCAAAAATTCAACTCTGGTCAAATATTCGGCTTGCAGCCAAATTTGGTGCTGTGGTCAACTGTAGTCAACGACTTGCAGTTTGTGGTCAAACCCTTGGTCAACACTGTATGAATTATGGTCAAACAAAGATCAGACAACTTGGTCAACTATCTAGTCAACTCAGACAAACAGAAATAAAGTCAGCTCGGGTAATGCCCTGTTAACTCAGCCTCCTCCTCCACACGTGCGGCTGTGCAAGAGATAAGAGAACGATGACGAGAGAGATAATAACTTTCTCTTGCTTGGTGGAGAAAATGAGATGTCATATCATCTATTTATATTTGTCAAATGGGGCAAAATAATACAAAGGACACACCCTTTCAATGGCTGGGCTAGGTTGGGTTGTCACTCCAAAAGTAAATTCCATTTAAATTTTTCTAGGCCGACTTGGAGACCCCTTTTGTCATGCAGGAATAACTTCCGATGCTACAAACAAAATCAACACTCCCTCTTAGTGAGGGAGGTTTTCTCCTTAGCTGCAAATATATTTCCCCTTAGTTGAAATTTCTCCTTCCTCAAGAAAAGTTCATGAGCTTGTTGTGTTGATGTAGTGTCCCCTCACATGCACTTCTATAGATATAGATTAGTCCATCCCAGAGTAGGCAATGTGAGTAACCTGGGCCATTTACCCTTGGCCAAATCAGTATGGCCCAGCCAAATCAACATGGCTTCTCAAGTATCCAACTCCCTTGGTCAAATCAGTATGGCCCAGCCAAATCAACATGGCTTCTCAGGTATCCAACTCCCTTGGTCAAATCATCATGACCCATCCAAATCAAAATCGCTTCTCAGGAGAAGGTCTGCCCCTAGGCCATTCACCTTTGGCTAAGTCAACATGGCCTAGTCAAATCACATGAATACTTAGGTGAATGTATCCATCTCCATTGGTCAAATCAGCATGACCGTGCCAAATCAACATGGCTACTCAGGAGATGGTTTGTGTGATCCTGGAAAGACATCAACACTCTCTCTCAATGAGGGAGAAACTCTGCTTCAAGCCAAGCTTGTATACAACCTTCGCTCTAGACAGAGGCTTGGTGAGAATGTTTGCAATATGCTTGTCTGTGGATATGTACTGGAGCTTCATTGCTCCCTTCTGCACCATGTCTCGGATGAAGTGATATTTGATCTCAATATGCTTCGACCTGTCATGAAAAACTGGATTCTCTGAAAGCTTAACACAACTTTGATTATCACAAAATATCAAGGTCGTCTTAAGAATCAAATAGTCCTGCAAGTAATTTTTGAAGCCACACTGCTTCCTGACTTGCTACACTGGTTGCGATATACTCTTCCTGTGTGAAAAAATTCAGCTTCCTGCTAAAACTGGATATCATAGCTAATCCCACGCTAAAGTAGCACCCTCAGGTGCTCTTTCTATCCTTTGCACTCTCGGCCCAATCTGAATCAGTATATCCCTACAACCTCACTTCATAACCTGAGACATACTTCAAACCATATCCAAATGTACCTCAACACATGCTTTGCTGCAACCTAATGTATTTGCCTCGACTTGACCATATACTAGTTCAAGGTGTTCATTGCGAAGCAAATATCTGACCTAGTGTAAACTAGGTACATCAAGGATCTAATCAACTGCATGTACAATGTGGGATCCACAAAATTTGAATTTGAAGCAAAATCACTCAAGCTCTTGAGATTGGTCACCATAGGTGTCACCATGGACTTACAGTCCATCATACTTAATCTTTTCAAAATCTAAACAATGTACTTCCCTTGTTCAAGGAAGTTCTCATAAGGTCTCTGCCACACCTCTAATCCCAAGAAATAGTGCATCAGGCCAAGATCCTTCATCTCAAACTTCGAGGCCAACTCCCTCTTACACTCGACAATGAAAATCTCTGCCCTAGTAAGGAACAAATCATCCACATACAACGCCAATATCAAGGGATCACCATCAACGATCATGAAATAAAGGTCGGGATCCACAACACTTTTGGTGAAGCCCAAGCTCATCAAGTATCCATCAATCTTGGAATACCACGCCCTGGGTGCCTGCTTGAGTAAATACACAACCTTCTTCAATCTGCAAACATGTGATTCCTTCCCATGTAACCTCCAAGTCCTGAGGTTGTTCTGTGTACGCTTCCTCCCCAATCATACCATTGAGGAATGTGGTCTTTACATTCATCTGATGTATTTTTTGAACCATAATTGAAGCAAGGGAAATAACAGTTCTAATAGAAGTGTACATGGTGACTGGAGCAAACGTCCCGTCGTAGTCCACTCCCTCTTTTTGGGAGTGTTATCACTCAGTAATTTCTCCAGGTTCAAGAGAGAACTCACCGAGGTAACCACAAACCAACTTTAAACTCTAGGATCTAGCTTTGCTAGGGTTTAGAGAGGGCTCTCTCTTTAAGTTTTAACTTTGTTTGATTTGTAAAATATTAGGCTAGTTATGAATTGCAGCTTTGGTTTTGTTTTGATAAATTTGGTGGGAAAAATCACTTGAAAGGATGGATAGTGGGAAATCTATTTGTCCATTGGGCTATGGAGTCAAAATCAAGCTATCAGGACTAGGATCAAGTGGAAAAAATGTCAATTGTCTTCAGGGCAAGATAAACAACCCTTGGAGATCTTGGAAAGTTGTTTTTGTGAGATGGTATGATCGGGATAAAGGGCACTTAAGAATCCTTAAATTCGGAAAAGGGAAGTAGTAGGAGAGGTCAAACGAATGAGGGAGCAATTAAGAATTCCCTACAATAGAAATCAGAGGAAAACATATAAATGATAACTAGTTAAAAACAGGGTGCTGTTAACATATCTTGTAGTAATACTCCTAGTTATACATTCAGATTTAGCATAAACATAAATGAATGCATGTAACAGAGAAAAGAAACAATGACAAGTGGAGAAAATACTTCACTCCAAATAGCTCATCACAGGGATCCTGAAGTATGATGCCAATTTGCTTTGATCAAGCCTGCTACTCGAAGTTTTGACACACAAAAACTTTAAAGTCCAAGAAGAAATGACTATAACAATCCCGACAATTTTATTCCACCAAAATACTTCAAAGAGTGAAGTATTTATACAAATTCTAAACTAGAATATCTTGAAAAAACATCAAGATTGGTTTACAAATATCTCCAATTGTTTTACATAAATAGAACTTAAGTAAAGGACAATAAAAAATAATGCATCTATTTGGCACTATTTTTTATGGATAGGTGATGACTAAGAGGAGAATTCGAATTTGATCTCAACTCTTAGTTGATGATGAGGCATCCAAGTCACTAACCGTCTCCTTTCTTTGTGCATTCTGCTCCAGCAATTCTGCAAATTTGGGGTCCAATGATACCTTTGTATTTCTCAATCCGAAATAGATATGTGAAAAGTGAAAGAGGTTATTGTAGATAAATATGTTGTTGAGATAAACCTCTCTCAGTTCCCTAAAATTATGCTCCAGCTGTTCACAATAGGCTCTGCAAAAACATGTGTAAAACAAAGTTTTCCACAGTCTTAAAAATACGCTGTAAATATGTGCATGTATCTCTCATTCTGTAATACCCGTGCAAAAAGTGAGATAGGTTTTTGTAGATGGGTCTCTTAGGAATAAAAACCTCCTTCAGTTTTGTAAGATGTATTTCTGATTGGCCATAGTCGTCTCTGCAAATTGACGACTTAACATGAATTTTCTGTAAAAAGAGCTTTCAAATATTGTTTAATATTTTTAAATCCATAATCGCTGTTAGAAAAGTGAGAGAGGTTTTTGTAGTTGGAGATCTTAGGAACATAAACCTCCTTCAGTTTTGTAAAATTCATCTTGGATTGGTCACAATAGTTTTTGCAAAACAATGACTTTAAAAGGAAATTTCTGCAAAAATGTCCCTTCTTGCTCTGTTTTCATCTTTTAACCTTACTGTTCTTTTAACTGTTTTTACTTTCACTTTCGATAAACTTCATTGTTGTTGAAAATATTTTTATCTTTGTTTACCATTTACTGCCTCTGTATTTACTTTTGCTATTTACCATGACTGCTCTGTAACTTTGTCTGATTTGACTTTCACTTTGACTTTCATCTGATACACTTTAACTTTGATGCTCTTTGACTGTCCTATTTTCATTGTCACTGTGAATTCTTACTTTACTTTGAACTTTAACCTTTACTGTGTAAATTTATCTCTCTTTGCATAAATGACTTATTTCTGTTCTGCTGCCTGGAATCTTTTGTTAAGGAATATCATTTAAAATTCTTTTCTTTGTGAACTTTTGGAGTAAAACAGATCTTTAACTAGTATTTAGATTGTTTTATCCAAATTCTCCTTTTGCTAATGACCTGCAAAACAAAATAATTGTTGATGAAACCCTGGCTGCAGAGAGGTGATAATGGCTTTAAGTGGTCACAGTACTGGATTTGATTTTGGCACTTTGGAACCTTCAAGATTGCTAGAACTCTGCTTTTTAGGCATTTTGGCTACTTCTGCAAGTTTAGACAGTTTGCAGAAGTAATTTTCACTTTTAGCAGAGGCTTCTTGGATAAACAGGTGAAGTGTTGTCTTTTCTTAGGGTTTTCTTTCCATTTAGGTCTGTCAAAGAGTTTAACAGGCTCTTGAACTGACTTAAAACAAGAAACAAGGGTTTCTTGAGTATTTTAATGGAAATTTGGGCTAAAAATTCTTTTGAAAAGGGTTACAAAGGCTTAGGATACCTGCAGAGGTTTTCTGGCCTTTTAGAGCTTGAAATGGATCATTAAACTGTGAAAAATTTGATAAATTTCCTTGAAATAGCGCATAGCAGACAAACATGGTTTATGGGAAAAATTTGCCAGAGTTTGGCCTGTTTTTGGGACTTTTGGGCCATTTAATTAATCAATTTCTTAACTTAAAATGTATCTCTTTCTTTAAAAATGGTTTTCCAACTTGATTGCAGGTTCAATTTTGAGAAAAATTCCTGGTATGATGCAGGTATCGGCTTCTGAAGGGTTTCTGAGGTTCTGGTTGAGTTGATGGTTTATGGTTACAGTTGCTTATCTGGAGCAAGGTGCAGTTTCTCAGCGATCTTCAAAGGCGTACATTGGTAAATTTCGGAGGTTTCGGTCATAAAAATGGCAAAAAGGGGCTTTTGACAGGGTTTTTACAGTTGGGAGGGGCAATGCAGTGGGTTTAAATGCGCAAATAAACAGATAAATGCCTTACCAAAGGTTTTATTAAAACATTTACAATTGCATTGAATGTAGATCTTATCAGGAGGGTGGTTTTGGAATTTCAAAGGGATAGGAAACCGGTGGATATCACGCAGGTTTCTGGTGGTAAGCGGTTTTAAACTAAACTCACGCGATCCAGTGGCTGAAGGGCACGTGGAGGAGAGAGGAATGGGCGTAACCACCCATTTTGCGCGGCTTTGGCGTTTGAGCGGTCTTGCATCTTTTCTATGCGATATTGGCTTTCGATTGTTAAATCTGAGATTTGGATGCGAACGGTCGAGATCATTTCGGGAGCTGCTTTGAAATGTGATGTGGGACCGAGGTGTATTATGCGCGAACGGGTTTTGAATTTTATCAATAGACATTGCTTTAATTCAAAAACCTTAGGTTATAAAAATGTAGGCGGGGAAGTAATGTAATGTTTTTCTATTTAAAACATTTATAAAAATGTTTCAATAAAACATATGTGGGCGCGGTTTATTATATTATATAGTTTTAAACCGTTTGAATGGTTTTGAAACTATAGGGGCGGGGTATTTCGAATAAACTTTGGTCCAAACGTTATAATAGTGGGTTTTTGGGGTATTTTAAATACAAGGGAATTAATATCTACGGGAAGGTAAAGTTAGGGTTTTAATAAAAATATGTTAAAAGTTAATATGAAAAGGTAGTGAAATGTAAATAAAACACATGTTATCACTAAATAAAGTGTATATGATAGACAAAGCAAAGCAATGTTGTCTTTTTTAATATTTTACACTTCGACTTAGGACAAAGTGTATTTTTGGGGTTTTATGCATGCTTTTGAAGGGATGAAGTTAATTATTTTAGGGTTACAATTTTACTAAATAAGAATGTGTCTTTACTTGGGAAAAAAGGGGTTTTAATGTATAAATGAAGGGTTAATGATGATAAATGTGGGTTTAACATAAGAACTCAATATTTTTAACTAACCAGTCATCGAGCCTTGGGTCTGGTCCCAACAAAAGTCAGAGAAATGCTCTGAGCCTGTTTGACTGATAGCTTTAGAATACTGAATACTCATAGGGGAGGGGAAATTAGTGATTCTGCCCGATGATGTTTTATTTATATGATTGCTCCACTGCTTTCTACCTACCCAACTTTATTTCTAACATTTTTTCTTCATTTTGCAGGTGCATTTAGACTTGCAACCTTAAAACATTTTCTTTCAAAGCATAAAACTATCTAGATCTACCTTATTTCATCCGAGGGCTCAAATTACACTGTTGAGCTCCTCATTATTCTCTACCTATCTACTGATTTGTCAAGTTTAAATTGTTTGACAAATCTTTATTCACTATCTAAAACATGAAATTGAAAACATGAAAAGTTAAGATTAAACTGTTTAACTAATCATGGATTATGGCATTTATTGACACTCTGCACATAATCATTATTCGTGCAGTAAAGTAAAAGTAGTGGCATTTGGATTTGCTCACTTTCTAGTTTTATTTCTCTTTTTTCTTTTGGGGTCTATATTTTTCTAAGTCCTTTGATTTTTCTTTTAGGACTTTTTACCCTCTTTTTGACTTTTTATTATTTTTTCATTTTTTCAAAATATGGGAAAACAACTTGCAGAAAGCAAGGTATGTACATATTTACAAGACTTATCAAAGTCAATTCAAAATTATGAATCCTATATTTATAGGACCCTAATAGGGAGAAAACTCTTGTTGCGGACCTCACTTTGTACTTTTCGATGTTGCCATCTGCTGCATGCTTGATCTTATAGATCTATTTGGAAGTCACCACTAACTTTACCTTTGGTCTCAAAACTATCTCCCACACATCATTCTTCATGATGCATTGATACTCCTCCATCATGGCATACTTCCAAACCTACTGGCTTGCTGTCTCCTCTTAAGTGGAAGGTTCAGAATCAATGATGTGGCTCATCAATGCCATGTAACTTGAGTACCTCTGTCGTTGTATGCTCTCCCTGAAAGTACCACGGGGAGCTGCATACCCTTTTGCATCTTGCAAAGTGGCACAAAGCCACGCTGGTCTCTTCCTGGTCCTTGCAACATCTCTCGTTGGGTCCGCTAGATCTGTTAGGTCTACTGACTCCTCTTGATCATCTAAAGAATGAATGAATGGAAGAAGAGGACATGTACCTGCATCCTTCAGAGCCTCTTGCTCCTCATTATCAATATCCATGTGGGACTTTCTAGACCTTCTAAAGGCCACCCATCAAAAGTAACATCCCACTAACCTCAATCTGATGATGTCCTGGAATGTAGATTGTGTAGAATTTTGAAGTCTTGTTATATCCCACAAAAGTGCCTTTCTTACGAGAAAGTTCAAACTTCTTCCTCTTCGCCTTGGGTACGTGAACATGTATGGACAATCAAAGATCCTCAATTGACTGACCTTTGGCTTCATTCCTGTGAATGCCTCATCGGTAGTCTTGTTCTCCAATATCTGGTGAGGACTCTTGTTCTCAAGATAAACAACTGTGCTGGATTCCTCTACCCATAAGAACATGGGTAGATCTTGATCATGAATCATCGCTTTCACAACTTCCACAATGGACTTGTTCTTCTTTTCTGCAACCCCATTCTGCTGAGGGTTGTAGGGAATGATCCATTCCCTCTTGATCCCTGCCTCTTTGCAGAAATCACTGAAGTCTCTGGAAGCATACTCTCCTCCATTATCTAACCTCGAGACCATGATCTTCTTCCCTGTCTAGTTCTCTACTTGAGCCCTGAACTCCTGGAACATGCTGAAGACCTCATCCTTGGTCTTCATGAAATAAATCGAAGTCTTCTGGGAGAAGCCATTGATGAAAGTCAAATAGTACAAGTAACCTCCCAAAGATGCTACTGTCACCGATCCACATACATCAAAATTCACTAGATCTAAGATCCCCTTTGGACCTACTATCATTGCTCGGAAAAGATCCCTTAGCATTCTTGTCAAGTGCACATCCCCTGCAAACACCATTATGCTCCACCTGAAGCTTTGGAAGACTTGTAACCATCTTCCTCAATGTTGGTAAAGCCCTGTAATGCAGGTGAGCAAATCTTCGATGCCATAACTCAAATAGATTGATATTGTCATGTACCAATGCTTGGGCTGGTCGTACTATCATTCTGTATAGCCCTCCCTCTCGAACACCTATCACTTTTGTATAGTCTATGTTTGAGCCCTTAGGCCACACAAGAACTTGTCCATCCACAAATGTAACTCTATATCCTCTGTCCTCTAAGGCTAAGATAGAGATCAAGTTCTACTTCAATCTTGGTACAAAAAAAAAACATTTATCATGTGAAGTGTATCTTCAGACTCTAGATGAAATGATGTTGATCCAACTCCTTTCATTGCACACTTGGATTTATCCCCTATTTTCACCTGCAATGTTGAGTCTCTCTCTGTCAAATTAGTGAGAGCATCTCGAAAACCAGTCATGTGCCTAGAAGCACCACTGTCCACCAACCAAACATTGATGCCATTTATAATAGTGCCTGTAAGAACGGAGACAAGGAAATATTCCTTCAACTTCTTTTGTGGTGGATGCTCATTATCATCATCAACATCGGCTGCTGATGCATGCTGCTTTACCTTCCTTTTCTTCTGAGGACATTATGATGCATAGTGTCCAAAATCATGGTGATTGAAACACTTGATCTTTGACATATCCTTTTTCTTTTGATCCTGAGCTGGGGCGGATATTCTAACTATATTCTGCTTATCAAACTTTCCAAAGTTTCTTCATCTTCCTTTTTCTTCCCTTGCATGGGATGCAAGAGCTTGAGTTTCTTTTTTGTGAATTCCGCAAGCTGTTTTTGGACAACATTCTAGCCGCCTCTTGCACACAGTCAGTCCATAGCTTATCAAACTTAGGGAAGTTTTCTCGTGCACAAATTCCTTAAACAATTCGATCCCATGAGGAAGGGAATTTATTGAAAGGCACTGTAGCAAGCTCTGTATCATCATTGCTATCTCCAATGGCTCTAATTTCATCTCTCATATGAGAGACTCTCATAAGATAAGAAACAACAAAATCTGATCTAGACATCATAACACTATGATGTTGATGCCTCAAGGTTAGCTTCTTGCTAGTGTTGCTACTCTTATACAATCCCACCAAAACAACATACACTTCTTTGGTATTCTTCAAGCCAACAACATAAGGAATCAAGTGGTCCTTTATGGAATCTATCAAGATTCTCTCAGCCTTTGCTTCATCCTTCTTATACTTGGTTTTAACCTCAGCTCCATCCGACTCTAGAAGGTCTTTCTCCACATGATCCTGAAGCTTATTTTCTTCCAAGATAAGAAGTATTTAGGTCTTCTAGGATCTAAAATTGGTGGCACCATCCAACCTATCTTCAAATCTGAGACTTGGTACCATTTTCACAAGAGATCCAAAAACCAATCAAGTTGTTGAATACTTGGTCTTGACTTCAATGGCCAATCTTTCAACAAAACTTTGATACCATGTTGAAATTTTCTATGCAAGAGTGTAATAGCTACAATTTTTTGCCAGATAATTACTTCCTAATGATTTTTACACAATATTCTTATGCCACTAATATCATTGAGCAATTACACTTCAGAAAATATCAACTGTAAATGTAGCAGAAACAATAAAGATCATAGAAGGACAACCATGCACAATCGAGACAATAATTTTACCTTGGGAGAAAACCCAACAACTTTTCTTTATGAGAAATTATTCTTGCGCAAGGTTTACAAATCAACAATTTGTCTAGAAATTTGTGCCAATATTCCAAGTCAAAATACCGATAAAACTTGGTCAAAATGAACTAGTCAATGTTGGTCAAACCAATAAAAAATTCAACCCTAGTCAAAGATTTGGCCTATAGTCAATTTCGGCCTTGCAATCAAAACCCTGCAATCAACAACCTACGATCTATGATCAAACCCTCAGTGAATGTTGTACAAATTGTGGTCAAACAAAGAATGATCAATTTGGGCAAACATAAATAAAGTCAACTCGGTCAATGCTCAGTCAACTCGACCTCCTTCTCCACTCATGCGACTTCCAAGAAATAAGAGAATGCTGAAGAGAGAGGAAAGAACTTGCTCTTGCTTGGTGGAGAAAATGAGATGTCACATCATATATTATACTTGTCGAATGGGGCAAGATAATCCAAGGGACACACCCTTGTAATGGCTAGGCCGACTTATGCCTCAAAATAATTCCGTTTTAATTTTTCTAGGTCGACCTGGAGACCCCTTTTGCCATGCAGGAATACCTCTCGATGCTACAAAAAAAATCAACAAACTCTTCAACTTGTTAGCCAAATTTTTGGAACTAAGATTGTAGAGTAGGTTGCACAACGATATAGGTCGAAAATCCCCAAAAATACGAGGATCAAAAGTTTTTGGAATGAGAGCCAAAATCATAGCATTGAGTTGTTGAGGTTTCCTTGTTAGTTCACTCTGTTGACATCTCTGTTGATGGCCTCCCCCCTTTAGGTACTCCTAAGACACTCGTGGTCACCTTTTTCCTACTAAGCAATAGTTGAATAGGGTGATCAAAAAGGATGTTTATAGGTAGTACATCTAAGTCACTTGGATTGCTGCCACCTTATGTAGACGAGAGAAGGAATTATTGTCAAACTTGCATATACATGGAAAATTTAGATGCATAGCCTTAGGATCCCTCTTTGTTGGTTCAAAGTGTGCTCTTACCACTTTAGATTGAGAGAGTTCATCGCATCTTGTAGTTGTAGTGGATTTTTTGGTTGTTATTTGTAGGAGGTTGAGTTAGTAGCATCTCATCATGAAATGTCCCATTAACTAACAAAGGTTCCACTGCTTTTACTAACACTCTATGGGCTTGGTCAACACTTTCATCCTATATCCATACTAGAGATGGCTAGCTCTTTTTACGAGCGAGGTGTTAAGAAACAACTCTTAGTACTTGAGGGGATCTCCTTGGTCAGACTCCATTAGATAGATGCCATCCTTTTTATTTTGTTTCATTTGTTGGTGAGAGAAAGTGACATGCCTATTGGGATGCTTTTGACACTCGATCAATCTAACTACATACCTCTTCTTGGTTACTAGCTAATAGATCCATGGCCCCGAGGCTTTCGAAGAGTTCTATTGCTTGATTTCAACATAGTTTTCACCTTAGCTATGGACACAAGGTGATGGCTCGAACACCCCCTTCAAGACATCAATGCACCATTTAGGATTTTTCCCATGATCTCGAGTGTACTACAACTTCCTCCTAGGGTTTCATGTTCTCAACATGTTAGACTTGGTCTCTCTCTTGAGGACACGGTTAGACAATGTATTGGTTTCTTCTCTTGGTTGATAGTCAGATCGGGATATCCTCCTTTTCTTCCTCTTCATCTTTTTCTAATGTAGGAGTAGGGGTTTCCTCCTCCTCCTATTATGCACGTAGCCCTAATGTGTTTTGTAACCTATTATCTTGTTGTTTCTAGGGCTTTGATTTTGATATTGGTTATTTTTCTCATACAATAGTTAAGCTTGCTTCTTTTCAATGTTTTGCCTTCAGTTTATAGCCTATACAAGATGTTTTAACTTTTGGCAGTCCTTTTGTATGTCTCTATTGGATTGTTCCACTGACCTACTGTTTGGTTGGTTGTGGACATTGGTAGAATAATCTTATCTTATTCCATTGTTGGAGAGCTTAACTCCTTTCTAGTTGTTGCAATTCCACAATTCAATGCTTATTTTGCTACAAATTTGCAACAATGGTAGGTAGATGCATTTTCATGAAAGCTCAAACTTGAAATAAATTTATCCGCACTTACAACACACACTAGAAAGCGAAATTGGACTTGTGTGTTTTGGTTGAGGGCTTGACCACTATAAAAAGCAGGGGATGCAAAATTTTGGCCAGAATGAGGTTTTATGTTGGTGTGCTCGGGTTTTTGTCCAAATTCAAATCACAGATAGAATTTCTAGCAGGTTTAGGGAAAATCAAACTACACAAATTCAATTTGATTTGGGGGGAAATTCAGATAATCAGCGAAGCCTGCATGCAACCTTTCGGGTGTACAAAATATCAATTCTAAAAATTAGTGTTGATAATATCGTGATATTTTCGGTAAAACGATATATCGGTGAGTAAATATCGCGATATTTTTCTGTTTTGAAAATATCGTGATATTTTCAAAATATCGGCAATCTGAAAAAATGGTTTTTTATGCTTGTGGATATTTGCCAATATTGCCGATAAGATGTTTTCTAGACCCTCGCCGATATTTTATCGATACCGATATTATAAACACTTCTAAAAATATTGTTTTGGGCAAGATTTTACTGAGAGTCTGTTTTCGCACAGAATGTCTAGGCACCGTGACAACGGCTCAGATCGGGGGTTGTCACCCTGATCCCCAATATCTCTATCTAAGCTGTCTCCTTGCAAGCTAAGGGAGGTAGACCCTAACGAAAATGAATAAGGAGAATTGGTTAAAAACCAATCAATTCAAGAGACACAGTTAAATGACCAAAATATTTGTTAAGATTAATGAGATTATATAGATTCAATTAGACTTGAAGTTTTAAACCAGTGCCTTGTGGAGTCAAAATATCCTGTTATAAAATTAAGATCAAGTAGTTGATATGTAACTGTTGCTATGAAAATCAATCCACCACAATGATATTTGATAAAACACTGTCACAATTATGCTTTAAGAAATGTTTGATAAAGACATCCAATTTATCATTACTTGAAGTATTCTCAAAGTTGAATAAGCAATTAATTACCAATTTCAAGCAACTTAAAACCACAATTAGATAGTTTAACGATCATCAAACACCGCTAAGCATGAAAATACCTTGAACCATTTTAAACTCGAAACAAAAAATATTATCATGAGAGAACCATCGAATTTAAATGTTAGACATTTCTGAATTAAAATGATATTCTAAATAATTTCAATTTCAGAAATATATAGCCAAACTCTAGATAAAGAGAAATTTAAAGTTCATTTTTGACTATGCAAAATTTTAGATCCAAAAACCACTTTATTAGAATTGTTTTGACCATTTTCTAAATTTTTAAAGTTTAAAAAATCTAAATATGAAAATCTCAAAGACAAAAATCTAAAGCTATGAAACTAGAAATAAAAAATGAATAAATCTAAAACTAAAGCTAAAGTTCTAAGAAATGAAAAAAAATTAAATTCTTTTTTGAATTATTATTATTATTATTATTATTTTGTAATTTTTTTAAAATTATATATATATATATATATATATATATATATATATATATATATTTTAAATTTCAAAATTTAAAAGCTAAAATCAAATCCTAAAGTTAGACGTGACTTGACAAACTCAACAAAACTTAAAGGTTAAAAAGAAAACTAAAAAAAAAAATCAAATCTAAAAAAATTTAATTTAACGCTACCCTAGTTAAACTCGAAAATAAATAAAAAAATCTAAAGTCTAAATGTTTAAAACTAAAACTAAAATCTGAGAGTTGGCTGGTCTAACTGAAGACTTCCCCAAACGCTCAAACTTTGAAAAATGATCTCTGCACACTTAGATCTGAATTTTATATTGATAGAGATTAAAAAAAATAAACATGAGACCTTTCAAAAAAGTAGATAACTAATATTTCCGTCAAATCAAAATGCAATTTTAGAAACCCAGAAAACTGCACAAGATACTTGTATGCAAATCAATCCATGAAGGCCATCAACCATTAAAATGCCAATAAAAGTAGCAGAGTTTAGAGACAATATCACCACATAGATCTGGAAAAGGAACACCAAAGTTTATAACCCCAAAGTCTTTATGCTTTATTCACCAAAAAATATTACAAGAGCTTCCAAGAGCAAGTGCACGATTCAAAGATCGGATGACTGAAACACTGACAAAGACCTCTAATTTATAAGATAAAATATCCAACGACTAGTTCAATTGATCCTTGTCAAAATAATCTCGACCATCGAAAAGATTTAATTATCTTTTAATCTTGACCGTCGAAATTATAATTTTGAGGAAATTCGAATTTATCATTTCATTCCATTTTAATTAACTCAAAAATAATATTTTTGAGTTAATTACCTCAAAATTTTGACTTTGACTTAACCACCAAGGCCTAAGGGTCCAAAATTTCTTGAAATTCTCAATATTCCCTTGGCCTGGGACCTTTAAAAATTTATTTTTAAGGACCCATGAAATTTGCTTTTGAAGAATTTTAATTCACCTAGGACTTAAAATTAATTAAATTTCTGGCTTAGGATTTTTAATTAATTTGGCCAGAAAATTTAATTAAGTCATTGAGAGGGGATTTAATTAATTTTTCAACCCTCTTTACATAAGATAAATACATTTAGACACATAAAGGGGGAATGTCCATTCGTATAGACCCTCAAATAGCTCCCAATTCTGCGACTCAAAACATGATCTAGTAGACCTAGCAATCTGTAATAAAATGATTTAGCTAATTAGCTAGGATCATTCCCTGATTACTTTACAAAGACTCGATAGAAAACACTAGGACTCACTTAGCATCTTGATGACAAAATCCACCCTAGCTTTGGGGTGAAGCTGGAGGGGAAAACTCTGCCGATCACTTGTGTCGAGAAACACAAATGAATCAGTGAGACAAAAAACCTTCTAGGATAGAAATCATCACCAAAATATTAGGTTGTTACATACATGATGGTCTTACTTAGATCATTTACATCATAAACATGCAGAATGGGTTTACATCATTTATAAGAATGTCGTCTGACGATAAATTTGAACGGCGTGAACACCTCGAACATGATGGATCCCATTTGAAAAAATGGGGGTGTACTGCTATGGGGTCGTTGACACAGAGTGGTGAATATCTGGCGCTACTTGGGGACACGTTGCTTCATTGAAGGAATGTGAGAATCCAGAATCTGCATCCAAGCAACACACAAAATTACATAAGTAGTGTCCATCCAAATATCATCATATAACATTAAGCATATGAAAAGTAGAAGCTCTTCTATCATTTATTATTCTACTTGACATTAAAAGTAAATCTAATCTAACTACAAAATGAAATGCTGAAAGGACAAGGAGTAAGGTTAGAAATACAATACAAAGGATGCCCAATGGCATCAGATGTCATCTTTGAAGAACAACTTGAGCAGTTGGCCATTCACAGGTAACTTAAGTGGTTCGCCTTCCAACGTGCTTAAGTGGAATGAGTTTGGTCCAGCAATGCCTCTGATAATATAAGGTCCCAGCCACAAACTGTCAAATTTCTTATGTTTTTCGAGCTTTTCATTCTTTCGATCCCAAAATAATACCATGTCTCCAACCCGCAAAAATCTAGATCGAGATGATTTATCAAAGCTTTTCTTAATGTCAGATTGTTTCTTATACATATTATCTAAAGCTTTCCTACGAGTTTCATCCAACTCCACAATCCGATCAATTCTATCTTGAACAACATCTTTATCAGTGGAAAAATGTTGAAGTAGTTGGTTAGCTGGTAATTTAAGGTGCACAGGCAAAGTTACATCCAAGCCATAAACTAATTCAGAAGGACTTTTACCAGTAGCTTTCTTTTTAGTAATTCTATTTGCCCACAAAGCATACTTGATTTTGCTGTCCCAAGATCACTTATTATCTCCTACTATCTTCTTGATAATGGTTATAAGATTTTTATTACTTGACTTAGCTAGGCCATTACCTTGAGGATAGTAGTTAGATGAATGAGATAATATAATGCCATACTTAAAACAAAAAGATGAAAATTCAAAAGAACTAAAAGCCTTGGCATTATCAGTAGTGATCTTGGCTGGGACACCAAATCTAGTAATGATTTGATTTTCAATAAAGTCCATAATGACCTTTTCATTGACACTCTTAGCAAGAATGGCTTCAACCCATTTTGTAAAATAATCAGTCACAGTTAAGATCCAGGAGTAGCCATTGCTAGAATTATCATGGAATTTCCTGATGAAATCCAGACCCCAATGTTGAAAAGGTGCCTCAACAACCACATGTTGTAAGGGCAGGGCAGCTAGCTTCTGCTTCCCAGTGAATAGTTGACAGGCTTGGCAACTTCTGACGAATGTATGCACATCTGAAAAAATTGAAGGCCAATAATAACGAACTCTCAGAATTTGTGGGTGGTAGTTCTAGCAGCATAATGACCACCACAAAATCCTGAATGAAACTTAGAAATCAACTTCTTATACTCAATCTCATCAACACACTTAAGTATTATTCCCTCAGGATTTCTCCATCTTAGGCCATCCTTCATGAGGCAATACTTAGTGGCTTTTAATCTAAGAGCCCTTCTTTTATGAGCAACTAAATGGTCAAGACATGTAAGATTTAACAAATAATAAATAATGTCACTATACCATTCATGCTCTCCTGACCTTTGCAGCTCAGGCGAAGAAGTATCATTAAGACAAATCAAACCAAGTGCTTTCTCATTACCTTTGGTCATCATTTCAGCCAAACCTTGACCCTTGACTAACTTGGTGGGCCTAATCTCTAAATCATACTCTTGAATTTTGGTAACCGACCTAGCACGAGTCCCTAAGCAATCAGTTTGAGTTAAGATATCTTTAATCGCGGAATGCGGGACGAAAGCAATGATTTTAGAATAACTCACATAAGTCCTAAAATGCTTAAGAGACTTAACCAAGGCATAGGCTTGCTTTTCCATGGTAGTATAATTCAATTCATAATTTTGAAGCGCTCTACTCATGAAAGAAATAGGCTGTTCGTGACCTTCCTTATTATTTTGTAACAAGACACCAACAATAGTATCTTCAGAAGCGAAAGAGAAAATCATGAAATCCTTTGAATAATTAGGACTTGCCAAAACAGGAGCTTTTGCAATAGCACCCTTAATTCCTTGAAAAACCTTTTTACCATCTTCTTTCCACAAAAAAATTACATCTTTTTTCAGAAGACTTTGAATAGGCTTAACTATTTCTGCATAATTTGGAATAAATTTTCGAAGAAAATTAGTTTTTCCTAGAAAAGATTGAAGGGATTTAAGATTATGAGGGAGAGGAATCTTTTGGATTGCCTCAACTCTTTCAGGATCAATCTTGATTCCATCTATGGAGATGATGTGACCAAGTAATTTACCTTCAGTTACTCCAAAAACAAACTTAGCTGGATTCAAGGAAATCCTGAATTCTCTACACCTATCAAAGACCTGCTTAAGATGACCTATGTGACTAATACCATCTTTAGAAAAAACAGTCAGATCATCTTGATAAATTTCAATAATTTTTCCAATTAAAGCTTTAAAAGCATAATCCATAGCCCTTTGAAAAGTAGCCCCAGCATTAGTCAACCCAAAAGGCATTCTAATGTATTCGAAAGTACCCCATGGTGTGGTGAATGTAGTTTTGTGACGATCTTTTTTTTAACCCAAACTTGACTGTATCCAGAAAAACCATCTAGTAATGACATCATTCTTGAACCTGTTACTCTTTGCAACATAGTCTCCATGTTGGGCAAAGGGTAATTATCCCTTTTACATGCTAGATTAAGGTTTCTAAAATCGACACAAAGTCTAATGGTACCATTCTTCTTTCTAACAATCACCAGGTTGGAACACCAGGTTGAATGTCTAGTTTGAGCAATGATTCCAGTCGTGAGAATTTTTGAAAGCTCTTTCTGAACCAAAGGGGCTAACTTAGGATTTATTTGCCTAAGCTTTTGATGAAAAGGTTTAGCATTCTCATCTTTCAAAGGAATAATGTGTTGCATGACATCTTCCCTATATCCTTTCAACTCATCATACGAAAATGCTAAAACATCCCTATATTCATGGAGTAAGTTGGTCAACTTTTTCCTTTCTTCTTCATTAGTACCTTTACCAATTTTGACAATCTTAGGGTCCTTAGAGGTACCAATATTTATTTCAATGATTTCACCCGGATCCATTTTATTTTCCTCTTTCATCTTTGTGGCATCATGTCGATCAAAGTGCTCCTCTAAAGCAACAATATTCTCAGGGGTAGGATTTATAATATCATCATGATCATCAGATCCATCCTCCCTAGAACTTATCCGAAAATTTTCAAACTCATCCAAATTATTAAGAAAACGAATGACCTGCTTTAGAGAACTTGCCAATGCTCTGAATTATCCGGGACTGAAGGTTTGAAAATAATTTCCATTTTTATATTATCCTTAATTAATTCATCAGATAATTGTAAAGTAGAAGCGGCTACAACAAGCTCATCTGCCAAGCTATTCTTTTCTCTTGGAATAGCTTCAAGATTAATGGCATCAAAGTGTTCCATAACATCCCACACAACATTTCGATAATTTCTTAACCTTTGATTTTTACATGTAAATTTATTCTTAACTTGCATGATAACCAAATCAGATTCTTCCTTGATACTAAACAACTTAATTCTTAAAGCTTTTGCCAACTCAAAACCCAACAACAAGGCTTCGTATTCAACCACATTGTTGGTTGCATCGAACTGAAGTCTATAGGAAAACTTAAAAATATGACCAAGGGGAGACTTCAATACAATTCCGGCACCCTTACCATACCTAGATGCTGCACCATCAAAATGCATGTACCAAACTTGATCCCTTGGGTCCTCAAACTTCTCATCAACCTTGTCATCTAAAGGAATTATGAAATTAGACATAATAGCATAATTCCCCATGTCAGGTTGTTCCTTAATTATTTCATTATGAGGTCTCTTAAGATCTTCCACATGGAATCTTCTTTCAGGCTCTCTATTTAGCTTCACAAACCCTTCACCTTTAGGGGAAGGAATCATAGCATAAGACCAATTCATCTGAATACTTCCTTCCTAGATCAGAGGCCCACTTTCTAGATAACAACATACCCCAAGCATTCGGAACATCAACTACAACTATGTCCATAACAATCATTATGTCCAGGTAAACCGATAAATGAACTTGCAAATCCTTGATTAACCCATGAACTTCAATTTTCTTAGAATCCATGGCACATATGCTATATTATGGTCTAGACACTCTTAAATTACGCTGTTCCATGACCCTTTTGGTCATGACACAAGCTGAAGCACCAGAATCTAGCATACAATTATTCAATTTATAACCATTAACCATCAAAGTAACAAAAAATGGTTGATGCTCCTTGTTATCCGACTCCATTTTTTGCAGATATATAGGGGTGTCTTGATAAGAAACTTCAGGAGTCTTATCTTGAGCAACATTAACATGCGAAACTCCAAGAACATCTAAAACTTTAGCTCTCTGAGTGGGAAGCTTTAACATCTAAGTGACAGGCACCAATATCTTAGCATTACTCAACCATGCTCCCAAATCAATATTCAAACCAGGACTAGGATTAAAAATTCTAGGGCGAGTTTGATTATTACCCTGCTCTTTATCCCTTCTTTGATAAGTTAATCCTTTGTCCTTAGCAATTCCAAAACTTGATCAGGAGAAGGCTTTTCACCAAATAATTCCATCATCAAATCCTTTTCATGATCAAAATTATTGAGACTTTGCGAAGATGTGAAAGGCCTAACATCTTGACTATTTTCCTTAACTTCCATCCAATCTTCCATAGACAAAGAAAACTCCTTACCAACAACATTTATCTGATTACTTGCCCCAAACATTCCACTATTCATGATTCTTTTAATAGTGGGACAAGTAACCTCTCCATGAAGAGCATCACAAGCTCTATAATAAGGAGGAGCCTCATCAACCAAATTAGTAGATTCAAGAGGATTAGGAGGTCTCTGCTCACTAGGCTGACCTTTTTTCTGCCAAGTATTATTACCTCGATTATTATTATTATGATTCCTATGTTGGGAATTTTGCACTTGAGCCCTTTCCATTTGGACCAACCTAGACTGCAAAGTGCTATTTCCTTAGCATGGTCAGAGATTAATTTTGTTTGGTTAAGCTCCATGCTTTCAAGCTTTTGCATTAACTTTTTCATAGGGTCATCATTATTTTCCAGAGGCTCTTTACCTCTAGGTCCTTTCAACTTAAGTCGCAGCCCTATCAAAACCAGGAATTTCAGTTTTCCCGATGCCCTTTTGTCCTTTTCAAGTTCTTCAGCTAAAATTTGGCAAGCTTTATAATCAACAGTCTTAGTACGTCTTAGCTCATATGAAGTATTAGAATCAAAAGCATCAATGTAAAATTTAGAAGAGATCCATCAGGAGGCTTATGAGTTTGAGATATTTCCCTAAGAATATCATAAATCTCTTGTTAAATTCTTCCATCGTTTCATTTTCTTTCTTTTTTATGGTACTGATATCTTTCGCCAAATGCCTATCTTCCCTTTTATCACCAAACTTATTCTTGAAGGCTGCTAGAATTGACTGAAAAGTATCAAATGAATTATTAGGCTTTTCAGTAAACCAATCCATAACATCCTGTTCAAGGGTAAGAATTAAACAACACATCTTTACATCCTCGAAATTATCATTTCTAGCCCATTTATTCCACCAACCAGTGAAAGCGCTTAAATGAGAATTGACACTAACTACATTATTTCCTTGAAAAGATTGTAACTTATCCATTCCATGTCGAGGGAAATCATGGGAATAACCTGTAATATTAGCAAAATTACACGGGGCATATAAATCCATGATATCGTGCTGAAGCAGATCACAGAAAAGAGAATGGATATCAGAGAGAGCTTCCTGGCTGAGATTAACAAGAAGTGTATGAGAAGAGAGCTTGTGTAATCGGACTCTGAGAACCTTTTCAGGATTTGGAGTAGGATTAATCAAGCTACTTGGATGTCTTCTAGTACAAATTCCTGTGGAAGATGAAGCCAATGGAGTCGCCACTAGGACAGGAAGCTAACTCAAATATCTGAGATGAAAGACAAAGAAAGAGATGAATGTCATAAAGCCAAAGTTCAATAAATTGGTCCCCGGCAACAGCGCCAAAAAATGTTGTCGCACAGAATGTCTAGGCACCGCGACAATGGCTCAGATCGGGGGCTGTCACCCTGATCCTCAATCTCTCTATCTAACCTGTCTCCTTGCAAGCTAAGGGAGGTAGACCCTAATGAAAATAAAGAAGGAGAACTGGTTAAAAACCAATCAATTCAGGAGACATAGTTAAATGACCAAAATACTTGTTAAGATTAACAAGATTATATAGATTCAATTAGACTTGAAGTTTTAAACCACTGCCTTGTGGAGTCAAAATATCCCGTTATAAAATTAAGATCAAGTAATTGATATGTAACTGCTGCTATGAAAATCAATCCACCACAATGATATTCGATAAAACACTCTCACATTTATGCTTTAAGAAATGTTTGATAAAGACATCCAATTTATCATTACTTGAAATATTCTCAAAGTTGAATAATCAATTAATTACCAATTTCAAGCAACTTAAAACCACAATTAGATAGTTTAATGATCATCAAACACAGCTAAGCATGAAAATACTTCGAACCAATTTAAACTCGAAACAAAAAATATTATCATGAGAGAACCATTGAATTTAAATGTTAGACATTTCCGAATTAAAATGATATTCTAAATAATTCCAATTTCAGAAATATATAGCCAAACTCTAGATAAAGAGAAATTTAAAGTTCACTTTTGACTATGCAAAATTTTAGATCCAAAAACCACTTTATTAGAATTTTTTGACATAAGAAAATCTCAAAGACTAAAATCTAAAGCTATGAAACTAGAAATAAAAAATGAGTAAATCTAAAACTAGAGCTAAAGTTCTAAGAAATGAAAAAAAAATTGGTTTTTGTTGTTGTTGTTGGTTAATTTCAAAATCTAAAAGCTAAAATCAAATCCCAAAGTTAGACGTGACTTGACAAACTCAACAAAATCTAAACGTTAAAAAGAAAACTAAAAAAAAAAATCAAATCTAAAAATATTTAATTTAACGTTACCTTAGTTAAATTCAGAAAATAAATAAATAAATCTAAAGTCTAAATGTTTAAAACTAAAACTAAAATCAAATGATTTAAAACTAAAACTAAAACTAACGCAAACTTAAAATTTTTTTGAAATCTAAAGTTAAAAAAAAAATTCGAAATTATGGAATTGGATAAAAATTGGATTTGCCGTACAAAATTTTTTGTTTGTTTGTTTGTTTGTTTGTATGTGCAGGTAAGGGACGTGCGGATGGCAGGGAGGAGCAACCAGGGATTGACGCAAAGATATGAAGGCAACACGTAGGGAGATGGCTGCGGGTAAGGGATGATGCAGAGATAGGTGTGGCTTTTTTGATTTTGCAGGTGTACGGACGGAGTGAAAACAGTGAAGAAGGCTGCGTACGGATGACAAGGATGGCGTGAGAAAATACGCTGTACGGACAACGTATAGACGACAACGTGAGGAGGGAGCAAGGCTGCGGGAAGAGGAGAATTGATGAGGGCTGATGGCAGAAAGAGATAGCGTAAAGAAGGGGCAGTGTACGGATGATAGGCAACAAGCAAGGAATGACGGCGTGAAGAACTGAAGATGTGTAGCGCAGAGAAATGGAAGAGCAGAAATTGGCAGCGTAAACATGGAAAGCGGCAAAGGGTGAGGGACGGACTATGTATGTGGAGGATGGAGCGAAAGGAATGAAGAGGAGCAACAACAGACAACTGGTAAATTTTGCAGGCACACAAATTTCAAATTATTTTCTTCAGCCAACAATAAAATTTCGCCAGTATCACTTAGATTTTCAAAATATTGATTTAGATGCACCTGAGATTCACACCTTTGCAACAAAACTATGCCCAGATTTGTAGGCGGAACTGATTCTAAGGCCATATCTTACCCTCTAGGGCCTAGATATGGCTTAGATCTAAAAATTTTCTTGGAATCTTCCTGTAAACCTGCACAGAACCAGAAAAAAAACCCAAAACTATGTATGGAAAATAAACCCTTGAACCCTAGAGAATATTTGCAAATTTACAGTGCTAATTTACAGATCAGATGCCCTCTTGGCCAGATTTAAAACCATTTTGCAGAATTAATAAAAAGATAATTTAAAAGAGGCACAAGCCCAAGAAGACCCTGTAAAAACAAAATTTCGCAAGATAACTTTGGGAATTAGGAAACAATGAGCTTTTTTCATATTTATGAAATCTGAGGGTTGGCTGGTCTAACTGAAGACTTCCCCAAACGCTCAAACCTTGAAAAATGTTCTCTGCACACTTAGATTTGAATTTTAGATTGATAGAGATTAAAAAAAATAAACATGAGACCTTTCAGAAAAATAGATAACTAATATTTTCGTCAAATCAAAATGCAATTTTAGAAACTTAGAAAACTGCACAAGATACTTGTATGCAGATCAATCCATGAAGGCCATCAACCATTAAAATGCCAATAAAAGTAGCAGAGTTTAGAGACAATATCACCACATAGATCTGGAAAAGGAACACCAAAGTTTGTAACCCCAAGGTCTTTATGCTTTATTCACCAAAAAATATTACAAGAGCTTCCAAGAGCAAGTGCACGATTCAAAGATCGGATGACTGAAAGACTGACAAAGACCTCTAATTTATAAGATAAAATCTCCAATGGCTAGTTTAGTTGATCCTTGTCAAAATAATCTCGACCATCGAAAAGATTTAATTATCTTTTAATCTGGACCGTCGAAATTATAATTTTGAGGAAATTCGAATTTATAGTTTAATTCCATTTTAATTAACTCAAAAATATTTTAATTAACTCAAAAATAATATTTTTGAGTTAATTACCTCAAAAATAATATTTTTGAGTTAATTACCTCAAAATTTTGACTTTGACTTAACCACCAAGGCCCAAGGGTCCAAAATTTCTTGAAATTCTCAATATTCTCTAGGCCTGAGAATTTTAAAAATTTATTTTTAAGGACCCACGAAATTTGCCTTTGAAGAATTTTAACTCACCTAGGACTTAAAATTAATTAAATTTCTGGCTTAGGATTTTTAATTAATTTGGCCAGAAAATTTAATTAATTGACTGAGAGGGGATTTAATTATTTTTTCAACCCTCTTTACATAAGATAAATACATTTAGACACATAAAGGAGGAATGCCCATTCGTATAGACCCTCAAATAGCTACACGATTCTGCGACTCAAAACATGATCTAGTAGACCTAGCAATCTGTAATAAAATGATCTAGCCAATTAGCTAGGATCATTCCCAGATTACTTTACAAAGACTCGATGGAAAACACTAGGACTCACTTAGCATTTTGATGACAAAATCCACCCTAGCTTTGGGGTGAAGTTGGAGGGGAAAACTTTGCCGATCACTTGTGTTGAGAAACACAAATGAATTAGTGAGACCAAAAACCTCCTAGGATAGAAATCATCACCAAAATACTAGGCTTACCTAGGTTGTTACATACATGGTGGTCTTACTTAGATCATTTACATCATAAACATGCAGAATGGGTTTACATCATTTATAAGAATGTCGTCTGACGATGAAATTTGAACGGCGTGAACACCTCAAACAATGATGGGTCCCATTTGGAAAAATGGGGGTGTACTGCTATGGGGTCATTGACACAGAGTGGTCAACAGGGTCCATTAAGAAACTTCTCTGGAATGTCAGGAGGAATATTAGAAAGTGTCGGCAAACTTAACAAGATACAATGTTTTTTTCCTTCCAACTTTTCAAAGATCCAAAACAACAACTTTAAATTATAAGGTTGCGACACAAATATGGAAAGAAAATTGCTATCGGGAAAAAAGGAAAATATTCCAAAATTAATGAGCAAAAAGTTTGAAAAGTTTGGACTTTATAGGTAAATTATCGTGCCCTCAAGGAAAGTTTTTTTGTTGACTTGTGATATGTTGCCAAAATATTGTTATACATTCAAATACCTCAAAAAGTCACGAATTTACAGGTTGAGTCTGCCAACAAGGTCGAAGGCTCATAAAATATTGTTGATATTGTAAATTTTCAACACTGTAGTATATTGGTCTTCTTTGTTGACAATGCGCACCTTTCCTGCACTCTGAGTTCGAAATTCACCTCCCCATGCTTGCACCTCCACCTGTGAACCTTGGCTACTTAGATGTGACATAAACTTCTTTTTTTTTATTTTTTTTAAAATTTTTTATTTTTGTTCCGAGGAAAAAAATTCACTATATTTTATATTTTCGGAGTTTGAAAGTAAAATATACTTTCAATTGTCTTGTTCAGACTCAAGAGACTGACTCAAAAATAGCTGTTCACTGCCTGTAAAAAGAGTCTCATAGGATATGATTACATAAGTAGTTTTTCTTAGGTTCCACAAGAACGCCTTAACAATCCACTAAGCTAAAGGAGGACTCAATGACCTTTTAGTATCACCAGATAAAGCAAAAACATATTTTAAATGACCTATCCAGCTTGTTCTGTCAGCAACTGAGAATTAATAGAAGGATCTTTTTGAGATTGAAAGGAGAGTCCCCTCTCTGAATTCATGTTCAGTTAAGGTACTCTCCTGCAAGAGTAAAGCTTCTTTAGATGATTGATCATCTCTAGTATTAAATTCTCTATATACATGTGAGAAAGAATTTAGAAATGACACCAAAAGTACTTTTTACCTCTTGCACCTTATTTATAATTGGCGTTAGACACAATCAATCTAGAGCTTGGAGTCTCCAAAAACCTGTAGATGATTTAATCCTTTTTCACATTCTGTTTGTTGAAATTTGGTAGATTGTAAGGTATTTCCAGTTGGAAAAGCCCTTGGCTTTCTGGTTTGGTTAATGGTCTATGCACCTGAGTCTGGGGTTTTGGACCCAAGGGACAAGTATATACTATATATAGTAGACAATGAAGAGGCTAAAGCACAAGAGCAAGAAGGACATTTTCTCTTGTGAGGAAGGGCAGCAAGGAGCTACAATCAAACATGAAGGAGGCCGAGGTGTGTAGTTTAGGTTCTGTGGTAAAGCAGGGAACAAACAAGTGTTTGGACAACTTTGGAGGCTTGGTTAGAGGCCACAACAAGCGAAGGATGTTGAGAAATCTAGGGCATCAAGATTAGGGTATTTCTCTATTAATGATAATTACTTGTGAATGCTTTTTACTTCTTTAGATTAAGATCTTCTCTTTACTTATATTATTATAGTGTTCTTCTTCATCAAACAACTACCAATGCATAAACAATAAAGAGACAAGAGACACAGAGTGTAGGCTATCAACGAGGGCCAAAACCTCTCCAACATGAGAGGAAAACCCAAATGAATTCTTTTTCTTATAGAGACTCCCATTGACGAATACCAAGACCTTGACCAAGTCCCTTGGCCTAATGACCTCTCCAAGACCAAGTCACGGGGCTTCCTTATTTAACTTCCTCTTCCTTGAGTCAATGATAGTCAAACTTCTTCCTTATCCCACTACTTTTGCTAACCCTCAGATTTCGGTCCTTGGCTCAGATCTGCACTTTTCAGCTCTTCTTTAGAAGCCCTAGATTTGGTACTTGTGAGACTTTGATCTTCAGCCTTCTTCGCTTGAGATGGAGACTATATCCTTCCACAAATCGGCTTGAGGATTCACTTGATTCCTTCCCAAATCTGCCTTCCACGATGGTTGAAATACCTTGGCCCTTTCTGCAGTAGACAACCCTATGATCTTGCATGTGTGGAAGAGTTTAGCCCTAAAATAGATCAGAAAATGGCTCAGTTAACTTCCTTTCTCCTTCGCTTGGTGATGAGGCTTCTCTTTTAACGTTTTGCATTTCTTTTCTCACTTCAGAACTTGACCAAAATTCTGTCTTCAATTGGAGGCCAAGCTTCCCAATATATAGGGATCTGCCCATCAAATAAGTTGACTTCTCATAGTGATAAGGCCGACATGCCTTTCTAGATATATATTTAGGCCGTCTTGAAGGAGGCGCTTGAGCTTGGTCTTGGAGGGTCTTTTAATGACTCTTATACATATGTAACATCCCCAATATGGGTCTTCTAACTTTGACATTGACTTTATGAAATTTATGACTTGATGACCAATCCTACACAATTGGAGCCTTTACTATTAAAATAAAATTCCTTGATCATGAAACCCATGATTCAAGCATTACAAAAATAATTTTATTTTCTTCTTTACATCAATTACATAAAATCACAATTTCACATATCATTATGAAGACCAAACCTAGTTACACTTTTCAATAAAGGAGGGCCGCAGAACTAGGACGAGTCGCAGCTATAGCAAGAGGAACTGGCTGCAGGTTGCAGGACCTGCCACAAACAAGAAAGGGCTGAGTAGAGGTTGATCCAGGCTGCTGAGTGTGCTGGAAGAGGGCTTAGAAGGACCCTAGGCTAAAGGATCATGCCCAGGGTGCTGGTCGTAGGTGAAATGAGGCTACAAAAGAGCTAAAGAGGCTGATCTCAAAGGACAATAGGCTGGCTAGGTTGGCTAATTGATATTGTTTATGATTCTGTGGGCAAAGGTCTACCTCAGTGTATTTGTTTGGGCCGAGAGGGCTTGGAGGACAAAGCCTCAACCCTAGGTTTTTGGTCTAAAGGAGCTGACCTTGTATTTTCGGTATTTTACTAGGATTGTAAAAGGACACTTTTCCTGGTATCAAAGCCGTGTAATTTTCTTATTAATGCACTTATAAGAAACAAGTTTGGTCTTTAAACTCTTGTGTACTATCATTGATCTGATTGCTGATATATTTTTGCTGTTCAAGTTGTCTTCAAGTTAGGCATTGCTAGTGTGTTTATGTTTCTAGTTGAGACATAGACCAGACCTAGGGTACGTGGATTTCTAACATGTTATCGAAGCTACTTTGAAAGTTTGAAGGGTTTTTGGGTCAGATTTGTGCACAGGTGGCAACTTTGAGAGGGAATTGTGGGACTGTTGTAGGAAGCAACAATGTTGCCAAGTGAGTTGGCTAGGTATGAATTATGAAACATGGAGCAGAATTTTTAGATTATTACAGCTTGGGGTGGTAGAATGAGAGTTTTGGTGGATTAGTGGAGAAGTGGGTGCACAATGGTATGTTGAATGGCGGGTTGCTGATACCGTTGATGAACTTCCGTTGACTTTTCAAAGTAAGTTGCAACAGCTCAGGTGCCTTGGCATGAATGAGGTAGCTTCATGTGGATTGTAGTTTGATGAGTTTTGTGAGATAGTATCTTCATTGGGTTTCAAAGTTGCACATTCGACAACCGTGTGCATATGAGTTGTTTGACCTAGCAGGATGAGGACACTTGCAGAGTTGAGTTATGGTGGTCTAGAGTGGATTAGGCCAAGTGTTCAATTGCAATTCGGGATGGACCTTGAAATGACACAAGTTCGGTTGCCACACTTTTGGGGGGGGGGGGGGAAAGCAGAGTGAGCCAAGGGAAGGTTGTGTAGGCTCAAAGGGAGTTTGGCTTTAGCGGGAGACAACAAGCTCATAGGGAGAGTCAGCAGCCCATGGAAGTCTAACCTTCAGGTTCAAGTGAGAGAGTTGAGTATTCTAGGCCATGCAAGGAAACTCGTAGGCCATGCAAGGAAGTCATGGTGCACACAAGGAAAAGTCATGGTACAGGTAAGGAAGTCATGGACCATGTAAGGAAATTCATGATCATGCAAGAAAAGTCATGGCACAACAAGGAAGTCATGTGTAACAACCCCAAAATTAAATATGCAACTAATTACATCATTTTATGCATTTAATAATCAACACACAACTATTCCACTGATTAGGATAGAATTTTAAAAAACATGAGCAGAGACAATTTCCCTGTAGTGATGATATTTCTTACTTGTGATTTCAAAGTTGAATGCTATTTGAATCCCTCTAACCGCAACAAAGTTTTGGGAATGACTCTCCATCTAACCATAGGCTCAACTGCACATAATCTTTCTACACCTGGCCACCCCTAAGCCCCTCAATCAACATAGTACTGCTAGGGTTTCTTTTGCCTCTCAACACTCTTCTCGAAGAATCAATAATCTCATCCCCTCTCGTTCTTTAAATATAACAAATGGTTACAAAAATGGAAAGGGTTTGGAAAGGGATCCACATGCGCACAATCCATGTGTCAACATGCTAACTTTTTATTTATTTGTTTTAAATTTTTTTTTTATTTCAATATTTCTCTTAATTTAACTCTTTCTTATTTTATTCTTTTTTTTTCAACTTTTTGTTAACTTATTTTTACTATTTTTAGTGTTATTTTTATATGTATTTATTTAGAACTCTAGGTTATTATTTATTATTTATTTACTATTATTACCTTTTCTTTATGAGTTTATTTACTACTATTATTTATTATTTATTTACTATTATGATTATTTCTTTATTCTTTATTATTTATTTACTTATATATTATTATTATTATTATTATTATTACTACGGGGCATTACATACTCACCCCCCTCTTTAAGGAACTTCGTCTCAAAGTTAAGTTGAGTCATTTAACTTCTTATCTTATTTTATTTAGTTATTTTTTATTTCATGTTTGCCCTACACTCTTTGTTGAACTAGTATAAACAATATGCATCGAAAGTTTTCACAACACTTGGGAAATCCCAAGGAATCTCTATTCTTTTTCCCAATTTTCGGAATTAGTCAAAAAACCTTATCGGTATGTACCATAGCCCAAGGCTTGGCCCCAAGGCTCACGCCCAGGCTCAGACCTCATCTGCCCCAAGGAAGGCACTAGACTCAGTGTTCCATGCAGTAGTACTCCATGCATCTCGAAACGCTGGCCCACTCCCTCCACACCCACGAAGGTGCACAACCCCAGGTGTCGAAGTCCTTACACCCCCACTAGACTTCAGCATCCCAATCCAATATCTGGCACTTGGCCTCCTCAAGATGGTTCCATAGCCTCTCAAGAGCTATCCATCAAGAGCTATACAAGACAAAGGAACCACTAACATATGTAGTGTTGATTAACTTTGTCCCTAACCCATATGGTGTTACATATTCTTCGTAGCAGGTATGGGCTCCCACGAGATCATCAAATAAACCGGCTCTCTCGGCCCATTCGTGGATTTCTTGTCAATCATCACATCTCAACATGCATCCGATGAATTAATCAAAGCATCAACATAGCTATATCAAAGACATAACATCTCAACATGCATCCAATGCATTAGTCAAAACATCAACATATCTATATCAAAGACATCACATAATAAATGGATCCATATATCAATATAACCCCATATCATAACATCATAATCTATATGCCACATTATGCATATCATATTCATCATAAGCATACATCATAACAAAATAAAAAAATAAGCACCACATGTGCATCACTACCCTCTCATGAGAGCTACGTCCAATTACCACATACCATTGCATCATGAAACATCATCACAATATTATACGTCAACATTTTCATGCTGACATAAAGAATAACTGAAACTATACCCATATTGATATTACTTCCCCCCTATATCTTATTAATTCACTTGAGTAAAAATCAATAGAACTTTTACATTATTAATAATTATGTATGTCATAACAAATTCACAAGATATGATTAACAAAAAAATGTCTACACCATAACCTTCTTTAACTCGATATAAAACACTTACTTTATTTAATATTGTATAACCCTCCTACTTTAATTTATATTTTTTAAAATCTACTTAATATTTAATAATTCTCATAATTCTTATAGTTATAACATATACTTTATATATTAAAGGACTTAAAATTGTTCACTTATCTATATATTTTGAAAAGTAATTAATCATATATATATATATATATATATATATAGATATATTAAGGTATTAGCTATTTTGAACCTAACCTTTCTCAAACCCCTACTTCCTCCAAACATTGTAATATTGAAACCTAACTTATACATTGTAATATTGTAACCTGTATATATATATATATATTATATTTGGGATTTAGTCTTTTCTTGGTAAAAGTGTTGAAAAAATTCCAACAATTTCAATTTTTATATTCCGTTATCCTTTTTTGATCCACTATCTTTTTGTTATCCACGCTAAGATGGTACATTGATCAAGCATGTCAGATGCTGAAAAAAACCATAGTAGGATTGATAATCTCGGGGGCATCCTTATTGTTATCTCTCACTGTTGGCTCACCCATGGCGTGGACATTTGATTACGAGTGAATAATAATTTAAAGCTTGCCCGTCTTTATATATCAAATAGAAATATGAATGAAACTTCAAGCTTTGCACCAGAAGAATCCGTGCCAAACAATGTGTAGATCTTGACTGCAATGTCTCAACCTTATTACATTTCAATTGCTATTCAGACATAATATTTAATTATATGCAATGCAATCCTGACTTCAAAATATGAAAAATCATGGAATGCAAGTACTATGAAGAAATTATCATGATTTGTCGCATAAACGTCAAAATTTACAGAGCTTTTAAAAGGTTTAAAACGTTGATTTTCATTTGACCTTTACGATCTTTTCAGGAGGTGGGACTCTGCAGTAACTGACTAAATATAGTTCTTATGAGTTCTGATCTTGTGACATTGAATTTGTAAGGAGTAGTGGACTAAGTTGAGGAGCATGTCTGACACAATGTGTCACAAATATTGCGAGAAGTAGTATTTATAACTATAAATTTTGAAGAATGAATGGAATTGTAATTACACTACACTAGCCCAAAAATATCCACAGTTGCAACTATCTACACAACCCCAACAACTCAAAGTGGTCCAAGCTTCAGATGGTCATAAAAGTCTACGGTTCACAAACCCCAGACTCTCAGCCTCAATATCAAGACCATTTCCTTATTCTCCAGTTGATTCATTCCCTTTTCCAGTGGTAGATAAAAGAAATATCCATCAGTCCAAATCTACCAAAAATTTGAAAAAACATTTACAATTACAGCCATCAGGATCTCTCTCTTCAGATTGTACATACTGCCAAGAGAGTCCATCTTCTGGTCCCTCCAGTTCTTCCAGCTTTCAAATTCATGATCCCAGATCCTCCATAGAAGAACATAATGGCCAGCATACAAACTGTCCTGATTGTATACAAGTTATGATTCCTACAAAAGAACTAAAGAGTTTTTCTTTACCAAGAGAGACACCAGGTCAAAAGGCCACTATTCTTGAAAGAAGCCTCAAACCAGGAAATGCAAATAGAAGGTTCAAGAATGGTACTTTACAGTCTGACTTCCAGTGGATTCAGATGAGAAATCTCACTGACCCCGAACCTAGTGAGTCTACAAAGATGCAGAATTTTGCAAATTACCAAGCTATTTGCATGGCACAGAATCTAGATGACTTAGCCACAGATGTGCTAGAGATAAAAGATCATGTTAAGAAGTTGCATACTGCATATGATGAAGTACTAGGGAGACAGAATGAGCACTCAAAAGCTTTGATTGATATTCAATCAAATTTGGGTATCATATCAAAATCTATTGATAATCTAAAGTCAGTATTGACAAAGCTTAGCTCTCCTCCAAGATACTCTGAGGTAGCCAAATCAAGCTACCAGTTCAAATATCCAGCATCAGATTCTAAATCATCCAGCTCTGGTCTTAGAAGTCTGTTATACAAGAAAATAGATCTGTATGAAAGAATTCCTTTAGATAGAATTAAAGAAGCTGCTGATGTTGCAAAAGAAAAAATTGAATTGATGAGATCTAGACTTGCAGCAATTCCTCCAGTAAAAAGGACTCCTAAAGGATATGTGAGTTTAGAAATGCTCACTCAAAAGTGAATGAATATGATCAAATATTCATCATCTATGTATGACCAAGAGGGAAACCTAAAAGATGAGTCGAAAGGTCCACACCAAGAAGAAAGAAGTGGTGTGAAAAGAGATCGCGGTGAAAACTTCTTCCACTCTCACAAATCCCCCAGAAAAAATGGTGGTACTGCTCATAAAAGTTCTTCCCATTGCCCGTTTTCTAGATATGCACATAATCTAGAAACCACATCTGTACGCATAGAGGACAATTCCCAGAAAGGTTATGGGAATACTTTGCTGATAAATATAGATTGTCTAACACATGATCAAGTCATTGTTGTATTTCACAAAGTACATGCATTGGCATTGCAGAGAAAAGCAGAATCCAAGGCATCATGGTCTGATATAACTACTCAGATCACATGGGCATTCACTGGTATCTTGAAACTATGGTGGGAACATATGCCAGATGATGAAAAGACAACTATTACAGAGGATGAAGATCCTCTCCAAGCAATATTCAATGCTGTTATACAAGAGTTCTTTGGAACTATGCCTCCGGATGCTGAACATCATGCTCAGCTTTTCATGTCACAAAGATTGTGTAGCTTAGACTAACTCCATGACTACTAATGCACAATGAAAACATTGTTATATAAGACAGTTCATCCTCATAATGTGGCATATTTGCGCCACTATATTACTTCAATGCCTGGTAGAATTCCGGAACTAATAAATTCTTACCTTGAAGTCAACCGTGTGCAATTGGACACCTTGTCATTTGCTTCGCTACACCAGCATATAATAACAATTCTTCAGAAAGAATGTGCTGCTGCAAAGGTTAAGAAAAATTTCAAAAAACAAATGAACTTCAGTTCCACACTGTGTGATGCTTTTAATGAAACCTATAATTACAGGTGTTACAAGGGAAAGCCAAAACCCTTGAATAAAGAATGTCATTGTTCATCTTCAAAGACTGGTAGGAGTTATAAGAAGTCCAAGTATAAATCCCATCCCAGTTTTGAAAAGAAAAAATACTTCCCAAGGAAAAAGTATCAGAAAAGAAGATTTGTCTTCAAAAGAAGACATAAGCCCCCTAATAAACAGGTTTGCTTTATATGTGGAAAGGAAGGCCATTGGGCCAACAAGTGTCCTGAGAAAAAGGGAAAAACACAACTAAAGATCATGGAGATCTTCACTTCAGTGCACAAGCCTGAGGAATGGGATCTCACATCCCAATCAGGATCTGAAGAATACTTTTCAGTCTCAGACACAGAATCAGAAAAATCTGATAGTTCAGTTGAAATTGAACATGCTTTCAACAAGGTAAGCTTGAACTCTGACTCAGATGAGACATTTACAAGTCAAATAAATATGTTCAGTTCTGTTCAGAATGCAAGTGTACAAAGTCAGATAGATGAAATAAATAAGCAAATTGCTAATTTAGCCCCAGGATTGTTTACAATCAAAAGAAGACTGCAAGACAAGCTTCAAAGACTGCAGACCCAGTTACCCAAAAGAAAAGAAAAACAATCTGAAGTTACTCCATGACCTGCAATTTGAAGTTCAAACCTGAATGTATTCATAAATTCATAACAGGTGTAATTTTTAAGATAGTGTACCCGACGGAGGTATTTAAACATGAGGAGTTTAAACCATGGACACCAAGTGCTTAGGGGTGATGACAATTCTTCACAATAGATAAAGATGGTTGTCCTTTCATGAATTATAGCTCTTTGATGAAGGATGAAATAATCTAACCAAGTTAGGTTAGCATTGTGAATATAAGCAAGCACTTGGTAAACTGCAGGGGGTCGGGAATAACCAAAATAAACATTCTGGTTTTGTACATCTCTGATAGGTAACTCTGCAGTGTAACATGACTGACCAGTCTCTGAGTTAAACCATTTGTAGAAGATTATTCTCTGGACTTCATCTGGCAAATTCTTTATCTGTTCAGAGAAACAATCCCTACAATATTTTATTTTACAGTTAGAACAAGCATTTGTAAAATATTTTCTTCTAACTGTTAAAGGCTTTTGAGACTGTGAACTGGTAGATGCTTCTCCAGTGGTGAAAGGAGTATGACCAATCCTGTCAAAATGAAACATTTTTAACTCAATGATCTGTACTGCTCCTTCTCTTGTCAACATGTCAGCAAGATAATTTTCTGAACCTGCTTTATAGACAATATCAAATCGAACCCATCGAGCCACAAGGCCCAACGCAAAACCCTGAAGTTTGCTTGTTCTAGCAATTTTTTGTTAGCTAGCATTCCTTTCATATGTTTTAGATCTGTTCGGACCACAAACTTTATGCTTTTTAGGAACAAATGAAAATGCTGGATCCCTCTCTTAACTGTTAAAATTTCTTTATGGGAAGATGGATACTTAATTTCAGTGTCGGAAAAACTTCTCGAAGTATAAGAACATACTTCTTCTTTTTTCGCATGTCTTTGTAGAAGAACTGCAGCCCAAGTATGATCAGAGGCATAAGCTTTTGAGTGCTCATTCTGTCTTCCTAGTACTTCATCATATGCAGTATGCAACTTCTTAACATGATCTTTTATCTCTAGCACATTTGTGGCTAAGTCATCTAGATTCTGTGCCATGCAAATAGCTTGGTAATTTGCAAAATTCTGCATCTTTGTAGGCTCACTAGGTTCAGGGTCAGTGAGATTTCTCATCTGAATCCACTGGAAGTCAGACTGTAAAGTACCATTCTTGAACCTTCTATTTGCATTTCCTGGTTCGAGGCTTCTTTCAAGAATAGTGGCCTTTTGTGTCTCTCTTGGTAAAGAAAAACTCTTTAGTTCTTTTGTAGGAATCATAACTTGTATACAATCAGGACAATTTGTGTGCTGGCCATTATGTTCTTATATAGAGGATCTGGGATCATGAATTTGAAAGCTGGAAGAACTGGAGGGACCAGAAGATGGACTCTCTTGGCAGTATGTACAATCTGAAGAGAGAGATCCTGATGGCTGTAATTGTAAATGTTTTTTCAAATTTTTGGTAGATTTGACTGATGGATATTTATTTTATCTACCACTGGAAAAGGGAATGAATCAACTGGAGAATAAGGAAATGGTCTTGATATTGAGGCTGAGAGTCTGGGGTTTGTGAACCGTAGACTTTTATGACCATCTGAAGCTTGGACCACTTTGAGTTGTTGGGGCTGTGTAGATAGTTGCAACTGTGGATATTTTTGGGCTATTGGAGTGTAATTACTATTCCATTCATCTGGAAGGACGCATTCAGTAAACCCAATTTGAAGTGGAGTTGCATTCCCTGGACCAACAACAACACCTTCCTTTAAGCCTCTTTGATTTAATTTCGGATTCAATGGAGGCATTGAACTTGATAAAAAATGGAGACAGACAGTTGTATGCAACTGTGCTATATGAGGTTGATCAGCGACATTAAAGCCATGGAACTGGATATAAGCATGCAAGAATTCATTTATGTAAGGATCAGTTAATGAAATTTGATATTTGGGAACCAAAGACAACCATGCCGGACCATTATTTAGTGTACCCGAGGGAGATATTTAAACATGAGGAGTTTAAACCATGGACTCCAAGTGCTTAGGGGTGATGACAATTCTTCACACTAGATAAAGATGGTTTTCCTTTCATGAATTCTAGCTCTTTGATGAAGGATGAAATAATCTAACCAAGTTAGGTTAGCAATGTGAATATAAGCAAACACTTGGTAAACTGCAGGGGCCGGGAATAACCAAAATAAACATTCTGGTTTTGTACATCTCTGATAGGTAACTCTGCAGTGTAACAGGACTAACTAGTCCCTGAGTTAAACCATTTGTAGAAGATTATCCTCTGGACTTCATCTGGCAAATTCTTTATCTGTTCAGAGAAACAATCCCAACAATATTTTATTTTACAGTTAGAACAAGCATTTGTAAAATATTTTCTTCTAACTGGTAAAGGCTTTTGAGACTGTGAACTGGTAGATGCTTCTCCAGTGGTGAAGGAGTATGACCAATCCTGTCAAAATGAAACATTTTAAACTCAAGAATCTGTACTGCTCCTTCTCTTGTCAACATGTCAGCAAGATAATTTTCTGAACCTGCTTTATAAACAATATCAAAATCGAATCCATCGAGCCACAAGGCCCAACGCAAAACCCTGGAGTTTCCTTGTTCTAACAATTTTTTGTTAGCTCCTTTCATATGTTTTATATCTGTTCGGACCACAAACTTTATACTTTTTAGGAACAAACGAAAACGCTTGATCCCTCTCTTAACAACTAAAATTTCTTTATGGGAAGATGGATACTTAATTTCAGTGTCGGAAAAACTTCCTGAAGTATAAGCACATACTTCTTCTTTTTTAGCATGTCTTTGTAGAAGAACTGCAGCCCAAGTATGATTAGAGGCATTTGTTTCAAGAACAAAAGGTAAATTTGAATTTGGCAAATTCAGAGCTGGTAGTTGTTGGATTCTGTTCTTGATAGACTTTACAGGGACAGTCATTTCATTGGTCCAGGAGGAACCAACCTTCAATCTTTGCTGTAACACTCTAGAATCTCTGGACTGATGTTCGTAGAACGGACGAATATAATTCAGACATCCAAGAAATCTTTGGACTGTCTTTATATCAGGCAGTATGTCTGGAAATTTAAGCAGACTTTGAAGAATATGTGGTTGCAACTGGATTTTCCCTTGGGATATATGGAGTCCCAAATAATCAATTGATGTCCTGGCAACCTGGAATTTCTCTGCTGAATCAGACAAAACCAAACCGTGAGAGAACACATGCTGATAAAATATTTCTAAATGAACTTTGTGTTCTGCAATGTCTCTGCTAAAAATTAGTAGGTCATCTATATATACAACAACAAATTCTAATGACCCGAAGATGTCTTCCATCCTTTTCTGGAACTCGGATGGAGCATTTTTCAGTCCAAACGGCATCACCGTCCACTGGAACTGGCCGTGAGGTACAGCAAATGCAGTTTTGTACCTGTCTTCTGGAATGACACCTATCTGCCAGAACCCGCTCTTGAGGTCGAATTTGCTGAAAACATTTGCTCTAGAGATCTTAGAAAGCAATAGATCTTTGCTTGGCAGAGGATATCTTAATGGAAGCAATACATCATTTAAAGACTTATAATTAATTACAAGCCTTTTCTTTCCTATTTTCTGCTCATTATGTTTGTTAACATAAAAAGTAGGACAGGCCCATGGGCTTTTGCAAGGTTCAATCAACTTCTTATCCAGAAGCTGAATAATCTCTTTTCTGCACAATTCCTGCTCTGATGGACTCATGTGATTGGCAGAAGCTTTCTGAGGCTTATCTTTCATACCTTCTTTGTAGGGCAGACTAATAAAATACTTCTCTCGTGTCCAGAAGGCATCTGGATGTTCAGAAGTGCAATCTTTTTTGAGCTTATCCACTGCTTTTTAGAGTACTTCTTTGCCATGCAGATCTGCATGCTTGATGATCTTTTTGATCTTGTTTAGGTCAGGTAAAGATGTTGCTATTGTATCTGGCTGATCTGGAGCAACATGGACTATATAGTCACTCTTGGAATGCAGAGTAACTTTCTTTGTAGCCGTGGTTAGGATTACAGAGTCAAGATTAAAAGTATCTGGCAAATGATTTTTTAGAAAATCTTGACCTAACAGCATATCGGATCCAGTATCATAACTATATAATGTTACAAAAGTAGTAACATCATCAATGATCACAGGGAAGTCTGGGGCAATATACTTTATCTCCATAGTTTGCTTATTCACAGCCTTGAATAAAACAGAATTAGGCTGCCAATAGTATGCAGGGATTGCCTTATGTTTACAACAACTGCTCATAGCACCTGTGTCTATTTGAGCATCAAGTAAATATGACTTTATTCCTGGAACCTTGATTTTGATGGTAACAATTACCCTATCACCAATACTCTGCATATCTAATATTCCTTTTGATGTTAATGCAGGAGTAGGATCTATATTTGCTCTTTTCATCAGCAATGTAGTTAATCTAGAGTTACAGTCGTCTAATTCAATCATGTCCTTCTGTAACTGATCTGCTAGATTTATCATTTTTTCCCTATTTTCTTTCATAGACAATTCTAGATTGCAAATTCTAGATGAAAGAGTTTCTTCTTCTGGAATGGTCGAATACTTACCAGGCCTTTGGAGTACTGAGTGGGTTTCTGGTAAAAACCATTCTTTTGAATCTAATTCCTCATCATCATCTGAGGAGCAAGATTGTTTTTCTTTTCTTTTGGGTAACTGAGTCTGCAGTCCTAGAATATATTATATCATCTGATTCATCAATAGCCAGATCCCATGAATGACAAGACACGGTATTTCCCTGAAGGCTCCTACAGATCTGTCAGATATACAGTCTAGCAGACAATATATCAAGGACATCGTCTCCCATTTGTTCTTTCCAGATGTAACTTGTAAGACCTTTTTTCAGACAAATCTAGTAAAGGAACATGTCACAAACAGGTGATCCACGGATTGCTCACTGGCTTTAGATAATATGCATCTACCTGGACAAACAAGTTTCAATTCAATTTTTATTAGCACAGTGTAACACATGGCACAGCGAAATCCTCCAAGTAGGAATAATTTTTGTGCAGACCGAAGACACTTGGTGTCGAGTCCTCTTAGTGTATCATGATGTCTACACTTTGTTACATCTTTTGGTTGGAAGGCTAGTTTATAGCTCCTGGCTAGATATCTAGCAGTGTTTTTCCTCTTTTTTGAATTTTTATGTTCAGTATTGATCTACAAATTGCTTTTTCACTCTCACAATTTGTTTACAACTGGATTACATCTGTTAGTTCCATTCTGTGGTGACTTGTTGGCTAAGTTACTGGAAACTCCTGAAGAATTTGTCAGAAACGTGGATCCCCTTTTCCGATACGGAAACGGATACGATTCTTGTCGGAAACGCTGTAAAAACGTTTTTGTGCCGTATCAAAAATTCGGAAACTTCAGATTTGGAATTGGATACGTTTCCAAGGGCTCTAAATGTTTTTGGATCTGTTTCTGGAAACGGATCCACAAAAATCATGATCAGAATCCACCCATAAAATGTTAAAAAGCGTAAAATTTTGTATAGCCATAAATAAATAATAAAAATGAAGAACCAGATTTGCAAATAAACTCATTATAAACACAGTATCATAACATCTCTTCTAAATCTTTATAAACAACGACACTCCATATATTTATCAAGGATTCTTACTGACAAAAAGATAGATGTTAAAAAATGCAAACAAAAGGGTTTGATGAATGTCTTCGTAAAGAGATCTATTTGAGCGATTAATTTTCAGTTTGGTTAATTGTCATTGATTTTGCTCTTGATTTCATAAATCCCCCAATATAACAAATCTTCTCTAGCCAATCTTTTGCCTACATATAGTCAAGAGACCAAGCTGACATTGAGAAGATTGAAATGTTCAAATAGGTCTTGACAGAATATCCCAATGATCCCATGGGCCGTTTAATTGCCATGCAAGGAAGATAGATATCATCTGCCATGCATGACACATTCTTTGAAGGAGTTGGACTCGAAAGCAAAAAGGCTGTAGCATTTTTGATTACATTACTAATGATGCTGATAATATGTTGAATGATATAATAATCACTAATGATGATGACAATGTTTACGCTGAATTGATGACGATGATTTGTGTATGTTGAATTCATGACGATGTTTATGTATTTTTGGATATAGATTCTAGATTCTAAAAGATGAATGATAATATATATATATATATATATATATATATATATATATATATGCCGTTTCCTTGCCGTATCGTATCCTGTTTTTTTAAAAATTTGTCGTATCCGTTTCAAACCCCGTATCCGTATCCGTTTCAGTGCAACTTAGCTTGTTGGACATCAGTAAAATTATTTTTTGTCTCATCTTTACCTAACTTCTTGTGACATTTGATCCCCAAACAAGGGTTTTGATATATGTGGGAAAAATCATCAAAATGGGTAGTTTTCTAATTCTTAAAGATTCCTTGCTGAAATTCTGTATGTTTGTATTATATTCAGCGCTTAGAGCAGTAGTGCAGGCCTTCAGGCGGGAAGAGGAATTTCAATCAATGTCATCAAAATCGGCCAAAAGGAGGAGAGACAAGTTTGAGCAGGTTTTGGTATTCTCTTTTGAAAATCCTAACCAACATGTTCAGCATTTTCTGATTTGCAGATGGTTTTTAGAAAATGTCTTATAGTGTGATTCTAATATATTGGTTGTCAAAACATGTAGGAGAAAACTGGCTATAGTGATCCAATGTCCATGGATTGTTCTAGAGGTAAAGGGGTTCAATTCCCATTTGTTGTTGGCGATCGAGTGGTTATTAAGGTATGCCACATGATAGCCTTTCTTAGGACTTTTTTTTTCTTTTTTTCTTTTTGGTCTCGCAATTTAGAATACCTTTTGTTATTAAAATTTCAGTTGTTACATCAAGTCTTCCTTGTTGGAGAATCTATTTAAAACAATTCTCCTTATCCTTGATAAAAACTTGTGGACTTATGTTATCTTCTTATTGTTCTTAGTTAGAGTTTTTTAATCAAACAATTATCAAGAGCATAAACGATGAAGATTATAAAAGACAATGGACACAAAATATAGGCTCCAAGCCAAGGCAAAACCCCTCCAAAGGGGAAAACCCAGAAAAAATCTCTTCTCTTATAGAATCAGTTCAAAGACCCCAAGACCAAAGTCAACCTCCTTCAAGCTCCAAGTCAGCCCTCCAAGAAGTTCTCTTCCAAACAAGACAAAAGTATCCTCAAGTCAACGAAATAAACTTCTATTAAAGATAGTCAAACCTTAGTCTTTGGCCCCTGCAACAGAAGTTTTGTCCTCCCTACAATAGAATTTCGGACCTGCAATTATGTCTGAAACTTCGGCCTCCTGCAATTCTGAAATTTTCGCACGTTTGAAATCTTCTCGTGTAGATTTTCTTCATTCCGACCTTTCCTTCTTTTCTTCTTGATCTTTGACTTCTTCCTTGTCTTCTTTGCTTCAGAACGAACTTGTTTCTTTTACAGATCAAATGTATATCCAAATGAGGTCGAGCAGCTTCTATATATACACATTTGTGGAGGTCGAATAGCCACAAATGGGCCGATTTGGTCTTGGAGGGCTTCTTGACTTTCTCAGACTGAAAATAAATTCTTTTACATGTTACAACTTGCCCAATAGGGTATTTTACAAATTATAAAGACTCTCTTGACTCTAGAAAAATATTCTTTTGTCTTGACAAACCCTAGAAGCATGAAATGCATGCTTGACCTAGTTGACCAACAAAATGAAGGATGAAACCCATGTTTGAAAATAAAATATTTCTTTCTTCTTTTGTTGATACATAAGATATGCATAATGACATGAGTACAATGACAATTATGAAGACCGAAAGTAGTTACATTTTCCAACATTCATTTGTAAGGAGTTAATTATGATTCCTTGGATACATTGTACTTGTTCTATATGTTTAATATGTTGGTTTAAAAAGTTTCTTCTTGACTTGGGATGACTTGCTCTTGGAGGGCTTCTTGACTTTCTTAGACTCAAAATAAATAACTTACAACTTGCCCAATAGGGTATTTTACAAATTATAAAGACTCTCTTGACTCTAGAAAAATATTCTTTTGTCTTGACAAACCCTAGAAGCATGAAATGCATGCTTGACCTAGTTGACCAACAAAATCAAGCGTGAAACTTATGTTTGAAAATAATATTTTTCTTTCTTTTTTTGCTTGGAACATAAGATATACATAATGGCATGAGTACAATGGCAATTATGAAGACCGAAACTAGTTACATTTTCCAACATTCCTTTGTAAGGAGTTAATGCACATATGAGATAAATGCAAGAAAGTCAAGAGAATATGAAACATCATATTCTAATGAACATTGGGAAAAAACAGCACAGGTCAATCCCAAGATAGGCTGCCTATATACAGACTTACATACCACACTTTGTCAAATACATGATCCTGGAACATCATTTATAGCGAATGCTCCAAATATTGTTTCGTGGAATTTATCACCGAGGGTCCCTAAAGAAACTTTCCAAAAATATGAGGGAAAATATTGGAAAATATCGACAAAGCATAAACTTGGACCTGAAAAACTCAGAAATATCAGCATCTTGAAAAACTCAGAAAAACTTTTTCCCAGCGCACCTAATTGTTGTTGGGTGTAAGCCACAAATGCTGCTAGTGTTCTTTGAACTCTAAAGACTTTATAAAAATTATAATATAACTTTGTTAAACCTTTGATGTTTTCCGTTGCCAGGTCGTCACTTTTCTTTTTCTTTTGTTCTCCAGTCTTTTGGCAGCATTGGGCAGCCATGTTGCTTCTTCTTCAAATACAGCCAGTCACTAAATCTTCGTGGCATGCTATTAGACATTGTTGTGCTCTGCCATGGCTTCTGTAAACCATTGTTCTTATCGTTGGTTAGGCCATCTTCATACCTCAATTTACAAAAAAATTTGACCTCATTGAACTTCATAAGAGATTTCTGCTTTGCCATCCTGCCATCAATCTACTGACTGTTTTATGTTTAGTTTTCAGTGCATGGTAAGCAGAAATGCACTCCTGGAACAAAACCCTAAGCTAGGGATTGAAAACAGATTAATCACTTATCAAAACAGCAGCATAAGGAAGTAATGCTGAATCTACAAACACACGAGTCTGAAAATTTGGACAGCAATCTAAACCTTCTCTCTATTAACTGAAATAAAAATTACAATGCAACTAGCTGAAAACTTCAAATGTCTAATCCCAAATTGAAGTGTTCTATGTTTTTTATATGAAGAGATTTAATCAACTCATAAAACACATAAAAAATAAGTGGCGGAAAAGGCTTGAGAGCATCTCTCTCATTCCTCTCTCTCATTATTGAAAAAATGTGTATAATACAAATATAAATACAAGAGGAGAATGTGTCTTAAGATAGTGCATCTATCTTGGACACTTTGGTTGAGACAATATCTCAACTATACACTAATCTAGGAGCCTAGGCCTAAACTAACTCCTAATTGAGAGGAACAAATTCAATCTAGAAAATTAGGAATAAATTCTTAATTTTCATGATTTAATAAATTTAATTATTTTTGGACTTTGAATTGTTTTTCTCACATGAGAGTGAGGCTAAAATTATATAGAACAAGCGATGAGAAGAATACAATGAATGTGGACAACTCAAGTGGTGCACCTCACTGGAAGAGATAAAACTATAACTCTAATGCATGTGATTCCTATTGTAGAGTATGCCCTCATGTTTTGGTTGTCCCTGCCTAGAACACCACTGAAGAAAAGTAATTGCATGCATTTATGCAAGAGAATCTCTCTCATTCACTGCGCCTCCAAACTGAAAATGCTACTCATACAGGTGTCATATCTGTCTTGGGAACTGCATCCTCTAAAGATAATGCATGCCTGCACCTCACTCATGCACTCGATGTCAACAAGACTGCTATGCCTGAGTGCCTACTCACGCACTCGATGTTTACAAGACAGCTGCAACCTCATTACACTCTAATATTCCTCTTTCACCATCTGCAAAAAATTTGCACATGATTCAAGGTTGGAATATCTGCTGAAACTGTTGCTGCTGAAGGAGACCACCTGTGAGCAAACACTTAAAATTAACATTTTATGCCTTAGATACTTCTCAACAAATACAACATGTATTTCAACATTTGTTGCAGGATTTATTGCTCGATGTTACTTCTTCCAAAACTGGTTTATATTCACAGGCCATTGATTGGGAGCTGTTGTTACCTATGCTCTGATATCATTGTTGGTAGGAAAAAATACATGCACACACAATATAAACAAAAGAGTGGAGAGAATATGAAACATTATATTAATGCTTCATCGGGAAAAGACCTTGCAGGTATAGTTTGAGATAAGTTGCCCATTTATGTCTTTTGTACAAATTCTCTCAAATACGTCATCACTCATTAGATCATTTATAGCACCCCAATAAAATTATGGTGGTTTAACTACTGGAAATTAACATTATTTGCAGGTTGGTTGAATATTTCTAATACAATATTAAATGTATACCCTGCATAACTAACAAACAAACATATATACCAATAAACACGTATATACATATTTATTCTTGAGTTGAAATTGTTCTTAACATGTTTTTGTTCTTAGAGGTTCATCTGCAACTAAGGTTGGAGTTGGGGGATCCACCAACATTTTGTGTCTACCTTAGTTGCAGATGAATCTCTAAGAACAAAAACACAGTTTTGATAATATCGGTATTGGCAAAATATCGGCAAGGGTCCAGAAAACATCTTATCGGCAATATTGGCGAAAATATCGGCAAATATCGGCAAGCATAAAAAATCATTTTTTCAGATTTATAAAAATTAGCTTATATTTTCAAAATTTGGTGATATATAGCCGATATTTTTAAAATACCGTGATATTTTCAGGCTGAAATATCGTTTCCTTGAAAATATCGCGATATTTGCGATTTTTTGCGAAATATCGCCGATATTATCAACACTGCAAAGACATGTAAAGAATAATATCAACACAAGAATAAATATGTATATATGTGTTTCATGGTATATATGTTTGTTGGTTAGTTATGTGGGGTATACATTTAATATTGTATTAGAAAATATTCAACCAACATGCAAATAATGTTAGTTTCTAGTAGTTAAACCACCATAACTTTATTAGGGTGCTATAAATGATCTAATGAGTGTTTATGTATTTGAGAGAATTTGTACAAAAAACACATATGGGCAAACTATCTCAAATTATACCTGCAAGGTCTTTTCCCGATGAAGCATCAAACCTTTACTGTAAAGCACTGGACAAATAGATTCTTTATAAAAGAGAAAAGTAAGCAATAGCATTTTCACACAGTACTAAGAAATTTACCCTGGAAACCCTTAACCAGGAAAACCAGCAAATGTTTAGAGCCTCACCTCTATCTCATTGTATAAACTTGACCACTTAAAATGCAATGCACAGGATTCCGTGTCAGTCGAAACCCTAATCTGTTAACCCAGATTAGATTCCTTCTGGAGTTAGAAATGGGTTGAAAAACCACTGGCTGGAAAATACCAAAAACAGCCAAAAAAAGTTTTTAATGCAACATATGGGTCTAACCATCCAAACTCCATAGAATAAAATACATACCCAACATTGCGTGTGTGGCACTCAAGCCAACATAGTTTATATATGTTGTTGTTAGTACTATTAATTACATATATCTCAAGTTTAAGATGTCCACTAATAATAATAAATAGTGAGCATTAAATATAAACACAGACCAGAATGGACAATGGGCAATTGTGCATTGTTTTTACTCGTAGCATGAGTGGTAAAGGTATTTTTGCAGGTAGTAACACTTATTTTTTGGCTTGAGTGTGGATGAACAAGGTGGTCCTCCTGAAGGGATCATTTGGTGGTTGCTTTCTTAGTGATCTCATGCTTCTTGGTGGATGATCTTCATGGTGATGCTTCTATGTTTGCTTGAGATGGTGTAGTATGGTGGGTTATCTGGTGCGATTTTTCTTTTTCACAGTTATGTCTTGATGCTTAGGGGGACATGTTCTCGAATTAAGGTTTGGTACTATGATAATTTTTGGGTGGTTTTTTCTTCATGTTTGCCACACATGATCAATGGTTGTTGTTTCCATGGCTCCATTACACATATAACTTTTACTGCTGTGTTGTGAGAGAGCAGTAATTAAATGACAGCCCTTTCATGCTCAAACTAGAAGGTATTCAAAAATATGAAGGAACAGGGTTTTACAATAATTTGTGTGCAAAATATTTCTGAACAAATTAAGTTATGACCATGCACTTGAAGAAGATGCCAGATCAGATTCAAACATTCCAAGTCATGTATTTTTTTAGTTTTTTAGATAGACATCAGCCTGTAGGGACATACTGTGAATATCCTTCAAGCCTGTTACGAGCTCATCTATGAGGTAAGTTGCTGTACTTTCTTCACCATTATAACCAGCAGTAGGTACTTAAAACTTCCGTTACTTTTGGGCATTAAGTGCCTTGATACCAAAGGGTACTTTTGTGGATATTTTAAAGGGACAGAACATAATATGCTAGGGAAATTTTTGTAATAGGGTTTTCAGATAACTAGGGTTTCAAAATTTCTTTGCTCAATTAAGTGGTGAAACAAACAATCCATTCAGTGGTACAGTATAATATGATCCAAGCAACAACACAATATCACTGTTCATTCCATCAACATTACCACCGTTCCATTCACACGTATGATCTAATTTGTATAAAACTTCAATTGATCCCCACCGAGTTCCAAGTTCAACAGACTATGGTCAATGAACAATCCAACTACCAATGACTAGGACTGCCTGTACAATTTTGCAGATTGACATAATGCACAGCTAATGTACTCTTGCGAATTCTAATTAGAAGGCTTAATTGTAATAACCTTGACTGAATCTGCTACAGGAGAAATCGACCCGAGTTCAGGATCTGTTGTTTTCTCGTTCGAATCACCTTAGAGGACTCCTTCACAATCCTGCCTCAGGACTTGTAATAACTTCAGGAGATTTTGGTCTGTCCCAAACTCCAAACAAACCTTCAGGAGGGTCCGACATCTACGGGAAACTTCCGTTCTGCTTCAGAATTCGCGGATTGCTTCAGGAGAATGATACTGTTCGTTCCAGGAGTATTTTCACATAAGACTCTCCTCAGATAATTCAGATTCCCTGCCTCATATAACTTCAGGTACCTCAGGCTTCGATTTGCTGGTTACAAGGTTCCTCGGCTGCCCCAGAATAGTTCGCTTTCTGGCCCAGGTTCGTGATTCTAGCCTCTGGGATTTGCGGTCTGCTTCAGAATGTTTTTTTTTCTGTCACAGAGAGAGAAACCCGCGATGATTAAACCCAAGAAGACTTCGGTTTGTCTAGGAATGGTTCCTTAGAGAACTTGTCTAGCTTCAATGCATTTGGATTTGCTAGCATAGCCATTGTAGGTGCTCAGAACTGCTCATGATTGCAGAAGGGTTACCGTTGGACTGCCCAAGGGTGAGCTCACACAGTTTCAGTCTCAGAAATCACGCTTGGCATCAGAAGACTCTGTGTTAGGGCCTCAAACAGAATCGTACCGTTTCAAGAAGGAGATTGACCTGCCTCAGACTTCCCCAAAGAATTCACTGCTTCCTCAGATAGTTGATTTCTTAGAATTCCACAAGGTCCTTGCTACTTCTTCAGATACTTAAATCCCTATGGCCAGAACAAAGAAACAAATAGAAAGGTAAAGAATATTGGGGGCCAGGGCGGGATCACCTACACCAAAACTAGTCCAAGGAGACTATGTGGTCTTAAAACCCTCAGAGCCTCAGGCTCAAAGAAAAACATAGACAAATTGATCCAATCCAATCCTCCTCAAATGAATCCAACCCCCTTGTATTTATAGATTGCCTTGAAGGGATTTTCTCCTTAACTAATTGAGTGAAATTCACATCAAACCCAACTTTTGGCTTTTGGCCCCAGCTGCCCCATACTTGCCCAAACATTGGTTATTTTGTTGTTTTCCCTTTTATCAAGGACTATAGCCTATGGGGATCGATAGGATACTTTCTCACTTGGCCAATTAATCCATCGGGGACATCACACAAAGCGAGAATATTGTTGTGCCATAACTGTCTCTCTGCTTATAACATATCACATACACGATGGATAAAGGCAACCCCACGATGGATAAAGGTCATCCTATCTTAGCAATAATATCAACATGAGGTAGGTGAGGGATTTATTTGAAGAATCCATAGGAGAGCCTTATCTTAATTTTAAGGTGCCATTCAGATAGGAAACTGTTCTTGGCATTGTTGCCTCAAAATATAGTAGGCCTTGTGGGGTGACTCACAAGGCGAAGGCCAAACCCTATTGAAACAATGAGGGAGATTTCCATTGTCACTTCAACAATCTTTCTCTTGATCTTTAGTGGAGTTTCACCGCAATGGAGGCTTCCTAGTGATCGCCTATGAGGATATTCTAAGTTATAGGTTTCAAGGTGAAGGCATAGGCTAGGTGAAGACACTCATGACTCAATGATGGACAAAGGCTCAATACTTCTCAACAAGTAACTACTAACAACGTATCATGCACATAGTCTAACGAGGACTTATATGACCTAGGGTTTATTGAAATGCAACAATAAATGAGTACCTAGACACATGAGTCAAAGAAAGTGTTTACTAAAAGATAAGATCACAAAAAAAATAGAGCAAACCTTGAAGATAAGCATCAAGTTGAAGCTAGGCTAGGGTTAGGGTTTTGAAGGCATAAACTTGTCTAGAGAGGGATGATGTCAACCCTCCAAAGGGAAGTTTTACCATGAAAAAGGCTAGATTTTGCATTAAAAAGGATTACAAGGATAAAACTTAGTTTTCTATTCCACAAACATTCATCCAAAAATTCCCTAGACCAATTCAACCCTAGGAAAAACCCTTAGTGGCTTGCCTTAAAAGGCTTAGAAAAATAAAAAGGAAGAAAATATTTAGTTTTTCAAGGTTTTTGATCAACACAAAATTTGCTAGTGCCTAATCATACTTGGGTGATGGAGTCTTAGGGCAATTTTTAGAGATAAATGACAAGTGATTGGTTTGAGGGGGAAAGCTCTTTTTTCTACTTAATAAAACCCTATCTTTTGTGAGGGGATAAATTAAATAGTAGATGCACGCAAGGAGTTTTTTGATGGATTTCAAGGAAGAAATGTTCAAGACACAAAAATTAACCAAGATTCTCCATAAATAATTTGCATTTAGACATGGATCATAGAAAAACCCTAGCGATAATTTAATTACACGTAACATAATGAAAAATCTGCAATAAACTTACAATTCTTCCATGAAAAGACCTTTCAATCCCAAAAAGACATCTCCAATACATAAGCCAATATCCAATAGTGAAAAGCTCAAAAAGGTCATATCTCCACAAGTAGTGAGTTACACAAAGGCTAAGTGAAGCTCTTGGAAAGAGGCCGAAACTCGAGTTTGACGATGAAAAATGTGGTCTATCACTCACTAAAATTAGCTTGGAAGCCCAATCTCAATTTTAATTTTGAGTGTCCATCAAGATAAGAGGTTACAAACTTACAAGCCAACCCCATAGTTCACAATAATAAAAATATGAAATAAAAGCCCACACATGTGGGTTGAAATTCTCCATAAGCATGAAGCTATGCTGCATGGGTTCCCGAACCCAGGGTTGAGGTTTTCGAACCCATATCGGGTTCTCGAACCCAAGAACCAGATTCGGGTACAGGTTCTTCCGAAACGAACCCATAAGAACCAGGTTCTTCTACCAAGAATCGAGTTCTTCGTTAAAAAAAATTGGGTGCTTTTGACGTTTAGGGTATTTGGAACCCCGAGAATGGGTACTTGGAACCCCAAAATTGGGTTCTTTAGGGTTCTTTGTTGAACGATTTTTGAAATAAAAATTTAAATATAAAAAAATTGTGGAAATTCAAAAGGTGAATACATAACACGTAAAACCTAAAAGCGTTTCACTCTTTGATGACGACAACCTGTTTGAGACAACAACCATTCGGTTTGACTATTGAGACGATGAGCATTCCCTCGTGTGTTTGGGGCATTCGCTAGTGTTTGTGCCGGTGACTGGAGGTTCCCACAGAGACGCAATCCACAGAGATGCAATCCCTTCTTGAAGATTCACAGGTAGCTCTTGAAGATTCACCATGCGGCATGAATTAATTCTAATTTATGTGTTCAAACTTCACTGTTTGCATAACAAAATTAGTGAATTAAAATTCAATTCTAAATAATAAATCAACCCATGATGTCAAAGATGGGAAAACTTCCTTGTGACGAGCATTAGAATCTTGAAGAAAACACAATAAACAGTCTATTGCCATATACTGCGATTCCAAACTCTTGTTTTTCTACTGTAATGTCCACATTCTCTCATGGCCAACTGACATCACTTGCTTTTCTAATCACTCCTTTAACTATGTTATTTTTTTACATTTTTTGCCAAGAATGTAACTTTTGGCCTTCTCTTTCCCTACCCGAGATTTGGGCGAAATTGGCTTGGGGCCAGCTTTACAAGTATGTGTAAACTCTAATTTTTACTTGATATAAAACTAGAAATTTTGAAATTTCAATGTAAATGTTGAATGTTCAATGATGTGCATGTTTAAATCTTTATAGTTTAAATCATAAATATTTTAGTTATACAAATTCACACACACACACACACATATACCCCCGACGAATCCACGCACCGTGTTTCAAAAAGTGATGCACCTATCCCCATTCTCGTCCTTGTCCCCACGTTTCCTGGCAACATAAGCATGAAGTCATGCCCTTTTTGTTCAATAAATGCTGTGAAAGTGCATGGATGGGCTAGGGGGATGTCCCATCACCATAATCGATGTCAATCCCTGAGGGGAGACCCTCAAGTAGTGTCTCAAAATGCCTCCAAGTGTCAAAACCATGCTTTGGGTGCCCTATGACACCTTCTCAAGGGCTAGGAGTGTGACGTGGCATTGTCTCTCTCCAACATTGGGGCTCCAAGAGAGAGTACAAGTCCCCCTTTGTCATCTTGGGGATGACCATCATCATCTAGACTCCAAATCAAGTTCTACCCATCAAACAGTGTAAAGGCCAAATTGGGGGTATGTTGGGATCCACTTGGTACATCATCAAGAATCTCCAACACCAAGCAAGAGTTGCTCAACGTTTCAACATATGGGGGTGCTCTAGTGTCAAGGCAACACTGCATTTGCAAGGTCATCAATTCTCTTTGAGAGTGTGGGATGGCTTGGGCATAATTTGCATTGGAGACATGCAATGTGCCCTCAATGCCTCTGTTGCTGTGTTAAAGAACACCTAGAAAAACCATCTCAAAATCAAGTGAAAGTTACTAGTCACTAGGGACAATGACCATAGATGCATCATAGTGGACCATTCTTAATTGTTAAGGGCTTAATAATACTTCAAACTGGGATCACCTTCAAATATCTAACTAGACTAAGTCCTGTAAAAGTGATCCCTACCTCTGTTAAAGTTGGCTAGATTGTCAACCCTATTAAGTGCTTCCAACCCCTAAGGGGAGGTGATATGTCCTAGGTCAAACCTTCAATTCATAGGGGTTAGTGATAATGTGGCAATAGAGGGGAAATGTTTCATGGCAAGGTGCCATGGTCATGGGCCCAACTGATGGAGGTCTATCATCTTGAGTGTATAGATATATGGAGGGAGCAATCGTGGAGGCATGAGTTACCCCTTTCCTCGACCTACTTTTTTCCACCCTTGTGATGCGTCTTTTAATTCTTTTTGATAATGCTTTGATAGGGAGCATATCTCAGGCATCCAACTTGCTTTTAATGATATAGCATTTGTTTACCCCTTAATTATGAGACAACTTCTCGCTCATTAGGGTTGGGACATGCAAGGTTTTCTTTATTATGTGATGGAGCATCAAGTGCTCAGGAATTGGGTGATGGATAATGAGGGGGGTGGAGCTCATGTTAGGATTTTTCCCATGTGCTAATTAATGTTTTGGCCATATTTTGCATTTTAACTTTACTTTTACTTTCATTGTGGCCATTTTATGCTTTTACCTTTCCTTTAGCTGTATCAACCTCCAGGGCAAAGTTTCCGGTCTAGACTCAAGGTTGAGGATATTAGGGTGCCAAGCCCATTGAACCATTGACAATAGAGCCGAAGGATTGATATGAAATCAGGGGAATGGTGGTGGTAAGTATAGAAAGGTTATGGACATGCTACTTCAATCCAAGTTTCCCAAGTAGTGCTCCTCCTGTAACTTAAGGCCTTAGAGGAGGTCCCACTAGACTAGGGTAAAAAATAAACCTCCCTGGTAAGGTGAGAGAACAAGTCTACAGTCAAGATGCCTTAATCCATGTTAGAATGCCCAAAACAGTAGGTAAAAACACATGATTACAAAATGGTTAAAGTACCGCTGAATGGTGACCTACCTTCTTTAAAGAGGAATGCTGGATGGCCAGAGGTGTTTGACCAGTGCAAATGGCAGAGGAATATGGCATATCATCATAAACTGAGCAATGTAGGGCTGCTGCTGGCTGGCTGTCCAAAGTAGGAGAAAAAAATCCTCCTATGGGGTTACCCACTTTTTGGTGGGTAACAAAGGCATCTAAGCCTAGGCTGTCCACATGTGAGTTTGCACGTTAAGATCAACAGGCTGGTTTGGGGGAGCGCTCCACAAAGGGGTAAATTCTCCACTCTGCACATTTTTCAACGAAGCTTCTCCATACTCGATTTTCAGTGAAAACGAGGCAGAAATATCCTATATTTTGGAAAGGAAACTGACCTATACCTGGAATTTGGTGCCAAGTTGCCAACCTGTTCTGAGCATCAAATTTTATGTCCGACTTGTGTCAATGAGGACTTGAGCCAACCTATAATTTTTAAGGAAAAAAAATGCATGTGTACACACACAAACCCCCCTTGTGTGCCTTATCTTCGTGTAGCGTTTCAGTCTGTTTTCTCCAATGCCATTTGGAATGATTGGGTTGACGTCCTTTATCTGCTAAATCTATTTTAGTGAAGCCTGTGGAAGATATACATTTTGGAGGGAAGTTTATCTGATTCTTGTGGCAAGATTTGGAATGCAGTTGGTCAGTAAGTCATTGCACACAGCCCTAGGATGCATCTCCTTGGAGGGTTTACTGTGGATGCAAGTAGCTCCATATCTGTTTTGCACATATTTGTACAGAAACCATATTTAAAAGGGGTAGGGGAACTCCCTTGTACTATTTAATTTTAAGATTCAGATTTATGGAATATCTTGAATGCTATGAAAGGGTTTGAGAAACAGAGTATGACAACTACTAACATCAGTTCTGGGAGATGATATAACAACAAAAGTGTATTGGCTTGCACCTCTTTTGACCCATTTATAAGCACAAGAGCTACAGAGCTAATATGAAGAGTGAACAACAGATTGGCCCTTCGCATATACACGAACAAGCAACCCCAAGGATATTAGGAAGTATTCTATAGGTGCTACCAGTTCATGGTTTTAGCCAATGGTTTTGGCTCATGGTTTTAGACATTAGTTTTTGCATATGGTTTCTGGACATGGTATTTGGACACATGGTTTTGAGCCCTGCTTTTGAGAACATGGTTTTGTGCCCGCAATTGGAGAAATGTGCCCAGCATTAAGGAGGCCACACATGAGGCTGTAAGTAAGTTGTTCTATGTACATTTTGAGGATTTCATCATGGATTGATATGGTGAAACTCTCATCTTAGGAGGTGCTCTCATCCCTCTATCTTACTTTTGAAAGGAAGTTGCAGCTAACTCCTTTATTATTCACCTTTATTATTCATTGTCTACTTGGTTGTTAGAGTTAATTAGATGAGGACTTTATTGAAAATTGTTTTCCTAGATTATTTTATTATCTCTTCCTAGAGAAGATTGTGGAGCTCAACAAACTCTTGTCTCTCTTTAGCAAGAAGCTTTTTTGAGGAGGGGTTGGAAATGATTATTTTATCATTTTTCTTAGGAGGACTAATTTACCGAAGGAAACAATTCATTGTTTGTTGATGAGGGAGTTAGAACTCAAACCAATATAAAGGTTTGCTTCCTCCACTTGTGAATTGGATTAGTGGAGGAATGAAAGTACTTGTGAGTATGATAGCTCCAAGTTTGGGGATCTGTCTTTCATTCTGTAAGTTGTGTTGTCCTTCTATAATTGGATTTGTGTATTTGTTCTAGTTCGTACTTGGAGATTAGAAACTTTGCAAAATATTGAATGGTAGAGGCTAATAAGGCCACTGAAGATCATCTTGCTACATTGGGGAAACTTATAGTGATATAGTCAAGTCTAATGTTGTAGTCTCTAGGCATTTGCCACCAAGATCACAACTTCTCATATGCTAATCTCCAATGTTCCACCAAATTTCCGGGACAGGGAAACGCGGGAGCGGGGACACGCACAAGGGGGATGTATATAAGCAACTACAAAATTTAGGGAAATTTCGGGGAAACCGGGGGACGTCAGAGCCATACAAATTATAAAATTATTAAAAATTTAATAATAAAAATTAAAAAAATAAAATGCAATAGTATGTTAATAACTAAATTAGTAGATTGTAAATCTTATTAATGATGAAATGCACATCTAAATATGATCATCATTTCGTGTTAGACTATTGTTAAGTAAATTATCATTTGACATTTCTGCAATCATCAATGTAAATCTAAAAATAAATTACTAAATTGAATCTATCATTTGACATTATGCAATGTTCCATCTAAATTTATCATTTGGCAATGGGCATTAATATTATGCAAGGTACATCTAAATTAAATTCCTCATTTGACAATTGAAACTACGCAATGCACGTCAAAAATTAAATTCATCATATGCCAATGACATTTGAAGTCTAAAATAGCCATAGAAAACTTAACTAAAAATAAACATAGAAAGTAGTGAAATACAAAATTTGTTTTTTTTTTTTTTAATTATAATTAGCAAAAAAATTTGGGGGACACATCCCTCTTGCATCCCCTCGTCCCCCCCGCAAGAGAGACGCATTTCGTCACTAGAAAAACACTCCCCTAGAGTTTTCCCAAGTTTTCCAAAAAAGGGGACGTGGGGAAAGTTTCCCCAGGAGTTTCCCCGTCTTGGGAGCGTGGGGGAGCGTCCCCGTGGAACACTGATAATTTCTAAGTAGTAGGGATGTATGGCTGCAATCTTGGGGTAGGGACTCTTACACTTGCTTTGAGAAGGTGTCTATAGTGACCCTCTTTGTCACTTATTTTGTAAAGCCTAATCACCAAAATCAATGGATGAACCAAGTCTAGGTGTTTAGAACATGTCAAATGGCTACCTATAAACCTTTGACTTGCTCTCCTAAAATTTCTTAAGTGACTCCATTGCCCGAGCCGATGAGGCATTGGTCTCCTTTTCACTTGTCACACCAAGCCTATCTTATCTCATTTTCTCCATTTTTCATTGTTTCTAGGTTCTCTCCACTCCCTCTCATATTACATGAAGTGAATCTAGTTAACCTCCCTACGAATGTCCCCCTTGACTAGGATACTTTTGTTGTTCTTCCACGATACTGGTGTCTAAGATAGAATCTCACAATCATTGACGCTACCAAACCAAGTATCACAACAAACTACTTTGCACAACGGAACAATATACATCGGTAAATCAACGCGTGCATAAATATAGACAATTTTTTACAATTTTTACAACAAAACTTTGTTATATTAACAAACTGATAATACAACAGTCTAGGGCTCTTGTATCACGGATAATGACCCTCATACATCCACTGATACAAAGATATACAACTAGGGTTTGGTGTAGGTCACTTCAACAACCAATCTAACCTAAACAAGATACACTGACCATCAGGCTGATGTAGCACGCTCTCTCAACTCCTCTCGGTCGTACCCTGAACACACTTGCCGGGTCCTTCGATGCCTAATCTGTAGCAACTCTAATCTTCCTCTATCAATGAACCAACTCCATTAGGTCACTGAACTTGACTTCACCTGCTCTCTCGCTGATCATTCATCCTACAACGCATCAACATATCGAGACTCCTGTCGAGTTGTTCACAACTCTGTTTGTGAACAACTCTCAACTGCCCACTGTTGGTCCTCATCTCTTTTGGGATTTTCTCCCCACTTGTGCCTTCTTGTGCTGCCCAATGATGACACACTTACGGTTGGAGGGCTTCCCACTATAACTGTTGAATATTCTTCTCCAACAATGAATTTAGGGCATCAAGGACTGCTCCTCTTTTGCTACAGATGTCCTTCTCCACAAGGCAAGTCTAGGGCTACAAACTGCGCCTAGCTGATTAGACCTTTGAGCTCTTCTTTTGCCACTACTAACAATCCTTTATGTTGAGAAATCTTTAGGGCAATGATAGAGTGATTTCTCATTCTTTGATAACGACTTGTGATGTCTTTTTACTCATCTTACTTATTAGCTTCTCTTATTATTATTATGTTTTGTGTATCATCAAACAACTACCAAAATTAGAAGAACAAGAACAAAAAATATGGGTTGCAAGCTAGGGCCAAAATCTCTCCTCTTGAGAGGAAAACCCATAAATCTCTTCTCTTCCTTGTAGATCATTCAATTGACGAATTCCAAGACCTTTAGACCAAGACCAATACCATCCAAGAGCAAGTCCAACCTTTCCAGATAATGTGCTTTCCTTGTCCAAGTTAAACCCACTCTTCCAGTAGCACAACTTTGACCCCTAATTGCGGAATTTCGGCCTCCACTACAGACTTGAAATTTTCGTCCCTCTTGTAGTTGCTGCTGCCACACATGTGAGCTTGTTTTAGCCTCCCAGGACATCCTAAGACCTTTGCTTGGAATTCTCTGACTTCTGGAGCTTGAGGATGGCTTCTTGTGACCTTCGCTTGACCGTCTTGCCTTCTCTCCTTCAAGATCGAACTTGTAGAGGAAAACCCTAGATCTGCTGCAGAAACCCTAGCCTTCCTTTGCACGTGTGAGAGAGAAATAGCCCAAAACAAGTCTTCTTTGTCCTCTTCCTTCTTCGTTGCCTTCTTCCTCTTCCTCCTTCGCTTGGATGAGTGAGTGATGAAAGTCTTCCAAGGAGGTCGAGTTTCCTCCTATTTATAGGCGTCTCAAAGGTTGACATGGCTCCTCAAATTAGGCCGACTTGCCAGCTGCCAGGACGACTTGATCTTGGAGGGTATTTTGACACTTGAGGACAATGAATCTTCTGAATCCTTGACCTAGGACAAACTCAAAAATAATAATAATAATTTTCTTTCATTTTACAATTTACAAGAATCAAAAGTACATTTAATATTTATGAAGAGCGAACCTAGTTACACATTTTTCAACACTGTAGTCCTTCACGAGACTTGTTCCTTAGAGCTTGAAGCAAGCCTCTACATGTTGGGAAAAATACTGAGAGGGGGGGGGGGGGGGGGTGAATTAGTATTTAGTGCAGACTGAAAACTTTTTACCTTTTTTTTTTTTTTTTTCTAAAACCCATACGCTACTTTACTGAACCCAAGTCGCGTATGCACGCGGATATCCTTAAGGAAACATGCGTATGTGCCGAGATCTTATTATGCATTTAATTCTTAACTTAGATCATTGCATCATTCATTCATCAAATGATTATTAAACAGTAAGCATGTGCAGTAATAACAGAATAAATCATCACACATAAGCAACACACATGAACACCAGGATTTAAGGTGGAAATCCAATTCGGGAGAAAACCATCGCTGCTGTCGTCTCAGTCTTCAATATTTATTATAAAGAAAACATCTTACAACATTGTACTGGCGTAGACTCATACCAGCACGCAGGCACCCACATGCAGAAGGCTACAACCCCCTGCTCTCGTTTACCAGCCTCTCCTGGAAGGGAGCTACTACCCCCTGCTCTCATTTACCAACCTCTCCTTGAAGGGAGCTACAACCCCCTGCTCTCGTTTACCAGCCTCTCCTGGAAGGAAGCTACTACCCCCTGCTCTCGTTTACCAGCCTCTCCTAGAAGGGAGCTACTACCCCCTGCTCTCGTTTACCAGCTACCACTGGAAGGGAGCTACAACCCCCTCACTGAAAGCTTCGACCCTCAGCACCACCATGGACCACGTTTCATCAATTTTCATACTGGATCCGTCAGCTTCCATACAACATACCTTGTAGGCCACTTTTCATCAGATTTTCAGACTGGACCCACTCCACACATTTAAGCTCAACATACATCAAATTCAAACTTATAACCCCATCAATTCATTCATTGAATCATCAACCAATCAACCAACAACTTGATCTTTAATCAACATAATCAGCAGCATAATCAACATTCAAACAACCCAGATCTGTGTAAATACATCATTGACAGATAGCAGTGAAACAGCAGAACAGATCAGACATTCCATTCCACATACTTCAGCAAAACCCTAGATTTCATACGCGCTTTTACTTCACTGAACCTGCGTGTATACGCGCTTTAACAGAAACAAACCTGCGTATACATCTACACATATTTCAGAACTGATTTCACATACCATACGCGCTTTTGCTGAAGACAACCCGCGTATATACGCGCTTTCTCGGCCACAAACCTGCGTATAGGTCTTCAGATATTTTAGAACTGTGCAGCTCTTCAGATCAGATAAGCTATTCAAATCTCATCCTCTTCTTCAGCAGAGATTCGCCAGATCACAGATCTAAACATTCCATAAACAGATCTAGAAAATACAAAGTCATTTCAGATCTAGGGATTCTTCTTCATCATTTTCTTCATCCATCATTGTATTCATAGGTGCATCATAGATTCAGATCTATCAATTAAGAACAGAGTTCATCCATGCAGATATTCTTTAGAGAGATTTATTCATTAACAACCCTTACTCATGCACACCATACACTATGATCTTCTTCTTCTTAAATAGATTTAGCCTTTGTCAATACCATGAGTCAAAACCACCCAACTACTAATGGTATTCCTGGACGGGATCAAATAGATATTCCAGCGCTCAATACAATGGGTCAATATCATGGTAACACCCCTTGGTATTCTAAATTTGGAGCGCAAAAGGGCATACGCGACTTGGTACGTACTTTTCCGCGTACATACGCTACTTCTCCTTTACCAACCCGCGTATGCTTTGTGACATATCATATTTATTATTTCTCTAGCACTTACTGGAATTCCTTTCTTCTGTTACTTCTGAGTTGATCTGTAGATACATCATCCTTACTTATTTAACACATAGGTTGCTTATCATAGGCAACTCATCAAGCAGGTTTCCATCAAGAACAACTTCATCAAGTAGGTTGCCATCCAAGGACAACTCATCAAGTCAGTTTCCAACAAGGACAACTTCATCAAGTAGGTTGCCATCAAAGACAACACATTGTATCATATTGCCAACAATCTTATTTCATCAAGTAGGTTGCCATCAAGGACAATACATGCCAGCAATCTCCCCCTTTGGACTTGATGGCAACCATGATGGTGTTTGATCACCACAACAGATAGATACATTGATTATAACCATTGTGCAACACCATGATACTCTCCCCCTATTCAAACACCATGTTACTCTCCCCCTTTGACATCAAGGGCAAAGGGCGGATCAAAGCCAAAACAAGGTTTTTCTTCTCTTGTAGAAAGAAGAGCTTTGTAGATCTGATGTGTACTGAAGTTACCATGCTCCCCCTGAGTTCATGCTGAAAACATATTTTTCAATGAAGTACATGACTTTATGACCTTTCCTATCACCAAGGACTCATACTTACATCAATGATCCAACCAAGTGGACTCAAGTACCCAACCAAGTGGGTTTACACATTCTGACTCAACTACCCAACCAAGTGGGTTTACAAATTTGATCAAGTCCTTACATGACTGAATATTACAATTAACAACATAGGTCTCAACATAACCTTTTTCATCAAATTACAAATATGACCTTTTATAACCAATATCAAAAAGACCTCAAGAGAGAGATCATATTTCAGAACCATCATAATGCCAACAATGCATTACTTTCCATATGACCAATGCTCCCCCTTAGCTTGTGCATCCTGAACACTTTCAACAACAAATCATCAATGCATCTTCATCAGATATCAGAGAAGGAAACAGAAATATGAGAGCTGAAACATCACTAGAGATACCCAACAGCACCACAGCTATGCTGAAGAATGCTGACCCCAAAAATTTGTCAGCACACACCCATACGTAGTTTTCTATGTATAAACTCGTGTATATACGTGACTGTGTTTCAGAAAACCCGTGTATCCAATTTAATCTTCTGAATTTAAGCAGATCTGATCTTCTGTATGGCAGAAACTATTCCTAGCTTCTGTCTGAGATATTCAAATGCTTCCCCATAATATATGAGAGAAGATAGATAGGAAAATGTAGCTATGTTTTCAAGTGTCATCCAACAGTTGTAGCATAAGCACATCAGTAACCAAGCCTTCAGGCTCTTTGCAGTATCAACATATTCTTCAAGAGGAATTATCATACCAGAACAATATTCTTCAATAGACAATATGTATCAAGCAATCATTCATGTGATCTGTTATCATCAAGATCTTCATGATTTATTTATTTCATAATCATGATGTAACATGTGTAGGAATTATGTCAATAGTCATCAGCAACAAACTCTGCATGATCTATCCTTATCTCTGCATCATAAAACTTTCATCTCATCCATGTGTGAAAACAAAAGATACTCTTCAGCAAAAAACAATTAGGGTTCATCCATAATTTCATCATAAGAAACCATGTATCATGTCATCATCATTTGAGCAAGAATTAAGGAATAATCAGATACAATGCCAACAATGCAATCATTAGTTGTTAGACTGATGCTCCCCCTGAACCTGTGTTCCTGATCTTTAGCTATCTTACTGTTTTTCTTATCAGAAAAGCATACGCGACTGTCTCCAGCAGAACTTGCGTGTATACGCGGCTTTAGTTCACTAATCCCGCGTATGGAAAGTGAAACACTGAAAATTTCCACAACTTCATCTCCCCCTGAATTTGTACCACCTGTACTTGTGTTCTTCACATCAGATGCACTGTTAGACATAACCAGAATTACCAAACCAACCATGAGAATCACCATACATTGCTCCCCTTGTGATGATACATTACTAATCCCTAGAATGTATCTCACATTACTCCTGCAGTGATTATGAGAAGTAAGCTTTAGAAGCGGATGACTGCAGTAGGGTCAATATTCCCTACGTTTCTGATCGGTCCTCCTCCTTTTTCCAGCTTTGCTTGAAATTTCTTATAGTGTGCTGAAAATTGTCCAATTTCTCAGATCTATTCATCCTGCATTCTTTTTCTACATGTCCATACTTGTTACAAGCATAACATCTTGCATGACCAGAAAAGTAAGCATAGGGATCATAATGTGTTTTTCTATTCTTTCTTCTATTGCAATCAGCTGCTTTATGACCAAACTTGCTGCATGAAAAACAATATCCCTTAAAGAAACTAGAGTACCTTTCTGTGTAGAATTTGTTTGTATGTGACTGAAACATTCTGCTTCTGCAATTGGCTGCAATATGCCCATAATTATGACATTTAAAGCATTCAACATTATTGACCATAGGAGGGAATGATTTCTTTTGAGAGTTCATGATTGTTGGTTGATCTTTTGTTTATTTCAACACTTCAAATTTTGCATTAATATCCTGTGAATCTTTAGCACTTCCTTGTCAACTAGATTCTCCTTTAACAGTTTCATGAAAGCCAAGACCAAATTTAATAGAAGGAGACCTTTGACTACTAAGAATATTGTCCAAAATCTTAGTACTATCTTGAAACCTCAAGAGTTTATCTTTTTTTTCTAATTTACCTTTTAAAATGTTTACCTCAACCTCCAATCTTTGGCATTGCTTCTTCATACTTTCTTCAATCCTTCTTCCTTTTTCTACTTGATCATTCAATTTTAAAATCTCTTCCTTCAACCCATTTTCTTGTTCTTCAAAAGTTTGTAAAAGTTCTTCATTCTTCTTATTTGATTTTTCCAGATCTTCTTTGAGGGAGATGATTTCTGCTTCAAGTCTTTCACTTTGATTGGTTACTTTATCCTGCAGTCTTTGATACATTTCTATCTGACCATTCATTCTAGAGATCATATCTTGGTAGATAGATTCCTTCTTTTTAAATTGATCTTCATCATTAATCTTGAGATTTGCTTCTAGACCCATACTGTTACTTTCATTATCATTTTCACTATCTTCACCATTGCTTGCATGAGGAAGTGAATCACAAAGATTAGTACCTTTTTCATCTTCTTCATTTTCTGCTGCACATGTTTCTGAGATATCTCCTTTCTTTGAGTAGCCTTCTTCTTTTGCTTCCTTGCCATGAGTACTAGCAGATCTTGGTCAGAATCTTCTTCATCCTCATTTGACATTTCATCATTATCTTCATTTGTATAATAGCTCTTTCCCTTTTCAAATTGTTTCCCTTTATCATGATTTTCTTCATAAGGACATTTAGCTGCATAATGACCAATTCTTCCACAATTAAAACACTTGAAGGGAAGCTTACCTCTGAATCTTCTAGTACCTGGTTGGAGTCTTCTCACAAAATTTGCTTCTTCTTCTTCTGATATGTGACTTGATTCCTTGACAACTTCCTTTTCTTTTCCTTTTGCACATGCCTTAAAGGCAACTTCTCTGATTTGAGAGGGACCTTCTTTTCTCATTTCAAAAGCAGTTAGAATACCATGTAGTTGAACAATAGTAAGAGTTTGCAAATCTTGCCTTTCTTCAATAGCAGATACTTTTGACTCAAATTTTGAAGTCAAAGATCTTAAGACTTTTTCAACTAGAGTAGTATCGGTTATGGTTTCACCCAAATTTCTCATGCGATTTACAATATCATCTAAACGTAAAAAGAAACTGGCAATACTCTCATCACTATGCATCCTTAAATTTTCATATTCAATTCTGAGAGTTTGGAGTTTTGCTCTTTTTATCTTTGTATCTCCTTCATAGCTTAGAATGATTTTGTCCCATACTTCTTTTGCTGAATTTCGCTGCATCACTTTAACAAATTCTGATTCAGACAGGCTTCCTAATAAAACATTGACTGCTTTGGCATTGATTTCATATTTCTTCCTTTCTGCTGCATCAGTAGGAATAATTGCTGGATACTGATAACGTTCTTCCACGATTGCCCATACTTCTGCACCAAGACTTTGCAAATACGCTTTTGTTCGTATCTTCCAGAATAACAGATTACTTCCATTGAATAAAGGTGGCCTTAGAGAAAGTACTCCTTCATGACTTCCCATTGCGACGGATCTCCTTCAAGCGATCAAGCTTCTGCAGAAGGACCTGCTCTGATTCCAATTGTTGGGAAAAACACTGAGAGGGGGGGGGGGTGAATCAGTGTTTAGTGCAGATTGAAAACTTTTTTTACTTCTTTTTTATTTTTATTTTTATTTTATTTTTTATTTTTTTTATTCTCTGTCTTCTAAAACCCATACGCTACTTTACTGAACCCAAGTCGCGTATGCACGCGGATATCCTTAAGGAAACATGCGTATGTGCAGAGATCTTATTATGCATTTAATTCTTAACTTAGATCATTGCATCATTCATTCATCAGATGATTATTAAGCAGTAAGCATGCGCAGTAATAACATAATAAATCATCACACATAAGCAACACACATGAACACCAGGATTTAAGATGGAAACCCAATTCGGGAGAAAACCACCGCTGCCGTCGTCTCAGTCTTCAATATTTATTATAAAGAAAACATCTTACAACATTGTACTGGCGCAGACTCATACCAACACGCAGGCACCCACCTGCAGAAGGCTACAACCTTCTCTTATTTACCAGCCTCTCCTGGAAGGGAGCTACAACCCCCTGCTCTCGTTTACCAGCCTCTCCTGGAAGGGAGCTACTACCCCCTGCTCTCGTTTACCAGCTACCACTGGAAGGGAGCTACAACCCCCTCACTGAAAGTTTCGACCCTCAGCACCACCATGGACCACGTTTCATCAATTTTCATACTGGATCCATCAGCTTCCATACAACATACCTTGTAGGCCACTTTTCATCAGATTTTCAGACTGGACCCACTCCACACATTTAAGCTCAACATACATCAAACTCAAACTTATAACCCCATCAATTCATTCATTGAATCATCAACCAATCAACTAACAACTTGATCTTTAATCAACATAATCAGCAGCATAATCAACATTCAAACAACCCAGATCTGTGTAAATACATCATTGACAGATAGCAGTAAAACAGCAGAACAGATCAGACATTCCATTCCACATACTTCAGCAAAACCCTAGATTTCATACGCGCTTTTACTTCACTGAACTTGCGTGTATATGCGCTTTAACAGAAACAAACCTGCGTATACATCTGCACATATTTCAGAACTGATTTCACATACCATACGCGCTTTTGCTGAAGACAACCCGCGTATATACGCGCTTTCTCTGCCACAAACCTGCGTATAGGTCTTCAGATATTTCAGAACTGTGCAGCTCTTCAGATCAGATAAGCAATTCAGATCTCATCCTCTTCTTCAACAGAGATTCGCCAGATCACAGATCTAAACATTCCATAAACAGATCTAGAAAATACAAAGTCATTTTAGATCTAGAGATTTTTCTTCATCATTTTCTTCATCCATCATTGTATTCATAGGTGCATCATAGATTCAGATCTATCAATTAAGAACAGAGTTCATCCATGCAGATATTCCTTAGAGAGATTTATTCATTAACAACCCTTACTCATGCACACCTTGCACTATGATCTTCTTCTCCTTAAATAGATTTAGCCTTTGTCAATACCATGAGTCAAAACCACCCAACTACTAATGGTGTTCCTGGACGGGATCAAATAGATATTCCAGCGCTCAATACAATGGGTCAGTACCATGGTAACACCCCTTGATATTCTAAATTTGGAGCGCAAAAGGGCATACGTGACTTGGTACGTACTTTTTCGCGTACATACGCTACTTCTCCTTTACCAACCCGCGTATGCTTTGTGACATATCATATTTATTATTTCTCTGGCACTTACTGGAATTCCTTTCTTCTGTTACTTCTGAGCTGATCTGTAGATACATCATCCTTCCTTATTTAACACATAGGTTGCTTATCATAGGCAACTCATCAAGCAGGTTTCCATCAAGAACAACTTCATCAAGTAGGTTGCCATCCAAGGACAACTCATCAAGTCAGTTTCCATCAAGGACAACTTCATCTAGTAGGTTGCCATCAAAGACAACACATTGCATCATATTGCCAACAATCTTATTTCATCAAGTAGGTTGCCATCAAGGACAATACATTTAATATTTATGAAGAGCGAACCTAGTTACACATTTTTCAACACCTTAGTCCTTCACGAGACTTGTTCCTTAGAGCTTGAAGCAAGCCTCTACAATCCTCCACAAGTCGTTTTTTAGGCTACTCCAACTCTGCCACTTCTAGCAGCCCCAAAGTCCGTAAGTCATTGCACTTAGGGCTCAGTTTGGACCACTTTCATGCTGCCCTCCAACAAGCCACAATTGGCCAATCTAACTAGTCCATCCTGGACTCTACATCCACTTAGTAACCACCATCAACAAGAGATCATTTGCGACACACTGTTGTTGTCCTCCTTCCTCGAGATTTGTGCATCTAGAACACTGGTTAGGGCCTAAGTCACCAGGTTCGTGTTCATGTTAGAGTTCGACGACGTTGAAATTCGAATAAAGTTTGACCCCTAAAATTTTCAAAGTGCATAATGCAAATTGCAAACACATAGATGATAGGATTATTGCTCAAACATTTACATCATTTCCACATATAAACCATGAAAGCGAGTGCCAAAACCTAACAGCTAAACGAATAAAATCGAATTTTTAACCGAATTCCAAAAAAATTCGTTGATGTTCGGCTTAAAATTTGTGTTCGTGTTCGCCTTGAAGTTCACCTTCATATTCGGCTTGAAGTTCGGCGAACAAATTCGAATTTATTCGAGTTCGTTTCAAATTTGGCGAATTTCGAACTTCAACCATTAAGTTTGCCGAACTCGGTGACTAAGGTTAGGGCACACTAGTAGCCCTAAACCCTGCTCAAACTCTGTGGTTCCCTTCTCCAACTATGCTACCACCTTCCTTGTCCAACTAGGCATCCAACACACTTCTTGTAGTGCTTAAGGCTCCTCCTCAACGTACCCTACAACAACCTGTCCACCAACAACAAGATATGTGACCTCTAGCACATGAGAATACCTCTGTTCAGGTTATGGTTTACCCTTGTTCTCTTGCACTGCTCATCCTAGAGGCTATGGCTTGAAGTAAAGACACATACTAGGCCTCACGACCCTCAAAACAACCTCCACTACACGCTGTTCCTACAATAGATACCTGCGGCCCATAACAAAGACTAACCACACTTAAAACATAGCACATAACACCCTAACATACCTTAGACATTTGTGGCTAAGACTTGGAAGAAATCCACACCCAAAACAGAGAGACTCCTCCCAAAAACTTGTGCCCCAACTCCTTGCTTCGCTACTTTAGATCCGTTGTCTTCTTCAGAGGTATTTCTTTGATGTGGATGCACTTGGATATAAGAATGAGGTCTTCTCCTCATCTCTTTATATACGTTTATCTAGGGCAACTTCTAGCCCATCTAGGGCCTTCCTTAAGCTAAGCCGACCCTTCTTCTTGTGCTACTTTTTCCCACACATAACTTAAAATTTCATATCTCAAATTCTAGACCTCCGATTTGGAAGATTTTTGCTGCCCCTTGCTCTTTTAAGGATCCTCTATCATCTTAAAGCATCACATGTCAAAATATCCTCATGGTTTTGGCCCCACACCGATGGGTACAAAACCCCAAGCTTGGGTTCTAAGCCCACAAAGCATATTTGTGTGCCCATTCCTTCACAACCGTCTAGCCTAGGGTTTGGAACTTTGGAGTACCTCCAAAGCTACAAATATGCTTTGCAATTCTTCAAATCTAACATGAATCAATTTTCATATTGAGATCAATCAGTGACTTGGGAATTGCATGAGTAATAGGACACCATACTAGGACAAATTAAGGACATTGTTGAGCCTAGAGATGTGAACTTCTATGACTGTATTTGAGTAGAAGTCAAAAAACAATCAACAAAGAGAAATACTACAGTCCATGCTTTAACATACATTGTTACACCAAAATACTATTCTACATCATGGTTGAAAGCATCATTACCTATTTGTAGGGTGAAGAGAAAATTGCAAATGGATCCATAGGTTCAGAGTGGTCAATTACTCTAAGTGCAAAGTAGGGTTGGTGAGGTGACAGTGGCCAACCCCCAATCTTCCACAAGGCTAGCACCCATCTTTGCAACTTATACCTTCAATTTCATCACTACTAGCACAAATCCATCTTGCCCTGGATTTATAAATATAAACCAGGAGCTCTCAAAATTGTTTGAGATGCCAATCTCAATGTTTTCATACCCACATGGTGTGGATAAATGGTATGGCAGCTCAAGCAATTTGATACCACCTGGCATAGCATAGCTGGAGTTTAGATCGATTTCCTAACATCTTAACGATGGGATTTTTGAGAAGTACTTGGTTTTGGCCTTCCATTTCTTGTATATTATATATCACAGTCCTATTTTCCAAAACCATTTGATATGCAAGAATGTAGAGCATAGTTCTTTAGTTTCTTCAGATTGATTAATGAAATATAATAACCAATCCAGTCTCTTTTATGATTTGGCTTATTTCTTCTACCTATTAATGCAATTTTGGGTGTTTCTTCTTCTTTGTGATGTAAATTACATGTGCTTAGTCCTTCCCATCTATAGTCTTTTTATTTTATCATCCATGAGCACTTTACCATGGGCTTGGTTCCATGTAAAGGATTTGATCTTAGTTCTTTACATTAGATATTATTTCATGCCATGCCCTTATCTATTCCTTCAAGATAATGAAATAGATTTCTTTATTGTTTAGATATTTATATGCTTTTCTTTAGTGAATTGATTGAGTTTTCCTTGCTTTAAATTGTAGTTGTCAGAATAGATTTATTTATTGGTTAGATGTTTATATATGTTTCTTTATTGAACTGATTGATTTCTCCTTTCTCTAAATTAAGTTGTTGGTATAGTAGGGTGGCATTCGTTGTAGGAGTCTAGTTTGTTAATTTGAATGTTCTTGCTTTACATTAAGTGTCATTTCATTCTATTGCGAAAGGTGTATCCACTTTATATATGATAAATTATTCAATCTTCTTGAAACTTGTGTTTATGTGATGGTTTCTTTCCTAGTGATAAGTCACTTGTTTTCCATGGACTTTGTTGACTCGCTTCACAAAATATAAAAAATCTAGATACCACTGTTTTGCTTTATTTTCCAATAATATTATAAAATTTCTTATGACAAACTCCTAGCTCGATTGATGTCTTTTTTAGTGTCTTCCAATATCCTTGAGTGGTCGAGCTTGGGATTTTCATCTCTACACAATGTTTTTGGTATTTGCTTCTGTTAAGTTTAGTTAACAACGATATGTTCTAAGCTTAGCACAATTTACTTCAATGGTCCTTTCGCAGCCCGATGACAATTTCCAATTATTTCTAGTAGCAATCACATTAACTTAATCACATTGACAGTTAATGTAGATAGAACATAAAACAAAATGCTGAAGACAAGAGGACAAAATATTTGGAGGATGCCAGGGAAGAACCCCAATGTGGGGAAAACCCTTCGATCAATTCTTCTTATTATTATTCAATAGTTCAGGAGAGAGAGAGAGTACATAAATCAAATTCACTTGCCCAAAGCATAGTCAAATTAGCCTTGTCAAAACAACAATCAACAACAATCAACTTTTAGCCCTAACCAGAAAGTCAACGTTGGTCAAATGAACAACGAATCATCTCTTTAGCAGCTCGGTCAAAGTCAGTCAACTCGACCTCCAAGAAGGGTTAAAGTCAACCCAAAACAGTTCCTAAAACGTTGGTCAAACTCACCCAAACTTCAGTCAAGCCTGCAGTCAACACAGGTCAAACTTCAACAAATGCTTCGATTTTTTTGCCAACAAGTACGGTCTGCAAAAATCGAAATTATGCCCAGAAAAATGCAGTGAAAATTGGTCAAACAAGCCTTGGTCAACACTGGTCTGCAATCTGGAATTTCGCCCTGCAATTTCTCTCTGAAATTTTCGGCCTCCTTTGCCACGTGTGTGAGAGAGAGAGAGAGAAACCCAAGCTGTATGAACCAATCTGAAGTGGAGAGAGAGAAGAATGTGTGAGTGAATGATGTCCAAATGAGGAGAGAGGTCACTCCTATTTATACACTTTGTTGTGGGTGAAGAGACACATCTATTGGGTTTCGTGAGCCTACATTTGATTGAGGCCAACATTGACAATTTGCACGTGTGAAAATAAATTCAAAATCGTACTTCTTGTCCAAATGAGATGATCTTTAGATCAATCTTCGACTTCTCGAAAAGAGGAATCCAATAAAAATATCCTCTGGATCATATGAGTTGTCCCAAGGTTGAATTTCGCCCTAGTTTCCAATTTAACACTTCCTCTCAACTAGGGAGAATTCCACCTGCCAATCCATCTGCTGTCACTGATCATCATGCCATCCTGTCATCATGTACCATCTTTGTCATCTCTGCTCTACTGAACCATGAAGTAATAATGAAGAAGAATCGATCGAGAGTGAGTCACAAGACCTTGCCACTCTCCACTGACACAAGTCAGTCTAGAGGTAGAACCTCAATTGATCCTAGATCAAGTTGTTGAACACAATGCATCCTAGCATAGGGAGTACGACAATACACGATGCGTCCATCAGTAGTGCTATGGTCCCTATCCTCATTTCCCAACTCATTTGCTAGATGAAGGGTACTTCCCATGAGCCCCAAACTACATGGGTAGGATGTATGCCGGGGCATCAACATGAGAAGGTGAACCACTCATCTTGCCCATATGTCATAGGAGAAGGTGAACCAATGTTAAATTCTGAAGATGTTCTATGCTAGATGCAAATATACTTTAAATTTCTAGGGCTTAATGAAAGTAAGATGCAGATAGAACATACCAATAGATCGATGGAAGACAAGCCAAAACAGAGATAAAGAGTGGTGGCGTTACGATGATCAACGGGATGCTTCAACCAACAAAGACTTCATAATGTCAGCTTCCCACATGTGTCACACAACCCCAAGATGTCTCATCAAGAACGCTCCACCAAGATGCTGCACCAAGAAACCCTAAACACAGAATGAATAATGCTGCTCCAGCACCATCCAAGAAAGAAGACAATGGCACCACAAAAATGTGTGTGTAATGAATTCCAAGTCTCTCCAATATATAGGCATCTGTGGGGGTGTGTGACACATCTCTTATGCATGTGGGATAAATCAGGCTGACCTTACACATGTAGAATAAATTCAAAATACATGTTACGCTCATCCGATCAAGATGATCTTTAGATCGATCTTGGACCTCTCCGAAAGAGGAATCAAATAAAAATATTGGCATCGTCATATGAGCATCACAACTTGGAGTTTGGACCTAGTTGCCCAAAATTAACACTCCCTCTCAACTAGGGAGAACTTCATCCACCAGTGCCATCCAAACATCGTGCGTCATCCCGCCGTAACTTGCTTCACTGGCTTCTTTATTTCAAAACAAAAGGTGAGTCACAAAGACATCACTCACGACTAACCCGAAGTCAGCTCAGAGGTCCGAAACCTTTATAGGACTCAAAGGAGTCACATACCAACCCGACGTTGGTTTAACTGACCTGAAGTCAGTTGGAGGTCCGAAAACTCACCTGGACTCGAGAGAGTCATATACTAATGCGAAGTTAGTTTAACTGACTCGAAGTCAGTTGGAGGTCCCAAACCTCACTAGACTTGATCCCAGATCAAGTGGTTGGACACGTGCCATCTTAGATGTAGAGAGTACGACAATCTCCGATGTGTCCATCGGTCTTGCTATGGTCTCTATTCACATTTCCCACCTCATTGGCCAAATGAGAGGTACTTCCCATGAGTCTGAAACTTCATGGGTAGGATGCATATGGGGCATAGATCAAAGGGAGGTAAACCAACTCAATATCATCATGGTGGGGCGAAAGCACACCAACAAGGTTTGGCAAGCCTAGCCCTGTTGTTGCTCATAGCTCCAAGAAGCTATCCCCAAAGGCCCCTTGGAGCTCTCAGAGCTCATCATCCAACAGGACTCTCCAAATAGGGTCGTTCCACGATTCCAAGATTCTCACGAAAGGTTAGGAACATGACCTTCCCCAAGGGCTCTGTGAGAATATCCGCGACCTACTCATCAGTTCCTATGTGATCGAGCCTTACGACGCCTTGCTGTACCATATCTCAGATAAAATGATACCAGACATCAACATGCTTGGAACGACCGTGGAACACGGGATTCTCTGACAAACAAATCCCTCTCTAGTTATCATAAAGGATAACAGTGGCATCTAGCACATGCTCGAACAACTCACTAAAGAGCTTTCGGAACCAAGCGGCTTCACAACAGGCCATACACGCTGCAATGTATTCGGCCTCTGTGGTGCTCAAAGCTACTGACTTTTGCTTCCTACTCGAAGAAGACCCAAGTGTGAAGCAGCATCCAGATGTGCTCTTGAGATCCATCCCACTGCCAACCCAATTGACATCAGTATATCCTTGGAGTCTCAAACTCCCGATAGTGTATGTCAGCCCATGGTCTATCGTGCCCCAGAGATATCTCAAGAGTTTCTTGGCACCAACCCAGTGAATGTTATGAGGATTAACCATGTGTTGACTCAAAATGTTCACGACACAACATACGTCCGGACACATGTTCCCTAAGAACATCAGGGCCCCTACGAGTTGACGATACTCAATAGGATTTGCTAGCATGGGCCCAGCAGCGCTGCCACTCTACTTCTTAAATTTGAGCTCCATCGGTGTCGACACAGAGTTACAGTCCACCATTCCAAATCTTTCCTGCAGCTTCACAGTATATTTTTTTTGAGAAAGGAAAATCTCGCCAGGTCTTTGTCAGACCTCCAGGCCTAGGAAGTAATGCATCAGTCCTAGGTCCTTTATCTCGAACTCAGAAGCAATCTCCCTCTTACACTGATGAATGAGAGGGTCAACACCTATCAGGAAGAGGTCGTCCACATACAAAACCAGAATGAGAAGCTTTTCTCTATCAACCTTGAAGCAAAGTTTTGGATCAACATTCCTACAAGTGAAGCCCAACTTCATCAAGTAGCTATCTATCCTCTTGTACCAAGCCTTGGGGGCTTGCTACAACTCATAGAGGGCTTTCTTCAAATTGCAAGCATGGGTGTCTCTATCCTAGACTTCGAACCCCAGAGGTTGCTCCTTATGCATCTCTTCATATATCAAACCATGCAGAAAAACGATCTTCACATCCATCAGATGTAGACTTCATCCTTGCGTAGCAGCAAGGGCAATAATAGATCGGATGGTGGTATATCGCACCACAGGTGCAAGTATATCATCGTAGTCTACGCCTTCCTTTTGAGCACTCCCATCAGATCCATGCTTGATCTTATAGAGCCATTTCGAGGTGACAACAGCTTTGTCCTTCGGTCTCGGGACCGCATCCCAGACATCATTCTTCATAATAGCATCGTTCCATACTTGATGCTTTACGAATGATCCAGGCTATTGTACGATGGTTGCTAGATACCCTTGGTATCTATTTAGATTTTTGCTTTACGCGGAATGTCCCCCTTTGGGGCCATATATTTCCTGTCATTCTTGATAGAATCCCGGAGCCATGAGGGTCTTCTCTTCTTTCTTTCAGCAACGCCATTTGCTCAGGAGCATATATGGTTGAGGTCTCCCTCTTAATGCCAGTTCCTCTGAAAAAGTCATATATGAGAACATCCTCCCAAGGATTTCATAGGCAGCTTGTTCAGAGTGCATCAGATGTCTTTGTGATAATTGAGGAATGAAGAAAATCCCCTTGTATGCTTTCCTTCGGCATGACCCTGACATACGCCTTCATGATTATTTGAGAATTTGGGCATCCCAGACACCAGCCTCGGAAAGGGCTTTGTAATACCCACTGTCAAGGCATATTTTATGGAATTATAGCCATAGAAGTATCATAGCCATATACTGTCATACTTCTGTCATACATCTTGACAGGTATCTTACACTGTCATATCACTGATTACAGTGTTGCCATGATATTATCATACACATTGCTATCATATTCATCATTGCCATACTGCCATACAATATTACCTGGTCATATATATTTTTCCATATGCCACTGGAGATACCACAGATCAAAATCATATAGATTCTGCCATATGTTATATAGTGAGGTCACATATATTTTGATATCATAGGTATGTTGTGTCAGACTCATCGACCAACCATTATCCTTCGGTTTCCTTAGACAACATATTTTAACAGACTTTTCATGTAAGAACAATTTTACATACCTCTTCTTTGACTGTCAATGCATCTGCCTTCTTACAGTAGATACCCAAATCAATGTACTTAAGGCTCAAATATCTGCCTTCTCATAATAATTATGCTGCTTCAACGTTATGATCACAGGATTCAAATAAATATTTTAACACAATGATTTTTCCTCCACAAGTCACTTAAATCACTTAGTCCTATTCAACAAACAATTTCTGGTTGGGCTAGTCGTCTATTATTGTTTTCATCTTGCACACCTTTCATATTTCTAGATGCATCAATCTGTCCAAGATTCCCAATTCCATCAACACTTCCAATTTCCACTTCCAAGCTGCGAAGGCTTTCACCTAATGTTGTACCATTACCACTACTGCCAGTATTATCATACTGTCCATATACCACTGTCAATATTACATCACTGTCAGTACTGCATACTTACTATAATGCATCACTATTAATATTTATATGATCCATAAGGAAATGCCACAGATTTCAGATTTAATTAATACAAGTCTCTAATGCACCCATTTGATATCCATAATGCTGCATCAAGGTAGATCATAAAATTATCAACAAGCCCTCAGATTGATCTATCAAACCTTCAAGTCTTCATCTAATTTGTCAACATATGCTTCAAGATTTCAAGTTCCACGATTAGATTGATTTAGTCCACAACAAAAGAATTCCACGTTGCTTGCCATGCCTCGACTAAGGTCGATTTCACTCAAGGTATACACATAAATATTCTCTAATCCTCGCTGAGCGGCTTCCTCTCTGCGAAAACTCAGCCCTGGTTAAAACTTATACTGAGCCAGAAAATCCTCCATGCCCATTCAGCCATACGAAGCACGCTGGACACAAACGCAGAGAACGCAGATTTTGTATATGTGTGGCCAGGGTTTTAAGAGGGGAAATCGGCCCTCTACCTCCAAACCATCGATCGATGCATGCACAAGAGACTGCACCCTGCCTCGACTTCCCTGGCTCACAGTGCCATTCTAAAATAAAGGCATCCTATCCGCTACATCACAGTCAACAACAACAGTGACTAAAACCTATGTGTCCGCAAGGAATTTGGGAATCCGGATCACATAATTTTGGAACTGTGTTATGGCCAAATCCCCACTTCTTGCCAAAATAAAAAAAACACAGCAGCACAATTCGAACATAGAGTCACGTGGTCGGCTAAATCGATCCAAGGTACCGACTCAGACCGATGTGGCACCAAGTTGAAATAATTTGCCATCACAGATATTTAAAAAATGTCTCGCTTCAACTGACTTGGAAATCGATAATTTTAATCCACCGCATCCGGTTTCGTGAACTACATCACGTCGACCGAAATCTCTCAACTCCTGTCGATACATATTACGACTGGCACTGACTGTCTGTCACAGATTCTGACGGTGCCAGAAACCATCCACGGTGCCAATTCACAGTGCCAATACACGGTGCAGATTCACGGTGTAGACGACGATTACAATTTTCTTCGTTCACAAAGAGGCTTGCGACCTAACTGTCGTAGCCTTCAAAACATCCCTTCAACACTGCAGTTTTCTTTTCGAATGCGAATTAATTGAATAAATCATCTGAGATCATAAGGCGCTGCGTGCTTTCACTGCGAATCTCCTGAGAGTTTCCAGATCCAAAACCCACGAGCATTCTCTTTTTCACATCCTTCAGCACTGCAATTAATATGCAGAAGTAACCAAAAGATTATTTAAAAAGGAAATGTAGGATCCATTTCCTGTTCCGCCATGCCAAAAAACTGATCTTTGAGGAGTCCAAAAGGAGTTGATGCCATTTTTATATTCCCCGATGCAGAGAGATAAGCGCAGTCCGAGGGCCTTCAAATTGATGGGATGTGCCGCTTAGTTACAAGCTACGACACTTCAACGCCACTTAAATATGCTAGTATTTACTGGCATTTACCCATACATGCTCTGTAAATCTGATGTCTTTCGATTGATCGGATTTAAAGCCTAGGTGATTTTGCGACAATGTTGAATCACCTACTCGCGTTATGCATCTATCACGCTGAAACCCACGAAGTCACCTACAACACGTAGAAGTTCATACGCTACTCGTTAATTACTTGCCAGAATTGTCCCTAAAGACTGTGGCTGTCTTTTAGGGAAGGGATCTCCCTCCACGCTGTAGGTTAGGGCACCAATCAGCCCCAAAATTGCCCACGCTATCACTTGCTTTGGTGGTATGGCCTGCGGCCTAACACACAGCCTTCTTGTAGTTTACGACACCCTTATTAGCCCTAAAGATAGTCCTTATCTCGCTGCCCTAGATTCTCAACAGGACAGTCCTTGTCTTCTCCTAGCTTTATAATACCATGTTAAATTCTGAAGATGTTCTATGCTAGATGCAAATATACTTTAAACTTCTAGGGCTTAATGATAGTAAGATGCAGATAGAACATACCAATAGATCGATGGAAGTCAAGCCAAAACAGAGATAAAGAATGGTGACGCTACGACGATCAACAAGATGCTTCAACCAACAAAGACTTCATAATGTCAGCTTCCCACATGTGTCACACAACCCCAAGATGTCTCATCAAGAACGCTCCACCAAGATGTTGCACCAAGAAACCCTAAACACAGAATGAAGAACGCTGCTCCAACAACATCCAAGAAAGAAGAGAATGCCACGACAAAAATGTGTGTGTGTAATGAACTCCAAGTCTCTCCAATACATAGGCATCTGTGGGGGTGTGTGACACATCTCTTATGCATGTGGGATAAATTAGGCTGACCTTGCACATGTGGAATAAATTCAAAATACTTGTTCTGCTCATTCGATCAAGATGATCTTTTGATCGATCTTGCACCTCTCCGAAAGAGGAATCCAATAAAAATATTGGCATCGTCATATGAGCATCACAATGTGGAGTTTGGACCTAGTTGCCCAAAATTAACAACCACTCATCCTATGCATATGTCAATCGTAGGGGAAGGTGAACCACTCACCCTACACACGTCAATCCATCATGGGGCATCAATAGGAGAAGGTGAATCACTTACCTTGTACATATGTCATAGGAGAAGGTGAACCACTCATCCTATGCATATGCCAATCATAGGGGAAGGTGAACCACTCACCCTACACACATGTCAATCCATCATGGGGTATCACAGAACCACTCACCCTGTACATAACGCACCACTAGGGGAAGGTGAACCACTCACCCTATACATAACGCACCACTAGGGGAAGTTGAACCACTCACCCTATGGTCACTCATAGCTCCAAGAAGTACCCCAAGCCCCCAAGAGCTCCTAGAGCTCAGTGTCCAACTCATGTGGGACTCTCATAGGAGGGTCTTTCCACGACTCCAAGTCTCTCACAGAAGGCCAAGAATTTGACCTTCCCCAAGGGCTTTGTGAGAATATTTGCGACCGACACATCAGTGCTGATTTGATGGAGCCTTATTGCTCCCCGTTGTACCATATCCCAGATAAGGTGGTACCTGATATCAATATGCTTGGAGCGGTCGTGGAACAAGGGATTCTCTGAAAGGCGAATCCCACTTTGGTTATCGCAGTAGATCACGATGGTATCCAATGCATGCTCAAATAGATTACTAAAGAGCTTCCTCAACCAAACAACTTCACAACATGCCATACTAGCAACATTGTATTCGGCCTCGACGGTGCTTAAAGTAACCGATTTTTGCTTCCTGCTCATCCAAGATATCGAAGCACATCCCAATGAGAAGAAACATTCAGATGTACTCTTACAGTCCACCACACTGCCAGCCCAGTCAACATCAGTATATTCATCTAGCCTCAAATTCCCGGCAGTGTATCTCAAACCATAGTTGATTATGCCCTAGAGACATCTCAAGAGATTCTTGGTAGCAATCCAATATATGTGATGAGGATCAACCATAAATTGACTTAATTTATTCACAACGTAGCATATGTCTGGATGAGAGTTCACCAAGAACATCAGGGCCCCCACAAGTTGTCGATTTTTGGATGGATTTGGCAAATCGGGCCCAACAACATTTCCACATAGCTTCTTGAAGTTAAGTTCCATCAAAGTAGACACAAACTTGCAATCCACCATCCCACATCTCTCTAGTAGCTTCACAATGTATTTTCTTTGAGAAAGGAAAATCTCACTTGGCTTTTGCCAGACCTCCAAGCCTAGGAAGTAGTGCATCAATTCTAGGTCCTTCATCTCGAATTCGGAAGCCAACTCCCTCTTGCATTGATAAATGAGAGGGTCTATACCTGTCAGAAAGAGATCATCCACATAAAGTACCTAAATGAGGGGCCTGTCCTTTTCAACTTTGAAGTATAGGTTCAGGTCAACTACACTTCTTGTAAATCCCAACTTCATAAGATAACTATCAATCCTCTCATACCAATCCTTGGGGCTTGATTCAACCCATAGAGGGATTTATTTAACCTGCATACACGTGTCTTTCGATCTTGAAATTCGAACCCCTCTTGTTGTTCTACATAGACTTATTCCTTGAGCCATGCAAGAAAGCAATTTTGACATCCATTTGTTGTAGGCTACATCCTTGAGAGGCAACAAGAGCGATGATAGGCTGGATAGTGGTGTATCGGGCAACCAGTGAAAATATTCATTATAGTCCACTCCTTCCTTTTGAGAGAATCCTCGAGCAACGAACCTTTCCTCGAACTTTTCATCACTCCCATTAGCTCCATGTTTGATTTTGTAAAGCCATTTTGAAGTGACCATTGACTTGTCCTTGGGTCTAGGAACCACATCCCAAACATCATTCTTCATGATCGATTCATATTCTTCATTCATACTATCCTTCCACACTTTGTGCTTCACGGCTTCTTCGAACGTACAAGGCTCAAATTGAACAATGGTACTCATGGAAGCTACCCTTGGTACCTGTTCGACTTCTTACTTTCACAAAATGTCCCCCTTGGTGCAACATGTCTTTCAACATCTTCGAGAGTGTCTTTGAGCCACAAGGGTCTTTTTCTTGAGGTAGTGGGCTCACTAGGAGGTGGATAAATTTGATCCATCGGGCCTTCAACATCGGGCATTGGTTCATCCATCGCAGGTTCATCCTACTTTCCTGCAACATCATTATTGTCCTTTCTTGGGATAGTAAGATCTCTAACTTTCCCAAGGGCAACATCTTCATCGAAGGTGACATCATGACTTATATCAACTTCTCTTTGACCATACACATAGATTCTATATGCCTTTGAAGTTTCACTGTAGCCCACAAATGTTGCTTTCTTCCCAAATGCATCTAGCTTGTTTCTTTTCTCTTTCGGCACACGAAAATATACAGGACAACCAAAAATTCTGAAATGAGAAACATCAGTTTTCCTACCTGTGAAAACTTTCTCGGGTGTCTTGAAGTCCAATTCTTGATGTGGGCATCTATTTTGAACGTACATGTTAGTGTTGGCAGCTTCTCCCCATAAGAACTTTGGTAGGCCTTGGTCATGAAACATAACATCGCTAGCTTTTATGATGGTTCGATTCTTCCTTTCAGCAACTCCATTTTGCTCAGGTGTATAATGCCAGCATCTCTACAACAATCATTGAATTCATTTGACTCATATTCGGTTCCATTATCGGTCCTTAATATTTTGATCTTCTTCCCAATGTGATTTTCAACCATGGCTTTAAAAGGGTGGAACCATTTGAACACTTTGTCCTTCTTTTTCAAGAAATAAATCCATGTTTTTCAAGAGAAGTCATCAACAAAAATAACATACTACAAGTATCCTCCCAAAGATGTTACGAGAAACATACCAGATAAATTAGAATGGATCAATTGAAGAATGTTGGTAGTTTTACTCACTTGAGGGGAATGGTCCCCTTGTATGTTTTCCAGTTGCAAAACCCTGACAAACACCTTCATGATCTACCTTGAATTCAGGCATACCTGTGACCATCTTCCTTGCATCAAGTAAGGCTTTATAATGAAGGTGAGCAAGCCTCCAGTGCCATAATTCGGATTGAAGAGAAGTGTCGCAAGTCATAGCTCCCAAAGGACTTCCTCCAACCTGATAGAGACCTTCAACCCTAAATCCAAGTGTAAATGCATCTTTCGGGTTCCTTTTCCAAATACGTACCTTCCCATTGACAAATGCTACCTTGAAGCCTTTGTCTTCCATCGTAGAAATAGATGCCGGGTTCTTTTCAAATTAGGTAGATACAATACATCTTGTAGATGAAGGATTTGCCCTTGATTCAAATGAAGAGTAACAGTGCCTATCCCTTTCATGGGGTAGGTGGCATCGTCTCCAAGTATGATCTCCAAATTAGTCTTCTTTTCAATCAAATTTGAGAGGGCCTCCTTGTACCCACTGAAGTGCCTTGAGGCACCACTATCAATCAACCAATTATCCAAAGTGTCTGGAGGAGGGGCAGTAGTGAGGGCAGAAATAAGATGAAATTCTTTTTTCGTTTCTACAACATTAGTTTCCTCATACCTAGAGTTTCTCGACCTTTTGGGAGGTCGACCATTTCCATATCGAGTAGTGGGAGCATTCATCTTTCCTTTGTTGTTGAACCTGTTATTCCTTTGATTGCTATTGCCCTTGAAATTGTTGTGGTTATTGTTGTTGTCATCATCCCGTGGTGTAACCTTATTATGAGGACACTCTCTAGCATAATGGCCAAACCTGTTACAATTGAAGCATTCTCCCTTTCTTCCTTCTTTGAATCCTTGTCTTCCTCGGCCTTGTCTCTTTGGACTAGCATTGTTCTTCCTCTTAGCATGAGTGGAGAATGCGGTGGGCTCATTTCCATTTTAAGGCTTGTCTCTCTCCATCATCCTTGTCTTTTCTTGAGTGCATCTAGTCAACAATTCATCGAAACTTGGAATCCTGTCATTGTTGAGGATAGTGGTGGTAAACACATACCATGCTTGGGGGAGACCACCAAGAGCAATAAGAGTGAGCTCCCTGTCAGCAACGACTTCTCCAATAGATAGAAGATCATTTTTGATTTCGGTAATCCTCATGAAGTAGGATTGGATGGATTCACCTCTATCCGTCTTGATGTCCTTCAACTTGTTCTTGAGAAAGAGGATTTGGTTTGCATTGTTGGCTTTGAATATTCCAACCAACTTGTCATACATCTCCTTAGATGTGCCAAAATCAGAAATGTAAGCAACCAAATGTTTTTGAATGGAGGCAAGCATCTCTTTCTTGTACTTTTTCTTAGTAGCAACTGGTGCATTTAAAGGAGGCTCCACAAATTTTCCCTGCACATAGTCCATGATTTCATTTTCTTCCAAAGTCAAGTCCAAAGACATCTTCCATGCATGATAATTAGACTTATCATTGAGCTTATCCTTGATTTGAAGTAAGATGAGGAAGCCATTGAGTTTTTTCCTTGTCCAACAGATCTTTGTGATTGCTTTTCCCTCTCTTGCTTGGGCTTTGTCTTCACTTGTGCTTTGAAACCATGTTAAGTTTAGTTAAAAATGGTATGTTCTAAGCTTAACACAATTGACTTCAATTTATTTCCAATTATTTCTAGTGGGAATCACATTAACTTAATCACAATAGTCAATTTTTAGCCCTAACCAGAAAGTTAACGCTGGAAAAATCAGCAACAAATAATCTCTTTAGCAGCTCAATCAAAGTAAGTGAACTTGACCTCCAAGAATGGTCAAAGCCAACCCAAAATAGTTCCTGAAACGTTGGTCAAACTCAGTCAAATTTCAGTCAAGCCTGCGCTGAAATAGGCCTACGGTCAATGTAGGTCAAACTTCAACAAATGTCTCGATTTTTGTGCCAGCAAGTACGACCTGAAAAATTTGAAATTATGCCCAAAAAAACATAGTCAAAATCGGTCAAACAAGCCCTGGTCAACGTTGGTCTGCAATCTGGAATTTCGGCCTACAATTTATCTCTGAAATTTTCGGCCTCCTTTGCCACACGTGTGAGAGAGAGAGATAGAGAAACCCAAGCTGTACGAACCAATCTGAAGTGGAGAGAGAGAAGAATGTGTGAGTGAATGATGTCCAAATGAGGAGAGAGGTCATTCCTATTTATACACTTCGTTGTGGGTGAAGAGACACATCTATTGGGCTTCATGAACCTACATTTATTTTATTTTATTTTTTTATTTTTATTTTATTTTATTTTCTGAATAAGGCTAATTCTATTAAGTAATCATATGGTACAAGCTGTAGTTACAGTCAAGAGAAGCTAGAAAGCAAGGAAGTTAGAAATGATAGATTATCAACCTCGGTCCTAAAAAGTAAACAGGTGTTAAGCAAAAGAAACAATAAGAGTAGCAAGATTAGCAAGAAAGCGAAAGAGATAGTCATTAGAATCTACCCAGAATGGGTCGAATCTTCCATGTGGCATTTTTTCCTTTCTTTTTGTTAACTTTAACCCAGACAGTGTGGTGCGGATGAGTGAGAACCATTTGATGGCTCTTGCTAATTGTAGGGAGAACCTCATTATTCGAATCGGAGGAGGAGGTCTCATGAGTTCGTTTCTATGGATTCGGGGTAGAAGTATGTCCTTCAGGGTCAACTGAGGGCGAATCCTTCGTCTGCGTTGCAGCTAAAGGTGTATCCTTCATTTGCGTTGCAACCTCCACTTCTGCCTCAGTCTTCTCTTCATCCGAGCTGAAGGAATCAATGCCATCCATGGGGGGCGGATCACATGGTTTCCAGCTTTTAGATTTTGCTTTGTGATTACTTTTCTTCTTTTGGGCAAGGAACGTTGAGCAAGAGTTCTAAAGGTGCTCTGTTTGATGGCAGTGGTGGCAATAGAAGGCGGTATTCTCATAATCCAGGGTCCGCGTCCAAAGGAAATTCCCTATTTTGAGATTGATTTGATCGGGGAGACCTTTGCTCATGTCTATTTTAGCACAAATTCTGCTGTAGGTGTATATTCCTTTCTCCCCCCTAGAGGGATCTGTTGCTAGGAAGCGGCCCAGGGTGTTTCCAATTCCTTGGAAGATAGAGCAGTGCCATAGATGCGCAGGTAGATTTGGAAGCCGGACCCATATTAGGTAGCTTGGTGATGATTGCCGTAGATGGGTCAAAGTCTGGGAACCAGGGGGTGAGAAATAGCCCTGTTGTTCCCCAAAACCATGGGCCTTCTGTCAATGCTTTTTGGTAATCTTCGTTGAAGGCAAACACCACTATGAAGAAACCCTTTGAGGAAAAGACAACCTTGCAGTTGTTGGTCCAATTAGAGATGATCCATTGGTAGAGATCTGCGGTACAGGGCCAGAGTCCATTGAATCGGCAGATGATGGCGGATTCAGAAAATTTTTGAAGCTGATCTTCAAGATCTGGATGAGAGATTTTTATGGAGGGTACTTTCTCTAGTTTATCGACCAACAAAGGCTTGGGAGCCTTAGAGGGTTCAATAGCTTTCTTCGAAGGCTGTGCATGGACTGCATCTTTATAAGAGAAAGCTGGGGCAGAAGAAGGCTGCCCGGCTGCTCCCCCTCGCAAACGGAATGTTAACAATACATAAGCATCTCTTACAATATTAGAAAAAGAGAGGGTCGACATTGACAATTTTTGCATGTGTGAAAATAAATTCAAAATCATATTTCTGCTTGTCCGAATGAGATGATCTTTAGATCAATCTTGGACATCTCGCAAAGAGGAATCCAATAAAAATATCATCTGCATCATATGAGTTGTCCCAATGTGGATTTTGGCCCTAGTGGCCAATTTAACAACTTCTCCTCAGTGACTGCTTTGGTATTATGTTTGTTGATAGTGCTGTTTTCATTTTTAAGCCGGTCAGGCTCTTTTTGGCAACTAAGTCGATATTGATAGTCATTGGATCATGTTTTCACAAAACCTCTTGATCTTAGTTTAATGCAATTAATCGATTTTACCTGATTAATTATCTTATTTTCTTGCTTTTGCCACCCTATGAAATTTCACAGAATCTTTATTAAAATTTTTAATGCTCTAGTGGTGCTAAACCTTATTATGAGCTAACTCACTTGGTTTGTGTTTGACGACTTTAAAGTTCAACAAAAAAAAAATTGATAGTTAAAATTTTGAAAATAAAGTTAGGAATTAAATTCGGCATACTTTATATATATATTTTTCAAGAAGAAAAAACGAAACATTTTCATTATAACAGAAATGTTAGATATTCAAATGTCCAGAAACACTTTGAGAAATGGATATATTGCAGTCATTCATCTTTCGGCAGACCTAGGAAAAAAACCCTATAGCATAGATATAAATGTGAAGATATATATGTGTTTTTTCATTAATTATATATATTCAAAAATAATAAATGAAAGAAAAATTTTAAGAATAAATATTTTTTATGTTTTTTTTTATATATTATTGAGATATTAGATTTTTATTATAAGTTATATTTATGTGGTATAAACAAAAAATTAAATACACATAAAAATAATTAATAATAAATAACAACAAAGATTAAAATAAATTTTTAATACGCATTTGTTTTATATATATATATATATATATATATATATATATATATATATATATTTAACTATTATATTTGATTAGAACATTACCCTTCTATTATAACTTTTAACTTTTATATTTTTTTAAAACATTACCCGTTTATTATAACGGTTTATAAATATATAAATTTATATAATTTAAGTGTGTAGGGTGTAAATAAAAAATTAATAACAAAATTTCAATTTAAAAAATATTTTAATATACATATGTTTCTTTTATATATTATTGAAATATTATATTTCTATTATAACTTGTAATATAGAAATTGATGATGATGATGATGATGGTTAACGTTCACTGAGGTCAAACTTTGGTCTATCGGACCTAAAGAAACAAATTATTTAGTTTGTTTTAAAATTGTATTTCTATGCTCAAAGAGCTTGGAAAGAAGTTTCCCGAGCTCACTATAATTTTGACATGTTAAAAGGCTAGGAAGGTCGGTATTGCAACAAAGATTATGAAACTGAGATTTAATGTGGGTGTACGCAGGACACTCTAAGAGGAAGTGATTTTCATCCTCAATGTATTTTCATAGAGATGGTAGATTCTTTCCAACAAAAAAAACAAACACACACACATACACACACAGATATATATATATATATATATATATATATATATATATTCAAAATATTTTTTAATAAAAATGACAACAAAATTTAAAGATTAAAAATATATATATATATATATATATATATATATATATATATATATAGGAATATTATACTTATATATATATATATATATCAACAAAAATTTAAAGATTAAAATATTTTTTTAACATACATGTTTCTTTTATATATTTAACTGTTATATTTTTATTGAAATATTACACTTCTATTACTGTTTATAAATATATAAATTTATATAATTTAAGTGTATGGTATAAATAAAATAATAGCACAAAGTTTATATAAAGTTTTATATTTTATTGAGATATTATACATATAATATATGTATATGTTTCTTTTTTATATAAAGAAATAATAATATACATATGTTTCTTTTACATATGTAACTGTTATATTTTATTGAAATATTACACTTCTATAATTGTTTATAAATATATAAATTTATATAATTTAAGTGTGTGGTAAAAATAAAATAATAACACAGTTTATATAAAGTTTTATATTTTATTGAAATATTATATTTCTATTATAACTGTTTATAAATATATAAATTTATATAATTGAAGAGTGTATAGTATAAATAAAAAATACACAATGAAAACAAAATTTAAAGATTAATCATTAAAATATATATTTTTTAATTTACATATGTTTCTTTTATATATTGAACTGTTATAATTTTTTTTGAAATATTACACTTCTATCATATTTGTTTATAAATATATAAATTTATATAATTTATATGTTTATGGTAATAATAAAAAATTAATACACACATTTAAAGATTAAAATATTTTTTTAATTTGCAAATGTTTCTTTATATATTTAACTTTTATGTTTTATTTAAATATTACATTTCTATTATAATTGTTTATAAATATATAAATTTATATAGTTTAAGTGTGTAGGGTATAATAAAAAATTAACCTATCAAGGTTGTGAAGAAAAAATAAACAAATAAAAATGAAAAATATTATTGAAAAAAAGTCATGTGATATGTAAATTAAAAACATGACTCCCAGCATCTTCCCAAAGCTAACTTAATCCATATTGGTCTCTCATTGCCACATTTAACATTCAGAAACAACATTCCGTTGGTGTAGGCAACTTGAAATTTCGTTTTTAAAGCGAGTAGGTTTTAGCCTTTAGGGTTTTATTGTTTTTTATTTATTTTTTAATTACTAATTTCCTGAATTTCCTGTGATTTCATAATGAACTTGAAACGAATTTTAATAGAATTTTAGATGAATTTTGTGAAATAATTCATTTTTATGTTGGGTTTGAGATTTGTGAACCTTATTGAATAAATTCACCTAGGAATGAAATTCGACAAACTCCGAATTTAATTTATTTTGCTTGCCCAACCCAGTGTCTTAGATTATGAGTAATATTTTTGTTGGGTATTAGTTTGACTAGAGAGTTCAGCTAAATGCATTTTTTTTTATCTGAACCAGGGAAACAAGCGAACTCCAGAACGATTTGTTGGTCGTGAGGCTGTTATCACAACTCAGTGTTTGAATGGATGGTAAGCTCTCCTATATCAATTATATAGCTTTGATTGACAGTTTCGATGGGATTTTAATTGAGTCCAACAATTAGTTCAGCCGTTAGGATTTTGTGGATGACGCACTAATAATTAAAGTATAGCTAACAATTCTTCCTGGTATCAGGTATGTAGTAAAAACTTTAGATAATGCGGAGAGTGTTAAGCTGCAATATAGGTCTCTTATGAAGGTTGGGGACCATCAATCTTCAAGTGAACTTTCACAGAAAGCTATGGCACCAAGCTGGCTATGATCTCAGAGGTTGACTTACTATATTACTACTCTTAACTTATATTGTCTTTTCCTTGTCGTGTCAGTTTGAATATTACAAATCATACTGAAGTCAATACCATTGAAGTGATTCATGTTTGCTTTTTCACAGTAATGCACTCTTGTGCCATGTCTATGACCTTGGCTGAATAATGCAGGCTTTCAAAGACATGCAGGATGTGTGCAAGTCAAGTATCTATTGCGTATTTAAAACTTTGATTGTCTTAGAATTCAAATTATAACAGATTTCGCAACATTGGTTATTATACAGCTCGTAAATCATAGTGGCTAGGAAGCTTACAGTTATAGTTCAAGGGCATGAGAAGCTTTTATGAAAAACCAAGATCCTACGATCATCAATTAGCTATACAGCAACAGGTCATCCAGTGCTTCCTAGCATTCTTATTTCATGCTAAATATGCTGCTCTTCACATTGAAGATCATATAATGTGAACAAGCACAATTTAAAGGTCTGTTTAGGAAATGAATGTATAAGACGGTTTGAAAATTGCATTAGCATAACTTGTAAGTGACCTTTGTGCTCGCATTATATTGCTATATAATTATAGGCATATGTTTGGATTCTTTGGAAGAATGTCACTGGCAACCGGCACCGCTTACTAGCTAGACAATACCCATGTCGATATATTTTGACCACCATCTGTGTAGTGCATTAGCATAATTTTGTAGCTGACATTTGAGCTCATATTGTATTGTTATAGAAATATAGGAATATGTTTGTAAGAATGTCACTGGCAACATGCGCAGATACTAGCTAGACAATACCCATGTTGATATTTTTTTAACTGTCATCTGCGTAGTTTATCTCCTCACCATGTTGTTTATAAATGCTTCTGGGGCCTAGCATGTTCTTTGATGCTCCTATTTATTCCAAACCATTGTGGCCCTAAACATTAGCTGGGTTGCTTTCATCTTCCTTTTTTGAACATTATTGTGAGAACAAGTGTTGTTTGATGATTGCTCTCGGACTTTGCTATTAGTCATTTTTTGCTTTTTACATCCTGAATTGATTTATTTGGAATGTAGTCAGTGTTTCATTGTATGAACAAATTGACAAGAAGATCGGATTTTATATAATACAATTCCTTTTGATGTTTTGCAACTTGAGATTACAGTTAACAGAAATTTCAAATATTTGTGTTGTTGAGAAAAGGTAACCAAGGAGGTGTTTCCTAGTGCTTTAGCCTTTTTTGTCTAGGAAAACCCATGAAAACACCGTTTTAGTAAGTGGCTTTATGAGTTGTTAAAGTCATGTGACTTAAAAGTCACTTTATGAGGTAGTTTAGTACTGTGTACTTTATATTCTTAAAGTCACTTTATGTTTTTAAAGTAACTTTATGAGAAAAACGTACAAGGTACAACTTCAAGTTATAAATTGTCTAAAGTCATGTGACTTGAAAGTCACTTTATGAGGTAGTTTAGTACTGTGTACTTTATATTCTTAAAGTCACTTTATGTTTTTAAAGTGACTTTATGAGAAAAACGTACAAGGTACAACTTAAAGCTATAAATTGTCTAGGGAAGTTATTAATGAGGGGGGACACATGAAAAAGGGGGTCAAATGAAGATTAGATCTGCACCATTGATCTATGAGAGCTGAGATCTAATATGAGCATAGATCAAAAGTGTTAGGGTTTCTCCTCATTATGAGAGACTAAAAAGGGAAAAAGGCAATAGAGCTCAATTATTCTTCAAGTGAAGTGTTGAAGAGGAGAGCAAGGGGAAGAGGAGGAGATGAGGGGGGACACATGAAAAAGGGGGTCAAATGAAGATTAGATCTGCACCATTGATCTATGAGAGCTGAGATCTAATATAAGACATAGATCAAAAGTGTTAGGGTTTCTCCTCATTACGAGAGACTAAAAAGGGAAAAAGGCAATGGAGCTCAATTATTCTTCAAGCGAAGTGTTGAAGAGGAGAGCAAGGAGAAGAGGAGATTTGTTGAAGGTGAGGAGAAGTTACAGCAAGGAGAAGTTACCCATCAGGCCCAATTTTCAGGCAAGGATACGGGCACACAGTTCAAGGTCAAGAATGAGTGTAAGTGCAAGTTTCCAGACATATTTTCAGCATTGTTTAAGGAATATATCAGAGTCGAGTTTAAGGTCTGACAGCAAAGAAACAATCCCGAGTCATAAGGTCTGTTCCAGCGCTGACATTAAGGAAATATCAGGCCTGAAATTCAAGGAGGGTCTGAAAGGCACAAAGTAAGAGGCAGAGTTTGCTGGCTGCAGGCACAATTTCCTAGCACATTTAATGGTGTGTAGTGGCCTGAATTCTGAGGATACTCTGGGCAGTGGCACATAAATCAAGGGTGAGGGTTGCTGATTGTGGCACACAGTTCAAGGAAGACAGAGATCGCTGAATTGGCACTTTCAGACAGTGGCTCGATTTTCTAGGGAGATGGGTACATTTTCCAAGGGAAAGATAGTACATTTAATGTATTTATCAGTGTTGCGAACATCTCGATAACATCCTGCTTTTATCACGAAATCACGATTTTTTGGCCTAGCCGATGTTTGCCGATTTTTACCAATATTTTGATGATATCTTAATTTTGCTGATGCTTACCGTTTTTTATTGATATTTTCCCGATCTTTACAATCTTTTGGTTTTCTGGACCCTTGTCGATTTTATCCCAATGATGATGTTCACAACATTGGTATTTACTGCTGTGTAAATTTCCTGAGAAAAGCATAATGAAAATCCTTCTAGACTGGTTTTCCCCTTGTGGGGTTTTCTAGGGTCAGAGATTTATGAAAAATATGAGTCTCTATTTGTGTGAATGCTTGTTCTACCTTATTCTATCAGCTGTAAAGTAAAAGGGAAAGAGAAGTAAAAGTAGTCCTGTTATGTTTCCTTTTAAATTTGCATTAAGTTTATACATCAGTATGACTGTGGGGCTGTGGGCATTAAACCATATGCAAAGAAAACTGAAACTGAGGAGGGCTACAAGAAACCCAAATTTTTCTACATGGTATCAGAGCTGCCAGTGAACTTCAGCTGATAAACAATGAATCTACAACACACATACCTTCTGCTAAAATAATGAATAACAAACGAAAACCTGCCTTATATATCAGAAAACAATAGTTGAGAGGGAGGCTGTTTGTCCCTTTATTTTTCAGTGATTGAGAAGTAGCGCTGGTTGAGAGGGTCATGGCTACTGGAATGAGGGTGGAGGATAGGCTGAGTGGGGCTGAGAATGTTGGCCCATGGAAGTGGAGAATGATGTTGCTGCTTGAGGAAGTTGAGGCATGAGATATTGGATAGAGTGTAGTACAACTTTCCACTGATCCAATTCAGTGGGAAGAATTCAACAAGTGAAATGTGAAGGCAAGGAGAGTCATTCTCGATGTTATTAAAGACCACCTATTCCCTCGTGACGGAAGAAGTTTGCCCATGAGATGTGGGATTTCCCAGTAAAAATTTTCCAGAGCTCCAATGAGAATAGGAAGATGGTGTTGCGTCAGAAGTTAAGAAATACCAAGATGACCAAGACTGACATAGTGACCTCATATCTCACCAAGACCAGGCAGGTGAGAGATGAGTTGGCTGTAGTGGGAGAGATTATCCCTGAGGACCAGTTGGTGAGGATGGATTAAACCAGTTTTTGGGCCCTTTTTGCCACTTTGTTTCTTGGTCTCATTTCTTGATTGTTCCTGATTTTTGTCAATTGGTATTAGAGCTGCATGGTTATGATCCATGAGAGGTCTCATCAAGGGTAGTGAAGTTACAATTAGGATGATGAACATATCAAAATATTGTGTTTTCAAGGACAAGAGGATAATTTACCATTTTGAGAAAGGGAGTATTATCAAGAAAACATTGAAGACATGTGCTCAAATGGTTGATGAGGAGTGAATCTTGAAATCAATGATTATTGAGGAAGTGTGCAAAAGATAGGTACAAAATATTCTCATTACCCTATTAAAGACTTGATTTTTCTTTGGAAGAAGTTGTGAAAGTAATAAAATCTAGACATATACTGAAAGGGGACATTGTTAAAATTATGCAACTGTGGTCAAATTCCACTATATTAGATTCCTCTTTTTCGAGAGGACCAAACTCGACCTAGAGATCGCCCCAATCGATTAAGCAAAAGTTAAATTATGAATTATTATATCTATTAAAGTGAAATGGAATGGGTCGGCCTAACCTCATGTGGAATTAGTTAAGTTGGCCTTAAACCCAAGTGGATCCACACAAAAGCTATAAATAGAGGTGACCTCAAGCATTCTCACACACTTGCTCAAGTGATCTTCGATTTGCATCCATTGTCTTGGCTTGCATAGGTTCGTCAGAAGGAGCTCGTGCAAGGTTTGGGATCACAGGCGAGAGGCTTCCTCTGAACTAGGGCTTCTGGGCCATAGCCGCAGGCTGAGCGTGGCAAGGTAGTGGCTAAGCTGTTACAACCATGGGTTGATTGTGTTGAGGTCGTGGCTAGGGTTTCTGAGCCAAATCGTGCTGATCTGGATCAGAGCCGCGGACACATTGTGTCTAGGTCGCGACCAGGGAAGCTTCAACCGCGGGATGAGCGTGTTGAGGTCTCGACTAAGGGTTTTTCTGGGCAGATCTGAGTTGGGTCACATTTAGTTGCTTTTGCAGTGCCTTCATACATTTGTCGCTCAGTCACAGATGCTTGCGATTAATCTTTGACAACATGCTAGATTCAGATCTAGGACTTAGCAGTTGAAACTTGATATCACTTGGTTTTAGTGATCTGTTGGATTCATGCTCTTGATGTTGTAGATCAGTAGATCAACTCTATATATTTCCTCAACAAGATGTATCTATAGCTCTCACTCAGTATCCACAATGTTCATCAGTATGCTACAACCAGTGTTAGTACATTTTAGTTTTTAGATTGAGGATCCTTCAGCAAAAGTATGTTTATGGGTTTACTGTGCATATGCTAGTTGTTTTCTACATGATGAAGATATGGATCTATGGATCATTGTACTCTTGTTTGCTGAATCATTTGATATTGATCTAAGAAGAAGAATTTGCAAGGGTTTTCCCTATAATGTGTTTTTCCCTGGTCTCGGACCAATCCTGGTGTCTCTATGTGTGCATGCTTTTCTTCCTTTGGTCCTTTACGTTCCGCTGCTTAGATGATGATGATGGTATTGTTCTTTCTATATAGTTGTTCATGTTGATGGTTAATAATGTAAATATGTATAATGATATCATGTTTTGGGGTGAATTTAACATTTTATGTAAGCAAATGCAACTATCAAATCAAAGAACAATGTAGCTCTATGATAAATTAACATACCTGCATCTAATAAGAAAATGACTAGGAAATACACCACCAAGTTAAAGGACACCACATTTAGGTAAATACTTAAATCCAACTTGAAATGATTAAGAGAAAGTAATGCCTAGAATATTATGAGCACAAGAGAGGAGATAGGGGATTTCTCCACCAATAATCAATCACAGTGTAGCACCTAAAACAAGATGAGTACACTTAATATGCCGTTGAAGCAATCTCCACCAATGATACAACATGTGACCAATAAATTTGGTACGTTGAAATGAGAAAAAAAGCATGAAAATGTTACTGTCAAGTCATCTTGTAATGATGTTGCCTCCCCCCTTGGTTGGCCAAGGGTAAAGTAAACCTAAGGGTAGCACAAGGTAACATGTGCAATCTCAAGATGCCCCACCTGAGCTACAATTGGTACATAGGAAGTCAATGGATGTTACTTTGCAAGGTGTCATCTGTCATCACGGTTGTCTCCAACACTTGATCAAACAATCCTGTGTGTAGCTTCCGAAGCCACATTGCTTCACAACTCGCCAACCTAGCTGCAATATACTTAGCCTTTGTAGTGGTGAGTGTGATTGCGCTCTCCCTGTCTTCAACACTCCCTGCCCAATCTGAATCTATATATATACCTGCAGTTATACTTCATCATTTGAGTCATCTCAGTCCATATCCAACTGTACCATGCTGGTACCTGAACACATGTTGTGCTGCATGCCTTGACTCAACCAGAAACTGATTGAGTTCTTTCATTGGATCCATTACCACAACTGTTTTGGGCTGAATTTGACCCTTCTTGGGGGTCGAGTTGATTGACTTTGACCAAGCTATTTTGGGGACGATTTGTTGCTGATTTGACCAACACTGACTTTCTAGTTAGGGATTCAAGTTGATTGCTGGTGACTGTTGTTTTGACAAGGGATGATTTGACAGTGTTTGGGCGTGTAAATTTGTATTATGTACTCTCTCTCTGGTGAACTATTGAAGAATAATAAGAAGATTGGCATGTAAATTTGTATTATGTACTCTCTCTCTCTGGTGAACTATTGAAGAATAATAAGAAGATTTGATCAAAGGGTTTTCCCCACATTGGGGTTTTTCCCTGGCATTCGCCAAATATTGTGTCTTCTTGTCTTGGCTTGTCTTCTGCTTTTTGTTTATGTTCTATCAACATTTACTATCATTGCGATTAAGCTAATGTGATTGCTAAACTGAATTTGATATTGGGCTAATAAGGAAAATTGAAATAAATTGCGCTTAAGCATATAACATACCATTGTTAACTAAAATTAACATGGTATCAGAGCCCAGGTGAAGACAAAGGCCAAGTAAGAGTGAGAAAAGAAATAACTGATATTTGTTGGACAAGGACAAGATTCAATGGCTTCCTCATCTTACTTCAAATCTGAGGACAAGCTTAATGATGAATCTGATTATCATGCATGGAAGATGTCTCTAGACTTGACTTTGGAAGAAAATGATGTCATGGATTATGTCCAGGGAAAGATTGCTGAGCCTCTTTCAAATGCATGGGCTGCCACTAAATCAAAGTACAATAAAGGTGAGGTCAAAGCTAAGAAGATCATTAGGGATTCCATTCAAAAACATTTGTTTGCTTACATTTTCGAGTTGGGCAGATCTAAGGAGATGTATGCCAAGTTGGTTAGCATGTTCAAGATAGCAATGCAAACCAAATCCTCTTTCTCAAGAACAAGCTGAAGGACATAAAGATGGATAGAGGGGAATCCATCGAATCCTACTTCATGAGGATTACCGAAATAAAAAATGATCTTCTATCTATTGGAGAAGTTATTGCTGGCCGAGAGCTCACTCTGATTTCCCTTGGAGGTCTTCCCTGAGCATGGGATGTGTTTAATACCACTATCCTCAACAATGATAGGATTCCAAGTTTTGATGAATTGTTGACTAGATGCACTCAAGAAGAGACAAGGATGATGAAGAGAGACATGCCTTCAAATAGGAATGATCCCACTGCATTCTTCACTCATGCTAAAAGGAAGAACAATGTTGGTCCAAAGAAACAAGGTCAAGGAAGACAAGGATTCAAAGAAGGAAGAAAGGGAAGATGCTTCAATTGTAACAGGTTTGTTCACTATGCTAGAGAGTGTCTTAATAAGAAGGATACACCTTAGGATGATGATAACAATCACAACCACAACAATTTCAAGGGAAATGGAAATCAAAGAAATAACAGGTTCAACAACAAAGGAAAGAGAAATGCCCGAGTTGGATGATATGGAAATGGTCGGCCTACTAAATAGTCAAGAGACTCCAGGTATGAGGAAACTAATGTTGTAGATAAGCAAAATGAATTTTATTTGATCTCTTCCCTCACTACTGCCTCTCCTCCGGACACATTGGATAATTGGTTGATTGATAGTGGTGCCTCAAGTCACTTCACTTGGTACAAAGAGGACCTCTCAAATTTGATTGAAAAAGAAACCAATTTGGAGATCATACTTGGAGATAATTTCACCTATCCTGTGAAAGGGACAAGGACTGTTACTCTTCATTTAAATCAAGGTCAAATTCTTCATCTTCAAGATGTAATATATGTACTCGACTTGAAGAAGAACTTGGCATCTATTTCGGTGATGGAAGACAAAGGCTTCAAGGTGGCATTTATTGATGGGAAGGTGTGCATTTGGAAAAGGAAATTTAGAGATGCTTTTACACTTGGATTTAGGGTTGAAGGTATTTATCAGGTTGGAGGAAGTCCTTTGGGAGCCATGACATGCAACACTTCTCTTCAATCTAAATTATGGCACTGGAGGTTCGCTCGCCTTCATTATAAATCTCTACTTGATGTAAGGAAGATGGTCACTTGTATGCCCGAATTCAAAGTAGAACATGAAGGTGTTTGTCAGGGTTGTGCCGAAGGAAAACATACAAGGGGAACATTCCCCTCCAATGAAAGTAAGACTACCAATATTCTACAATTGATCCATTCTGATTTATCTGGTATGTTGCCTGTAACATCTTTGGGAGGATATTTGTACTATACTATTTTTGTGGATGACTTCTCTCGCAAAACTTGGATCTATTTCTTGAAGAAGAAGGACAAAGTTTTCAAATGGTTCCATTCTTTCAAAACCTTCATTGAAAATCAAACAGGAAAGAAGCTCAAAATATTGAGGATCAATAATGGAACTAAATATGAGTCAAATGAGTTCAATGACTATTGTAGAGAAGCTGGCATTAAGAGGGAGACCAGCTGGCATTAAGAGGGAGCCACTACTGCATATACTCCTAAGCAAAATGGAGTTGCCGAAAGGAAGAATTGAACCATCATTGAAGCTACTCGTGCCGTGCTTCATGACTAAGGCCTACTAAAGTTCTTATGGGCAGAAGCTTCCAACAGTGTCGTGTACGTTCAAAATAGATGCCCACATCAAGCATTGGACTCCAAGACTCCCGAAGAAGTTTTCCCTAGTAAGAAACCTGATGTTTTTCACTTTAGAATTTTTGGTAGTCTTGTGTATTTTCATGTGCCGAAAGAAAAGATAAGCAAGTTGGATGCATCTGGGAAGAAAGGAACATTTGTGGGCTACAGTGAAACTTCAAAGGCATATAGAATCTATATGCTTGGTCAAAGGGAAGTGGAAATAAGCCATGATTTCACTTTTGATGAAGATGCTACCCTTGGGAAAGTTAGAGATCTTCCTATTCCATGGAAGGACAAAGATGAAGATGTAGGAAAGCAGGAAGAACTGACGGATGAACCGATGCCTGATGTTAAAGGTCTGATGGATCCTATTGATCCACCTCTTGGTGAGCCCTCTTCCTAAAAAAGGAGACCATCATGGCTCAAAGACACTCTCAAAGATGTCGAGAGACACATTGCATCGAGGGGGAAATTTCATGAAAGTAAGAAGCCGAACAGGTACCAAGGGTACTTAGTTGCCATCAACACCATTGTTCAATCTGAGCCTTGCACGTTCGAAGAAGCCGTGAGGCACCAAGTTTGGAAGGATGCAATGCACGAAGAGTATGAGTCGATCATGAAGAACGATGTTGAGTCAAATTATACACTTATAATTTGCTAATCATAAATTGTCAACCCAAGGTAGGTAAGCTTGTGAGATACCATGCAAAATATATGCAGGCTGATTACTGGAAGTGTTCATAAGTTAATCATTCACACACACACACAAACTAATGCTTCTTTCCTGTATCAATACTTTGGCAGCAAGGCTATGGAGTGGAACATAACATCCCTCTACAACTCTCGGTGTCGCTGATATTGACCATGGAAAAAATAGAAGATCAAATTACAACAATTTAGAAATCGACTTAGACAATAATGGATCCAAGCTTTGATCAAATGGGATTAACACATTAACATCAGAAATTCAATCATCTAATCAATTAACATTCTGCTTCAAGAACTTATGAAAGAATGCATTAGCTTTGTGAAAGAATTATTGTTGCATAAAAAGAAATTAAACACACATACACTACACTGCAAGAGTTGTGAGTGAAGGGGGGCCTCCCTCACTGACAACCCCTTTAAAACTTGAAGAGGTTGCTCAGAAAAATGGACAGAACATAAGATTTATATTAATATGGAAATATATAGCCAAATACAATTTGATATATTTTTTATTAGTAGAAATCCCAACCCAACAACCCTATACAATGTGAAATACATCCCCTTTTATACAATCTCTAAAGCCCATATTTGGCTTGAATGACTAATCTAAGCTATCAGCCAACAATACAGGTCTAGGCTGTCGAATTTAGCTTTTGTTAAGTCTAATCCATGATTGAAAGCATGGATTAGACGTTTTCTGTTACATAGCGGAAGCTGCAGGAAATCTGGTTCGATGGGAAAATCGGCAAATTTTGGTTGTTCCAAAAAGAGGTTCGAAGTAGCCAATGGAATAGTCTTCATGTGCAACCAATTCCCTACAAAACCCAAGTCTTCGCTGGATTTGGCAATAAGTAGAATGTAGTCAACCGCTGATGTTGTTGTAGGAAATCAGCGACTGTAGGAAATCCGCAATGGCTGCAGGAACTTCGGAACAGCTGCAGGAAATATGCAACGGCTGCAGGAAATCCGCAACGACTACAGGATATGTGGCTGCACGAGCTGTCTTCAAGATTTTGTGGAACTACTTTGAATCAAAACAAATCTGCACATAAGTTCTAGATCAGTGGAAGTAGTAATTCAGTAATAGTTACAACTAGATCAAATAATACGTTAAGTCTAAGGAAAAATGACACTTATTATGTTAATTTAACATACCTTAGGCTTATAGTACCCTTTTAGCCAAAACTAGACAATATGGCCGAACTAAGCATAATTAAGGCCAGAAGGAGTTCAAAAATAAGAGAAGGCTAGCTTGGGAAGGGTGTGGAAAATGGGCAAAATGGAGGCTTAACAAACGATGTCTGGGATGTGGTTCCTAGACCCAAGGATAAGTCTGTGGTCACTTCCAAATGGCTTTACAAAATCAAACATGGAGCTGATGGGAGTGTTGAAAAGTTCAAGGCCAGGTTCATTGCTCGAGGCTTCTCTCAAAAGGAAGGTGTGGACTATGATGAGATATTTGCACCAATTGCCCGATATACCATCGTATGTTTGATTATTTCCCTTGTTGTCTCTCAGGGATGGAATCTATATCAAATGGATGCCAAAATTGCTTTCTTACATGGCTCACTTAAGGAGGAAGTTTATGTAGAGCAACCCGAAGGGTTTGAAGTTCTAGACCGAGAGTCACATGTATGCAAGTTGAAGAAAGCCCTCTATGGGTTGAAGCAAACCCCTAGGGCTTGGTATGAGAGGATTAACAATTATCTTATGAAGCTGATATAAACCTTTAATTCAAGGTTGAAAATGATATGCCTCACATTTTGGTACTTTATGTAGATGATCTCTTTCTGACAGGTACAGACCCTCACATTCATCAATGCAAGAGGGAGTTGGCTTCCAAATTTGAGATGAAGGACCTAGGGTTGATGCACTACTTCCTAGGTTTGGAGGTCTGGACTCTGGCAAAAGGCAGGTGAGATTTTCCTTTCTCAAGGAAATACATTGTGAAGCTACTTGAAAGATTTGGGATGGTGGACTACAAGTCTGTGACTACTCCGATGGAACTCAACTTTAAGAAGCTATGCAAAAGTGCTGCTAGGCCCGATTTGGGAAATTCTTCGGAGTATCGTCAACTTGTGGGGGCCCTGATGTTCTTGGTGAACTCCCGTCTAGACATAGGCTTAGCAGTGAATACGTTGAGTCAATATATGGTCGAGCCTCATCACATACATTGGATTGCTTCCAAGGATCTCTTGAGATATCTTTGGGGCACAATCAACTATGGATTGAGATATACTGTCGGGAATTTGAGGCTACATGGATATTCTGATGCTAATTGGGCTGGCAGTGTGGTGGATCGTAAGAACACATTTGATTGTTGCTTCTCACTAGGTTCTGCTTCGATATCTTGGATGAGCAGGAAGCAAAAATCGGTTGCTTTAACCACCACCGAGGTTGTTGCTGCTAGTATGTCTTGTTTTGAAGCTGTTTGGTTGAGGAGGCTCTTTAGTGAGCTGTTTAAGCATGTGCTGGCAGCTGGATACCTCCATGATCTACTACGACAACCAAAGTGGGATTCGTCTTTCAGAGAATCTCGTGTTCCACGACTGCTACAAGCATATTGATATCAGGTACCACTTTATTCGGGATATGGTGCAACAGGGAGCAATAAGGCTCCATCACATTGTGATTGATGAGAAGGTCGTAGATATTCTCACGAAGCCCCTGTGGAAGGTCAAATTCTTAACCTTCCGTGAGAGACTTGGAGTCGTGGAAAGACCCTCCTATAGGGTCCCGCATGAGTTGGACATTGCGCTCTGGGAGCTCCGATGGCTTAGGGGTACTTCTTGGAGCTATGAGCGACCACAGGGTGAGTGGTTCACCTTCCCCTATGATACCCCATTATGGTTGGCATATGCATAGGATGAGTGGTTCACCTTCCCCTGTTGATGCCCCATCATACATCCTCTACCCATGTAGTCTGAGACTCATGGGAAGTAGCTCTCATCTGGCCAATGAGTTGGGAAATGAGGATAGAGACCATAACACTACTGATGGATGCATCGTGTCTTTACCTACTCTCTATGCTAGGATGCATGGTGTTCAAACATCTTGATCTAGGATCAATGGAGGTTTTACCTCTGCACTGACTTTGGGTCAATAAAGAGTGGCAAGGTCTTGTGACTCACTCTCGTTCAATTCTTCTTCATTATTTCTTCATGGTTCAGTAGAGCAGAGCAGAGCAGGGATGACAAAGATGGTACAGGTTGGCAAATGGATTGGCAGGTGGATTTCTCCCTAGTTGAGAGGGAGTGTTAAAATTGGCAACTAGGGCCAAACTCCACCTTGAACAACTCATATGATGGAGATGATATTTTTATTGGATTCCTCCTTTCGAGAGGTGCAAGATTGATCTAAAGATCATCTTGTTCGGACAAGTAAAAGTGTGATTTTGAATTTATTATTCATAAATGTGTAAATTGCCAAGGTCGGCCGGAGTCAAATGTGGGCTCATGAAGCCCAACAGTTGTGTCTCCACACCCTCAACGAATTGTATAAATAAGAGTGACCTTCACCTCATTTGGGCATCACTCATCTCATCACATATTTTTCTCTCTCCTCCCTTGATTGGTTCGTACAACTTGGAGTAGCCTCTTCCTCTCACATGTGTGCCTGAAGGACTAAATTACAGGGCAGATTGCAGGTCGAAAATTACAGGGTGTTGACTAGCGTTGACCAGCGTTGATCGAGGGTCCGTTGACCGATTTTGACTGCAGTTTTCAAGGTAGATTTACGATTTTGTGAGGCCGTACTGCTGGGCACAAAAATTGAGGTGATTGGGGCAGTTTAACCTACGTTGACCGCATGTTTGACTAAAGTTTGACCGAAGTTTGGGGGGTTGTTTTGGGTTGACTTTGACCCTTCTTGGAGGCTGAGTTGACTGATTTTGACTGAGCTGTTTTGGGGATGATTTGTTGCTGATTTGACCAGCGTTGACTTTCTGGTTAGCGCTTCAGGTTGATTGTTGTTTTGACAAGGGCTGATTTGACAGTGTTTGGGCATGTAAATTTGTATTATGCACTCTCTCTCTCTGCTGAACTATTGAAGAATAATAAGAAGATTTGATCAAAGGGTTTTCCCCACATTTGGGTTTTGTCTTGGCATCTACCAAATATTGTGTCCTCTTGCCTTGGCTTGTCTTCTGTATTTTGTTTATGTTCTATCAACATTTACTATCATTGTGATTAAGCTAATGTGATTGCTAAATCGAAATTTGATATTGGGCTAATAAGGAAAATTGAAGTAAATTGTGCTTAAGCATAGAACATACCATTGTTAACTAAAATTAACACTAGAATCTTTATAAGAAGATTCACCTCTATTTGGAAGAAGCAAGTGTCTTGCTGATAGTTTACATTCCACCTTGTGTGGGATCCATTGTTTTTGTTTATGTTCTATCAACATTTACTATCATTGTGATTAAGCTAATGTGATTGCTAAATCGAAATTTGATATTGGGCTAATAAGGAAAATTGAAGTAAATTGTGCTTAAGCATAGAACATACCATTGTTAACTAAAATTAACACTAGAATCTTTATAAGAAGATTCACCTCTATTTGGAAGAAGCAAGTGTCTTGCTGATAGTTTACATTCCACCTTGTGTGGGATCCATTGTTTAGAAGGATGATGGTATGATGACAAAGGAGTGAAATATATCAAGATGGTTGAAGTACTTTCAAGCAATGATTGGAAGCTACTGAAGGAAGTCTAGATGACCAAAAGGAGAAAAGAGGTATGTATATATTTGATAGATTAAGTCATGTCATCATATAGTTGCAGATAGCATGGTTGAATGCTCCATCTTATGAGCATGATCGAAGAAGGATATCTTCCCTTAGAAAGATGCATGAAGGCATATGCCCTGAACTAGTTCACATATTGATAAGATGAAATCAACATAATATGACCTCATATGGAATATAAGGTGGTTGACAAGGTGAAGGAACTATGCGTAGAAGAAGGGAAGAAGAGTTCATGAAGGATGCAACTATAGTCACGTAAAATAAGATAAGTGATCAACGTCTGATAACTAGAAGAATTAGCTATGACATCTCCATAGAGAAGATACGAAGACCTTGATAAAGTTTGTAAAGTAAAGAGGCCCTTGACATTGAAAATATTGGAATGTGTTTATGAATGTGCAGGATGTTGATGTTGCAAGAAGCAGATGCCATGATGAAAGGCCACCATTAAAGGTTACTTTGATTTGATTTTGATTTTGATTTTTGAACAACATCTGGTTGGGTTGAAACATGGCTATCGAAAGAGTGTTGTAGATGTCACCTACAAATAGTTCTCATGGGATTGGATGGAAAATCTTGGAAGAAACATGACTTGGAAGGGGTAGCTATATGAAGAAAAGCCAAATGTGGACTAGAAGATTACTTTACGATGAAAAGATGGATGAAATGACTATTGGTTTAACACTATGGTTCGTTGAAAGGAAAGTGATGAATGGCCGATGCCCTACGAAGAAGATCTAAAAAGATGAATGCTCCATGATGAAGAGGTTGAAGTTCATGACATCGAAAGGAGGAGCTCTACTAGCTACTGATAGTACCATGATCTCCACCAAACAACAGATAATTGTTGTTGGAATCAAGTCCATAGTTGAGAGGGAGCTTGGGCAAGTCCCTGGCTAAGAGGGAGCTTAAGTGTATTCCTTCATAGGAATGAGTATATCCTCCCTAGTTGAGAGGGCGAGAGAGACACATCATTCTTGTCTTCATGTTATGAAGAAAGAATAGAGGGTTAGGTAAGCATCTGAGATTGATTCCGATACTCTTTGAGGATGTCGTAAGGCATACAATAGGCAAGAGTAGTCGAAGAGGAAATTCCTTGAGGATGTGTTATTCCAAGACAGGAATTGTCCTAAAAGGACATACCCTTTGAACACTCGGGCGGCGTATGTGCCTTGAGAGACAATGATTTAGGGGTCTATAAATCATTGGTCTCACTAGCATTGTGCTCAGATTTTGTGGAAAGATAGAGCTGTTAGGCAAGGCCTTGCTATGTGACAATGCTGGTTGGTATGATGAGATGCATTAGTATAAGCTAAGGAAGTAGCTTATGAGATGGCTTACCAATCCGACTCTTCATATGACAATTCTTCAGTATGAGAATGTCCAAGTACCTTGTATGGATTATGAATACCTCCCTAGTTAAGAGGGAGTGTTGAAATATGTAACTAGGTTCGATTTTCATAATGACATGTAATCATGATTCTATGTATTTGATGTAAAGAGAAAAATACAATTATTATTGTCATACTTGAGGCATGGGTTTCAAGCTCAAGGTTTTATGATTTATAGGTCAAGCACCCATTGAGTGCTTTTAGGGCATGTCATTGAGTCAACAAGTCAAAATATGTCAAAGACACCCTCCAAGATAATTCGGCCTTAGCAAGTGACAAGTTGACCTAGATACAATGACAAGCCAACCTACATGATGTGACATGAAGCATATATATAAGAAAGACCTCGATCTCATTTGAAAGACAAGGAAGCAATTCGTTGAAGCATAGGAAGAATGAAGAATCCCTAGCGAAGAAAAGAAGAAACCAAGGAAGTAGAGCCAAGCATTAAAAGGTTGTTTTTGGGCCATCTACACTTCACACGTGCGAGTAAACTAAGGCATCAATTGCAGTGGTAAGATCGAAATTCTAGTTACCTTAGGTAATCGAAATCAGGAGAGAAAAAGACTAAGTATACAAGTCGAATTGTTGGAGAAGGAACTGCTGCCCAAGCGAAGGAGAAAAGAGACCATTTCTACCATATTCCTATCACACGTGCGAGTTAGCGTTGCTGCAGCAAGGCTGAGAATCACAGTCAGAAAGTATAGGTTTGAAATTGAGGTCGAAGAGGAAGCAAGCAACTGTTGGAAGGCTAGTTTGATTAACATTGACTTTTTGGAAGAGAAGCTTATCAAGGAGAGGTTTGACTTGGTCTTGGAGGGGTCTTGGTCAAGGGTCATAAGTCTTGGAATTTGTCATTTGAAGTTCGACAAGAAGAGAAGAGTTCTTGTGGGTTTTCCCCTCAAGAGGAGAGGTTTTGGCCTTGGCTGATAACGTATATCTTGTGCCTTCTTGTCTCATTGTTCTTTATTGTTTGGTAGTTGTTTGATGATATGAACACTAATTATAATCAAATGAAAGAAGCAGCTAATCAAGTTAAGTAAAAACACATGACAAACATTTATGAAACTAAGAGCAATCACCTAATGTAGCTGCCCTTAGATTTCTCGACACTTCAATCACTGAAGGAAATCCTTCTGCCACTGCTGCTGCTCCCTTTATCTCGTGAGTCCTTCTACTACCATTAGAAACAAGTCATATAATAACAAGATCAACCAAGACTGATCGGATATGCATCAATCCGAGAATACCATCCCAAGGTCTGTACAATGATTTCTTCAGTCTGCAAACATGAGATTCCCTCTCATGTACCTCAAAGCCCTGAGGTAGTTCTATGTACACTTCTTCTTCCTCAATCAGTCCATTGAGGAAAGCAGTCTTCACATCCACCTTATGTAATTTTCAACTCATAATAGAAGCAATAGAAATAATAATTTTAGTAGAAGTGTACCTGGCAATTAGAGCAAATGTCTCCCCATTGGCTCATAGTCCTCTCCCTCTTTTAGGGAGAACCCTCTTGCCACGAATCTCGCTTTGTACTTCTCTATGCTGCCATCTACTGTATGCTTGATCTTGTAGATCCACTTGGAAGTCACCCTTGACTTTACTTAAGGTCTCTACACCATTTCCTCCATCATGGCATCCTTCAAGCTTACTAGCGGCTAGCCTGCTTGCTCCCTTTGAACTAGGAGCTCTTTTGATCAATTAGCCTGGTTTTAGATGTCGATACAATTTCCCCCTCTTGAACACAAATCACTCTAGCTGAGTTTATGCTCGATGTCGGGAGAATAATTAAGCTTAAAATGGATCTAGGCTGGTAAATAATTGAAGAAAAAAATTTATTGCCTTGGAGGTCATATCTAAAATTCTTAACATTCAATAACTTCAACAACGAATGCTCTCCTTAATTAAGTTTTTTGGTTGGAATCTTATCAAAATCTATATATTTGAGCAATTTTCGAATTGAAATTTTGACAAACGGTTGATTAATAAACCATGTATAATGGTTATAGTGTGTTACAAATCATAAAAGTGAGTAGAGTCTAGGACAATGGAATAAAATGCATTTATCTAACTTTATCGATTATGCAACTCCACCAATCACGTGCCCTCAACCTCCATTGTTGTTGAGAATTGAGATATACATGAGCATAATTATTGTGACCAGACTAGCAAGAAACAACCTCCGATGTCAAGATAATTTTATAGCAATACCAAAATCCCTGATATTTAAATCCAAGTGAGCTTGATGGTTTATGATTTGGAGAAGACAATGACACCTGATGTGTTCTTTTCGACCACTCAATTCACCGAGGTTACCCAATGATTCACAAATTCCACTCTAAACTAATCAATATGTTATTTAGAGCTCTATGTAGTAGTTGCATGTTCCTATTTTTCTATTCTGGTCTCTCTGTGTAGACAATATGCCTCCCAAAATTGTTAACACCTTCCTTGGTTAATTTTTCAAAATTGTTCGACTTTTTTCTATTAATTTCTAAGGTCCTTCTCTACATGAAGTTGAGTTGTAGAAAAGTTGAATTATGTTATTATAGGAAAAATATTGTAGTTCTATGAAATTAGTTGACTATTTTAACACCAACCAAGATCTATCTTTACTCTAGATCTACCAATCACCGAGAGGATCAAATCTCTTTTCACTTAAAAAAGAGGTTTGCTTGTCAAGAGATTTGATTCCTTTTGGCACTTGGTAGATCTTTATTATAATTATAATTATTAATTTTATATATATTTTATTTTTATTTTTAGTTTTATGTAATTTGACCAAGTGAAAATACTTTATTGATTATTATCATTATTAATTTTTTTTTGACCGAGTCAAGGTCACAACGTACTCACTCAATTCTTTTAACCTTTTATTATTTTTTAATAGAGGCCACATGCAAATGTTTACAAACATTTACATACAACATTTGCCCATACCTTTTGGATTTTAGATTTAATTTTAAAAATGTTATAAAATAAAATCTTTATAAAATATTTTGATTTTGAAATGAGTTATAGTTTTTGGGCATGTGGTATTGATAATCCATGGTATTGTGAAAAAGCTTATTTACAAGTTAATAATATCCATGGTAAAATGTCGTGAATACCCATGGTTAAGAGTCTTGTTATATTGTAAGTACTAAGTTTTATGTGCTTACTAATAAAATTTAAATATGGCTACGAAATCCGGGAGGAAGATTAAGCTAATCCAAAAGCAATTTATAACTTACAATTTCAAGATTAAATGAAATACTCCCTACCTTATTCTATTAATTCATGCTAGTCTTTCCCCCATTGAAAGCATGACTATGTATAGGTATTTGATGTATAAGAAAAAACTTTACAACATGGAAGCTGAAACAACCAATATTCGCATACGCAACGAAAATATTAAAACACCTCGTAGACAAACACATCCATTGTAGGACAGTAAGTGTAAATTGTATATTATATAAACAATTGATGATAGGATGATTACAAATGAGAATGAGGGCCTGCTTATATACCCTAGGCAGGTGCCCTTTCACGAATGGCTGTCTCTAAGACATGCCTCTTCATCACTAACTAACTAATGATTAATGAATTATTTATTATTTATTATTACATTCATTTTTTATATTTATTATTATTTTATTATGAATTATATTCATAACATAGCCTCTCCCTTCAAAAGCTTTGTCCGCAAATTTTACTTAAGAACATCTTCTTGTCTGTGTACTTTCATCTTCGTCGATACGAGATGATATGATACTCTGAGTGATAGACAAAACTATCGTACTGAGAAAGGATCGGACCATCCTAGATTGATCTTTTGTGGAATTGAACTTTGCAATGAATAGTTATCATAAGGCTGGATTCTGCAAACTTCAGTGTCCTTGGGAACATAATTTTGTCGTTTATTTTTTGAGCGATACTGGTAAGTAGACTGATTGGAAAGTCTACTCTTGTGATTCGGATGTCAATACATAGCTCCTTTGATTTGACTTGCCCTTATCATGTTAGTGGTTGATTCTTGATTTCCTTCAGGCGCTGTTTTTGTTGAGTGGGTGACTAAATCATCAGTTGGATTGTCCAGTGTTTGAACTACAACTTCGACATGGGTTTTAACTCTTCTAGGTTCTTCTTCTTCCTCATTTGTGATATTGACTGGATCAGTATTAATCCCTTTGAAGTTGTTTTAGCTTGTCACTCAGCGATTTCTTGTCAGTTTAAGTTTCTTTATTTGTGTAAGTAGGGTTTGGTTATGATTCCTTAAACGTACAAGTTCATCTTTTTCTGAGTTGTTGTCTTTATTCTTATTAGCTTCATCATCTTTTAAACTTTTGATTTGTTCTAATAATGTCTGATTAAGGCTTTTCAAATGTACATTTTCTTCTTCTTCTTCTTCTAATAAATGCTTCTTGAGTTCCTTCTTTAATGCTTTAGCTTTCTTGACTTGTTCGAGTAGTTTGTCTTGGTGATCTCTGAGGCACGAAACTTCTGTCTTTGTTGGAGACGACTTCTTCAAACTCTTTTTGCTTCCTTGATATAGTTTTTTTGTTATCTTTGAACATAAAGTCTAAGATATCCTTGAAGTCTTCTGACCATCTTCCCCTTATAAGGAAAAGTCAAAACTTGTTTCTCTATGTTTAACAGGAATAAACCTAAATCCTTAAACCAGGGTTGATCGAGTATGATGTCAACCTCTGTATAATCCATATTTACAACAAGAAATTGAGATATGTACTCATAGTGATTTACTATCACTTGTAAATCACTAATTGTTACTCTTTTTGGTCAAAATTATTTTTCCTTACCCCAATGCTTGGCTCTGGAATTAATAGCTTATTCACCAAGTTGATGTTGATATAATTTTTATAGTTGCTTGTGCTGATAGCGATATTAATTTTTCTTCCTTGGATACTTCCTTTTAATGTAATTATTCTGTGATTTGTAACTGAAAAACCATTATAAGAAAACCTTTCTTCCTTCGTCATTATAGAATTGAGCTCCATTATCTCCATCATTTTTTTTCCATGATTGATCCCATTTTTGCTTTGTCGAGATGACTTTAGGTATTTTGTAGTTGCTTTCACCTCTTTTTTCTTGTTGTTGTAAGTATCTTGCACACACATATTAAAAATTCTCTTTTTATTTGTTTTTATGAATAAAATATATCCTTTCCCTTCTCATTTTTGAAAACTAGGGGTTTTTTAAATACATAATAATAATAATTTTTATTTTAATAAAATAAAATAAATAATTATAATAATTATATAATAATTAATTATATTAATTATAATTATTATTAGAGTACTCATAAAACTATATAACCAAATATGTGAAAGGCAAATGGAATGAATGGAGCTGATGTAACAAATGGATGTGATGGGCGAATGGAACGAAGGGACACGATGGAACGAATGGAACAAAGGGACGTGATGGAATGATGGGATGTGTTAGTAGCACAGGTGGACAATGACAACTGTATATGGCGGTGACTGTAGCTGTGTGTAGTACTCTGATGGTGACTTCGGTGTCGGCTCGGTGGGTTGAACAACAGGTGTGAAACGGTTCAAGGGCGTGGAACCGAGATTCGTTGGTCAGGGACAAGGGCAGTGTGATCGGTAGTACCAATGTACAATGTGATCGGTGGTAAGCCGGTCGGGCAACAACGACGGACAACACGGTGAGCGGATCGAGATCGAGAGCAGTTAGGGGACGGGGGGCATAATCCATCGAGAGCAGGTGGGAGCAAGGACAGTCGGGCTCGATGTCTATGGGGCTTAGTGGTCAGGGCAATTAAGCGACAGTTGGTCCTCAACTTTGTCAAGTGGCAGTGTATTTTTTTTTTGTTTGTGGGCTGAAGTTGACGACTGTAGGTGCTAGTGGGTCGGGATGTCATGTGGTGGTGGCTCGTGGTTGCATGCTGCGGGTGGAAAGTGTCTTGCAGTAGCTCCGACAAATGATGCTGGTGGCACAGTCTGTGTGGGTAGATGGTCGACAGTCGACCAGGTAAGGGTTGATTTTATTATTATTATTATTATTTTTAAATATAAAATATTCTATTTAATTTTTAATTTTTTAATTTTTTTGTTTGTTTATTTTATATTTTTTTTCACATGTAATAATTTTTTTTATAATTTTTTATATATATTTTTCAATTTCTTATATATATATATATATATATATATTTTTTTTTTTTAAATTTTCTTTTCTCACTATGTTTTTTTCTTTTTTTTCCACTATTTTTTTTAAACCCCTCTTTTTTTTCAAGATTTTTTTATTATGGCAAAAGGCCTGTCGACGAATTTGATGGAATTGAGAATCTCCAAGACTGGTGTAGCGAAACGCTTAGAGTATGACGACAACCAAGTTGACGATGAGATGAAGGCCAAAGGCCGGTGATCGAAGAATGTAGCTCTGATACCAATGGAAGGACCAACACTGGTATACGCAACGGAAATACTAAAACACTTCGTGGACAAACACATCCATTGTACGACAAGAAGTGTAAATTATATATTATATAAAAAATTGATGATAGGATGATTACAAATGAGAATGAGGGCCTGCTTATATAACCTAGGTTGCCCTTTCATGAATGGCCATGTCTCTAAGACATGCCTCTTCGTCACAAACTAACTAATGATTAGTGAGTTACTTATTATTTATTACAACATTCATTTTTATATTTATTATTATTTTACTATGAATTATATCCATAACAGAATCCAAGAGTTTTCCCCCATACTTGGTCGTATATAACTTGTACCCTTTTATTATTCTTTAATTGATCCCACATGTAAATGTTTACAAACATTTACACCACGACAACATCACCCCCATACACTTTTACTTTTAGATTTAATTTAAAAAGAAGGTTATAAAATTAAATTAAAACCAACCCATCCATCTTAACTTTTGATATACCAAGCCCTCATAGGGATTAAATTTTTTGAGGTGCAAACCTCTTTTAGAGTGAAAAGATATTTGATCGCTATCATTGTTTGGTAGATATGTAGTTAAGATGGATTCAAGTTTAATTATAATTATAATTATTTATTTTAATTTTTTTGTTTAATTTTTCTTTTAATGTAATTTGATTGAAAATATTTTAATTAATACTTATAATAGTAATTATTATGATTATTATTTTAGTTTTTTTTGTGTAATTTGACCAAGTCAAAATGTTTACATAACATAACAAGACATGCCATCTCTTCCATACTGGGTTGGAAAGCCCATCTCGACACAATAAAATATTTATAAAATATTTTGATTTTGAAATGTGTTATGGTTTCTGGGCATGCAGTATTGATAAGCCATGGTATTGGCCCATGGTTGTGGAACAAAGCCTATTTAGAAGTTAATAATATCCATGGTAAAGAGATGGTCAATATTAATGGTTGAGAATCTTGCTATATTGTAAGCATTAAATTTTTTGTGCTTATTAATTAGATTTAAATGTGGTTATTGACTCGTGATTTTAATTTATATGGTAAAACAAATATTAATTTAAACTATTTAACATGATATGTATATAAAAGAAAAATAATATAACAATGTTTCCATCTAACACCTAACACATCTCCCCTATACTAGAACCACTCAGTGCAATACAGATTCTTGTCTATCTATTGATAGTAGTTTAATTATTTGGGAGGTATTGGAACTAGAGAAGGAAAGCAAATAATTCCAATGGGAGAAGAAAAATAGATAATTTGCTTCATACTCTCTCTGTTTCAGACCTAACTGAATATGTTTTGCAACGAGTTTGAATGTGGCCATCTTTACTGATATGTTGGAAAAAGAAAAAGTAATAAACTCTCACTGTAACATCCCCTGGTAAACCTCGTGTAAAAATACATAGGATTAGAAAGTTTTTACCAGATTTACTAGCATATAGTATTCCCAATAACTTATTCCATATTTCTTAATTGTCTGTGTAGATAAAATCTTTGTTATTGCATAAAGTAACTTTAGAATTGGAATAACAAGTCACATAACATAACAACCACTGCAACAACATGTTAACATAAAGCTTCCTGTTGTAATCCTTCATCATTATCATTGTTCATTTAATTAGGCTAGTTAATCACATATTTGATGTTGTAAGTGTCAATGTCATGTAAGGAAGCAACATCATTAGAATGACATAATATGCAAACACATCAATGGACATCGATATACCCTGGAAACTCCATAGGAAAAAAATGACAAACATTTATTTTATTAAATGTTTCGTGAGGGTTTTCACCCCACTTAATGGTAGTAAGGGGGCCCATCCCTTGACCATTGTTAAAATATTTACAAAGAAATATCATCTTAAATTCAACATAACTAGCTAGAGGCCATTACATTAATCATGACATCATTTACCCCACAATTCCTCGAGTACTATATATTTGTGGCTTGGCTGTTCCCTGCAGTGGATTATCTTTCGTTTGTCAATCCCTCAATCTACATGGGCCATTAGTTCATTGTCAGCTCCTTCTTGATCCCTTGCCGCCTTATAGAAATCATTGCAATCCATTTGCAATTTCATCAAGCTAGAAATGCTCATCCTCATCCTCATCCTCATCATCGACTATTAATTCATGTAACTTTCCTTTCCTTCCTTGCATGAACTGTATGAGCTAGGGTTTCTTCATCCTTGAGTTATCCAACCAGACCAAAGGCTCAATTGTAAGCTAAGACATCTTCAGGAAAATGAACTAAATACAAACTCCATTGGCGTTCTAGGTCTCATTCTAGGGTTTCACAAACCCTTAGGACCAAGACTTCAATACAAGTCATATCCTTCTAGACCTCTAGGGTTTACAAAACCTAAGTCTTTCATCAAACTCGTCATGAGAAAATTTGTTCTGCTGCAATCAATATAGGTGGGACAATTTCTCAAATCGAAGTGTCCAAAACAACAAGTGGAAAAAGAATGTGCCACAGAGTCCCCATGCCTTTGCATATGTGATGAAATTATCAACAGGGTGATTACCCTATTCCATCATATTATCAATGAATCAAGGAATAGCTCCATCTCGTTCAGACTACCAATATCCTCCAACTAGCATGTCAATCAAAAACAAAAATATTGTCACATTTACAAATCTTCAATAAAGAATGCTCCATGAAAGTAAGATGTCTTCATCAAAGAGGGAATAAGACCACTACATCCCATTGTCCTCCATAAAATCTTCCAAGAGAAATCGCTTCATCAATCGATTTTTAATATATGTGCAAACAACAACCTTCAAGTGGCATGATCATATGATTCTTGAAAATAATAAAATGCCATTGTCACTTTGCAACCAATGACATTGATGAAGCGAACAAAGCTCCTTCTCAAGTTAAATACTCCAGAACACTTGGAATATGAAAATATCCATGAGGATACAAATATTATTATATAAAAGGTATGAAGAATGAGATGAAATGATTGAATGTTACAAATGAGGCCTGCTTATATACCTACACAGGTGCCTCTTCACGAAAGGTCATGTCTCATCAGACATGGCCTTTCAACCTAATTACTAATTAACTAATTAATCATTATTTACATTATTTTATTCATTACATTGCCTTCCTCCTCAAAAAGCTTTGTCCTCAAAGCTTGTTGATGAAAGGCCTCGATTTCTTTTCCTGTTACGAACATCTTCTCGTCTCGGGGCAGTCATCCTTGTCGATACAAGTTGATATGATCCTCTAAGTGAAACAAAACTGTCGCACTGAGAATGGATCGGACCATCCTAAATCAACCTTCTGTGGAATCTCACGATGACTGGCAACTTGTGACGACTTGTTAGCACATGAGTGGATTGCACCGACATTAGTATTCTTCGGAATATCAACTTGTTTCTATTGAGAATACATAGCTCAGTCGAGTTGTCTGCTCCCATGATTTGGATGTCGATAGGGAACCTTTTTGGTTTGACGACTTTGATTTTTTTTCTGGCGAGGACGTTAATGAGTTGGTTGCAAAACTTCACTTAGAACGTTCCTCGTCTGAACTGAAACATCTAGGTTTGCATTTTCTGCAACTTGCTTGTCTTCTTCTTGAGTTGTAACACTTACTGTATCAATGTTCGTTTTTTCCTTAAATTGAACTTCTATATTTGAAGATTTCGATGCTTCATTTTCGACAAGTTGTTGCACCTTGTTTTCCAACGACTTCTTGTCTTTCTTCAACTTCTTAATTTGCGTTAGTAATTTATCGTTGTGATCCTTGAGGCGAGAAACCTCTTCATTCTTGTTAGTGGAGATTTTTTCAATTTCCTTCTGCATATTTTGTATCACATTTTTACCTTCTTGAGAAATTAATTTTGAAATTTCTTGAATGTCTTCAGGTGTCACTGAATTTGGATTTAAGTTAACGTCATATAGCGTTATTTTCTTCTTTTTGTAAGAGAATGTTGAAAACTTCTTTTTTGTATTAAGGATGAATGACCCTAGTGATTCCATCTAGAGCGAACCCATAACTATATCACTATTGTTGCAAAATAAGGTTTTAACAATGAATTGTGAGACAAGGGAATACTCCCCAATACTTAGGTGTAAATTCTCTATGTTGTATTGTTTGTCATTTGCGTTAAATGAATTTGCTTCAGTTATATTTGATTCAGGGATATGAGAACCTCTTTTCCTGCAAGTGACCCTTTGATTTCAATTAGCGCATCGACACACATACTATAATTTTTTGGAAATCTTCCAGCCTTCAATTCCAATTTAGACGTCATTTTTGCTTATAGATATGACTTCTTCAAATTCCTTTTTAATAATTTTTATTTATTTTTCACTTTGGCCCCCTTTTTTTTTTGAATATATATATATATATATATATATATATATATATATATATATATATGTATGTATGTATTCTTAATAACCTTAATTACTTGCTACCTTCACACTTTTTTTTTTTCTCCTTTATAAAATATGTGGTCTTTTCTATTTTGAAAAAATATATAAATTTATATTTAGGCTACTACAGTTAGTGCCCTTCCTTTTTATATATATATGGTACCTTCACTTTATAACAACCTTTTATTTATTTATTTATTTACCTTTTTATTTTTTACTATCCCACTTATCAATGATACCTTCCCAACAACTTTGTTAAACTTTAATAATCCTTTTAAGTGGAAAGATGTGACTAGTGACTGTGGATATGATTGTACGGATACGATGATGCAATGGTACAAAAATTATATGGTCTACATATAGAGCACGTGCTATATGGTTGAAGATTTGAGTTTTGGAATTTTTTTTGGTTGCTGGCAGGATGGGTTGATTTGACAAAGGTGATGGCAACAGTGGCCGAGGATTCCTAGTGAAAATTTGACGGAAGGCAATGGAGGAGGCGTGGCAGGGAGAATGATGAGGGTCGGATGTGGATCAGAGTGGGAATGGTCGAGCGGTAGCTGGCCAAGCACGGACATAGTGATTGCGTCGAGCAGGCAGATATTTTCCCACTGCGTGGAGTGGCCGTAGGCTGTAGATTGACCTCGGTCAACGGTGATGAGGAACAAGCAGATGGTGTTGATGGTCGATGCTTGCTGTGTGTGGATGGTTAAATGGCAAATTTGATAAGCAGAGTCCCAAGTTCCCAGCACTATCTTTATTCCCACTTACAAGGGATTAGGGATGTGGGTTGGGTTGTGGACGATGTATGCAGCGGAAGGAAGAGGGACGACGTATGCGGCAGTGTGGACGATGTATGCGGCAGTGTGGACGACGTATGCAGCGGAAGGCGGAGGGCAGCTGTGGGTCGAGGATGGCAGAGAGCAGTGGTTGTGCGGGCTGGATGGTGGTGGCTGTGCGGCCGTTGGCCGCTGTTCAATGGAGGCTCGGACTGACGGGGACAACGGTAGGGAGATCTTGACGACAATCGAATATATATATATATATATATATATATATATATATATATATTAATGTTATTTTTTTTTCTCTTTTTAACACTTTTTTTTAAAATTTTTTTATTAACCCTTTTTTATGAAAGGTTTTTTCTTTTTTTATCTTTTGACTTTTTCGATTTTTTTTTTTTGTCTCTTTTTTTTTTATTTCTTCTTCTTTTAAAAAAAATATGGCCAAGGGCCTTTGATGAACTTAGTAGCAGCAGTGGAGAAACTCCAAAGGTTTTGCGAAATGCTTCGACGGCAACAATGTTGACGAATTTTTGATGGCCAAAGGCCTGGACTGAGGAGCGTAGCTCTGTGCAGCGATGAGCGGCCAAAAGATTGAACTGCTTTGGTACTCTGATACCAAATGAAGCGAACAAAGTTCCTTCTCAAGTTAAATACTCCAGAACACTTGGAATATGAAAATATCCATGAGGATACAAATATTATTATATAAAAGGTATGAAGAATGAGATGAGATGATTGAATGTTACAAATGAGGCCTGCTTATATACCTGCACAAGTGTCTCTTCACGAAAGGTCATGTCTCATCAGACATGGCCTTTCAACCTAATTACTAATTAACTAATTAATCATTATTTACATTATTTTATTCATTACAATTGATTTGGCACAAATCTGTGTGCTCTATTAGATGCTAGGATGCCTTCAAGAACTAGGTTGCTGGCCTCTCCACTGCCTAAAGCACTTTGGACCCCCTGTTCATCATGCTGAGGCCTTTTCAGCCTTTCAATTATGCCACTCTCGAGGCCTTTCGGCCCTTTGCAATCAACACTGAGGCCTTTGAAGTTGAACCCCTTGTCACAAGATTCTAGGGCTCAAACATAGCTTCAATCACAACGTCTTCACAAAACAACAAATAGACACCAAATTTGTTCTTTACTTGTGATCTACGACTTCTTCTCTTGAGCTTGCTTGTGTGTGTGGAATGAGAAGGGTTAAATCACATGCTCATGCATGGTATCTTCTTAAGGTTACCAGTTCATCATATCATGTCATGGGAGCCATGTTTTATGAAATTTCTCAAAGATCCAAAGTCAAAACATAATCGCAAGCTGCCTCTGTTTCTAGACTAGCTTTTTAAGTCTCTTTAGTGGCTGTTCTTTCTCCTAGGCTCTGATACCATGTTGATTTTTCAATGATATCTGATCTTCTAAACTGATAATTACTTTCCAATGATTTCTTTAACCAAGTTTACTTATGTCACATACATCATTAGGCAATTATACATATAAAATCTCAACATTAATGCACTAATGACAATAGGACCATAAAGAGACAACCAATGACACAAAGAGACAAATTTTCACATGGGAAACTCAAACTCGACAGAAAACCCAACAATCTTTTTTAGGAGAAATTCCTTCAACATTTTTACAATTTGATACTCACAAGTCAAATTAAGTCAAATAGACCAAAAAATTCCACAGGCCAAACCTTGATCAACAACTTGGTCAAACTGCCTATAATAGAGCCTTGTCAATTGTCTCAAAATTTGGTCAAACTGACCTTAGAACAACTTGTTCAAAGCCTCAGAAATCTTGGTCAACTCTGCCCAAAAAAAGTTTGGTCAATTGTTGGTCAACACATGCCATATGTTGGTCAAACATCGTTGGTCTCCTCTTTCCTTCGCACATTTTGATCAAAACAAAAGAATTGATGTGTGTTTCAAACTCTCCAAATGAGGGAGGCTGAATTATGGTGGTCAAATCAAGTGGGTTGTATAGGGTCAAACCCATTCAACTGGTGGGGCCGACCTGTCACTTTGGAGCCTAGATGAGCTCGAAATTAATAATTTTAATTTCTTTTAAAAGGTTGATTTGAACACTGACTGTAGCTACCCAAATTCAACACTATTGTATAGAAATTTGGACACGTGTCTTGTGAAAAAAAATCCTGAAATTGATTTATTGCCTCATTCTTACGCAATTCAGTCACAATATTGGAGCTCTCGAAGGTTTGAAAGTGCAACTAAGGGAAATTAAGCAATGTTAGAAGGGATTCCAAGTGTTGGGAAGTGGATTTGTGTAGGCCCTACTAAAGTTATCAATGGTAATGTTAAATTCTTAAAGTAAAAGTGACATTCTCTTCTATGTTTCATTTTCATGACTTCCCTTTTATATTTCATTTTCATCCTTTTACTTAAATTTTTAACATCACCATGAAATGACGCAGGATGTTTGAGAGTGGTTTCAACCTCATTGGATTTCATATGGAGAAAGTAGAATTTTAGATCGCACTCAGAATTGAACAAACTCAACAGTTTTTAGGATTTTAGGATTGGGGGGATTACAATGTTTCCATTGCAGTTTGTCATGTATGAGGGTATGGAAGTAGCATTTAATTAAGAGGACCAAGCCCTCTATGCACCTTGATGTTGGTGGCATTGATTGTTGAACTCTTTTGTCATGATTGTTGTAAAAATGCACCCATGAGTCAAACATAATCTTGATTTGACATGTTAAGCTTTTTCTATCTTATTTTGATGCTTAGAGGATGATGTTGATGATGAGGATCCCAATGATTTTAGGTAATCATTGCTTATTGACAATGCTTTTAATGATATATAATACTAGTTATTTTTTGTAGAAAGATTTTTCTTGGATTATACAGGGTAGTCCATTTCTTTCCAAGTCAACAACAAATAGTTCATTAAGATGCTTGTCCTTCTTTATGTAACCTTGACTTCCTCAGTTCTTGTGATATTAAAGAACTTTGATTTTGTAGTCTTTTATTACTTTGGTCCTCAGTCCCTAGTCCTGTACTTATTACTTCGATCTCGCAATGATATGATACCTTAGTCCTGTACTTGATACTTCGGTCCTGCAATGATGTGATACCTCAGTCTTGTACTCAATACTTCAGTCCTGCAATGATGTCTAGCTCCTGTAGTTATGCAAAACTTTGGTGTTCCTTACCTTAACTCCGTTGTTCTGTAATGTATCTAAACTTCTTAACAACTTCAGGCTGGGTTGAGTTCACTTAGGTATATATAGTTGTTTCTTCCTGTAAATTGAGGCCGACATGAATAATAGGAGGAGCCGACTTATAGAATATGAATTTGGAGCCAATTTCGAAGAGCTTTAGGCCACGTTGATGGATGGAGGGTTTGACATGACACATTTTTTTTTCTTTCTATGACACCATGAACCCAAGAAGGGTTTCTTACATAATAAATTTGACTTTGACTCAACAAAAATCCTAGAGCACACAATGGGTGCTTTAACCTATTGACCATTGACCCAAGCATGAATCCATGCTTTAATAAGTCAATACAAATTTCCTTTTATAATTAATATTTCTTTTCTTTCTTTTCATAAATACATGACTCAAATATAATTACGCAAACTGACACTAGTTACATTCTTCAACATCTTAGGCAATAATTCGTGCTAATCACTGAAGCATGCAACCTCTCATGGGTCCTAATCCCATTATAGGTTCAATGAATAACATTTTAATCTCTGGAAGCCCCCCCTCGAGCGTCACACCCTTTAACCTCTTATAGATCTTTGTTCTTATTATATGCATGGTTTTGCTCTAGTAATTCACATGAAGGATCAAAAGATGAAGCCAAAAATGAAGCTTCCAAAAATAATAGATGAGATAGAGGGATGCTTTATTGTCATCATTATTATAAAGGTCATCAACAAATTAACCGAAACCGAAATTGATATGAAAAGCTAAGTGAAGAGCCTATTATATTAGAATAGAAGCTCAAATGTGGAATCTTATCATTTCCCAAATCACAGAAGTCACCACATATTTTTGTAGAAAATTGAGTTAGGGTGGTTTGATCCTTTCGCATTAAGACAACTTTGCACAACACTTCGTAGCTCGTATTGTCTTGTATCATTAACTATCACAACTACAAGAATAGAGGATCATGAGAAGGCATGAAAAACTAGAACAAGTGTTAAAATCTAAAAATTTTATGCAGAAATTTAAAAATTCTTTGCAAAAAATTGAAAGTTCTATAAATAAAATTGAAGATACTTGCAGAAAATTGAATGTACTTTGCAGAAAACTGTATGGAACTGAATGTACTTAGCAAAACGCTGAATGTACTTTTCAGAAAGATGAATGTACTTTGCAGCATACAGAACGTACTTTGCAGAAAATTGAATGTTTTATGTTGTTACAATTACTTATAATTCAAATTTTTTCTTCACAACTTTTCAGATCAACAATTGTAGATAGAATATAAACTTAGGGATCATATGAAGACTACAAAGCACAAATATGAGACACTGAGAGTTAGGTCCAATGACTAGGAAAAAACCCACAGGGGGGAAACCCAAATGATTCTTCTTCTATTAGCTTTCTTCAATTGTTCAACAGAGTACAGAGATAGAGATAATGAGAATGAATGAAGTCACCAATGTTTGATCAGCTTATAGGTGAAGTGCTCTTGCTCTTTGCTTGAAGATCTTCTCCTTCTATTGATCAGATCTTGTCCTTCACACTTGCTCCAACTCTTCCCTTGCTCTTACTCTTCACTTGCTCTGATACTTCTCTTGCACACACTCAACACTAACTCTCCTTCTTCACAATGAACATGCTACTCTCAAGTCTCACTTGCTCTTGCTTAAATAGATGAGAAAGGAGAGAAGTTACAAAATGAATTCATGCCTTGAGCCAATAATAGGAGAATTGAATTCCATGAGAGAGGAGTTACTTGAGGAGAAGTGTAACTCATCTCAAGAATAAAGAGAGGGGTACACATGTCTTGAGGAGTTACAATTCGAATTAGGAAGAGAGAGAGAGTTGCACTTAGACATGAGAGAATATTGGGTGAGAGTTACGAATCAAATTGAATGAGGGAGTTAAAAGTGCATTTAATGAGGAGGAGTTACACTTTTTCCATTCATTGAATTAGTAAGGGAGAGTGACATTCTCTTAAGTGTGGAGTTACTATTTTATTCCAAGAGAGAGGTTCAATTTGCCAAGTAAAATATTCTCAATTTAATTTACTTATTTCATGAGAGAATTTGTTCATATTAATCCATTAAAGGTGAATGACTTTATACTATTTTATAAATATTAGTATAATAATAATAAAACTAGTAAGGATAAAAATATTAATTCTTGACTTGTATAATCATGATTGATTTGATTTTAAAGTGGATTTCATATGTCGAGATCATCCTTGATCATCTAGACATGACTTTCTATTTTTGGAAAGTCACTTGCAAATTGAAATATGACTTACTATTTTTGAAAATTCATATTAGAATCATTAGAAATAAAATTTTATTATAGGAGGTTCAAACAAAACTAAAAGATATGATTTCTTCTAGGAGAAATTCATCCCCGCGCTGCCAAATTTTAACACTTCCTCTCAACTAGGGAAGAATTTCTTTCTACATCAAAGATCTTTGCTTCCTCTAATCTTTTTCATTCATCTTAGTTCAACTTTTCTCTGTAGTATCTGTAACAATGAAGTCGCAATCTAAAGAAGAATCATCCACTTGACACAAATTTGGAAACGAAAGGATCATCACATGTCACATAGACAAGGATTACACTCAACCAATTTTCATCTAAAAAAATTAGGTGATAGAACACAAACATCACATAGACAAAACTCAAACAAGTCACACAAACAAAAATCAAACACAACCAAGTGTCAAGTGGTGGAACACTTGCATCCTAGACAAGTCTCACTACACCTATTGGCCAAATAGGTGGCTCTTCCCATGTCCCAGACTGAGTCGGATGCATACTGAGGACTACTCTTATGGCACACACTACACAAGAGGTCCCTCATCCTTAGGAGCTTTCTGACATCATTCCCTGATCCTGTGAGCTCTAACAGGGGGGAAGGCAACTCAGTGTTCTCAATCAGCTGTGACTGCTTCCCGGAAGGGTCATGTCCATAATTCCAAGCTGCTCTCTAAAAATCAAGAACTTTCCTTTCGGTAAAGGCTTAATAAGAATGTCAGCAATCTGATCATTAGGGGACATGTGATGGAGCCTCATTACTGTCTGCACCATGTTGAGAAATCAATGCTAGTAGATTAGGTTTTGATTTCATTTTTCTTGATAATTACTTGTGAATTATGTTGTCTTCTTTTACTTCTTTATTATATTGTCCTTCATCAAGCAATTACCAAATTATGTGTGTATGAAGATCACAAAAGGACGAGACATAAGATGTAGGCACTCTGCTAGGTCCAAACCCCTCTCTAGGGGAAAGCCCAATAAAAAATCTCTTCCTTCAATAGTTTTACTTGAGACTCTTCAACCTAGACATAGACCAAACTTAACTCCACACCAAGTTAGCCCTTCCAGACCTTCGACCTTGTAGCAACAACAATATAACCCCAACAACTTCGATTATGCAACAACTTACGACATTAGGCAACAACTGATAGCGACAATAAAAAGACTTCGATCTTCCAAAGTAGGGCACAAGAGAGAGTGAGAGAGAGCCCAAAATTTCGATTTTCTCCTTTTCTTCTTCCTTGACCAAACTCACACTTCTTTTGACCTCCTTTTCCTACTTCACACTTTTTTCGGCTTCTTCTTGTGATATCGAACTTGAGTGAGAGAGTGTCCAAATGAATTCGATCTGCTCCAATATATAGGCTCCAGGTGAGGTCAAATTGCCCATATTCAGGCTAACTTGATCTCCTTTAGGCTGACTTAGTGTGGAGGTGACATAATACATAGTTGACTAAAAAATAATTCTTTTTACATGATTCGAAAGCCCATGAAGGGTCTTATAAAAGGTACAATGACTCTAATGACTCAATATTAATCGTAGGAGTCCACAATGGGTACTTTGACTAATATAATGATGACCCAAGATTGAAACCGTTGCTTTAATAAGTCATTGTAATAATAATAAAAATTCTTTTCTTTATTCTTCTAACAAGCAGTGAAACATGGATTGCCGAGTGCTTGCGAGTATAAGTCTGCTCGGCCAGCAAACGAGCCGATCTGAGTCTCACGAGTCAAACTCGCGTTGACCGAGTTTGACTCGTGGTCAACGCAAGTTTGACTCGTAAGACTCACGAGTTCTACTCGGGTAGCGATTTATTGGCTAGGGTAAACATATTTTTTATCGTAATTGCCGCACTTCTCATCCTTTTTCCCCCGAGGCCGATGCCGACGCCGCACTTCTCATCCTTTTTCCCTACGCCGACGCCGCTACTCCCCTGCTACACTTCTCATCCTTTTTCCAGACGCCGCTGCTCACAGCTGCACGAAGAACGCCTCTGGAGTCTAGTCGCTGCTGCACGAAGACGTCGTTGCTCTGTACAAAGAAGTTAAGAACGCCGCTGCTCCTCTGCTTCAGAGGCTAGCCTTCGATCATCGCACTAATACACCGTTGCTCCTCTGCTTCAGCGTTTTAAATTTTAATTATCGGGCAGGCCAGGCCGCAGGTTTAAATTTTAATTATCGATTTGCCTTGTCTCTCGTGGTGAGGTGCTTGGCGTTGTGGTGAGGTGCTTCAAGCTTGTGTTGTTTGAACTTTGGAGTCAAGACTGAAGAGCCGAAGAAGCGAGCTCTTCGAGAGCTGAAGTGTCAAGACTCAACCTGTGAGTTTTTAATATTTATTATTTAATGTAGTTTTAAAATTTTCGATAGCTGAAACAGTGAAATGTAGTTTTAAAATTTTCGAGAGCTGAAATGTTACTGTTTTACAGTCAATGTAGTTTTACTGTTTTTGAAAGATTTTGCAATTGCTTTCATTTTGACAGTTGTATCATTTTTAATTTTAATTTTTTTTTGTCTATTACAATTTATAGGCCTACGAGAGCCACAAATTAATTATTAAACACAGGCCAAACAACAATAATGCCAAGGGAGAAGGACTTTGCTTGGGCTTATTGTGAGAAGATTCCTGGGGAAGCCAAGCTCCTTTGTAAATTTTACAAAACGAAATGTAGTGGAGGCATTTATAGATTCAAGTACCACCTTGCAAAGATACCCGGCCATGATATAGGTCTCTGTGACAAGGTTAATGAAAATGTCCAACACCAAGCAATCTTGGCCCTTGATATGTTGAGTCAACATAATGCCAAGAAAGCAAAGCAAAAAAAAGAAATAGGAACTCTTGGCGTTGACCATTGTTCTTCCAATACCCCCTTCTCATCTCCCTCTGTTGAATCTTCAATGCCCTTCCCAAGTTTTCCGCACATGCCTCCAAATCCAAGTCGAACTCAATGCCAAATGAATCCTCCTACATTCAACAGTGGAGGTGGAAACATAAACACTTTTTTTGCTCCCCGCACAAAACCTGGTTCCCAACCTACCTTGGATGGCATTGGTTGGAAAAAAAATATCCATAGTCAGGCAAGGAAGGCCATTACTAACTTTTGGTACTATTTTGACATACCTTTCCATTGTGCCAGAAGTCCTTATTGGCAAGCTATGATTGATGCAATTGCTGTTGCAGGTCCAAGGTTCAAAGCCCCTTCATCAGAAAGCCTTAGGACAGATTTGTTGTTAGAGTGTTGAAGATGTCATGCTTGTGCTAGCTGAGTTTCGTTCATCATGGGTAGAAATAGGGTGCACCATCATGAATGATGGATGGACAGATCAAAGGAATAGAACTTTAATAAATTTCCTTGTATCTTGTCCAACAGGCACAATGTTTCTCAAATCAGTGGATGCCTCAGACAAGGTTAAGACTGCTCAACTTATTTGTGAAATGATGGAGGAAGTTGTTCAAGAAGTGGGAGAAGAACATGTTGTACAAATTGTCACTGACAATGCAACTAATTATATCGCTGTTGGTAGACTTTTTGAGATTAGGCACCCCACTATTTTTTGGACCTCTTGTGCAGGCCATTGCATAGATTTAATGCTTGTGGACATTGGTAAGCTTCATTGGATACATGAGGTTGTGGAGAAGGCAAAATCCATAACCAAATACTTGTACAACCACACTATTGTCCTAAACACCATGAGAAAATACACTGAAGGTCAAGAAATTGTTCGAATTGCAGTGACTAGATTTGCAACAAATTTCATATCTTTGCAATTTGTGGTTGAGCAAAAGATAAATTTGAAGAGGTTGTTCTTGGGACTTGAGTGGATGGAATCTAAACATTCCAAAACCCTTGAAGGCATTGAGATTGTTGCACTTGTTTTTAATGACGGTTTTTGGAAAGATGCCGAAGAGATTATTGCTGTCACAGAGTCCCTTGTCAGAGTTCTCCGGTACTTCAAGTCTTTTCACTTTTTTCATTTTTAAAATTTCATTTCAAGCTTCCTTTTATTTTCAAAGTTTCATATTTCATTAATTTTGAAAGCTTGAACTTTCAGGATGGTTGATGGTGACAAACCCGCTATGGGTTACATTTATGAGGCGATGGATCTCACAAAGGAGCATATCAAAAGAAGATATGGGGATGAGGAGGCAAAGTATTTGCCTCTTTGGGATATTATTGATGCGCGTTGGGATAGGCAATTGCATTCCCCCTTACATGCTGTTGGGTACTTCTTAAACCCACAGTATTTTTATGATAAGAGCAAATTTAATGAAGATGGGGAGGTTGGCAGAGGACTTATGACTTGCATTGAAAGGTGCTCCCCTAATCTAGAATTTCAAAGCTATATCTTTTCCCAACTACAGGATTATAGGACGCCAGCTAAATTATTTGCTTATACCAGTGCTATACGAGAAAGGACTAAGATGTTGCCAGGTACCCTTTGAGACTTGAAGGCTTCATCAATTTTGTATGTTAAATGTTTTAATAAATTTTGTTTTCTTTTTAAGTTTTTACTATTTAGTACTTACTAAGTTACTACTAGTACTCACAAACACATGCCACTTGCTAGGTCTTTGGTGGCAAAACTTTGGTAGTGATATGCCAGAATTGAAGAGATTCACCATTCGAATCTTAAACCAATCATGCAGTGCTTCAGGTTGTGAGCGCAACTGGAGCATGTTTGAGAAAATACATTCTAAGAAGCGCAATCGATTGACACAAAAGCGCTTAAATGACCTTGTATTTGTCCATTACATTCTACGACTTCGCAACAAGCAAATACTAGGTGAGAGCTTGAATTTGAAGTTCTCATAATCTGATTTGCACTTTAAAGTTTAAAGTTTAAACTTCAAACTTTAATTTACATTTCAATGTCTCATGATAATGACAGGTTTGGATCATTCACCAATTGACCTTGAGGATATAGATCTGCAAACTACAAATGCATAAGATTGGGTCCAAATAGAGGAGGAGCCTCCTCTTTTAAGTGTACATGACTTGGAGAACTTAGAGAGTCAAGCAAGCGAAGGAGTGGGAGGATTCGCTTCTAGTTCTCACTCTTAGAGTCTTAGACTCTCTGTTATTGATGTTTTACTGATTTGCTTAGCAGTATTTTGTAAACTTTTAGAAGCAGATGCTTCTGGTTCTATGTAGTGACTAGTAACTGGTTAGAACTTAGGAGTCAGGACTTAGGTTTCAGTACTTCGGATCATGTTTGGACTCATAACATATATGAGATACTTATTCATTCATGATATTTTGGACATCTATTGATATTATGCATTGTTTGGACATGGCGTTATTGAATATCAATGAATTTTTTTTTTTTTTTAAATTCAGTAAGTGTATATCTTTATTTATTGAATTCGCCGATTTTTTCCCTTTTTTTCCCGATCCGATTCAAACTCTTCGCTCTTTTGCCTTGTCGATTTATTGTCGATTCTGAATCTGGTAACATTGCTGACAAGTACATTACATAATTACTCAAATACATTTATGAAGATCGAACCTAGTTACATTTTTCAACATCCCCTCTTAACTAGGGAGACATTCATAAGGAAGATCTCAAACTATATGAACTATGAAGAGTTTAGCCACCATAATGCCATGGACTAGATTCTTGACCAGGGAAATCTATCCAGATGGAGAGGTGGGACTAAGATGGATTAAAGCTTTCAACCTCTGTAGGTGCCATCAGGCTTACTTGCTAACCATCAACCCAGGGATCCAAGTGCGTATCCGAGGTCAAAGCTCCAAGACCAATGTCACACTCCCTACTTTGGGATCTAGACATCAATACATAGGGCCGACCTGATGTCCTCCCAGGCAATGCTTCACTCACAAAACCTCAACAAATCTCTTCCAAATTTTTATCAACAAGATCAACAATATCTATTAAACCAAGCATTTTCCCAAGATATTCAAACTTCTTATTAGGAAGAGACTTTGTTAGTATGTCAACTACTTGTTCATCTGTTGGGACATACTCCAACTTCAAGATCTCATCCTGCACCAAGTTCCCAATACAGTGGAACTTATTGTTGATATGCTTCGTCCTAGCATGAAACACGAGATCTACATACATCTTGATGCAACTTTGGTTGTCACAATTGATTACAGTAGGACCTAGAGGCTTCTCAAACAAATCTGTCAGAAGCTTCCTCAACCATACAACCTCTTTTCCTACTTCACATGCAACCACGTATTTTTCCTCAACACTACTCAACGCAATGGGATCTTACTTCCTACTCATCCATGAGACCATAACAACTCCCAAACTAAAGCATCAACCTGTAGTGCTCCTTCGATCGGTCTCACTTCCACCCCAATCAAAATCTGTGAAGCCAATTAGCTTGACTTATTTACTATCATACTTTAGGCAGTGATGTATAGTGCCACAGAGATATCTCAATATGTGCTTGGCAACTATCTAGTGATCACGATGAGGCTCCAACTGAAACTGAGTAAGAATGTTTACAACAAAACATATATCTCGCCTAATGTTTACTAGATACATCAGGGAACCTACCAACTTTCGATAGGAGGTAGGATCCACAAGACTTGAGTCAGAGCTCCTCAACTTCTTGAGATTTGTGATTATAGGATTAGTTATGGGTTTGGAATCCATCGTCCCAGTTTTTGCAACAACTCGATGATGTATTTTCCTTGCCCCAAATATATCTCCCTAGGTATCTACGATACTTCCAGACCTAGGTAATAGTGCATTAGTCCTAGATCCTTCATCTCAAATTCAACTACTAGCATCTTCTTGCATTCTCGAATTCTTTGTTCCACATCAATGACAAATTGATCATCCACATATAGTAGAATAATGACTGGCTCATTATCCTCAATTTTGATGTAGAGATTTGGATCAGCAGTACCCTTCACGGACCCAATTCTTAGAAGATATGCATCAATTCTTGTATACCATGCCCTAGGTGCTTGCTTCAAAGCATATAGGGCCTTCTTGAGTCGACATACATGAGTATCTCTATGATTTTGTAGATGTTCTATGCTAGTAGCAATTTCACTTTTCATTCAGCAATCATACAAGTAGTTAAGCAAAATGCAGATAGAACATATAAGTAGATCTTACAGAAGACAAATCAGAAACAGGAAAAAATGTGTGTATTCGTTTCGGCGGTCAACAGGATGCTTCAACCAGCAAAGTCTCCTTTGGTCAGCCAGCCCAGCATGTGTCACAACAACCCTCCAATCTGTATATGAGTCAACCCAAGTCAACTCTGCAAAAGTCAACGCTGTCCTGAAAAGTCAACGCAGGGGCAGCAAGCTAAAAGTCAACGCAGCAGCAAAACGGTCAACCCTTTGACCTCGATTTTTGTGCCAGGTAGTACGGCCTTCATAAGTCGAACCTTCCACAAGTTTTCAGCTTGTTTGGACCAAGCGTTGACCAAAGTCAACGCTGGTCAAAGTTTCTGCGAAACCCTAGCAGCAGCAAATCCGTACTTCAGCTTGACCGTACAGTTTGTCCTCTTCGTCCTTCACACGTGTGGCTGAAACTCGTCCTTCTTGGTAGCTCGTACTCTAAGATGAGAGAGGAATATGAGAGTTGTGATGATGATGAAAATCTCTCCAACTTTTCCTGTATATATATCCATCATGAGGGTGTGTGACACATATGTTGGGCATGCGAGCCTACATTACAAAACTGGCCGACCTTGCACATATAATTTATTGAAAATAATAAATTCAAAATATAAGTTCTGCTCATCGGATTAAGACATATTTTATATGGATTTTACACCTCTCGGAAAGAGGAATCCAACAAAAATATTAGCCTCTTAATCTGAGCATCTTAATATGGAGTTTGGACCTAGTTGTCCAAATTTAACACTCCCTCTCAACTAGGGAGAACTCCATCTATTAGTGCAATCAACATCGTGCATCATCCCGCCGAAACTTGCTTTGCTGGCTTCTTTATTTCAGAACAGAAGTGGGTTAGTCGGATAGTATCACAAGTCATAGCTCCCAACGGACTCCCTCCAACCTGGTAGAGTGTACCAACTCTAAAACCAATTGAGATAGCTTCCTTGAAGCTCTTCTTCCACATGAGCACCTTTCCATCAGAGTAAGTTACATTGAATCCTTTGTCTTCCATGGCAGATACAGACACAAGGTTCTTCTTCAATTTGGGTACATAGAGTACATCTTGTAGACGAAGGACTTGTCCTTGAGACAAGTGAAGGGTCACAGTCCCGGTCCCTTTTACAGGATAAGTGGCATTATCCCCAAGGATAATTTCTAGATTAGTATCCCTTTCAACCATGTCAGAAAGTGCTTCCTTGAATCCGGTGATATGTCTTGAGGCACCACTCTCAATTAGCCAGACATCCATCGTGTCGGGCAGAGATGCAGCTGAGAGAGCAGATACCAGAATATACTCATTTCTTTTATCAACAACATTAGACTCCTCATACCTGGTATTTCTGGACCTCTTAGAAGGTTGATTGTTTCCTCCAAAGTGAGCCTTCCTCTTTCCTTTGGATTTGTCATTTCTTCGATTCCCATTTCTTCGGTTGTTGTTGTTATCGTCACTATCGGGAGAATCCTTCTTGAAGGGGCATTCTCTAGCATAGTGTCCAGCCCTATGGCAGGTGAAACATTTACCCTTCTTCTCTTGAGTCTTTGTCCTTCTTTTGTCCTTAGAACCACCAAAGTTCTTCTTTCGGGAATGAGCACCATAGGCAGCATTTCTTTCATTATCAAATTCCTTCATCCTTGTTTCTTCTTGCATACATCTTGACAGAAGCTCATCAAAGTTAGGAATGGTATTATTGTTGAGAATAGTAGTTGTGAATACTTGCCATTCATATGGAAGTCCTCCAAGTGCTGTGAGAACCATCTCACGATCAGCTATTATCTCCCCAATAGCTAGCAGATTGTTCCTGGTTTCGGTCAACTTCAGAAAGAAAGTTTGAACAGACTCATCTGGGCCCTTCTTCATATTCTTCAACTTGTTCTTGAGGAATAGCACTTGGTTCACATTGTTTACTTGAAACATAAGTATCAATTTGTCATACATCTCCTCGGATGTGCCTAGTTCAGATATGTAGGCAACCAGACTCTTATTTATGGATTCCCTGATCAGCAGCTTTGCTTTGATTTCTCCCTTCTTATACTTGTTTCTAACAGAAACAGAGGCATTGGATGGAGGTTCTTGAATCCTCCCTGTCACATGATCCAGGAGATCATGATCTTCTAATTTGAGATCTAATATCATCTTCCAGGGATGGAAGTCATCACTTCCTGTCAGCTTGTCATTCTCCTTGAATTCAAGACTAGTGGAACCCATTTCCACGATGATGATTGCTATAGATTGAGTTTGTCTTCACCTCAGCTCCGATACCATGTAAAGTTTTGTAGATGTTCTATGCTAGTAGCAATTTCACTTTTCATTCAGAAATCATACAAGTAGTTAAGCAAAATGCAGATAGAACATATAAGTAGATCTTACAGAAGACAAATCAGAAACAGGAAAAATGTGTGTATTCGTTTCGGCGGTCAACATGATGCTTCAACAAGCAAAGTCTCCTTTGGTCAGCCAGCCCAGCATGTGTCACAACAACCCTCCAATCTGTAGATGAGTCAACCCAAGTCAACTCTGCAAAAGTCAACGCTGTCCTGAAAAGTCAACGCAGGGGCAGCAAGCTAAAAGTCAACGCCGCAGCAAAACGGTCAACCCTTTGACCTCGATTTTTGTGCCAGGTAGTACGGCCTTCATAAATCGAACCTTCCACAAGTTTTCAGCTTGTTTGGACCAAGCGTTGACCAAAGTCAACGCTGGTCAAAGTTTCTGCGAAACCCTAGCAGCAGCAAATCCGTACTTCAGCTTGGCCGTACAGTTTGTCCTCTTCGTCCTTCACTCGTGTGGCTGAAACTCGTCCTTCTTGGTAGCTCGTACTCTAAGATGAGAGAGGAATATGAGAGTTGTGATGATGATGAAAATCTCTCCAACTTTTCCTGTATATATATCCATCATGAGGGTGTGTGACACATCTGTTGGGCATGCGAGCCTACATTACAAAACTGGCCGACCTTGCAAATATAATTTATTGAAAATAATAAATTCAAAATATAAGTTCTGCTCATCGGATTAAGACATATTTTATATGGATTTTACACCTCTCAGAAAGAGGAATCCAACAAAAATATTAGCCTCTTAATCTGAGCATCTTAATATGGAGTTTGGACCTAGTTGTCCAAATTTAACAGCTTGGCAACTATCTAGTGATCACGATGAGGCTCCAACTGAAACTGAGTAAGAATGTTTACAACAAAACATATATCTCGCCTAATGTTTACTAGATACATCAGGGAACCTACCAACTTTCGATAGGAGGTAGGATCCACAAGACTTGAGTCAGAGCTCCTCAACTTCTTGAGATTTGTGATTATAGGATTAGTTATGGGTTTGGAATCCATCGTCCCAGTTTTTGCAACAACTCGATGATGTATTTTCCTTGCCCCAAATATATCTCCCTAGGTATCTACGATACTTCCAGACCTAGGTAATAGTGCATTAGTCCTAGATCCTTCATCTCAAATTCAACTACTAGCATCTTCTTGCATTCTCGAATTCTTTGTTCCACATCAATGACAAATTGATCATCCACATATAGTAGAATAATGACTGGCTCATTATCCTCAATTTTGATGTAGAGATTTGGATCAGCAGTACCCTTCACGGACCCAATTCTTAGAAGATATGCATCAATTCTTGTATACCATGCCCTAGGTGCTTGCTTCAAAGCATATAGGGCCTTCTTGAGTCGACATACATGAGTATCTCTATGATTTAACTCAAAGACTTCGGGTTGTTCGAGGTATACTTCCTCATCAATGGTCCCATTCATAAATGCTATCTTCTCATCTATTTGATGAATATTCCATCCCATGGTTGCAACCAACGAAACCCGAGATCTAATAGTAGTATACGTTGCAGTTTGTGCAAAGGTTTCTTCATAATCTATGCCTTCGTTTTGATAGAAACCCCTAGCAACAAATCTGGCTCTGTATTTGTCTATGCTTCCATCAACAACATGCTTGATCTTACAAATCCATTTGGAGGTGACAACTGATTTGTCACTAGGTCTAGGAACCATTTCCCAAACCCCATTCTTCATAATGGATTGATACTCTTCTTGCATTGCCTTGTTCCAAACCTCTTGATGAGCAACTTCTTCAAATGTAGATGGTTTAGCTTCAATTAGTTTTGTTATATATGCAGCATATCCAGAGTATCTCTTTGGCCTTTTGCTTTCTCTAAAGGTTCCTTTTGCAGCTTCATGTCCTTTAGCTTCTTTAAGGTTTGCTTTTTACCAATTTTGCCTTTTCCTAGTGGTTGGTATGACCACAGGTTCAATAGGCTCATTTGGTCCTTCTTCTTATTCTTGAATAATAGTAGGATTGTCGTGGTGTACTTCTTCTTTGAATATGGGTGTGTCTTCATCATCAAAATAAAAAATGGGAACCTCCTTGGATCTTTTGTAGGCTTGATTTTCATCAAATATGACATCCCTGCTTACTTCAATATGTCTTCCTTATTTGATGTAGATTCTGTATGCTTTTGAGGAGAGACTATAGCTAATGAATATTCTTTGATGCTAGTAGAGTCTAACTTCTTTCGCTTGTCTTTTGGAACGTGGATTTAGGTAGGATTCCCAAAGATTCGAAGACGATCCACACTCGACTTCTTTCCTGTGAATACTTCCTCAGGTGTGATGTTCTCAAGACTTTTATGAGGGCTTCTATTTTGAATGTATACCGCTGCCATTGCTTCTTCTTCCCATAAGAATTTTGGTAAGTCTTGATCAAGGAGCATTGTTTGAATGCCTTCTTCAATTGACCTGTTCTTTCTTTCGACTACCCAATTTTCTTCGGGATAGTAGGGAACAATGAGCTCCCTCTTAATTCCTGCTTCTTTACAATATGTAACTAATTATTTAGAAGTGTATTCCCCACCTTGTCGGATCTCAGAGTTTTTATTCTTCTTTCAGTTAGGGTTTCCACTTCAGATCTAAACTCCTTGAACTTCTCAAATACTTCATCCTTCTTCTTGGGAAGGTAAAGCCATGTCTTTCTAGAGTGATCATCTATGAAAGTCATAAAGTAAAGATGACCTCCAAGCGATTTGTCAGACATGGGCCTACACACATCAGAATGAATGAGGTCTAATATTTATTTAGACCTTGTTTCACTATTTGGAAATGGTTTTCTTGTTTGTTTACCCAAAGAGCATCCCTTGTAAATTCCTTCACGATCTTCTTTGATATTGGGGATGCCGTGAAATAGTTGAGTAAGAGTAGGAATGAGCTTGTAATGAATATGACCATATCTCCTATGCCATAGCTCAATGGTATTGATTTCCATATGAACCAAAGCTAAAGGAGGTGGTGTAATGGCTCTATATAGGCTTCCTTTTCGAACCCCAATAACTCTAGCTTGATCGATACTTGATTCTTTTCCACAAACTAAGACTTTTCCATCAACAAATGCAACTCTATCCCCTTTATCTTCTAAACAAGAAATAGAAAGTAAAGTCTTTTTCAAACCTGGAACATATAGTATATTGTTGAGATGTAGCTTAGCTCCATTTTCTAGCTTCAAAGATGTTGGTCCCAGGCCTCTAACAACATAGCTTTTGTTGTCTCCAATTCCACTGCATGAGAAGATGGTTCCTTTGATAGAGTGTGAAGTTGTTTACTTTCTCTTGTCATGTGTCTTGATGCTCCAATATCAATAATCCATGCATTATCATCAATAAGAGAACCTGTAAGTGCAACCAAGAACCCTTGACTCTTGACCTTGTTTAATAAATAGTGGAAGATCTTCTTGATCCAACTTCCTGCAACATTGAATCCCATTCTTATATAGCTTGTCACATAGGGAGTACACGTTTCCTTTAAGCCAACAAAGTGATCTTCAATCTTCCTTGACCTTAGCTTTGATACCATGTTGAGAAATCAATGCTAGTAGATTAGGGTTTGATTTCTTCTTTCTTGATAATTACTTGTGAATTATGTTGTCTTCATTTACTTCTTTATTATATTGTTTTTAATTAAGCAATTACCAAATTATGTGTATGAAGATCACAAAAACACGAGACACAAGATGTAGGCACTCTGCTAGGGGGGAAACCCTCTCTAGGGGAAAAACCAGTCAAAAATCTCTTCATTCAATAGTTTCCCTTGAGACTGTTCATCCTAGACATAGGCCAAACCTTCCTCCACATCAATTCAACCCTTCCAAACCTTCGATCTTGTAGCAACAACAATTCAACCCAACAACTTCGACTATGCAACAACTTACGACATCAGGCAACAACTGACAACAACAACAATAAAAAGACTTTGATCTTCTGAAATAGGGCACGAGAGAGAGTGTGAGAGAGCCAAAAATATTGATTTTCTCCTTTTCTTCTTCCTTGACCAAACTCGCACTTATTTTGACCTCCTTTTCCTACTTCGCACTTTTTCCAACTTCTTGTGATATCGAACTTGAGTGAGAGAGTGTGTCCAAATGAATTCGATTTGCTCCAATATATAGGCTCCAGGTGTGGTCGAATTACCCAGATTGAGGCTGACTTCTTGTGGAGGTTACATAATACATATTTGACTCAAAATAATTTTTTTTACATGATTCGAAAGCCCAAGAAGGGTCTTATAAAAGGTACAATGATTCTAATGACTCAGTGTTAATCCTCGTTCACAATGGGGACTTTGACTAATATAATGATGACCCAAGCATGAAAGCCATGCTTTAATAAGTCATTGTAATAATAATAATAATAAATCATTTCTTTATTCTTTTGACAAGTACATTACATAATGACTCAAATACATTTATGAAGACCGAGCCTAGTTACATTTTTCAACACACCATATCTCGGATATAGTGATACTTGATCTCAATATGCTTGGACATGTCATGGAGCACAAAATTTTCTGCAAGACGAATCCCGCTCTTATTGTCACAATATATAACTATTGTCTGGAACTTGCTCAAATAGTTCCCCAAAAAGCTTCCTCAACCAAACTGCCTCACAACTAGCCATGCTAGCAACAATGTACTCAGGTTCAGCTGTAGTCAGTGCAACAAAATTCTGCTTTCTGCTCATCCAAGAGATCATGGCAGATCCCAAGCTAAAGCAACACCCAAAAGTTCTCTTTCTATCAACAGAGTTACCAACCCAATCAACATCAGTATATCCATGAAGTATTACATTTTTAGCAATGTATTTCAATCCTAGATTGATAGTTCAATGCAAGTATTGTAGAAATTTCTGAATCTTAATTCTTATGCAGAAATTATTACTATTAATCTGGTTAAGCTTCTCCTACTTATACAAGTTATTAACTGAATAAATTCAAGTTAACATCAAAGCAAAACACATAACAAATCTCTACCAATTTAGATCTAGAATAAGCATATGCACACATAGACACAGTGACACAGTTATTTCTGGACAAACCGTCCCTGGTGTTGTACATATGCATCCCTGCCGTAGCCTAAAACCCCCATGACCCTGCTTGACGCTGTTATCTCTGCCCGAAAACCTGCATCGCAATAGTCAAATTTAAGCAATTGGGCCGATCCTTTAAGATTTTGGCTCCCTCCCCCTCCGACCTACATATGACCCAGGTCAAAGAACCACAGTTCAAAGCAAGAAGGGGCATACTGTTTTAACAATCGGACGCAATAATGGCCATCCGATCTAGCTCAAATCGACGGTGCAGCAATTAACATATATGGTGGGTCCGCGCGCAGTCGATCGGCGATTTTCTTTGCTCCACCACTTTATTTCCCTCCGACGCAAGCACAGCCGTCGATCTTGTTTCAAGATCGGACGGTCCTGGGTCGATCGTAGCCCTGTTTTCAATCGCAATCGGAATATAAAAGATGTGCCACTCCCGCTCTACCCACTCCGCTTTCCGATTCCGATTGTCGATTCGGGTCCCACCTCCTGTGGCCATGTCACCATGTTTCACAAGTGTACTCTGCTTCCTTCCTCCACCATTCGTGTGCCCTGATAACGTGTCATGGTTTATGAACCCTTAGCCCGTTTATTCATTGTCGCCCCATTGGTTTCCGCCTCGTCACTCTCCGTTTCTCCATTGTGTTCATGTGTTTCCTGTTACTCTGCGTCCTCTCAAAGTCTTGCCTAAAATGTATCACCGACTTCATGGCCGCTGTTGTAACCACACTCCATATCGCCGAGTCGTTTTTCTCTAATGATTTGTGGGTTTTGCAGGTCTTCATTTGGCTTTGTTGGCGCTTTAATTTTCCGCCTCAATTGAAAAATCTAGAGCATAACCAAAGGACAGATCATACTGGCAGCAATTAAAGGAAGGAGCCGAGGGTAGGTGGGAGAGATGACCACCATTAAAGAAGACAGGGATATGAACTCCCAGAACTCTCTAGATGCGTCCGCCCCGCATTAAAGATCCAGGATTCAAATCCATAGCCGAAAGCCGAGAGTACAGTACCTAAATCCAGATTGTTCCAAATCTCTTACGGCAGCAGATTTTCTTTCAGCCGCGGGCGACAAATTGTATATATTTTATTTCTCCCATTTTGTATATAAGGAGATTTTATCTCCCAGCATTTATTTCTTGTACAGGTTGTTCAGTACCATCATTTATAGCCAGTCATTCATAAGAGAAGGCGCGAATGTTTTCCGCCATTGGGTTTCAAACTGAGTCATTAATTGTGCCTCGTTTTCCTCCTCCTCGGGAAATTTCTATCTTCTCTATAAATACTCAAAAATAAGACATTGTAGAGGTTCCAGATTTCTGTGAGCAAGCTGTGCAGCGAGAAGACTACTGTATTCATCTTGTAATATTTCTGTATGAAGTTTCAGAGCCCGTAGGGTCTCAGTGAGGAGGAGTTATGGTTGTATTGAGGATTCTGGTCTTTGGTATGTCACAGTATGTAACTTTTCTCATGTGTTAATATATCATCCTTTTTCATGCAAACTTTCTTCTTGTATCATGTTCTAGAATGCGAGTGGCTCACTAGTTTGCAGTAAGGATTCACCTTAAGTGGTGCCCTTTCTGGAATTAGTCAAGCGCTTTAAATAGGCCTAGAAGTGATATGCTGTTCCATGTTCACTCTTTTCATAATTTCTGCTATATTAGTGGCTTAAGGATTCGTAAACTGGTGCGCCCTTCTGCCAGTAATATCTTCTTATGTTTCCTCACTACTTGCACACCCTAATACTTGATTTCTGTGATATATTATTGAATCGGCCCTCTTTACAGCAGGCGGTCTCTTAACTGTCTGATACTTTAATGCTGAAGTTTTACATGATGCCTCTACATTACTCCTATCCTTGTATCAGCCTCTGAGAGAGAAATTGGAGCCATTCAATCTAATTTAATTTCCTTGTTTAGAACAAGAGATAGTAGGTGAGTCCCTTGGACTGACAACCCAAACTATAAAGGACTCCTTGCTATATTAAGATGTCCTAGGCACGGGTCTATGGCAACTCTAGGCTGTCTCTAGGAGGGTGACAAAATCATCCACAACATCTTTCTGGCGCCGTTGCCGGGGAACGAATTCAAGAATATCTGTTTCCCTGGGTTCGACATCCTATATTCACTCTCTAATCAGGTGAGCACAGAGAGGTGAAGAGTTGTAGATTTCTCACCTTGGCGACTCCACTGGTCTTTATTTGATAAATTTTATTGGAAGTTCTGGCTTCCCGGAGGCCCCATTTGAGGTCGGATACCTCACCACCGAAAACACCCGTGTCTGACCCGGAAAAGATTATTCATAAAAAGGGTTGGAAAGAGAAGAAGTCGGTTCGTTCCGAAAATTCTGAATATTCTGTTGAAGACTACCCGCCTTCTTCTTCTCAAGAAGTTAGAACAGAAAAACCCGAGTTCCACTCAGAAACTCCACGTGGAGGAAACGCCTGGATCGAAGGGGGATCTCACCCTACTTTCGAGGCTGAAGAAGTTAAAGAGATCACAGAAGTAGCTACTGTTAACCGTGAGTTATTCCCTTCTACACCTCAGACTTCTGTGCAATATATTCCCATTGCTATTCATACTTCACTTCCTCCTACTTCTCTCCCTTCATCTGTATCTCAAATTGTTGTGCAACCCCCACCTCCCCCAATGGCCAATGTTCCTGCTTTTCTGTTAAATAAATATGCTCCACTGGCTCTACCCCCAGTACTGCATGATATGCCACAAGATTATCTGAAGATTCTACCGAGGTTTAATGGTGAAAGTGACACTGACGCTCAGAAGCATCTCGAGACCTTCTGCTCTTTCGCAGAGAACTTGAATGTTGAACATCTGGATGTGGTCTTGAGGTTGTTTGTGCAGTCTTTAGAAGGCGAAGCCAGAAAATGGTTTAAGACATTGGGGAATAGTTCCGTGACTACCTGGGACCAAATGGAAACGGCTTTCCTCAGAAAGTGGGGGGAAAAGAAAGATTATGGAATGTGCCTTACCGAATTTAACACCATGAAGAAGAAACAGAATGAAGGAGTATCCGAGTTCATCAAGAGATTTAACAAGTTATACCTGAGCCTACCTCCCGAAATGAAGCCACATGAAGCAGCGGCCAAAGTTGTTTTCATAGCAGCTTTTGACTCCGATTTTGGTTTCTCGCTGCGGGAAAGAATGCCTGTCACCTTAGATGATGCTCAAACAGATGCTCTAGAGTTGGAGGCAAATTTTGCCGCCACCGGAAAGTCAAAGGGAAAGACTGAGCAAGATACTAGGAGGAGAGGTAAAGAAGAGGTTTCTACCTCCAGTCAAGACAAAGACTCTGACAAAATGGATGAGATAAGCAAGATGATAAAGAAGATGGTCAAGCTAGAGCTGGAAGCTAAGAATGCAGCTCGCAGGAACTATTATAATGCTCCAAACAGAGGATATAATCCTCAGTACAGAAAGCCCCCGTTACAGATAATGCCAAGAGAACCGCAAGACCAGGTACCCCATCCTTTGTACCTGGAGGGACCAGCAGATGACTCCGTTAGAGATGCGGCTTATAAACTTGAAGATTCAAATCTGGCTTTCTCTAATAATGATGATATGGAGTGCCCCCTACAAGAAGAAGACGAAGAGGCAGAGATTGACCATTACTGCAAGCAATTTGCTGATTTCATGGAAGCACAATTCAACGTCAAATATGATCTTAGATCCTCAAGGAAGAGGACCCGAACTCAGGAGCAAGAGGAAGAGCAGCCCCGAGAGGAAACATCGGCTCAGAAGGAATCAGCAGCAAAGAGGTGTATCGAAAAAGGTAAGAATCTTCTCAATACCCCCTTGCAGTCTAATGATCAAGTTCCCTCCTCTTCTATACCAGTTGGCCACCCTAATGCTGAGCCAGTGTCAAAAGAAGTCAAGTCTTCAGTTGAAAATAGGGAGTCCAAAGAAGTAGCGCTAGAAAAGCCCGCATCTGCTTTCAATTTGCAGAAAGAGCTTGAAAAGATTAAGATTCCTGTCCCCCTAACTGAATTGTTGAAACAGCCTGTATATCAGTCTCAAGTTACTTCTTTCATACACCCTCTTGAACTACCCATTGCACCTGATAGTTTAAATCTTCAAGAAGAGAGACCTATGGTAGTCTTTGGCCCACATGTCGAGGAGATAGACCCCACTACTCCTCCCTTTTATGTGTCCTTAGTCATTCATGACCTGTTGCTACACAATTGTATGTTAGATTCTGGGGCATCTCATAATCTTATGCCTTTGTCTGTCATGGAGCAACTAGGGCTGCAAATTACAAGACCATATAAAGATTTATATTCATTTGATTCTAAAAGGGTTAAATGCTTGGGAATGATTAAAGATTTAGTGGTCAATCTAGCTCAAATCCCAGCAAAGAGTGTGGTCATGGACATCGTGGTTGCTGATATCCCAGCCCGCTTTGGCATGCTGTTGTCAAGGTCCTGGGGTACCAAGATTGGGGGGTCAATCAAATTGGATTAAACATATGCTACTGTCCCAGTCTTTGGAGGTCAAGAAAGGAGGTTATACAGGGAGACCAGATTTGTCAAAACGGTAACCAGGGCTGACTGCTCAGATAATTCTCCAATTTATAACAAAGAAGGGGACTTTTCATGTTTTATGTTGGAAGAAAATCAGGATTACGCACATGAGACCCTTTTTGGTCAGGTTCAGGCTGAGCAGCCTAAAGAAGAGCAGGAATCAGGAATATGGACTTTGCATTTTGATGGAGCTAATTCAAGGGAGGGTAATGGAGCAGGAGTGTTGTTGATTTCCCCTGCAGGAAAATGGGTGCCACTGTCTTTTAAATTGGAATATGAGGCTACAAACAATGTGGCTGAGTATGAGGCGTTATTGCTGGGGCTGCAGACAGCCAGAAACATGGGCATCCGCTGTCTAAAAGTGTTTGGAGACTCCGAGCTAGTCGTAAGGCAGATTAAAAACGAATGTCAAACTAAGCACCCTCGGCTCAGAGCATATAGAAATGAAGTATGGGACATGATAGAAAACTTCTTTTCAGCATTTAACATACAGTTCATGCCCCGGGAGCAAAACAGAATAGCAGATTCTCTTGCGGTAGCTGCCAGTACTTTCCGACCTCCTCAGAACCCACTCCTAAGATATGAGGTGGAGGTACGTTACAGACCATCCATTCCCGACAATATAAAGCATTGGCAGGTATTCGAAGATGATGAACAGATGAAAAGATTTATAGAGACTGTGGGAGAATTCTCCAACATGGAGATTGATGATAATGGAGAAGAAGAAGTCGAAAATATTGTTGAAAATAAATGGGAAGAAAGAATAGCAGGTAGCAAAGTGCTGCAGCTAAAGGGTAATGTCATACCCAGAGGGTTGGTACCACTAGAGAAGTTGTTCAATAAAGATGACGTACCTGTGCAGCCAAATAAAATAGTAGAAGATAGTCAAGTAGAAGATTTGAATCTGGGTACTTCCACCGACCCCAAAATTGTTAAATTGTCCAAAAAAGTCCCAGAAGAATACAAAGAAAAGTATTTGAAGTTATTTCAATCTTACAAGGATGTTTTTGCTTGGTCCTATGAGGACCTGAAAACTTTTGATGTAAATATTATACAGCACAAGATTCCGTTGAGGGAAGACGCAAAGCCATACAAACAGAAGCTCAGGCAAATAAATCCTTTGCTTCTTCCTTCTATTGAAAAAGAAATCAAGAAGTTGTTGAAAGCCAAGATAATCGTGCCACTAAGGTACTCAGAATGGATAGCGAACCTTGTTCCTGTTAGAAAGAAGAATGGAGAAATAAGGCTGTGTGTGGACTTCAGAAATTTGAATAGAGCATCTCTCAAGGACAATTACCCACTGCCTAAAATGGACCATATCCTGCAGAAAGTGGTGGGAGCATCCAGAATGTCAATGATGGATGGCTTTTCGGGCTACAATCAGGTAGCTGTTTTTCCAGAAGACCAGAAGAAGACTGCATTCACCACGCCATGGGGAACCTTTATGTATGCGAGGATGCCTTTCGGATTGATTAATGCAGGAGCTACTTTTCAAAGGGCAATGGACATAGCCTTTATTGGAGAACATGACAAGTTCTTGGTGGGATATCTTGATGATATCACGGTATTCTCGAAGAATGATGATGAGCATATTGTGCATTTGAGAAGAACTTTCGAAAAATGCAGAAGGTACGGCCTTTCTCTTAATCCCCAAAAATCTTTGTTTGCATTAGACGAAGGAAAACTCTTAGGACATATCGTGACCAAGGATGGTGTAAAAATTGATCCTAAGAGAGTTGAAGTAATAAACAGCATTCCTTTGCCAAGAAATAAGAAAGAAGTACAGGTGTTTTTGGGGCGAATAAATTTTTTGAGAAGATTTATCCCTAACTATGCAGAAATAGTTAGGCACATTACCAATATGCTGAAAAAGGAAAATGAAGTAAAATGGTCTCAGGAGTCTAGAGATGCATTCGCAAGGATAAAACGGGCATTTGCCGAAGCTCCTGTATTAGCAGGACCAGATTATAGTAAGCCATTTATGGTATTCTCATTTGCTTCACCTCATACCATTGCTGGAGTATTATTGCAGAAAAATGAAGAGGGATATGAACAACCAATAGCATTCTTCAGTCAGGTGCTATACGATGCAGAATTGAAGTATAATATACTGGAGAAGCAGGCATACGCCCTGGTAAAGTCCCTTAAAGCTTTCAGAGTTTATATTTTGCAATCTCATATTACTGCTTATGTTCCCACAGCAACTGTAAAAGACATTCTAGTACAAGGGGATAGTGAAGGTAGGAGGGGAAGATGGATTGCAAAAATTCAGGAGTATGATCTGGATATAAAGCCTACCAAACTGATCAAAGGACAGGGACTTGCCAAGATGTTATCTGAATCAAATCATCAAGCTCTGGGGATTAACCTGTCTGTGATAGCAAATGAAGAATCAGAAAAAGAAGAAGAGCAACATGGACTAGAGAAGGCAACACAAAAGATACATGTGAAATATCTGACTAGTCCTTGGTATAAGCAAATAGTTGAATATCTGTTAACACTTAGCTGTCCTCCAGGGTGTGACAAGGCTAAATACAGAGCTGTAAAGATGAAATCTCAGAAATACGCAGTTGCTAATGGACAGCTCTACTGGAGAGACCCTTTAGGCATATTACTTTTATGCCTTACCGAAAATGAAGTGCAAAATGTAATGATGGAATTTCACGAGGGGATATGTGGAGGACATTACAGCTGGAGGGCAACAACCCATAAAATCCTGAAGGCCGGTTTTTACTGGCCAAAATTGTATTCAGATACTTTTGCCTGGGTCAGATCGTGTGACAAATGCCAAAGGTTTGCGGAAAGACAGAAATTAGCGGCATTGCCCTTGATCCCTATTCATGTAAATGAACCATTTCAGAAATGGGGATTAGATTTTATAGGAGAGATACACCCCCCATCAAGTGGCCAGCATAAATGGATACTGACAGCCACAGACTATTTTACGAAATGGGTGGAAGCCATACCTACCAGAAATGCGATAGATGCTGTGATAATGAATTTTATAGAAGATAATATCATATCCAGGTTTGGCTGCCCTGCAAGAATCGTGACCGACAATGCACAGGCCTTCAAGTCTGCCAGGTTCGTAAAATTCTGCCAAAGATACAACATCATCCTTACTCATTCTACAGCATATTATCCACAGGGAAACGGTCTAGCAGAATCATCCAATAAAACCCTGGTAAGAGCTTTAAAGAAGACAATAGCTGAGAATCAGAAGAACTGGGATTCTAAATTAAAGTTTGCCCTATGGGCAAATAGGATAACCAGCAAAAGTGCCACCGGAAATTCACCTTATGAGCTGGTGTATGGGCGGGCTGCAGTGTTTCCTTTGCAATTAGCATTGCCAGTAGCACGTTTCATGCAGGAGAACCAGGAAGAACCAGACGACATGATCCGAAGAATTAATCAGTTGGTAGAATTGGAGGAGACAAGGAACCAGGTAGATCAGAGGCTAATAGAATACCAAGAAAAAATGAAGAATGTTTTCGATCAGCACGCGAAGGATAGAAATTTTCAAGTTGGAGACCTGGTTCTTAGATGGGATGTCCGCAGAGCAGAAAAGGGCAAACATGCTAAATTTGATCCATTATGGTTTGGGCCATTCAAAATAGTGGAGCTGGGGAGAAACAACACCTTTACTTTAGAAAATCTACAGGGTGATTTGTTGGATGCGCCCGTGAATGGCCAGTTCCTCAAGCCTTATTTTCAATTCTGATCTAGGCTAGGAATGCCTGGTTGTATATACTGTATATAACTTGCTTTAGTTTTTATTTCTGCTTTTATAAAGGAAAAGAACGCTGATAATTACTTGAAGTAAAAGTGCAGGAGAATTCAAAATAAGATGAAATAATTGATGGTCTGCATGTTCTCGACATGTCCGAGGACGAACATGCCGTCCCCAGATGGAGCCGATGTTGTACATATTCACCCCTGCCGTAGCCTAAAACCCCATGATACAGCGATCTTTGTTATCTCTTTGCCCTTTTGCAGCTTTTATGTATTAAATTTAAGCAGAAATCGGGCCGATCCTTTAAGATTTTGGCTCCCTCCCGCTTCGGCCTCCATATGACCCAGGTCAAGGAACCACAATCCAAAGCAAGAAGGGGCCTACTGTTTTAACAATCGGACGCAATACTGGCCATCCGATCTAGCTCAAATCGACGGTGCGGCAATCAACCTCTATGGTGGGTCCGCGCGCAGTCGATCGACGGTTTTCATAGCTCCACCACTTTATTTCCCTCCGATGCAAGCACAGCCGTTGATCTTGTTTCAAGATCGAACGGTCCTGGATCGATCGCAGCCCTGTTTTAATCGTAATCGGAACATAAAAGATGTGCCACTCCCGCTCTACCCACTCCGCTTTCCGATTCCGATTGTCGATTCGGGTCCCACCTCCTGTGGTCGTGTCATCATGTTTCACAAGTGTACGCTGCGTTCTTCCTCCACCATTCGTGTGTCCTGATGACGTGTCATGGTTTATGAACCCTTAGCCCGTTCATTCATTGTCGCCCCATTGTTTTATGCCTCGTCACTCTCCGTTTCTTCATTGTGTTCATGTGTTTCCTGTCACCCTGCATCCTCTCAATGTCTCGTCTAAAATGTATTACCGACTTCATGGCCGCTGTTGTAACCACACTCCATATCGCCGAGTCGTTTTTCTCTACTGATTTGCGGGTTTTGCAGGTTTTAATTTGGCTTTGTCGGCGCTTTAACTTTCCGCCTCAATTGAAAAATCTAGAGCATAACAAAGGACAGATCATACTGGCAGCAATTAAAGGAAGGAGCCGAGGGTAGGTGGGAGAGATGACCACCATTAAAGAAGACAGGGATATGAACTCTCAGAACTCTCCAGATGCGTCCGCCCCGCATTAAAGATCCAGGATTCAAATCCATAGCCGAAAGCCGAGAGTACAGTACTTAAATCCAGATTGTTCCAAATCTCTTACGGCAGCAGATTTTCTTTCAGCCGCGGGCGACAAATTGTATATATTTTTTTTTTATTACTCCCATCTTGTATATAAGGAGATTTTATCTCCCAACATTTATTTCTTCAACAGGTTGTTCAGTACCATCATTTATAGCCAGTCATTCATAAGAGAAGGCGCGAATGTTTTCCGCCATTTGGTTTCAAACTGAGTCATTAATTGTGCCTCGTTTTCCTCCTCCTCGGGAAGTTTCTGTCTTCTCTATAAATACTCAAAAATAAGACATTGTAGAGGTTCCAGATTTATGTCAGAAAACTGTGCAGCGAGAAGACTACTGTAGTCATCTTGTAACATTTCTGTATGAAGTTTCAGAGCCCGTAGGGTCTCAGTGAGGAGGGGTTATGACTGTATTGAGGATTCTGGTCTTTGGTATATCACAGTATGTAACTTTTCTCATGTGTTAATATATCATCCTTTTTCATGCAAACTTTCTTCTTGTATCATGTTCTAGAATGCGAGTGGCTCACTAGTTTGCAGTAAGGATTCATCTTAAGTGGTGCCCTTTCTGGAATTAGTCAAGCGCTTTAAATAGGCCTAGAAGTGATATGCGGTTCCATGTTCACTCTTTTCATAATTTCTGCTATATTAGTGGCTTAAGGATTCGTAAACTGGTGCGCCCTTCTGCCAGTAATATCTTCTTATGTTTCCTCACTACTTGCACACCCTAATACTTGATTTCTGTGATATATTATTGAATCGGCCCTCTTTACAGCAGGCGGTCTCTTAACTGTCTGATACTTTAATGCTGAAGTTTTACATGATGCCTCTACATTACTCCTATCCTTGTATCAGCCTCTGAGAGAGAAATTGGAGCCATTCAATCTAATTTAATTTCCTTGTTTAGAACAAGAGATAGTAGGTGAGTCCCTTGGACTGACAACCCAAACTATAAAGGACTCCTTGCTATATTAAGATGTCCTAGGCACTGGTCTATGGCAACTCTAGGCTGTCTCTAGGAGGGTGACAAAATCATCCACAACACCTGGAAAAACCCAATGTGAGAAAACCGGTCTCTGGTTGCTGGAGGGTTCTATTATTAAGAATATTTCTGAATACACAACTCTGGTTTCTAGATCTGGAAAAACCTACAGAGAAAACTCTAGATCTGCAGCTCCTGGCTGATCTAAGACCAAAAACACTGATTGATCCACACCCTCAAACGAGATTTACAGAACTTAGCCAGATCTAGGCGCTAGAAACCCTAGCGCTGCCCCTGAAAGACATTGTTGCTGCTGCTGCCTTTCTCTATGCTGTCCTCGCTGATCTCTTCTCTGCTTCTTGTGTATTCTAGACCCCGAGATCAGATCATCCCCTTGGTCTAAATTCCCCTCTCTGCAATTGAAACACTTCTGAGAATTCTTAACAACCCCGCCCTAGAATCTCAGCTTAGCTTCAGTGCTCTGCCTCCATGTGTGTTTTACAAATGACCCCAAGCCTTTCCTTTATACTTTTCTCGTTGACAAATCAACGACCAAGATTAAATCTTTAATCAATGGCTAAGATTAAAAGAAAGCTTGATTTGTGTGACTTAAGATAATTTCATCACATGTTTAATTAAATTCACTTTAATTATTTTATTTTCCTAAGTTTTAACTTAGGAAATACTTTAAAATAATTAATTAATTTAATATCTCCTAAGCCAGATAAAATTTCCCAAATCCATTTCTGGGTCTTGTAGATCCAGTGTACTCTAGTCCCTCCACAAATTTTGGGAGCTAGAGCACAACTGATGCTACCCCAAATACACAAAATCTCAACACTTCCTTTTAGCATCAAGGGTGTGCTCTAGCAATACATCACACTCATGCATTACATGATTTTGGGCACAAGGTCTGTGCTGTTGAAGCTTGGCCTCTTGCCACTCAACTCTGCACTACTGCTGCCCATGACTTTGCCACTGCCACTGCAACCACTGTACTGCAGCTCCCTCTTCTTCGGAAGACCACCCTTTCCTCTAGTGGAAGGGGTTCTCGATCATTCCCATCTTCTCTCTGAAGTAAGTGAACTTACCTTATTCAGAGCCTTTGTGAGAATGTCTGCTACTTGTTCACTTGTAGGAGTGTATCGTAACTATACTGCTCCCTTCTGAACAGAGTCTCAGATAAAGTGACAACGAATGTCAATGTGCTTCGACCGATCATGAAACACAGGATTCTTAGAAAGCTTGATGCAACTCTGATTATCACACATGATCTTGGTCGGCTCTATTCGTTTCTTAAGTAGGTTCAAAATTAATTTGCGGAGCGATATGGCCTCACACGAAGCCGTGCTTCCTGCCATGTACTCTGCCTCGGTTGAGCTCAGTGCTACGGACTTTTGTTTCCTGCTACACTAGGAGGTCGTTCCTGATTCGAGACTAAAACAGTACCCGTTGGTACTTTTCCGATCTACTGTGCTTCTAGCCCAGTCTACACCTGTGAACCCACTTAACTGAATTTCATTTTCCTTCGTGTGCTTTAGCCCATACTCGACTGTCCCTCTCAAGTATCTGAGAATATGTTAAGCTGCTGCCCAGTGAGCCCTCCTTGGTTCCACCATGAACTGACTGAGGGTATTCACTGCATAGCAAATGTCTGGTCTTGTATTGACCAGATACATCAATGACACGATGAGCTGTCTGTACTAGGTGGGATCAGCCTCATCATCCTCTGATATGTCTATCTTCTTCCAGTTAGTGATCATTGGCATGGCCATGGGTCTATAGTCTTCCATATGGAATCTTTTCAGAATCTCTGTTGTGTATCTTCCTTGCCCTAGGAAGATTTCCCCTTCATGCTACCAAACTTCTAACCCAAGAAAATAGTGCATCCGTCCCAGGTCTTTCATGTCAAATTCTGTAGCCAGATTCTTCTTGCAGTCCATGATGAGCTTGGATGACCCAGTCAAAAACAAGTCATCCACATAGAAAACAAGAATAAGTGGCTTATCTCCTACTCTCAAGTAGTATAAGTTGGGATCTGAATCACTCTTGACAGACCCCATCTTCTGCAAGTAGCCATCAATCCAACCATACCATGCCTTGGGGGCTTGTTTTAAGCCATACAAGGCTTTCTTAAGTCTGCAAGCATGAGTCTTTTGCTCATGTGTCTTGAAGCCCTCTGGCTGCTCTATGTACACTTCTTCCTCTATCACACCATTCAAGAACGCAGTCTTGACATCCATCTGGTGAATCTCCCATCTCATCTGCACTGCCAATGAGATGATGGATCTGATAGAAGTGTACCGTGCTATAGGAGCAAAGGTTTCTTCGTAGTCAATGCCTTCTTTCTGGGCATACCCCTTTGCTAGAAATCTTGCTTTGAATTTCTCTATGCTACCATCTGCAGCATATTTGATCTTGTAGATCCACTTGGATCCTACAACAAATCTGTCTTGTGGTCTAGGGACTACTTCCCAGACATCATTTGTCATGATGGAGCTATACTCCTCCACCATGGCATCTACCCATACTTGATGCTAAGTTGCTTCCTGAAAGGTAGAGGGGTCTCCAACCTGAGCTACCAGTGCCTGATATCTGTCAGGTTGTTTCCTTATCCTCTTCCCTTCTCTAGGTGTTCCAACAAATCCTTCTGCATCTCTAAGAATCTGTTGGAGTTCCCTGCTTGGTCTCCCATTAGTGGTGGGTGGTCTCACTTGTTCTTCCTCCTGTTCTTCGTCGAAGGAGCTTCGTTTAGAACAATTGTGCCTAGGAGAGGCACTGGACCTCTCCTCCAGAGGTTGTTGAGGCTATACAATGGATCTTCCTCAATCTGTGTATCTGTGGCCATCTCTCGAGATTTCCTAAAGGATCTTTCTTCAAGGAATTTTACATCCCTTTTTACCAAGACTTTCCTGCTTTCTGGAATATAGATGCGGTATGCCTTTGCATTCTCACTGTAGCCCAATAGAAAACCCTTTTCTGTAGTTTGATCCAGTTTCTTCCTCTTTTCCTCTGGAACATGGCAGTATGCTACGCTGCTAAATATCCTGATGTGGCTCACTTTAGGCTTGCTGCCTGTGAACACACTTTCAGGAGTCACCTTCCCCAAAGCCCTATTTGGAACTCTGTTCTAAATATAGACTGTTGTGTTGCAGGCCTCTGCCCATAAGAATTTGGGGATTTCCTGGTCGTGCAACATTGCCCTTGCAACTTCTATTATGGTCTGATTCTTTTGTTCTGCAACTCCATTTTGTTATGGATTGTAGGGAGCTGTCCACTCTCTCTTGATGCCTTCGTGCGCATAGAAATTTGTGAAGTCTTTATCAATATATTCTCCACCGTTATCTGACCTTAACTTCTTGATCTTCTTTCCTGTAGAGTTCTCCACCAATGCTTTGAAATCTTTAAACCGATTAAAGACTTCATCTTTGGTCTTTAGAAAATAGATCCAAGTTTTCCTGGAATAATCATCAATGATGGTGGCAAAATATTTTTGCCCCACTGAGAGTTGTTGTAGACACCAGACCACAAATGTCAGCGTATTAACTCTAATACACCTTTGGCTCTGCTGCTGCTTCTTGGAAACGCTGCCTTAGCGTACTTCCCTAGTACGCATCCTCTGCAAACATCGTCTTTCTTTGTGTTGAGTTCAAGAGCCCCTATGACAGTATTTTTGAGAATCCCCAAGGCTCCATGATGTAGATGCCCTGTCCTTCTGTGCCATAACTCATTCAGGTCTCTGTCGTCTGTATTGCCGATCAAGGCCACTGGAGATTCAAGTTGAAGCTTATACAGCTTGTGACCCCTTACTCCAATTTGTGCCTTTTTACTCCAGTTAGAATGTTTGACATATACTTTGTCTTGAATAAAGTATACATCATAGCCCTTGTTCTGAAGTTGAGACATCGAGAGTAAGTTCATCCCCAACCCTTGTACATGTAGAACATTCGTGGCTCGAATCTTGTGGCCATCTTTCGTCTGAAAAGTTACAGTACCCCTCTCGATGGGGGTACATTTTCCTTTGTTTCCCATAGTTATTTGGAAATTCATCTGCTCCTCTTGATAGGTCAAAAAACATTCTCGAACCCCCGTCATGTGAGCAGATGCTCCACTATCAATATACCAAACATTAGGAGGAGTTGTGCTTGACACACATACAAGATCCTCCTCTAGTTTGGATATCAACACTTTCATGTCATGTTCCCTCTGCATTTCTGCATGCTCTGGAGGATTGCGTGAGTCCTTTTGGTTGTATGAACCCTTCCCTTGGTTCATGTCAGATTTTCCCTTCCTGTCAACTACGCTGCCCCTTCAGATCTGCAATTCCTCTGATACCATGTAGAAATTTCTGAATCTTAATTCTTATGCAGAAATTATTATTGTTAATCTGGTTAAGCTTCTCCTACTTATACAAGTTATTAACTGAATAAATTCAAGTTAACATCAAAGAAAAACACATAACATATGTCTACCAATTCAGATCTAGAATAAGCATATGCACACATAGACATAGTGATACAGTTATTTATGGACAAGCTGTCCCCGAAAAAACCCAATGTGGGAAAACCGGTCTCTGGCTGCTAGAGGGTTCTATTATCAAGAATATTTCTGAATACACAACTTTGGTTTTCAGATCTGGAAAAACCTACAGAGAAAACTCTAGATCTGTAGCTCCTGGCTGATCTAAGACCAAAAATACTGACTGATCCACACCCTCAAACGGGGTTTACAGAACTAGCCAGATCTAGGCCTAGAAACCCCAGCTTTGCCCCTGAAAGACACTGCTGCTGCTGCTGTCTGCTGGCTTTCTCTACGTTGTCCTTGTTGATCTCTTCTCTGCTTCTTGTATATTCTAGACCCCGGGATCAGATCATCCCCTTGGTCTAAATTCCCCTCTCTGCAACTGAAACACTTTTGAGAATTCTTAGCAACCTCGCCTTAGAATCTCAGCTTAGCTTCAGTGCTATGCCTTCATGTGTGTTTTACAAATGACCCCAAGCCTTTCCTTTATACTTTTCTCGTTGACAAATCAACAGCCAAGATTAAATCTTTAATCAATGGCTAAGATTAAAAGAAAGCTTGATCTGTGTGACTTAAGATAATTTCATCACATGTTTAATTAAATTCACTTTAATTATTTTATTTTCCTAAGTTTTAGAAATACATTAAAATAATTAATTAATTTAATATCTCGTAAGCCAGATGAAATTTCCCAAATCCATTTCTGGGTCTTGTAGATCCAGTATCCTCTAGTCCCTTCACAAATTTTGGGAGCTAGAGCACAAATGATGCTACCCCAAATACACAAAATCTCAACAAGTATCTGAGTACATGTTTTGCAGCAATCTAATGGGCATGAAAGGGATCAATCATATATTGACTTAAAGTGTTTACAACAAAGCATATGTCAGGCCTACTATTTACGAAAAAAATCAGAGCACTAATGAGCTATCTATAGTCTATGGGATTTGCTAGATTAGGTCTTACAACTTTGCAACATAATTTCTTAAAGTTCATTTCCGTAGGAGTATGCATGGACTTACATTCTACCATAACAAATCTTTCAAGAAGCTTAACAACATATTTTCCCTAAGAAAGATAAATTTCACCAGGTCTTTGCCAGACCTCTAGACCTAGAAAGTAATGCATCAAAACAAGGTCTTTCATTTCAAATTCAGAAGCTAACTCCCGCTTACACTAGAGGATAAGAGGTTCTCCTCCCATCGAGAATAAATCATCAACGTATAATACCGAAATCAAATGTATACCTTGGACTGCCTTGAAGTAGAGGTTTGGGTCTACATTGCTTGTTGTGAAACCAAACTTTATTAAGTAGCTATCAATGCGAGCATACCAAGATTTTGGAGCTTGCTTCAACCCATATAAGGCTTTCTTCAGTTTGCATAAATGAGTTTCTATGTCATGCTCTTCAAAGCCTTGTAGTTGTTCCACAAATATCTCCTCCTTGAGGAAGCCATGCAAAAAAGCAATTTTCACGTCCATTTTGTGAAAAGTCCATCCCTGGCTAGCAGTTAAGGCAACAATATATCGAATAGTAGTAGATCAAGCTACAGGTGCAAAAATCTGATCGTAATCTATTCCCTCTTTCTGAGAGAAACTTCTAGCTACAAATCTAGCCTTAAATTTTTCAATACTACCATCAACACCATGTTTAATCTTAAACAACCATTTGGAAGTGACAACGGATTTACCTTGAGGTCTAGGAACCACTTCCCAAGCATCATTCTGGATGATGGATTCGTATTCTTCAGTCATGGCATCTTTCCAGACTTGTTCTTTTGCAACTTCTTCAAAGGTGCATGGTCTGCCTGAATGATGTTGCTCATGACAACAACATACCCTTGAAACTGACTTGGCATCTTGTTAAAATTAGCAACTAGGGCCAAACTCCACCTTGGACAACTCATATGATGGAGATGATTTTTGTTGGATTCCTCTTTCCCAAAGGTGGAAGATTGATCTAAAGATCATCTTGTTTGGATGAGTAGAAGTGAGATTTTGAATTTATTCTCTCACATGTGCAAATTGTCAAGGTTGGCCAAATGTCTAATGTAGGCTCATAAGCCCCAATAGATGCGTCTCCAACCTCAACAAAGGATATAAATATGAGAGGCCTATTCCTCATTTTGACATCATCATTCATCACGTTTCTCTCTCCTCTCTTCATTGATTCGTACAAGGAGCAACGTCTCTTCCTCACACATGTGGCAAAGTGTTTGGGCAAGTATGAAATTTTCAGATCTATTTTAGGGCTGAATTACAGAGCATTGACCAGCGTTGACCAAAAGTCAACCTCACTCCAATTGGTGCGTTTTTCAGGCAAGAACTTCGATCTCTCTAGGCTGCATTCTTTGGCACAGAAATCGAGGATTTTTGAGCACGTTGACCAGTGTTAACCACAATGTTGACTTTTTGGTTGACTGAATTTGACTGAGTTTTTTAGATATGTTTTGGGCTGATTTGGACTGCTGTTGGAGGCTGTATTGACTGGGTTTGACTGAGCTGATTTGGAGGTGTTTTGTTGCTGTTTTGACAAGCATTGAATTTCTGGTTAGGGCATCCTATTGACCGCTGTTTGACTGAAGTATTGGGAAAGTGTATTTTGTGTATTTTACTCTCTCTCTCTCTACTGAACTTTTGAAGAATAATAAGAAGATTTGATCAAAGGGTTTTCCCCAGCATCCGCCAAATATTGTGTCCTCTTGTCTTGGCTTGTCTTTTGCTTATTGTTTATGTTCTATCAACATTTACCATCAATGTTAATGTGATTGCTAATATGGAAATTGATATTGGGCTAATAAGAAAATATTGAAGTAAATTTATTTAAAGCATATAACATAGCATCGTTATCTAAAATTAACACTTCTTACTTTCTTTGAACGTTTTTCTTGGGGCAACATGTTGTTCCACATCTTGCAAGGTATCTTGCATCCATAGTGGTATCTTTCTTGTAGGAGGATCATGTGGTGTAGGATCTAGGGGATCCATGGAACCCATTGGATTATCAACAAGCTCATTCTCAGGTTTCGGTTTAGACTCAAATGAATTTGTAGAAGAAGAACTGGAAAGAGCAGATCAAGAAAATATTCTGATTAAGTTTTTGCTACATTAATTCTATACCTTGGATTTTTTGTTTTCTTAGGACGATCTTTTCTTTGATTTTCAAAAGTTTCTTTTCTATAATCAGATTTGTTCCTAAATCTAGGTGCTTTTCTTCTTTCTTTACAATCACGAGCAAATTGACCATGCTTTTGACAATTAAAGCATCTAACTTTTGATATGTCTATATTCCCTTTATTTGATTTGAAAATAGATTTCTTTTTATTACCTTTTTTTCTCTTGTCATAGGCTGAAAATGCAGTAGGTTCTCCTTCTTCATGATGTGAAATTCTTCTTGTGGAGATCATTTTGGTTTCCTTTTGGATACCCTTTCCTAAGAGCTCATCAAATGTGAGAATAATGTGATAGTGGTGGTAAAAGTTTCCCAAATAAGAGAAAAGCCTCCAAGTGCAATCAACACCATTTCTTTGTTATGCACAACTTTAACAACTGTTGATAATTGATTCCTAATTTTGGTCATTCTTAAAAAATATGCTTGAATCGTCTCTCCTCAGTTCATCTTGATGTCTTTTAGTTGATTCTCCAAGACAGAAATATGGTTCAAGTGACTAATTGCAAACATGCCAATTAGTTTGTCATCCATTTCTTTAACTTTCTTCAAACCAAAAACATAAGTAATGAGATGATCATTAAGAGAATCAAGGATAATTTTTCTAGCTTTGATTTCACCATTTTTATATTTGGATTTGACAACAATACTTGCATTCTCTGGTGGATCAACTATTGTGTCTTCAACATACTCCAAAACTTAGTGTTCTTCAAGAGTGATATCTATCCTTGCTTTCCATGGACCAAAGTTTGAGGCATTATTCAACTTCTCATCTATCTTGAAGTAGGATGCAGTCCTCTTAATTAAATTACCTTGGCAGCAAGTGGGATCTCTTAAGGTAATATATGATCTCCTTGGACTTGTCTTCACCAAGGCTCTTATACCATGTTAAAATCTGAAATTTCGATGCAAAAATTTAAAAATTCTTTGTAGAAACTTGAAAGTTCTATTCAAAAAACTGAATATACTTGCAGAAAAGTGAATGTACTTTGCAGAAAATTGAATGACACTGAATGTATGTAGCAGAAAGCTGAATGTACTTTGAAGAACACTGAATGTACATTGCAGAAAGTTGAATGTACTTTGCAGAAAACTGAATGTACTTTTGCAAAAAATTGAATGTTCTATGTTGTTACAATTACTTAGAATGCAGATTTCTTTTTCACAACTTTTCAGATCAGCAATTGTAAATAGAACATAGTGTTGAAATTTGGTTACTGGAGGACAGGTGGTTCCCTAAGGCTTTGATCTTTGGCCTAGGGAAAAGTGTCCAAAAGAATTTAATTTTTTTCCTAAAGTGGCTTTATAAAGTTATAAAGTAAAATCTAATTTAAAAGTGACTTTAAATGAAAAAGTTACTAAACTCTAATTTTAAAGTGACTTTAATAAAGTTAATGTAAAATTAGAAAGGAAAAGTGATTTTGGAAATAAATAACTAAGTGGGTCTTTATTAAAGTGGGGTGAATTAAAAAATAGAAAGTGAGATTTAAAAGAGCGTTTAATCTCAGCCCTAGATCTAAAGCTATTTCAGCCATTGGATTTGCGGATAACCCAAAAATCACTTAGAGTTCTATTAAAGGAGGAAAATGAGAGAAAAAGTCATTCATTCATTAATTCTTTCATGAGCAGATTGAGAGAAGGAGAAGGAGAAAGCTGAAGAGATTTTTTGAGCAGTGAGAAGAAGGAGGGCAGCAACACTAACTTTCAGCAAATCCGTATAGTAGGGCAAAGCACGAAGTTCGAGGCAAGTGGGCACGAATTTCGAGGAGAGAAAATTGCAGATTTCGAGGGAGGCCGTACAACCATTCTGGCACTGTTTTCGAGGTTGTTCGTACAGTTTTGAAGGATGTAATTTCTACTATAATTTTTCTGTTTTGTGGGCACGGAAACTGAGGTGGATTTTGGCACAGTTTTCGAGATAAGTTTTGTTTCGAAGTTGCTGTAATTTGTTTTGCTGTGTAAATTTCTGCATCACTGTAAAAGCAATATTCAAAAAATAAAGAGAAGCTTTCGAACTGGTTTTCCCCAAGAGTTGTAGGGGGTTTTTCCAGGGTCATGACCAAAAATTACTGTATTAAATTGTTTTGTGTGGCTGTTTTAGTCTGCTGATTTTTATTTCTGCAATTTCCAGCACTGTAAAAATTTTCTAGAATTTGTGTTTTCAGAAAATATTTATTTTCCAGCTTGTTGAATGTAAGGCTATGAGAAAGGGCATTTAACTATTTGGAGAAATAAGGTGAAATTGAAAACCAGGGTGGAAAAATAGAAATTTCTACACATAAACTTAAGGATCATATGAAGACAACCAAGCACAAATATGGACACTGAGAGTTAAGTCCAATGACCAAGGCAAAACCCACAAGGGGAAAATTCGAATGATTCTTCTTCTATTATATTTCTTCAATTTTTCAACAGAGAGAGAGAGAGAGAGAGAGTGAATAAAGTCACCAATGTCTGATCAACTTGCAGGTGAAGTGCTCTTGCTCTTTGCTTGAAGATATCCTTCTCTCGATCAGATCTTGTCCTTCACACTTGCTCTAGCTCTTCCCTTACTCTTACTCTTCACTGACTCTCATGCTTCTCTTGCACACACTCAACACTAGCTCTCCTTCACAATGAACATGCTACTCTCAACTCTCTCTTGTTCTGGCTTAAATAGATAAGAAATGAAAGGAGTTACAAAATGAATTCATGCAATGAGACAATAATAGGAGAATTGAATTCCATGAGAGAGGAGTTACTTGAGGAGAAGTGTAACTCATCTCAAAAATAGAGAGAGAGGTACACATGTCTCGAGGAGTTACAATTGAATTAGTTAGAGAGAGATACACTTAAACATGAGAGAATATTTGGTGAGAGTTACAAATCGAATTAAATGAAGTAGTTACAAGTGCATTTAATGAGGAGGAGTTACACTTTTGCCATACATTGAATTAGTGAGGGAGAGTTACATTCTCTTAAGTGTGAAGTTACTATTTTTTTTCCAAAAGAGAGGTTCAATTTTCCAAGTAAAAGATTCTCAATTTAATTTACTTATTTCATGAGAGAATTCGTTTTTATTAATCCATTAAAGGTGAATGACTTTAGACTATTTTATAAATAATAGTATTGTAATAATAATAATAATAATAATAATAATACTTATTTTAATTCTTGACTTTTATAATCATGATTGATTTGATTTTAGAGTGGATTCCATATGTCGAGATCATCTTTGATCATTTAGACATAACTTTCTATTTTTGGAAAGTCATATTAGAATATTAGAAATAAAATTTTATTATAGGAGGTTCAAACAGAACTGAAATATATGATTTCTTCTAGGAGAAATTCATCCCTGAGCTGCCAAATTTTAACAACAAGATGTTAAGTATTTGCTATAAATATCTTTGGAGGACAAAGCATTAATAAACAATAATTTAATAAGTGACACATGACCTAACTAAGAGACATGACCATCATCATCATCATCATCATCATCATGATGAAGGTCATTGTAAATCAATCTATTATCTATCTTATTCATTGTTTATTTACTTGTCGTATATGGATTTCTATTTATTATTGTTCATATGTTGGATTTTTCTACAGTAAATGAATTATCGTTTATTGCACCCCCGAAGAACTTTCACTTGCTGCAATATGTGAGCCACCTTTCTTGAGTTCTGGGTGCATGCACCATGTTATTGTGCTGAACTGTGAATTCAAGCAGTTCGACAGTTACCTTTATCAACTTCAAGTGTTTAGACAAGTTATTACTAATTATTCATTGCACAACCCACAGCTAAGTACAATGTTTAGAAATTGATCAATTACAAACAGATGCAACAACACACAAGGTATTGTTGTAACTTGTACTAGTTGGTCAAATGTCAAATTGATGACAAAAATGATTTGAATACACTCAGAGATGTTTTGGAAGGTTGTTTGAAGCTACTGTGAGATAGGAATTCACAATTGGCATTTTGTCCTAGATTAGTGCAGTGATGGCTTAAACTCTAGAATTTGTGCCAATTTGCTAAATGCATGGCATGATAGTACTCTGAAAATCTGTTATGTGACTTCGTCTATATCATTCTTTATATACCTGCAATATAATTTTTTCTTCAATGAAAATAATTTAGTGGTGTATGGCACTTTGAGTAGATAAAAGATATGTGATGTAAAATTTAGATGGTCTGGTAGAAGCTCAATATCTCAAATGCAAGAAATAGTTTTGCAGGTGGATCTCCTAATTTTTAATATTCAAATTAAGTGTTTGGTTTTCCAGAAGCCAGGAAAGTGCGCTGACTATTTCAAGTTTGTTAGATTAGTGTGGAAATGTTAGGTCTTCAGAACATTTGGTTTGTTGTTTACAAATTTCCATTGGCCCATATGCTAACTGTAAGCTTTAAAGTTTTGATATAAAATGAAAGGTGTACGAATAACAAGTTGTAGACTTTATCTTAAACTTGGTTGAGGGTAAAGACAGGATAAAGTCATACAAAATACTCTAATAATAAGATTTTAATTTTTGCCTCAAGTACACGATGCAAATTTCCTGGTCTTCAGAATCATCTGAGCAATGTATCCTCTATGTTTGTGATGCAGGGTATCTGATGATAGTGAATTACTTGGGGAGTGTAATATTAGTTTCGACTATGCAACGAAGGTAGTGGTGAAAGCGACACATGTTTTCTAGTTTGTCTTTTCCTTTGCTGTTAAGATGGCGTGCATCAAGGGCATGCTTGTGGGAAACACTTTCGGGCAATCACCACTGCGGCTAGCCATACGTGTTCCACCAACAATGTTGAAGAGGCCTGTGTTATCCTTCGTCTGGTGCTTGTGTAATATTTTATCAGTTCAAATATTTGACTTTGGTTTTGTAAATTGCCCCTGAGCTGTATTCAGTCTTAGACTTTCTATTTTATTTCAGTTGTATCCATCCTCCATTATGTCCAAAATTTTCTCTATAAGTGCTGCCAATGAAATCAGATCGATCCTTGTATTTATGTCACAAAGAATTGTTTCCGCCTTATATAGAAAGTTGAAGATACTCTATTTTGATAGAATGTGCCGAGTCAAAAATATTATTTTCTTTTTGCTTGGCATCTCTCTTTCTTTAGACACAAGCATGCTGATTCTGATGTCTGAATTGTGACTGAGCTAGTTACTTCTTTTTTGCGTCATCATATTTATTAGTTTCCATATTGGAATTTTCAATTCTTATATTGTTTACAGATTTTATTGTGGCTTGAACTTTGTGCTACACGAGTGGATGTCAATAAGTTTATAATTTACTCTGGCCATTGTGAGGCCTCATTATTTTAACAGTCTTCTGTATAATCTATGCTCCACTTTCTTCAATCCTATCAGGAAGTGTATGATGACCATAGAGTGTTATTAAGTTGCAAGGCAATTTTCCTTTGTGTGTGTTGCTTATCAGTTGTATGGAATCTCTTTCTACATATTTGCTCATCATTAATTTGTTTATTGTGGAGTATGGACTTCTAACATCTTATTAGATAAATAATCAATTTAGAATGAGAAAGGTTGTATGAGATGTGTGATTGAATGATTCTTGCAGGACGTTGTGGGAGATGTAGAGGATATTGGAAATTCTAATGAATCTATGCCCAGTAAACTATTATCCTGGACTTATTTTTGAATATTAGTTCATCTGAACCGCAAACTAGATAATCATAGGGTGAGCCCAGAAGTGCTGTTGCAGGTAAATGATATTGATATTGACACACCATAAATCTGTCCATCATATTCATCTCTTGTTGAGAAACATGCTTCTTTCAAATTCTGGATATGATGGCCATGGCTGGCAACAGGAAAAGAACAGTAACTTTTGTGCTTATAACACATCATTTTTAGAATTTATGTTCAGGCTACTTTGCCATCTACTTTCCTTGAAATGTCAAGTTATTGAATCAAAAACATTTAAGTTGATTTACTGACTCTATAACGGTATCTTAAAATGATTGTGTAGTGGAGTTTTGTTCTATCCTGTGACAGACTTTCACCTGTGGGAAGTGCACAACTGTAGAGTTGATGTTTTGGTGGTAATACTGTATGCTTTCTTTTAGGATGTATGGATTGCCATAATGCAGAATAGAGTTTCAACCTGTATGGTTTTATTGTTTGGGGTGCCTTTCAGATACCTGTCAGACAAAGTGGTATGGCGTATTTTGTCATTATTCAATTCAGATTGAATGTGGTATGGGGTATTTTGTCATTATTCAGTTCAGATTGAATGTCTAAGTTTGGCATTGTGGTTAATGTTGGAAAATGTAACTAGGTTTGGTCTTCATAATGTCTAATATAATCATGATTTTATGTATTTGATGTAAAGAGATTTTCTTTTTTTAATTATTATTATTTTGTAGCATGGGTTTCATGCTCAAGGTTATTTTATCTATAGGTCAAGCACCCATTGAGTGCTTCTAGGGCTTTGTCATAAAATCTAGAAGTCAAAGAGTCATTGTCATATGTAAAAGACTCTGTTGGGCATCTTGTATTATGCCAAGAGAATTTAATTGAGTCATAAAATGTGTGAAAGTCCCTCCAAGACCAAGTTGGCCTACTTGAAGACAAGTCAGCCTAGCAGTGACAAGTCAGCCTCCTTAGGGCTGTTCCAACATCACAAGAATTCTATATATAGGAGCTCGACCTCATTCGAAGAGATTATCATAAAGTTCAATCAAGGGCAAAAAGGAAATCTAGGAGCGAAGAAGAGAATATAAGGTAGAGAAAGTCGAAGTTTTTGAAGCTTGTTTTGGGTTACACATTCCACACGTGCAAATATTTTAGGGAACATATTGCAGCTACAAATCTGAAATTTCAGACTTCTAAAGAAGCCGAATTTTGGTGTCTTAAAGATCAAGTGTGCAAAGCCGAATTGCCAAGAAGGAAGAAGCAATCCTAGTGAAGGAGAGAGAAGAAAGTTTCAATACCTTTTCCCATGCATGCAAGTTAGTGTTTTTGTAGTAGAAGCCGAAAATTATGGACCTGAAGTAGTGAGTGAAAATCTAAAGTAAAAGGCCGAAAATCTGAAGTGTCGAGGCAGTTTGACTAGCGTTGACTTTGTGGAAGAGAAGCTCATCCAAGGAGAGATTGACTTGGTCTTGGAGGGGTCTTTCTCAAGGGTCTTAGGCCTTGGAATTTGTCATTTGAAGATTCTATAAGAAGAGAAGAATTCTTGTGGGTTTTCCTCTCAAGAGGAGAGGTTTTGGCCCTGGCTAGCAGCCTACATTTTGTGTCCTTTTATCTCATTGATCTTCATAGTTTGGTCGTTGTTTGATGATAAAAACACTAATAATCAAGTGAAAGAATAAAGCTAATTACAAGTTCATCAAGTTAAGTAAAAGAACATCACAAGCAATTATCAAAGTAAGAGAAATCACCTAATCTAGCTGCGCTTGATTTCTCAACAATTAAGAACCCATATTAATGCTCGAGATTGATAAATGTGCCAGAAATTTTACATTTAGAGTTAATACTGCTATTTGTGCAACTAGCTGAAAATATTCTCATGTTTAAGAGATTGATTATTATTATTATACTGTCACCAATTAACAAGAGGATTTTACAAAACCTATTATTACTAGAAATATATTAACCAATGAATTGGTAGTTGTTGTTTCTATTTTTCTAGTATAATGAAGGTGAGAATGGGGGAGATGGTAGGAAAAACTTAATTAAGATTTCTCTAATATTTCACTCCATCCCTAGCCTTCTCTGATATAATGAAGATAGTGGGAGACAGTGAAAATCGAGGGTAAGGTAGAGGGAAATATTAGGGAAAAATTAGTACCCTCATTATTTGGAAAACAAAGGGGGGGGGGGCGCAGGAAATATTAGGGAAAACCTAATACCTTCATCATTTGGAATATAGAGGGTGGGCGTGGGAGGGGTTATTATGGAAAATTTAATACCCTTATTGATGCAAGAGCATTAAGGCAGAGTCAACAATGTGACAAGCTGGTCACATGTTGTGGCTTGGGAAGAGGACTAGCATTCCTAATAAATTGAAGACTTTATTTTAAAGTATTTTGTTTAAAAGTTAGTTTGGGCAAAACATAGCGATTGTAATCTGTAGGTTAAAAGAATAGTTAGATTATGATTAGCTAGACATTTAGTTGAATACACTATTTTGAAACTGAATAACAGTTTCTCAACCATATGGGGATTTTGGGGAAAAGCATAAAACAAAACCAAATCCACCATTTTGGGGTTCTGCCTTCCATAGAGAGAGAGAGAACGAGAGGGAAATAGGTGTGAGAGAGGGTTGAACAGAGAGTAGGGAAAAATGTAAAAACCAACCATCCCAGGGCTCGGTTCTATGTATTTTTCTTTGTAAATAAATTGCAAGTGTTTTGGATTGTAATCGGGCTCTTTGTTTCAACCCGTTGGTTTTATTTCCCTATCGAAGTTAAATGTTGCATTAATGTGCTATGATATATGCATATTGTATTTATGTTAATGCTTAGACAGATTGAGTGCGAGGATGCAGTTCCTGTGAAATTCGCATAGGCAAAGCTGGGGCAAAAACCGAGGGATGAGAGATGAAAAACAAGCTTAGGAGGGAATCCGCACGTTTGCAAACTGCATAAAGCTTAGGAGAAAGAGTGTTGAAGAATTCCGAATATGCTTGGAAAGATAACGAAGAGTAGCGTGGAGGGAGCCGTATTACAGAGCAGAAACATCGGAAAGAAGAGCAGATTGAATAAATAACAGAATACGTAGCAGAATTCCTATGGAGAATCGATGGCGAGGTTTGAAGCGTCGAGTCAAAGGTTTAACGATTGACGACAAAGATTAGAGCGGAAAAAAGAGGCGAAGAAGAGCCAAGATTGTTGAGCGGATGACTGCGATTAAATCACAGATCTAGAGACAAGAGATGAATGGTTAAGGTAGAGTGAAACAAAAACACGTCGACAGAGCAACATTTCGCATCTAGCGATTGAAATACTTAAGAGTTAAGGATTTTCGCAAGTTAAAGATTTTAACTTGCGATGCGAAGTGGCACAGAAGGGAAGTTGCGAGCGCCGTTGGATCACGCAACAGATCAACGACGGACGAGGGATCGTACTTCACACTTCGCAAGATATAGAGGATACCATTTAAGTGTTTGCACGAAATGTTAAATAGGATGTGATGCGATGCAAAGAGGAAGGATGTGATGCGACAAGAAACAACCACGTGTCAGCTTGGTGCAAATGCGCACGTCGCAAGTTTTATGGCTTAGCATATTTGTAAAGAGTTGGAAGTTGCAGGCAATGATTGCGATGCACTGCGATTGGTCGAGAGAGTGTGGGACTGTCCGGTAAGGAGTCCCGTGCGTTTGAATGTGTTTTGGGTTATGAGCATTATATGGTTAAGAACGTTGTTGATCGTTTTTGCGTATGTATGTACTTTATTATGATATTTTCCCCCGTTGCGTATAAAGGATGTTATGTGGGTCCTAACCCATAGGTTCACGATTATAAGTTAATTTGCAGTTACGACTGCATCACTTTTTATCTAGAAAATGGAGGGTAGTGGTGTGGGAAGATATTAGGGAAAACATATTACCCTCATTATCTAGAAAACAAAGGTCGAGGATGGGGGAAGATTTTAGGGAACACCTAACAAGGGCGGGAGAGATATTAGGGAAGATTTAATAGGAGTGGTGGGAGATATTGGTGAAACTTAATAACATCATTATTTAGAATATTGAGGGTTAGGGTGGGTGTAGGGGGAGAGATTAGGGAAAAATTATTATGAGGTTTGTGGAAGATATCAGGGAAAACTTAATATCTTCATTATTTGGATATTAAGTTTCCTTTAATATCTACCCCTGTTAATTTCCTAACCTCAACAACTTGGCCAATTACTACCTAGCGGATTCCTTGTAAAATTATTATTATTATCCAAATCTACTAAATAAAAGATGTAATTGGGATCTTAACACGTAAACAAAATAATTAGTAGAATCAAATTAAATCACACCAATTTCACATACACACACACATACACACAAGATTTCTACCTTTCAAATAAGTTTTCCATTCAAAAAACTTCAAAACTTACAAGGGATCCCTTCTTGGGATAATGGCCCTCGGAGGAAAATACAAATACAACGAGAAACCTGGAGTTATCCTAGATGATTAAACCCCTCTGAATATTTGTCCTTTGATCTTGTTGGCTGATTTGGATGTCTCCCTTGTTTCCCCTTGCACTCTTCCATCTTGTTGGTTGATTTAGATATGTCTCCCTTGCTGCCCCTTGCACTCTTCCTTGAAACCTACATGCTTGAATGAAAGTCCTCCACCCAATCACTAGGATCTTACTCTCATTGAGTCTTGTGCTCAAGATGTGTCTTTCTCCCTTAGGCTATCATTCCTTTATAAGTTTGAGTTATTGACTGAAACCACAACCCTAGTCTCCAAACTGATTAATGATTAAGATTAGTTCTCAACATCACTTGAGATCAATGGTTGAGATTCTTCTTATTCACTAATGTAAATAACCTTTGCATTTCATTAGATTAACAAAATCTTATAAAAGATAATCACTGGTTGTCTCTCTGATCTTGGCACAATGTACTATGCATCATAATTTACCATGGCTTTCCTCGAAACCTCTTGGTCTGTCGTGTCTTCAAGGAGGATACTCGTCTGTGCCATGTAGTTCAAAAAGTTCTTTGGAGCCCTACTATCCTAAATGTGCTCCTAGGAGCCTCCACATGCTCTTGAGCATCTCTCATTGTCTGTTCAAACCACTTGGGTCTCCTGACAGAACTCGAAGGACTTCTGACTCCTCTTGTCTTGAAGGTTGCCTCCCTGAATTGGAAGCCTCTGAGAAAAGTGCCATTTTGTAAAATTAATTATTTTTTCAATTTTTTAATGAAAATATTAAGTTTGAATTAATTCCGTCAAGATCTAGTAAGTGGTAGAGAGAATATTCCCAGCTGGGAAAGGTTATGTTCAGATTGTGTCCAAGAAGAAATCTGGAGAGGTAAAATAGTTAGCAGATCAACTGTGATAGAGGAAGAGGATAACTTTACCCTGATAGGAAAAGGTAGCAAAGCCAAGGGCGAGAAGGTCCAAGGAGAGGCCAATTACAGTTAGAAGTTCAAGAAGAAGAAGAAGGATCTGAGCAAGATCAAGTACATTTACATGAGTTCATGCACTATGTTACTAGGTGTCATAGTCGAAAGAAGGAGTCTAGTAAGTACCGTGTGGTTACATCAGTTGAGGTAGATGATTTTTCTTTTGAGTTTGAGAAATGCTTCTCATTTATCACTTGCATGGAAAGATCAATAGGTAGTGTTGTATGGTATACTGATTATGGATCATCCTTCCATATGACAAAGAAAAAGGAATACTTCAGCCTTCCTGAAGGAGAAGGACATACTATTTCATATTGAGCTAGGAGATGATGGCAAGTACGTGACTAGGGGAGTTGGTATTATCAGTGTTGAGAGGGATTCAGGTAGCTCTCTCCATCTCAGATATTTCCTCTATGTTACATACCTAAAGAAGAATCTAGTTTTTGTTGCTACCCTAGAGGATAAGGGTTATATGTCATCTTCAGCAAAGATAAGGATTACCCCAAACACTTAGCTTTTGGATGTATGAAGTAGATTGGTGTGAGGATGAAGAATTTGTACTTGTTGTAGGTTGAGACAGACACAAACTTGAGCATCAAGGAAGAAAAAGCACAGAGTAGAGATGTGAGTTTTGAGGAGATAAAATATATGAGGGAGTCCTTAGAGCGAGCGCAGGTTAGAGTACCTGAGGAACTACTCTCTCCCAAGAAGGAGTCTCATTCGGTATCACAGATTGAGTCTCATCCAGATGGAAAGTAGCTCACACAAAAAGATGACCAAGATTTAGCACAAGATCAGGGGGAGAGACCAGGACGAGTTCAGGTAGAGACTCATTCACTAACTCCCAGCATAGGGAGGAGGAGAGCCAAGTGGGTCGAGAGGTTGATTCAGGAGGCCGAGGAGCGAGTTGAAACTCCTAGCTCTATATTCAAGTAGAGCAAGCGGCCACAAAGGTACATTGGGTACATGGAATTGATGACTGAGTTGATAGACTCATAGCCTTATTGTTATGAGGAGGTAGCCTCTCAACAGGTTTGTCAAGATTCCATGGTGAAGCAAGCTTCCTCCATCATGAAGAACGATCAAGCATGCGATCAAAGAGAAATCAAGTTCAAATTTTGAGGCAAGGGCCTCAACAACAACCTTCTTGTTATTCTTTTTCTGTGGGCAGTTAGTGGCGAGATGCCCATGTTCGTGACAGTGAAAACACTTCACCTTGGACAAATCCAACTTCTTGCCTTTAGCCTCGGATTTTGGATGGGATTTATTCCCCTTCCCTTTCCTCTCTTTGGCAGCGAAAGAACAATCCTCTTTATCATCATGTTTTTATGAAGAGCCATCCCTGATACTTCGCCTTATCTCCTTTTGCACTAGATCCAACCAAAGTCACTCCCAATCTGGCAGTTTATCTTACCCATTGACAGAGTCTTGATAACTGTGCCAACTCTTCAGAAGCCCAAGGAGAGCCAAGCTCACCAAGTCATCATCAGCAACGGTAATTCCCACACTCCCAGCACATCCCTACATTGGACAAACTTCATGAGATACTTTGGAATACTTTCGCCCTTCTCCATTTTGATTTTTCTGAGTTTATCTTTCAGCGCCAACTTCCTATGGTCGTTGTTGCTTTGGAAAAGATCTGTCAAAGCCTTCCACATTACAAATGGAGTGGCTTTCCCATGAAGGCTTGACACAATATGGTCTTTCACACCTTCCAACATAATTCTTCTTGTCTTCGCTACTTTATTTTTCCAGGCGTCAAGTAATGCAGCATCCGTCGAAGTGGGCTTGGGAACATCTCTATCGATGAACTCCTTCAGACCATTATCTTAAAGCACCGCCTCCATCCTGTCCTTCCAGGCTATAAAGTTAGATCTTCCCTCGAGTGCATACTCCAACCGCAACCCATTGAAATCCATTTCAATGTTTACTCAACTGTCGCACCAAGAAATTCTTGCGGAAAATTCGAATTGTCCACTGGCATAAAACTCAGCACCGCTTCAATATTGCAATCTCAAGTGATCAACACTGCTCTGATACCATGTAGAAATTTATAAAAACAATGATGTATTTTCGGATTCTCCTGATCTAAAAAATTAATCTTATGTTAAATACAGAATCCTTCCACTTAATTCTTTGCGGAAATTAAATTGCCAATTGCAAAACACATATGAAGCAAAATCAATCGCACATAACAAGATTTTTTATCGGGAAAACTTAAAGCTAAAAAACCCAAATATCATATATTATGTATATCAATGGAACATGTAACAATCTCATACAAAGATTAGCTCATAGAGCTCTCAGTACAATATACGATCGTCACACGTTGTCATGCAGAAATTTGCATATCTATGCACCAATTTCTTGTCTCCTGACAACCTGCCTCCACTGCACAATCTCTGCTAAAGAAGATCCTTGAATGAATTTGATCTTGCCTTTCTTGCACTACGCAATCTTCATTGGCATCTCCAATGTTTGTGTAGATGCATTGAATGCATCACTATAGTCACAACTGATATTCCATCTCACCCTTTCACGTATCTCTCCATTGGGTCTCCACTGGATCTGACATGCAAGTAGTTAACTGATGTATTTGTTCAGTTGCAAGTAATACATTACTTGTGAATTAATTAAATAATTAATTCACTCATCTTTCACTAGTGTATCTTTAGTTACAACTAGCACAACTGAGTTTAACTCACTTAACTGAGTTAAACTAAATAAAAACTCACATAACTACTCTTCCAACTCTGTTACAACTTGCCACTATGATTTATAATGAATTCCTTCATGCATGAGTCACCAACCACCCTAGGAATTGTGTAATTCCTTCAGCCCACTGATGTGCCACATCTGTTGACTGAAATAAAGTGCTCCAAGAGAATAAGTTACTATTTATTGTCTAGTTATTATTAAGGGCTAATAATAATCGACATGCATTCTATTTTTAGATTAGCGATCTATAAATAGAATTCGCCAATCTTCTAAAAATAGAAATTCATCCAAATATATAATTTTCTCAACCATCTAGAATCAGCATATTGCTAATTTTAGAATATGTTCACCATTCTAAAAATAGACATACACCTAAAAATAGCCTGCGGGCCCCACCTAGTGAAAGTGCTTAATTTTCACTAGGATCATCATCTTGTTGAATCTCAACAAGAAATGAGCGCAAGCTCATGAGTTACACTTCATTTATGATGAGTTTATTTCCAGTTTATTGGAATAATCATCGAGATGGTATGTGTAGAGTTGGAGCTTCATTTAAGTGGAGTCTTCATCAGTTTGACTATAGAACGAGGTGGCAGTGAAAAGTTCAATTGAATCGAGTTAGTATTCAATCTTGATTGAAGTAATAACGAGTTAAGACTCCAAGTGTTGATTGCATAGAGAAAGAGTATCACTCTCAGTTAACTTGCTATTAGAACTTGACTTCTAAAATTAAATGGATTTCCTTACTTGCTCGAATTGGGTATATAAAAAGGAGGAAAAAATCATAAGATCGGCATGTGTTTGTGAGATCATTCTTTTATTGTGTGTGTTCAAAATTGAGAGTGTGTCCTAAGAAATAGGAGACAATAAGTGCACAAAGAAGTAGGGTGGTTTGCGCTAGGACTTATGAGCCTCTTATTCACTAGGAAATAGGGGCCTGATGCAAAAAGAAATAGGAGCTTCTAGTGCACAAATATCAAGGAGAAGGTATTGGGAATTGTAAGGGAAAGTCAAGGTTTTTCTGCACGGGAACAGTTGTGTGCTAGAGGGTCGAGATCAAGCAATGATGAAGGCAGTCTGAGATCAATTATATCAGTTGAGATTAGTGAGAAGAATTGGAATGCCTTCTCAAATACATATTTTTGGCTACAATAAGTAGCGTGAATTTTAATAGATCCAATTGCTCAAGAACTATCAATAAAATAGCACAACAAAGAAAGCAGGATTTCCTCTTTGGGTTTCCCGGGTAAACAAGTGTGTCAATTTGTGTGATGTGTTTTTTATCTCTGGTGTTTTATTCCACCGCTTATAATTTGTTAAGAAACTATGTATCTTGGTAAAAATAAATTTGGTTTCAATTTTTAGTTGCCTTGTTTTCAGTAATTGATCTAAGTAGTTGCAGAGTTTCAAGGAAATTTAACAATCATTATGGTGTTTTTCTTAAAAATATCACCCTTAAATGCATTCCAAACCACTTACAATTTTTGACATAATAATTCAATAAGATCGACTGACTTTTTCACCTTGTCCTGGGGATGAACCACATTAGTTGGTTTGAAACGTCGACCAAATCCTAATGATGTGATTAATTCGAAAGACATTTTCTTTCTTTATGGATCATAAAAGTCTTAGATCTAACATAATAATTCTTCACTGTTTTTATCACATTTATTAGTAAATCGTAGAAATTTATTGTTCTTCTCAAGGTATTTTCTCCTTGGATTGAAAAAATATTTGAATGAAGTCCTCTCATATTCCTTACAAATTAATCAAATTTCAACTTGGAATTTTCTAAGGTATAATTGCAAGAATTTGATTGCATATGGTTGAAAATTGTACAATTTTGTCTTATATTAAACTAAGTGTCTTGGTTAGTAGATATGGATGTATCCTCTTCCTTTTTTTTTGTTCATTTTGACTAAACAGGAAATTCTCTAATTATCTTATCAACAATTGATTTTTAGGCTGATCTACACAAATTAAGGGTTTATATCTCTCAATCATGATACCTTGTATAGATTTTGAAAGACTCGGGAAATAATCTCTCTTTTTTTATCTTTTATTAATTTCAATAATAATAATGGAGAAATGGTGACAAGCCACGTTAGAACTCCTCGTTACTCCTTTTATTTCCATGCTTGGTTGACTTACTTTAAAAATGTTTTTTTTTTTTTTTTTCAAAGAAAAACTCTAAATGCCACTATCAAATTGAGATATAAATTATTTTTTCCTAATCTTCTATTTGTTTGTCTTGGCTTGGCATGGAACTATATTTTTGTTGAGGTTTATATCCTTTATCACTAGTCCTTACATAATAATCAAGAATTGTAATTCACTTCATCCTCATTGAAAACAATTTTGTTTTCGCTTTATGTTTTTTAGAACTTCAATTGAAACATATCAAATTGGCATCTTTATAATCATTATCCTTTTTATTTTCATTCTCTCCATTCACATCCTTATTATCATCTCATTCTTGCAAATTAGATTAGTATATGTTTCCATCTACAACATATAAATTAGGGATTTTAAAATACTAGTTAAAAAGAAATTTAGCTAATAAGAAAGTCTTCACAATTACTACAAAATTGTAATAAAATCATTATTTGAAAAACATAATATATAAATGTTATTTAGAATTTATATAAATAAACAAACAAACAAACAAAAAATAAACGTACTTCAACATGACTCACTAGCTTGACTGACCTTCTTATCGATCAAGATCGAGTAAGCTTTTGTGTAGATTAATGTGTTGTATCCACAATTGAAATTAGATCCTTGTCTTTAAATTTTTCGACAAAGAAAATAAATCTACATTTAGCATATAGAAAAATAATCATACCTCTAATTAAGGTATGGGCGTTAAAGACTTGACCCCATAAATTATGGATCTATTATTTTGCAAATGCATATCATTGTAGAGGTTGCAACTCAAAATTCAATATATCCAATAGTTGTTCATTTAAATATATCCAATTCATATCCATATAAATAATAAAAGCATCAATATTTTCCTCCTATAATAGGGAACAATGTGTCGTGATTATTTGAAAAAAATATTTAAAACATAATTTATGGATATTGTATTAACTACTTTGGCCTTCTTATAATAATGGTAGCATGCTTGCTTATCTACATGTGAAATATATATTAACAAAAAAATATAATTTCAGGTTTCATTCTTTCAAGAAACAAAAGAAAATAATTCAAAGACATCATTCTATGTCCACTTAGTAACATTTTTATCCATATCAACAACAACTAGCTCACAACAAAGAGCTTGAAGTTGCTAAATGGTTTTTATAATAGTAATAATAGCTACATCAACAAACAATTTTTTCATAATCTTCAAATTCAATAATAACACCAATTTCCCTTTTAATAAGGGATCCAATATTTTTCCTACAACCTTTATGCAATTTTTAGCCTCACATTCCTCTTCCTCTACTTCCTAGTCTTCCATATTGTTTTTTAATCGTTTTTATCACTACACCTTAAAGAATATAGAGTTTATCCCCATTATCATCCTCAAAATAAGTGGAATAAATCAAGGGTTCCTTGAGATATATTATTTATAATAATAAAAAAGTATCATCTTATATTTTAAGTTGTATGTGTTGGGTACAACAAAGATATCCGAGAATTTACCTTGAAATTTTTACAAATTTTGAATAATTAAAAACAAAGGGTGCATAATAGTTTTACAAAATAACTTAGAAATGTTTAATATTTATACTATTAATTTTTCCTTTCCCTCAATGACTTAGCATGTTGCTATATTTATCTCTTACTTTCGAGACTTGATCAATAAGAGTAGTGTTATCCAGTTCTCTACTCAAGATATTTTTTATCTACATATATTGGTAATCATTTTTTTTTTTTCAGGATGAAAAAAACGCTTTTTTGAAACAGTTCATAATTCATATCAAAATAAACATCATACATTCAAACATGTTCTAGCATATGACATAAACAATAGGCTTCACTCTGCAACTTTTCTCAAGAACACCTCTGTTCTCTTCTCATCCAACCTCTGTTGGGAATTCTTCCAGGTTTTGCCACACTTTTCCTTCACTCAGAGTCCCTTTCTGGACTCTTCTATCACTGCTCTCAAAGTTGTGATCTGCTTCTACTGAGATGTCTTCAATTGTGTGCACTCTGACTTCTGCAAACAATCCTTCAACCAGAGTTAAACACTGCTCACCTTCTCTTGAGAACACTGCAATTGTTCTCTTTATCCAGCCTCTCGCTGAATATCAGGCTCACTACCTTCACTATCAAATTTTGTCTTTATCTTCCTGCAACCACAATTCTGCAATTACAATTTCAAATCAGATTTAAAATTATTTACCTGCAAGATCTCTACATGATCTTGTCTTCCACTCACTTTGCAAATCCTGTTCACTGTAATTCTGTGTATCCTTGTTGCCTATCAGATCTTAGAATCTAATCTTCCTTCCTCAAATCCACTGTCTTCAAAACACTTGTCCTCCAATTGGACTCTGTAATTCCGCAATCACCTTCATTGTATCCCTGTAGGTTGGAATCTCTATCAGTCTTCAAAAACCTGATCTCTTTTCCTGCATGCAATTAATTCAAAACCTGAGCTTCAAACAGAGCTACTCCTGAAGCTCTGATACCACTTGATAGTGGGGTACCCTTTCTTGACTCACAATTTTCACTCTCTGTGTCTATAACAATAACTCACTTCTTCTTTTAGCCAAATAATTTTAAATCTGGCTAATTCCTCAATTCCTTGTGGAGTTCTCTATATCTCAAATCGGAGGTTTGAGATATTAGAACAAAATTCTAATGATCTTCAAACTCCCCATCTCTCCTGCGGAAGCTTTACTCCTTCAACCATGGTTATAAAACCAGTGGAATACCCCACTCTATGATCGAATAAATAAATACTCAAATTTCAGTTGAACCCCAAAGTTTGACTTAGGCTTCACCCCTTATGAGAGCGCGAATCAACATTCGCCTTTTCTAACCAAGCCACACTTTTATATGTCTTTTAATATTTCGACTTCAACAAACAAAGGCCCTAGCCACCAATCTCATACTTTAGCCTTGTTTATGGCATTTCTATAAACAAATGCGTCAACATGTATATTGTTCTTCAACCAAGGTTTAAAACAACATATAAGACCTCGCGCTAGATTTTAAGCCAAAGGGTAACCATGTATAAGAGTCTTCGGGCCCCACGCTTACGTCCCGCTCTTACAAGGGTCCACACCCCTAGCCATGTAACGTATATAGCATTAGAAGCAACGTTTTAGCATAACATTCTCACAACTCAGAACCAAAGGTCCAACCATATTAATAACCCATCTTATTAAAGTCGAATCCTATTTGACTCTTCATAGCTCAAGTCAATATTGTCGCTCTATCCACACAGATGTTAATATCTCAATAATCTCACCATATCAACATATTCTATATCTGGACCCCACATGCCAACTTATTAAATAAATGATTTTCAACGCAAATCAGTGGAACATACCTTTGTTAACTCCACACGACCATCCAATAGTTGTGACGACGTCGAACTGATTTGGATGATCCGATGGATGGGATCTAATATCGCATTTTTTTCCTCTCAAACTTTAACGCGCCCAAATCGCGCGATAAAAACGGTTTTTCCAAACCGCCTGAGGCCACACGTCGATCGATGGGCTATATCGTGTTTTTTTTTCTTTCAATACAGCTTACCATTTTAATCTAACGTGAAACCCATGGGTTTTGGGCTCAAACTGCCTTTCGTTCGCATGGTTCCACTACATTCTCGATTCCGCATTCCTCCGGAGTCTTACACATAGGTTTAATTCTCCATAGATTCATTGTTTGACGACTTTAACCACGGAAATCGACCTTTTGGATCTCGCCTTGATGGTTGTGAACCGATTCAAAAAATGTTATAAATGGGCTCAGGCGCTGTCGACTCAATAAACAAACTTCGATACCCGCGCGCTCAAAATCAGAACTTAGCATAACTTATATCCTCTATTAAACACTGAAACTCATTGACTCCTATGTATCGTGGTTTTAACACCAGAGTGGATATCGATTTATACAACCGAATCCCTTCTTGACTTACTCAGCAATTCACGGCACCACCGGACTCCCAAATGATCAAATCCTTATACACCCAAAATAATTGCACACTTAAATTAGACAGAGAGGACTTGGATTCAATTCGCGTTTCGAAACCACAATCTTTCAAACAGAGATATCAATTCAACCACTCACAGTCTCTACTTCAGCTCATTAACACAGAGTTTCACAAATTTCCACAGAACTCAAATCTTGCTTATATAATTTCGACTAGTACACATTTGAGTTTCATGCAAGACTTATAAACAAATGTATACAACTGGAATCAAATTAGAAGGCATTCACTTACAACTTCATATTAGGCCAGATCTTCAATTACAAAGGCCTTCTATTACTACTCTGCACTATTCCTCAACAAAACTCTCCCCCTCTATACTACAGCTGCTTACATTTTATGCTCAAAGATGACCTGAATCGATTCAGGTCCTCAAACAACTCATCAAACTCTTAACATTCCCAATTCCTAAATTTAGACTTAATAACTGAAAATAATCCTAACTTTTCTCATAACCCCAGGCTGACTCTTCCTATTCCTAACATAATCAATTCTCTCATGTTCTCAATGACTCGAGAACAATTACAATTTCTTACAAAGTTTATTCAAAATACTTAATAATTACATGAGGAAGTAAAAGCATGAGACCCCCTATGTCTACTTATGTACAATGTATTTGATTGTGCCTAATGCCCCTGCATCAAACATTGATATAAATGGATCCCATATTATGGCCATGCCATATCCGCAAATACGACCCAGTCAAAGGCCATCTAGTTCACAACATGTACAC